>CM053580.1:29823662-29853119 GCA_028627135.1 Pseudochirops cupreus
AGTAATGAAATAAGCTCTATTGCCTCCTACTTATCCCCTACGCTTAACCTGCCTCCAAGCAAGTCTGGATGCTGTCTCATGTAGCTTCTGAAAGCTCCCCACTCTCTGTATGAAAGTAGACAGTAGCCTGTGGAGTAAGGCCGGGGGAAAGTACTAACATTTATGTCCTTTCTAGGTCAAATGACCCTCAAGCTATTTGGAGCCAAGATTCTGTAAAGGCATGAATAGACCTCAGTTTCCTGTCTCCAGAGTCTGACTTTGTAGAACACACAAGCTTTGTTGGTAAAAGGGCAGACCTTTAAAAATCCTTCATTTGACCAAATGAAAACAGGAGAAAATATCCCTAGTATGTTCTGTCCTTTGAATTTTCACGCTGAATACAGCAAATGAGTAGGTGTGAGCACGGACAGGTACAATTAGGGCAGAGAGAGAGAATATCACATAGGTCATTTGAAAGAGTTGGGGCAAGCTGTATTGGTGATTTCATAATGTAGGAAGAATGTTGTCTACAACACAGAGTTGCTTATGGGCCCAGAGGGATTGAGTATCTTACCCAGAGTCACAGAGCCAGTATGTGTAAGAGGCAGGATTTGAATCCATTCTTCCTGATTCCAAGGCCAACTTTGATCCACCTAGAATGTGAATTCTGGGTTTACACGGGTAGTAGCTTTCATGAGACCCCTCTTCTCTTTTGTCTCTAGTATTTCAAATATTATCATGAGCCATTTGTGGACTGCTGTAAGGTTTACAAAGCTCTTCACATCCTGTTTATGAAATAGAAAACTGGGCTTCAGAAGTGTGCCCAGGGTCACTGTTCTTAGACCCAGGATTCTAACTCAGGTTTCACCTTAATTCAATTCATTTCAGTTTAATAAGCATGGTAGTTGAAGGTGAAGGCATGGGGAACACCAATAATTGGGGTGATCCATGAAGGCCCATTGTAGGAGGTGGCATTTGAGATGAATCTTGAAGGAAACCAGAATTCTGAGAGGCAGAAGTGTGGAGGGAAGGCGTTCTAGATAAGGCAGGGGAAGATATAATATCATATAGGGAGAATCTGAGATAGGTAGCCAAGTTAGAGGCGTAAAGTCTAGATGCTAAGCAAAAGTACTCTCAAAATGACATGCTAATGACTTCCAGAACACTCTGGAACTCTGGGTCAGTATTAAGATAAAACTTATCTTCTTTGTCCCTTCGAAAACAGTAGGTGATGGGTTACCTCTCCCTAAAAGAGTTATTGAGATCTGTATATTCCACGCTTGTCAACCTCTGCAAGATTTAAGACATACTTTGTGTAAAATCCCAGACAGAATTATTTCAGCCTAACCTTTTGGCTTTCATCTATAACATGGTGGAGCCCTTCCCAGAAAGAAGGTACTCCCTGATCATAAATTACTTATGTATTTGTCCCAACTTCAGAAGCCATAATGACCTCCCATTGAGAGGAATATATAACAACCTTTATGGTACAGTGGATAGAGTGCCAGACCTGGAACCAGGAAGATTCATCTTCCTGATTTCAAAGTTTGAACTCAGACACTTATTAGCTATGTGACTCTGGGCAAGTCACGTAACCTTTTTTGCCTCAGTTTCCTCATCTGTAAAATGCGCTGCAGAAAGACATGACAGACCATTCCTTTCTCTTTGCCAAAAACCAAAACAAAACAAAATGGGGTCACAAAAAGTTGATGTGACTGAAAACAATTGAATATCAACAATAAAAGGAACAATAAATGAATAGACTTTTAAAAAATCAGTTGTTTCATAAACATGGTACCTTTAATATTGGAAAGTCAGTCATAGATGTAGAACTAGAAGAGGTGTTAGAAGTCATCTAGCTCACACCCTCTCTTTTTACAGATGAGGAAACTGAGGCCGAGGGCAGTTAAGTGACATGCCCTGAGATCATACAAGCAGTGAGTAGCCAAGTTGGGAGCTAGTTGGCACAATGGACAGAGTGCTGGGCCTGAAGTTGAAATATATTTAAGTCACTGAGTATTAAAGGATATGTTGATTTAACTTTGAAAGTCTTATTTATTTCTTCAATTTCTCTGCATTGGGTATAGCTGTCTAAGTTCCAATTGTCTTTTTTTCTCAGTCTTTTCACTTATGCCTATCATGACTACTGTATGTTAAGATTCACAAAATTCCTGTGAAATGATGACCTAGGAAAGCATGCCAGTATCCACAATGCTAACTTCTCTCCATTCACTTCTGCAAAGGGAGCTTTAGGCCATCTGAATTTTTCTTACACCATCTGGTTTCATAGAGAGTAAAATATCAACACTGATTTTGTTGTTATTCAGTCGTTTCCGTCATGTCTGACTCTGTGATCCCATTTGGGGTTTTCTTATTAAAGATGTTGGAGTGGTTTGTCATTTCCTTCTCCAGCTCATTTTACTGATAAGGAAACTGAGGCAAACAAGGTTAAGTAACTTGTCCAGGATCATGGAACTAATGTCTAAAACCAGATTGGAACTCATAAAGAGGAGTGGTTCTAACTACAATCCCAGTGCTCTATCCACTGTGTTATATAACTGCCCCATCAACATTGATTTAATTAATTTACTCCAGTCATATGTCAGCTCATGTTTTATTTGACAAGGATCTCTCATTGACCATCACTTACCATAGTAGCTGGCACATAGTAAAAAAATGCTTATTGCTTGATTGCTGGTAGGTTTATGATATAAACATTTGCATAAATGTTCATAGTCATGTGATTCTTAGTACTTTTTTTTTTTTGCTTTTTGGAGGGCAATTGGGGTTAAGTGACTTGCCCAAGGTCACAGGCTAGTGTGTGTGTGTGTGTGTGTGTGTGTGTGTGTGTGTGTGTGTGTGTGTGTTAAGTGTCTGAGGCCGGATTTGAACTCAGATCCTCCTGACTCCAGGGCCAGTGTTCTATTTGCTGCGCCACCTAGCCGCCCCGATTCTTAGTACTCTTGGCCCCCATTTCCACCAGTCTTCCACTATCATGAGGGAAATCAAATGGAGTCACATAGGACTGAGGGCTGTTGTGTCTTGTTCTTTGATAACTTGGTTTGGCATGGGTAGATACTAATCATATGAAATAGAGTCAGCCAGGTAGCTGGTGATGAGGTGTTTTGTAATTAGTTAGACTGGTCATTGGAAAGCAGACACACATTCTGTCCTCAGTGCCATTTTTGAGGCCCTTCCAGAATATAGAAGCTGCCAAAGCATTTGTTCTTCTTCCATATCGCCCTGAGAATGAAGAGTCAACCGTGTAGCAGTATTTAAAAGGATTAAATACTAATTTCTAAATTGAGGCAACTTGAGCTTTATGGCCCAAACAATCCTTAACTGGGTAGCAATTTCTTTAGATAGCCATGTGACCTTGGACAGCTCACTTAACCTCTTGTGTTTAAGTTTCCACATCTATCAAATAAAAGCTTTGAATTAAATGATTTCCAAGTTCCTTTCTAGCTCTAAAACTGAATATATATGTATATATACACACACACACACACACACACACACACACACACACACACACACACATACATATTTAGTTTAAAAGTTCAGTCATTTTTCAGTTGTGTCTGATTTTTCCTGACTCCATTTGTTTTTGTTTTTTTCACAAAGACACTGGAGTGGTTTGCTATTTCTTCCTCCAATTGATTTTATAGATGAGGAATTGAGGCAAATAAGGTTAAGTGACTTACCCAGGGCCACATAGCTAGTAAGTGTCTAAGGTCACATTTGAACTCAGGTAGTTGGTCTAACCATCTAAACATGATGCCACCTAACTACCCCCAAAAGATATTTATAGCAGCTTTTTCTGTGGTGATAAAGAATTGGAAACTGAGGGAATGCCCATCAATTGGGGAATGACTAAACAAGTTGTGGTATATGATTGTAATGCAGTACTATTGTGCTCTAACAAATGATGAGCAGGATGCTTTCAGAAAAACCTGGAAAGACTTACATGAACTGATGCAGAGTGAAGTGAGCAGAACCAGGAGAACATTGTGTATAATAACAGAAATATTGTTACATGATCAGCTGTGAATAACTTAGCTATTCCCTGTGATACAAAGGTCCAATATAGCTCTGAAGGACTTTTGATGAAAAATGCTATCAACCTCTAGAGAAAGAACTGATGTAGGCTGAATGCTAATTGAATCATACTGTTTTTTTTTTTTACTTTATTTGTTAATTGTCTGTGTTTTCTTTCACAACATGACTAATATGTTTTGCGTGTGCATGTATTACCTATATCAAATTGTTTGCCATCTCAAGAAGGGGAAAATGTGGGAGAAAGGGAAAAAATTTGGAACTAAAATTTTTTAAATGAAAATTAAAAATTATTTTCATATGTAATTGGAAAAAATAAAATATTTTTTAAAAGATACACACACATACATATGGGTACATGCACAGAAGTTTCCTTATCTCTTCTGCCTCAATTTGATTCCTTGAAATGTCTTCCTGCTTCTCTTAGTTCTTTCCTCTAAGGTAGAACAGAACAAGTTCAATGCATTTTTCCTTTGTTAGCCGTAAAGAAAATCAACATACCCAGTCCCCCAAAACAATTCCTATTTTTTTCTTCCTCTGACTAACCATTCTCACTTGCTTCTCTCAATACTCTTGCCACTAGGTCATGCAGTAAATAAAGAATATTTAGAATCAGGAAGAACCAAGTTCAAACTGGCCTAGGGTGCTAGCTGTGGAAACCCAAGAAAGTCTCTTAACCTCTCTCTCAGCCTTTGGTTCTTTATCTGCAAATTGGGGATAATAATAGCCCTTATATCTGGGGGTTGTTGTGAAGATCAAAAAAAGTAACATATTCAAAAGTCCTTTGTAAACTTTAAAGAACTATCTTATAAGTAACATGATTAATCTTATTGCTAAAATGTTAGCTATTATTATTAAATGCTAGCTCATACATCATCATCTCAAGGCCTTCCATCATTCTGGCTGCCCATCTCCAGATACGCTCCAGGTTACCATGTCCTTCCTAAAATGTGGTGCCCAGACCTGAATTATGGTCCTTTCAAATTGCATGATTTCTAGGGTGAATAAACCCAGGCCTAGATTCCCACAGTAGGGGAATAAGTTGGATGATGACTTATTTCTGTTGCTATCCTGACACCTGCAATCTCTCGTCTTCAATATCCTTGATGACTCAGGGCTGGGCTACATAACTGTCTCTCTAAATGAGTTTGAGAGAAAATAAGGATTCCGAGTTTGTCAGGAATAATTTATTCCTGCATTAGGGGAAAATAGTAACTTATTACCACCCAGATTTCATGATGGTTTCCTTTCGAATATTCTTACATTCCAATTGAGTTGAGAGGATGTTAATTAGTGTGCAGATTTTTTTAATTGTCTATAATAGGAAGCTAATTAGTGTTTTGCTTAAAGAATGAATTTAAGAAAATGTGATTTGAACAGGGTAGGGTTGTTGATGCAAAAAGCAGTGACTTCTGATTGAAAGACTAATGCTTTCTGATTGTTTAATAACAGAGCCCCGTTCTGGAAACAGAAATTAAATAGCACGGACAGGAGGGAATAATGACAAGACTTAATACTCATGACCTCTGAACCAGGCGACTAGAAACATTTTTGAAAGGATTAACTTATTAACTCCTTGCGGAATTAGTCATATTCTAATGCTGGGATGCCCTCATTTTTCTTAGACAACCCATCGTTTTGTTTTATAACTCAGTGACTCTGTCTCTTATCTGCCCTTTTAGATTATAAGGATAAAGAATATTACTCAACTTTTTGTTTCCTTCAGTGCTTAATGAGTTATTTTACATATGTAGCAGTGGCTACTATGGAGTAAAAATTTGACAAATGCTTTTCAATCAATCAATCATTCATTCCTTCATTCAATAAAAAATGTTTGTGAAATGAACAATTAGAGTAAGTGCTTTGGGGCGTAAGAGAAAATTTGATCATGGTCCCTCCCTCACCACAAGATTCTTCACACACAGGAAGTAATCAAACCATGTATTCATTCATTCAACAAACATTTATTAGTGACCCAGTAAGCTCCAGGCATTGTGATAGGCATCAAAAGTGACAAAATTAACGGGTAAAACAGTCTCTGCCCTCAAGAACCTTATGTTCTATTGGAAATTTATTCTTATGAATTCAAGTGTGTTATAACCAGTAATGTCATATTCTGCTACCCTCTACCCCTCCAAGCTCATGCCACTGACCAGAGCTCTCAGGTGATACAAGGTCTCATCCTACATGTTGTTGCTTCATTTTTAAAATTAAGTAAAATTTGGTATTTAGGAAAACAAGATTATGCCTGCAGTGCTGTCCTCCAAGGCATCTCCCATGGTTGTGTTAAAACCTATTTAAGGTTCTTTGATAAACATAAGAAGAACATTAACTGTGTTGAACCATCTTTCATAATCATTTTCAAGCAATGCATAACATAAGGTCAGGTATGCTTGCCAAAGGTTTTTTGGCAACTTAACAAAGTCTCTTGGGCTGGGTGGGAGCAAGGGTCTGAATCTGCAATTATTTTAGGCATGCCTTCTTCATGAAATCATAGATTTCAAACCAGAAGGGATATCAAAAGTCCCCTATCTCAACTCTTTCATCTTAAAGATGAGGAAACTGAGGCTCAGAGGCTTTTGGATTTGCCCATGGTAACACAGCAAGTAATCTCAGAGGTGGGATTTTTGCCTAGGTCTTCTTGACACCAAGTCCTGAATTTTAACCATTTATAACACATCCTTCCACTGGTACAAACTGACTACTTACATGAAGCTTAAATTCTGCATGAGTTGCCCAGGAACCAAGGGATAGGAAGACTTGCCATGATCACATAGCTAGTATATACCAGAAGCAAGTCTTAAACACAAATCTTTCTGACTTCCTGGCTCTTTCCATTCCATCTTCCTGGCTTTTTCACAAGTCTCTGCTTATTCTTCCTCCTCCAATAGCTCCTTGAGTGAAGGGTCTCCATTTTTTTGCTTCCTTAGTAAAGCCCCAAGACTTCTAGCAAAATGCTTCTCACAGAGTGGGAGCTTCATAAATGTTGCCAGTTGACAGACTCAGAAAGCAAATATTTCCATTTTATATTTAACAAAATTGAAATATGAGCCAGGACTTCAGTTTGCATCTTCCATATTACAGCTTAAAATAATCATGAGCTATAAAAAGAAAAGCACCATCATATTACAAAGGAAGCACAGGAGAGGAAAATGAGCCTGAGGAGGGAGTCTAAGCATTGGTCGCACCTTCTTGCTGGCAAGACTGGGAACGAAAAGTGGGATCTCTCGAGAAGCCACCTGCTAATGGCATATAAACAGACTTGATCCCATAATAGTTGGCAATGCTTAGCGATTAGTATTTAAATGTCTGCATCTCCATTAGCTTTGTGGCCCCCAAGTTTCCCTAGAAATTTCTTATTCAAATCTTCCCATGAATCATAGAACCATATGTTCCATCTTTTTCCCAGGTGCCTAGAACCTTTCCAAGTCCACATGCCTAGTTGAGAGCTAGGAAACTAATCTGGGCACCATTGGCTGTGAAAGATGCCCCTCGGAAACACACATATTCATAATTTCTAGAGGAAGCCATGACTGTGTACCTACAGTTGGTCTAAGCTCTTGACACATAGTTATTGTAGAAGATATAGGTGGCTTCTTTGGTTTTTTTGTTGTTGTTTTTTTGTCAATCTTTATCCTATTTTATGACTCACACCAACACTGTAATAAAGTTTTATGAGCTAAAGGAAAGTTAGGACAATTTTCTGTGGACCTTTCTTGGCCTATGTTTCCCTACTGCAAAATGACAGGGAGTCAGACCAACTTTACACACACACACACACACACACACACACACACACACACATCTGTATAATATATGTATATATGATGTGTGTATATATTTATATATGTATGTGTATATATAATATAACATGTTATATATAATTCTAACACTGAAACTCCTTTGATTCCACATATCAGTCTTCACCCCACTCATTACATTTCCATAATTGTTTATACATAATATAAATATTTCATTATGAATGTTTTCAGTGTATTCAGTTCATGTTATAAATATAGTCTATGTTTTGCCATTTCCTGGAGAGTAAGAGGAAATGTTGAAAATATGAATTATAAATCGTAAGAACAAAATTGGGTATTTCTTTATAGCATTCAGTGAAAAGACACATAGAAGGTGTAGATAGGCTAAAATATGACATAGACAAGAGAACAATGAGAAGCTAGTGAATGAATGAATCAAAGATCACTTAAGTAAGTACTTACTCTGTGACTAGTATTGTAGTTGTTCAAAGACAATCCCTGTCTCCAAGGAACTTATATTCTAATGTAAAGGGAGAAGACCAATTTTTTATGGGAATGATGGCCAGAGACAGACCCAGAAAGTCATAAGGATAGTCTTAGGACAATTACTAGACCTGTCCTTTCCAGGATTGGTACTTTTGATTGGATTGTGTCATCAAAGAAGTGTGTAAGTGAAAAGTGAAGACAGGCCAGAAATGTATTTAACATGAATAGTCACAAGTGGATAGCTTGTGTAGTCCGTTTGGTTTCTTAAGTTCAGTGGAACTGAGGGAGTTCCCTAGTAAATTGGATGAAACCCTTGTGATGAAACTATAGAAGTTGTTGATCAGGTTAGGATGGTATCAGTAGATTTCAATTTGCCTCAGTGAAAATAGAATACCTACATAGGTAAGGTCACAGATCCAGTGGAAATTAGAGTATTTCTCAATGTATTTTAACATCAATAGAAATAGAAAAAAACACATCCTAGGCACTGAATCCCTGGTCGTGAATTTTTCTTATGCCAATAAACACAGAAAGTTCTCGAGGAAGAGATAACTATGACACCTTCAATGAGGGTTTGCTTGGGCATCAGCCCAGGAAACATCTCCAGAGATAGCAAGCAACGTCCATAACCTTGCAGGGGGACCATAACACAGGATAAATATGGGTCAAATCCTGGGAACGTTTTAGGAAGAAATGTGCACGTATATCATACTTTCATAATTGAAATATAGCAGGGCATCTAACCCCATGACAACAATAGCAACAATAACAGCCCAAATCCTGTTTTCTCTGTTCTGATGCTGTGAAGCCTCCAATGTTATTAAATCCAGTTGAATTTCTACCTTTTAAAAGATATCTCATAGCTTGGGGGGAAAGCAATGAAAAGTCTCTTTAGGGATAAAGCCTCATTGGAACAGGGTCAACGTAAGAAGTTTAGAGCCAGTTATAAACCATTGACTCTTCTGGATTTCAATGGAAATTTTCCTACAAACTTTCCTCAAAGAGGAAAGTGCCAGGGGGACATATGGGAGAGGGACAGAGGGAGATGTGAATTAGGGATGGAATGTCAGTGCCTTCTTTGGTGGGCATACTGAAGGATGGGGATATTTTTAATGTGTAACACAAACGTTAGCATTTATGAGTGTGGTGCAACTTTGGTGTGGCATCTATGTGCATATATTTTTGTTTCTGTTTTTGACCTGGATGGTAAAAGGCTTCAGGAGGAATGATGGACTTTCCAAGTTCTAAGAGATCCTGAGGGGCAGCATCACATTGTGAAAAGGACTAGCTTTGGAGGCTGAAAAACCTGCTTTTCAAACTTTGTGACTCTGGGCAACACCCTTAATTTCTAAGTGTCCCAGGATACTCTCTACATCTGAAATTCCTGTACAAGCGGAAGATTTTCATTGGTGGAGATGATTTCCACGTACAGTTTCTCATACAAGCAACATTGCAAGTGCAGATCCTCACTCTACCTCCTCCAGATTATAGAACAGATATCTTAGAGATCATCTAGTTAAATTCTTTCATTTTAATGATGAGAAAACTGAGGAGATTAGGTGATTTATTCAAGTTCACAGAGATGTGAAATGCTAGAGGCAGGATTTGAACCCAGGTCCTCTGACTTCAGAGTTCTTTGTAATGTAACCCCATAATGTTTTGTCTTCCTCTCTTCCTTATATTTTCCCCTCTTGCTAGGTTGAAGAGCTCCATCTAGCTCAGGTAGAAGAAGGCTTGATGAGGAAAAATTCTACATGGTGCATTTTAATTCTTTATAGCAAGTTAACTATTGACATTGATGAGTAGGTAGGCATGACTAGAGTGGGTCATAGTACAAGGTAATATGGTGATCAGGTAGAGGCCAGATAAGGAAGCCTTACATGCCAACCAAGATACAATGTACTTATTGGGAATCTTTTGCCTTCTCTCGACTTGCATGACCAACAATAGCCCCCTCATTGGTCCCTACCTTAAGGTTCTCCTTTCTCCAACCCAGGCTCTCTACCCTTTACACAGATGCCAAACTGATCTTCCTAGAGTAGAAATCTGACCATGTCAGCCCCTTAGTCGATAAATTGCAAGGGCTCCTAATTCTCCCCAGAATCAAATATGAACCTCTCTTGACACTTAAATCACTTCACAATATGGAACTGACCTACTGTAGAAGCCTTATTGCACATTACTTTACTCTGTGCTTCGGTCCAAGCGACCTGACCTTGATACTCCTCACACACAGCACTCTGTCTTCTTCATTGTGCCTTTGCACAGGCTAGACCCCACACGTGAAGTAGGCTGCCTCCTCAGAATCCCCAGTTCCCTTCAGGGCCCAGATCAAGTGTCCTATTATATAGATGAGGCCTCTTCTGATCCCTTCCTTCCCCGTACGTCACCTTGCATCTCTTTTCCATATTTCTTGTGTAAACCTCAATGTGTATGTTGTATCCTCTGGCTAGACTGGAAGCTCATTGAGGACAAGGATTGGTTTTTCTTTTATTTATTCATTTCTAAAAATCTGTTTATTTGTTTATTAATTTTTTACTTTATTTCCCAAGCCTGGCACATAGAAAGTGCTAACTAGACGCTTGTCTGTTGGTTGTTGGAGAGTTGTAAAGTAGCAGGGTTGTTTGCAGTGGCCAGGATTTCTTCTTTTCTCTCTCTGCCACCAATAACAGAGAGAAAGAATGTCCCAAGTATGTTCTTTTCAGTTCATGTTAGTTCACTCCTTTGAGGTGAGGAGGGCCACTGGGGTGTCTTTCTAAGGTCATTAAAACTTTAGTTCCACCCACACATTTGCTCCACATAGGGAAGTGTGGAAATAGACCGCCATTGTTTCTGACCACTGGTGGCTGTGTTCTCTGTCCACTGCTGAGATAAGTTTCCTTTTCTTCAAGCTGTTAAGATACTATATCAAAAGTGGGGGTTAAGTAGCAAACAGATAATCCAGAGAATAAAACACATGCCCCCTCACTGAGTACAATGCTGTATTCAATCAAGGATATTCTTGGAAGGAAGCCTGTGAAGAAATTCAGTTCAAAGAGTCTGAAGACAGAGACAGAAATGGAGCAGAAATAAAGAGCCTTTTGAAATGGAAACCTCAGTATTCAGTGTTGCCTGTTTGACAAAGTAAAAGAGAACACATGGTACTGTTTCTTTAAGACAAAAAATTCTAGTCCTTGAATGGGATGATGACAGTAAAGGACTTGTAGATACATCCATAAACAATCAGTGAATTCTTTTGTAGATGCTTCATACTTCTAGTATGTAGCATCTATCCACCAGCTCAGATCTGGATTACCTGTGGCTGGGGAGGTAGATTTTAGGAGAGTTCCTTATATTTAGGGTCATATAACCAGTGAGTGTCAGAAGTAAAGTTTGAATGCAAGACTTCTGGACTCTAAGGATAGTGTATGTGACTGATGTGTGTAGACCAGCTTGGAGTGTGAGAGAAAAATAGAGAGACAAACAGACAGACAGAGACAGAGGAGAAAGAGAGAAAGAGAGTAGATACACAAATAGATGGATGATAGAGATAGATAGTTAGATAGATAGGATAGATAGGTAGATAGACAGACAGACAGACAGACAGACAGATAGGTAGATAGATAGATAGGTGTATATATAGGTATATGATATAGGTAGATGATGGGCAGATGGATGGAATTAGAGTTAGATATACAGATATGTTGAGATGTCTCGATATTTTAATGTTCATATAGATGTTCCCATGTATTGCATGAAACATAACGCAGAAAATGGAGTAAATAAGGCCGCAACGTCTCTGGATAAAGAATAGTGTTCCTTACTCTCCCATTTCGAGTTATTTGGCTTCTGTGAGCTTCTTCCTCACCACTCTTTAGCTTAAACCTATACTTAAGTTTCCTATAAAACACGCCTTATAAAAATAGGCATGTATGATCCTAGCCAACTTTTTCCTTTCACCGCCAAACTCCTCGAAAGAGTCCATTCTGTTTGTTGTCTCTACTTCCTCACTTTTCTCTCACTCTGAAATACCTTCTGATCTGGCGTTTGTTCCTTACCACCCTGTTGTTGTTGCCGCTGGGTCTTTAGTTGCATCTGACTCTGTGACTCCAGGGACCACCCTATCCATGGAGTTTTCTTAGCAAAGATACTTGAGTGGCTTGCCATACACTTCTCCAGTGGATTAAGGCAAGCAGAGGTTGTGACTTTTCCAGAATCACACAGATAGTAAGGGTTCCTACTAACATTTATTAAGTGTTAATTATATGCCAGGCACTGTGTTAGGTGCAGGGAATACAAACATAAAGAAACAATCTCTACTTTCAAAATGTTTACATTTGATGCAGACATGTAACTTTCTGACTATAGAACACCCAATCTGATGGTCTCTTTTTCTCCCTCTTTCATTCTTTGTTGCATTTGAAACAGTGGACTCTTGCTTTCTTTGTAGGCTTTTCCTCCTCTCCTCCCTGACAGTGCATTCTTCTGGTTTTGTCTTCTCTCCCTTTGGCTGACCTCACCTCTTCCTCTTATCCTTTAAATGCAGATGCCCCCCAAGTTTATACCCTGGGCCCCCTTTTCTTTTCATTCTACATCCTCCACTGGTAATCCTCTCTTTTTCCTGACTTCAAAATTTACCCACAGTCTACCTGGTGAGCCTAAGACAATTCCTCAAACTCAGTGTATGTGCAAGTGAACTCTTGTTTTTCCTTCTGAATTCCTGAAACGAATTCTCCTATTTTCATCCTAGTCTCTCTAGGTTTTCAACTTGAAATCAGCATACCATGGTGAATAGAACACCAGACTTAAATTCTGGAACACCTAGGATCCAACCCCACTTCAGATACCTATTATGTGCCCCTAGACCAGATGTTAATGTATCTGTGCTTGAATTTCATCACCTATAAAATGAGGGGGCTGAACTTCTTTTCTGTCAAATTTTCATCTGTATTTTGGAGGGACCAATTTCATTCCCTTTGTCAGATTCTCTACTGCTTTGGATATTTTCTCCATCATATGTTCTAAGTTTTCTTATCCTGATATTTGTCTATCCATCAGGATTTCATATTTCTGAAGTCACTGTCACCTTAATGTATTTTTTAAAGTCTTATTTCTCGTGTGAACCGTTCTGGAGGTTCTTGCTATTATTCTATGCCTTCTAGAATTCTGTTTCACTGTACATTTTGTTCCATACATCTTGGTTTGTGATACTTGTATAATGTGTTATGGCCTTCTTCTGAATTTTTACTCATTTTTTTCTTTCTGACTTTTTGATTTTCACCATTGGTTTGCATGTTTAAAATCTCAGCTTAATCCAACTCTTTCTCTCTTGGATTTTTGTCTTCAGTGTTTTCTTGTATTCCTAATTGCTTGTCCCTGGCTTTTATTCTGAGCATTTGACACCTCCACCAGTGTTTTACAGATCCCCACAAAGGCATCATCAACCTACTTAATCGGGGCTATGGAAAACATGCTGGTTTCCTCATCAGAATAAATTCCATGAGGAAAAAACTGACTCCAGCTTATATTGTAGCCCCCATCTCCATATTTCTACTCTAGCTGACTCTGGATCATCATAACTTCTGTCCTTTCTTATCCATATTTGAACTCCCTTTCTATCAGATGGGTGTGAGAAAACAATGTCTTCTACCATAGGATTTATGGAGAATGATAATTGTCACGTGGGAAAGAGCCAAAGCCAGACCCTTAATCACAAGTCTTTGCAGTAGATTAAACTGACTTTGAGGCAGGTGGTAAGGGTGGTGTGTGTGAACTTGAAGTGTCCAAGTTCCTTGATGTTATTTCAGGAGTAATTTATCTTAAGTGGTGTTTCTGTCTTCTAATCTCATGGATTCAGCTTTAGTAACTGTCAGTTTTGTATGTATTTCCTAGTATTGAAGGGTTGTTGTTGGTTTGTTTTTTTTTTGGTTAGTCGGGTTTTTTTTTTAGATTCAAGAGGCAAACATTCCACCATCTTGCTAACCATATGACTTTCCCATATCTTTTCTTCTCTAGAAGAAATATGCCCCATTCCTTAAAACCATCCTCAGATATTTGTCCTCCCTGAATGCTCTCCAGTTTTTCAATTTCCTTCCTAAAATGTGGCACCTAAAAGTGAACATTAATTATTTCTGTGGGGCATATTCTTTCCTTCCATTGTCACTTAGGTGAAAGAGTTTTAGTTTGACTAGATGTTGCCCTGAAGGAAGAAGGAACAAACAATCTGGTTCACCAAATTTCAGCTAAACAATGAACAGGAATATTAAGTCAGTACTGTAGGCCTGGATTTTATTTGCTCAATCAGTCTCTTGTTCTATTAAATCTAACAATGAGTCTCCTGGTAATAGAGCACAATTTCTTATTCACATACTGTTAGCCCTTAAATCAAAGGGCATGCTCTTCTTTCTTAGGGGCCTGTCTCATCATCCTATTATATCTTATTCTGATTCCTCAACCTGGTGTGGAGGTGAGTATGGGGTCCTGAATTCTATACCAATAGAGCATATGCTGAATTGCCTACAGAGGTAGAAGGGCTTTGAATATGGGCCTGTTGACAGAATATATCTGTTTGTCCAGGAACGGGTAGAGCAAGAACAGAAGCCAATCGCTAGTGGATTGCTAATTGGTGATGAATTCATTATCCATAGGTTTTGTTTAAAATCAGAAGTAGTTCCCAGACTTATGTCACCCCATTCCCCTTGCTCAGGGACAGTAGTCGGATGGCAGAAAAGGTTATCAAGAGTGCTGATAATGGTACAATCCATAGGTGATCTAATTTAACTTCTGGTATTTTTAACGTGAGCTCCTTTTCTAATGATCAAAGGGCAGAAGTGAGCCATCTCCTTATGGATATTCTTGCTAGAAATGAAACCAGAAGACATTTTAAAACTGAATCAAAGAGTCTTCTTTTTAACATTAGTTTGCAGTATGTCTCCAAAGCATGGAATACAATTTCCAAAGAAATAAATTTGCATATTACAAAGGCAATGTAAAGATGTGTGCTTGGAGCAGCTAGTTGGCGCAGTGAATAGAGCAGCCCTGGAGTTACAAGTACCTGAGTTCAAATCCAGCCTCAGACACTTGACACATTTACTAGCTGTGTGACCTTGGGCAGGTCACTTAACCCCAATTATTTTGCCTTCCCCCCTCCAAAAACAAAACAAACACATTTTAAAAAAAGATGTGTACTGAATGTGATCAGGCAGCAGTGTGTTGTCCGTGATGAATTGCACAAGAGGGCAGGCAAAAAGAATCACATCACAAATAAGAAAACAGGGGGCTCAGTGGCACAGTGAATAGAGCACCAGCCCTGAAGTCAGGAAGACCTGAGTTCAAATCTGGCCTCAGACACTTAACACTTACTAGCCGTATGACCTTGGGCAAGTCACTTAACCCCAACTGCCCTACAAAAATTAAAAGACAAAATTAAAAATAAAAATAAAGAAATAAGAAAAGGAGGCGTATTGGTTAGTTAGCTAAAGCATCCCTGAAGGAAAGCCGGCCTGCATGTTTTGTTGATGTTCATGCCATGACGTAATCTACAAAGAAGTACTCGGGCATGCTGGCTGTGCCCCCAGTGGGGGATGTATCAGAGGACATAGTCATGTCAAACAGGACCAGAAAACATTGTGGGATTATAATTGGTGTACCTCTCTCCAGTCATAGAATCATAGACGTGTCTACATATCACACAGGCGCTGTGTTAACTTCCATGACTACTCAAAAGTGATTGGTCTAATAATAGCTAACATTTGTACAGGCTTAAAAGTTTGCAGAGTGTTTTACATGTATTATCTGTTGATCCTCAAAACAACCCTGTGAAGCAGGGAGAACACAGTAGATGAAAAGTGTCTGTCACACAAATTAGGGCATGTAGTTGGATATCACAAACTTCAGAGGGGCAGTTCCAGAATTGAACGGGAGGAGGATGGGACTGTCCTGTATGGCCCCTAAAGGCCCCTCCAGCTCGTCATCTGTGATCCTATCCATCAATCAGTTGGCAGATTTGTATTAAATGTCATCTCTATGCCAAGAGCTGTGCTGGCTACTGGGAATAGAAAGGCAAAAATGAAACATTTTCTCCCCCGAAAGAAGTTACAGTCTATCAGGGAAGACAAAATATGTGTATAGCTATGTGTAAAAAGGATATTTAGGCACTTTGTTATGTCTTTGATGTCTGCCTTCCACCCAAATCTTACCTGTGGTTCCACAAAGCTGGAGTATGTGCAGAGACCATATCTCGTCAAACCATCTCAGAAGACGAGGTTACAACCATAACCTGGTAACTGACAGACCTCAGACCCATTGGTGAGTTAGGGGAATTTCCTCCCCAAGCATGTGAACACTTCCTCTGGTGGCATGAGTAGACAAGAACTTTTTTTTTCGATGGCCATGAATATAGCAAAAGCAGGTACTGTAGAATGCTTAGAGCTTGGTCAGACATTGAAGAAGCCAAGGTCATCCACCACATCCTGGGCCATCACCAGTCATCTTGACTTTTGTCTTGCCACTGGACTTTGATGACTCTAGAAGTGAAGATGAGGCTGTTGACTTTGTGCAGCTCTGCCTCACTTATTCATGCAACAATCAAGACTTCACCCAGGGATGTCATTGGTCCTCTGAAATGAAGGACAAACAACAGTTGATCTATATATGCAGATATTTTCTTGGGAGACAAAGAATGTAAGATCCTTCAGGCCCAGACTTGTATAGAGAACTTCATGTGAAGGGGTTCCCTCTGCCAATATGGGTTGGTACCTGTTCTAATCATTTATGTTTATGGATGCCTATGTCTACATCTATATATCGGTATCTGTAAGAGGTGGTCTGGCTATGAGGATAGAGAGCAGACCTTGAGGCCAGAGGCCTGTATTCTAGTCCTGCCCCCTGAAGGTATAACCCTGGACAAATCTCTTAGCCTCTCAGTGTTCTAGGTAACTCCCTAGAAATTCAATTTCCAGAGAAGCTTCTGATCTGCATGGGTAGAGGAAGTGTCTTCACCCAAGAGTTCCCTACAGCAATGAAATCATGGGTCCACCCACACCTATCCTTTTCCTTATCTATTTTTATGATGGATTCTGTTTTGAGCATTCTACATTGGAGATCCTGTAGTTTTATACAGAGCTTTTGGAAGTATTTAATAATGCTAAGGGGTTCTTTCCTCCAAAACCCACCTTGTTAATATTATGGCTCTCACAGTCATTCCACATTACTGCAAGTCAGGGAATGCCTTGATCTCCAACAAATTAGCAATCCTCACGATAACAACTATCAATGAGAGTGGAGGACCATCAAATGTTGTATATCTCGTGGTATTCAGAGAGCAATAAAATGATGCATGTCAGATATGAACATATTGAAGTATATGGTCAATGATAGAAGAGACACATGCCAGAAATAGCCTAGAAAAGAGCATCAGTGATTCAAGGAGCCAATATACAAAGAGTCCCAAAGAGTCTTAGTGTACCTTTAAACCCTAGATGTCAAGTGCTGAACCTTGAAGCTCCACATAAATTGGAAGCTAAGCAATAAAGTGGGTGAAACACTAGACTTGGAATCAAGAAGACCTGCGTTCAAGTCCTGCCTTGAATTCTTCCTGTTTTATGACCTTGAACAAATCACCCTCTCACAGCCTCAGTTTCCCCATCTGGAAAATTGGGATAATAGTAGCACTGGGTTGTTATGAGGATCAAATGAAATAACATATGCAGAGTATTATATAAATGCTAGCTATTGCCAGCTAGTTGTTGGTTTTATTATCACACATATGTGTGACGAGGAAATGAAAAAGTTATGGATTTTTATGGATAGTCTTTTCTATTGCACTGGCATCAGTAACATATTAATAGCCCCTGGGAACGGCTTGCAGCATACTGGGTAGTCTCCCCTATGGAGAACTTAAGAATGGTGTAAGCAGCTTGCTTTCTGTCAATGGCAAGATCCCAGTGATATCTGTGAGATTATGGATCTGATGAATAACCGAAGCAAAAACCTCTGGTTTTTGACCCTTGGCTGACTTGACTTTACTTACTTTTATTTCTAATAAATTAGCTTCTAAGCTCTCTTGCTTTTTAAAAATGTTCACTCATTGTTTCATTGTTATTACTACCTGACATGATGTGGCATCAGTAAAGATGGAAAGCGTAGATTTTCTGGGTTTTTTGGGCTCTTAGAAGAAGTGAGGGAGAGGGGAATCACTTTGATATTTTACTTTTAAATGTCCATTTTGTCCGTAACTGTGGCTTTGCTCACTTCCCAGATGTGTTACAATGATTCATGGAGCCTTAGTCATTTTAAAATAGTAAAGTACCCTGAAAGTCCTCTAGGAAAAGGAGTTCTGTAAATGAACATAATCATTATTATAATTTTCTCATCTGTGAAACACAGAGAAAATACCTATTCACATCCCACAGGTATTGTTGGGATTAATTAGTTAATGTTTACAAAGTAGTCTCAATACAGGGAAAAAAAATACCCTCTGTGATTTGCATTTCCTCACCTCTCGTGGTAATACAGTGGGAAAAAAGTGCCATATACAGTCACAGTACCTCTATTTGAATCCTGACTGCCATCTACTGCCAATATGACCTTGAGCAAGTCACATCTCTTATCTGGGTCTCAATTTCATCATTCGTAAATAACTCCTAAAGCCCCTTCCTATTCTGGAGACATGATTCTGAGAATATTATACTATGTTTATATTTCTCAGAATACTCTATTTCTTTCTACATTCTAGTGCTCTCCTCCAGGTCTTGTAATCTGTGCAGTTTTGTCCTTGATACAGCAAATGACCTAAGCAATAGAGTACTGGCCTTGGAGTTAAGAAGTTCAAATGCTGCCTTCCCACCTGTGTGAACCTGTTCAAGCCACTTCACATTTCTCAGCCTCAGTTTCCTCATCTGTAAAATGGGTAGAATAACAACTACACTTCATAGAGTTGTTATGAGGATCAAGTGAGAATAGACACACCCACACATATATACACATGTATGTATATATGCACATGTGTGGAATATATATCAGTTGAGAATATGTTTCATGTAATAAGAATATAATATATAATATTATTTCTCATTTGAGCCTTACAGTTCTGTATATAATATGTGCATATGTGTGTATATACATGTTCATACATACACACAAATACATGCATGTGCACACATAGTTATATATGTATATATAATTTATATATGTATGTGTCCAAATATATAAAATGTCATTTGTAAACTTTAAGGCTCTCTCTATATCAGTTATTATATTTACCATCATCATCATTATTTCTGCAATGTAGAGAAAGTTCACAAAGATCTTATGTTTTTTTCTCTTCTTCTGAAGTGGAGCTCAACCCTCTGTCTTGGCCAATTTTCTCCCTCCATTTGTGTTTCTAGTTTAAAAGACTGGACTTTTACTTTATCATTCAAATGTGATTTTTGCCAGTGCCTGAGTGTTGTCCATTTTACTTCCAGTCCGCAAAGAAATGGTGTGAGCTGACATTCTCTTTGTTCCTCCCTTGCTGGCCACAGGTGGTTTTGCATGGGTATGCACCAATAAATCCGTCTAATAGTCCAACAGAAGAGCCAGGAATCAGAGTCCAAGACGGCCAGAGGGTGTTGCGTGCCTTCCATCTTCACTTGTTTTGCTTGATGTTATTTGGAGTCTTGGAAGTTAGAATGTCGTCCTTAAGGTGTCTGAGAGATTCCCCAATGCCCATTCTAGCACGAAGCCTTGAATAAATGTGGCCCTTCCCCATTCAATGTCATTTCTTCATTACCGGCTTGCTCCTCTCCTTTCAGTGGATTACAGCTGGGACTTCTCAGTTGTTATTGATTCCATTTTTTTGCTTCCTCTCTCTCTAATTTCCAGTGATTGTGTAACAGCCCTGGGATAGCTGTACTATCTTCATTCCAACTTCAAGTTAACTAACTGGTGTCTGAGACCTAGGGCTAAGTCAGAAACTCAGTTTAAACAAATGCCAGGCTGCCATCTGCAGACTTTGTCCATTTCCTTACTTGTCCCAGAATGGTTTAGAGAAAACTTACTCGATGGCATTTTATTTAATGACGACAGATATACTGGTTTTATGGCTTCTACCCATTCCCTAATGACCCCATTCCTGTCTTGTTTAGGAGATATGACCACCAGTGGCAGTGACATTAGATGAAATATTCAGTTTGGATTCAGGGAGACTCAGTTCATATCTCACTCTTGAAACCTAAGGTGACCATGGGTAGGTCACATAACTTAGCTGGCCTTAATTGTCTCTTCCCTGAAATGAGAATCGCATAGTCATAAGTCCAGAATTTTGGAAGGTACCTCAGAGGCAATCGAATCCAGTCCCCTCACTATGCAAAGAAGGAAAATGGAGCCCAGGAACTTGCCGAAGATCCCAGAGGTTAATAAAGGCAGATTACACATATCTAAGGCAGGTTTTGAACACACCTCCTTGGACACCAGATGCAGTATTGTTTTGTCCCATTTTCCCATAAGGTTGTTTTGAACATGAAATGAGTTGACTCATATAAAGTTCTTTGCTGTCTTTAAAGCATTATAAATATTTGTTACAAATATATTATAAAATAAGTGTATTAGGAATCTAAAACATTAAATGTCATTGAGGATTATAGATAAAAAATTCAGGTTTAAAGAAAGTCAATTAGGATGGTAAGGAAATAGTTAATTACCAGATTGTGAACCCTGTTCTTCTTTCGAAAATCCCTAAATTACAAAGTTTTTGTTTACTTCCACCCTGAGTTTGGCTCCTTTGAATTTCTGTCCATTGTTCTTAGTTTTGCAATCTAGAGCCAAATTGAACCAGTCTAATCTTTCTCCCTCATCACAGTCCATTCAGATATTTTAAGGTATCTACCTTTTCCTACCACACTCTACCCCAAATGTATCAGCAATGCAGCGTTCACAATGCCTACAGTAACTATAAGTATGCTGATACAGTTATTAATCACAAAATGTAACAGGCTTTCTACATAAGAAATATAGCTAGAACATTTATTTAAATACCAGAAACTGAGTCCTAAAACCAGAAAGTCAAAGCCAACATAGTAGTTATGAAGTTGGCACATGTAGTTAAAGTAGTAAACACCCACCCCAAGTATCCATACCTCCTCCAGGCTAAATATTCTCAATTCCTTCAACCAGTCCTCTAATTTCATGATCCTAAAGGCCTTCACCACCCTAGTCTTGTTCAATTGTGCTACATAATGAAATAATGATTGTTAATGACAATCAAGACTATCCACTAATCCTTCCCTTTGCCCCACAAAGTTAAAATGATCAAAGTAGCTACTCTAAATCCTAATCCAATAAATATGGACAGTAGGAAGTAAAGTCAAAACATTTGAATAACAAAAATTGTTATTGTGATCCAATTGTGTACTGAAAAATCCATTGTATTCAAAAGGGAAACAGTAAAATTTGGGTTTGGAGGAGTTAATGAATGAAGTTGATTAGACTTAAAACCTTACCAATGCCTATGGTATAAGGATGTTCCGAAGATAGCATCCTTCAGTGGTTAGAAAAGTATTTCCAAAATTTCGGGTTGATAGATTATATTTCTGGGGGTTGGGGGAGATGGCAGTTTTCTAAACTTATAAAGCATTTCACAAGTTTAGGAGAACCCTTCATATGTAATAGAAATATAATTCCTGAGGCTTTTTTTTTTTTACATTTCTAAATATCCCAAAGCTAAATTATTGGATTTCTTCCTGGTCCTGACAGGTACTTCCTGAAAAGTAATATAATATTCCTTTTACAGTGCATTAGTTGAGAACTGCAAAAACAAGGGTGGAAATATGCCTGAATGAAACAGCGGTCTATGAGAGATGCCCTTTGCTGTCTTGGCCTCAAGGTATGTAACTTTTTCTATATTGACATTAAACGATAAATGTGCACAGAGATACCCACCCCTACAGATTAGTATATATTTGATGACAGATAGATAGGTAGATAGAACAATATATAATGTCAATGTGTTTGTAAATATCTTTGTATCCATGTGTCAATAGATTTATTTTTTAATGATGGAACAATGTCATCTTTGCTGGTGTCTAAAATTTAAAAAAATATTGACACATACAAGAAACTGGTAATGGCATTGTGGCTAAATGTGCATGTGTATGTGTGTAAGTGTAAGACACTGATGTATTGCCAACAATTCTTTTCACAATTAACATCCATGCAAATAATGACTAGCCTTTTGTGTTAGTAATCTGTTAAAAATATTTTTCCATTTTAAAAAGGTTTCCTTTTAAACAAATATACATTTTGAATACTTAAAATGTATATTCCATGATATACTTCACCCTGCCCACTCCGTTAAACCTTCCCTTGTAACAAAAGGAAACAGTTAAGTAAAACTGTCAACAAATCTGACAGGTATTGGGTGCTAAATTTCAGGCCCATCTTCTCTCATCCCTCTAAAAAGAGGAGGGATATATGTTGCATCTGCTGTTCTCTGGGACCAAGGTCATTCACTGCAATTCATCTGAGTTTAACTGCCTCTTAAAAGACAGTTATTTTCATTCCCATTATTACAGTATTTGTGTCTGCTGTTTTCCTGGTTCATTATATTTCATTCTGTATGAGTTCATACAAGATTTCCCATGTTCTTCTTAATTCTTCATTTTCATTGTTTCTTACAGTTCATAATAGCTCATTTCATTTATAGACCATAATTTGTTCAGCCATTCTTCAATTGTAGGAGCACCCACTTTGTTTCCAGATTTTTTGCTACCATAATATGTACTACTATGAATAGCTTGTTATATAAATGGTTCCTTTTTTCTGTCATTGGTCTCCTTGGGCTTTGTGTCTAGTCTAGACTAGATGTCTAGGTTAAGAGTTTTGAACAATTTAATGTCTTCCCTTGTATGATTCTAAAACATTTTCTTGAACAGTTGGACCAGTTCACAGCTCCACCAACAATGTGTAAATGTGTCTGTTCAGAGGTCCTCCTGACCCCTGGGTTGGAAGATCTGACTCTGAGTTTCAAAGGATAATTTTAGTTTATCTGTTGGTTACTGTTCTTACCTGGGATCTTATGAGGGTGCTTGTAGCCATATTGTCTAACTTTGGAAGGTCTTTTGGAGTTTCTAACATTTTCTATTGTTTTTAGTATTTCTAATTATTAGCATTAGTATAGCACATTAAGGTTTGTGAAGTGCCTACAAATATTATATCATTTATTCTTACAAGAACCCTAGGAAATGAGTGCCCATATTTCCCCCACTTTATGGATGAGGAAACTGAGGCAAACAGATGTTAAGTGGCTTACCCAACATCTAACAGTGTCTAAAGTAGGATTTGAACTCAGACCTTCCTGATTACAGATCTAGTTGCCATTAGAAGTTGCTATGTTCTCATGTCATAGAAAAGCAAACTACAACATCATTCTCTGAGAGGTTTGCAATTATTTTAAAGTGAAGCTATCACCAGGACGGACCATTTCACTACTTGCTTCCAAATTTTTCTTCTGAAAGAACATGCTACAGCATCGTTTAGATTCTCCCTGGGAGAATCACATCCTGCCTTCCACTGCTGTGGTCACCTTAATGGGAGTATTTTTCAATGTATTTCCATTATGTAAAGCATGTTTTAAGACAAATGCTAAATCTACTTTGAAATTGTCTGTTCCAAGTTTGATAAGTCCAGAAATCATCCAGTCTAAGTCTTTTTCTAGAGGAAAAAATGATATTTCCATGAATGAAGCTGACATTAGGCTTGATGGCTTTGGGGCCAATTGTAGTCATTGCTTCCTTTAATTTTCTATAGAATGGATAGAATGCCATTGGTGTTATTGTCCTAATAGCACACATTCTCACTTAGAAGCCCTGAACCATCTAGATATCTATCACCTACCTTTCTGGGCTGAAAGTATGTTATGACCATGTACAAAGTTTCCTATACCTGCTTGCTTCTGCAAGAGGTGACATGTAGACTGAGCCTTGAATGAAATTAGCCATTCTATAAGGGAGAAATGAGAACGACTTTCCATCTTAGACATAGAGTTTAGCAGGCTGTACAAAGTGATGCCAAGGGAGACGGATTTGTATATTCAGGAATAGCAACTAGACCAATTTGTCTGGAATGTGTTGTGAATATTGTTAAATAAGCCTGGAGCTGGCTTGCATGGGGCTTTGCCACCTTGAGGAATCTGTACTTGATCCTAGTGGCAGGAGGGAATCACTAATATTTTTTGAGCAGGGGACTGACATGGTACACTAGGAGAATTATTCAAGCAGTACTGTGGGGAATCAAAAAGAAAATGGATGATATAGGTCTATCTTCATACATTAGGTGACCCAATACCTAGACTGTTGCTTATGATGCTAAGTGACTGAGTTTCTATGCTCCTCCTTGCTAGCTGTGTTCTCAACACATAGCATTGGTTCCTATTGCAATCACGGTTTTTTGTGAGCTGCCCCATTGCCCCCACATCCTCCTAATTCAAACCCCCAAATCTTTAGAAGACTGTTGGTGGTAAATTCCAGGGGCCTGTGTCTCTAGGCTTGTTTGTGTCGATATCGTTTCCTATTCCTGCTAACTTGATTAAGAGAAATGACCCTTATTTGCAGTGATAAATGATGGATCAGTGAAATCAACCACATAGTGGTGGCAAATTGCGTCAGCAGATTTATGAATCATTAACTGTGAAGTGTTCAACAAGGCGGGCAACCACAGCCAAAGGTAAGATGCTACAGATTTCCATGAGCTGCCTGGAGAAGAGATGTCAGCCTGAAGGAATTAGGAGAAGAGCTTTGGTCTATGGCTGCAGAGATATAGGATCACTATGGTAACAGAACACTGGGTATTAGAAGGAAATGTATGCTGTGAGAGGGTGAGAGGGAGATGATGGGAAGTAGAAAGGGTGGGTTAGAAGAGCTACAAAGAGTAAATAATTGAAAGCAAGAACAAGATTTCAGTTCCTCTTCCTTGAGTTAATTCAGAAATCTCTCACTCATCAAAGCTAAATTGAAGGACAAGAATTAGATCTTGCTGCCAGACTCCCAGTTTAATCAGATTCCCATTTCACCTTTGAAGGTCTAAGGGAGGCAGGGGAAAGGGTGTGTTCTCTTCCTGTACAAAATATAAAGTTCTAAGTAAAAGCTTCAGCAATGGTGGGCATCAATCAGGAAGGGGTTTCTGAACATGTCATGTGAACCATAGTAGAGTAATTGTAGAGTAGGATTGAATTCAATAAATTTAACAAATATTTCTCAAGTATCTGTCTCAGTGCTAAGGGTTGGAGTACAAGAAAAGAACATGCTTCCTCCCCTCATTGAGTTTACATTCTACTGGAGTCGGAATCTTAGCTCTCCTAAATATGTAACCTTTCTGAGGCACAATTTCCTCATCTGTAACATGACAAGCTAGGATTCTACGATCATCCCTTCCAGCTCTTTGATTCTTAGATTCTTTCCCTTCATTAAGAGAATGCTTATCTGCTGGAACATAAGAAACCTTTCACAATTCTTCCTAATTCAGGTGCCTTTGTTCTATTAATCATTACTCATTTATCCTGTTTGTACTTATTTGTTAACTTGTCTCACCTATTTGATTGTAAGCTCCATGAGGGCAAAGACTATCTCCCTTCCAATTTTTTAGGCCGTCTCAGAACTTAGAATTTGTTGCCATACTCTTTGGGAACCCAAGGTCACTATTTCACCACCCTGAGACACTGGCTGACATAGGACTTTAATGGAGGAATCTCTCAAGTTAGTCAGCTTAGTCCTTGGCCTTCCATCATATTATTGGGGCCTGACAGTCAAATACTCTACTCTATCATGGTGTTAAGGAAGTGATCCTATATTTGTAAATGATATACTAACAGTATAAACTCTTGCGGATCTTACCGAGCTGTGAGGGGCCAACAATGGATTGTATTTTGCTCATCTAAGACCCAAACTATAGGAAGAAAAAAAAAAGACTTGGGTATGAGGCCACTACATCCATGTCTACAAGTATTTAAGGAATGTCATGTAGAAGAGAAATTAGATGTGTTCTGTTTGGTGCCATATGATATGACTTCAGACAATGGGTATAAGTTGCAAAGAGAAAAATGCAAGAACAAGAACACACTTATGTTGTATTATAGGACTTGTGAAGTGCTTCACATATGTGCTTCTTTGATCTTCACAACAACCCTGTGGGGCAGCAAGGATGACTATGTTCATTTTTACATATGAGGAAACTGAGGCTGGGGGAGGTTAAGTCACTTGCTCAAGGTCATGTAGCTAGTAAGTTTCTGAGTCAGGTTTGAATTAGTTCTTCCCAACTCCAAGTGGAGTATTTAATTTACTATGCCACTTCACTTGCCTCTGTTTAGGCTTTAGAAAAGGAAAATCTTCCTAACAATAGCCATTCCAAATTAGAGAAGCAGTGGGTCATTTTTTACTAGTTGTACTCAAGCAAAGGCAGGATTATTGCAGAAGGGATGCCAAGTTGACCTAGATGCCCTCTGAGGTCCCTTCCAACTCAGATTCTGGGATTCTATTCCTAGCCAATCTACATTCAGGGAAGCTTTCACTCTAGGTTGACCTAGAGTAGGGAGCGAAGTTTTTGGTAACACCAATTCCCAAAGACCATTTTGTAAGTTGGAGAAGAGCCATGGCCTGTACTAGTCAAAGTATTACTCACATTGATAACATCATAGGACCTTAACGTATTAAGTAAGCTACCAAGATGAAGAATACATAAGGTTATGCTGGGAACACATCTATTGTATGTGTGGACTTATGTGTAAATATATGCATACATGTATGGGTAGGTTATGTGTGTGCATGGATATATGAATATCCATATGGCTGCATATATATGTGTGTGGTACACATATATGTTTGTGTATGTGTATTGTGAATAGATGTATTCCAATATCCAGTTGACTATGAGAATTGAAAATTCCTAAGAAACACAAATGGATGATCACTCATGCATGGATAGACACCTCACACTTCTGATTCTGTGAGATTGCTGTTTTCTGGTGATATCTTTGTATGTTCAACCACATACATTTAAATGTATGTGATCAAAGTAATAATGTATGTGTTGAAACATATTTTATGGTGTTTGGGTTCTTACATGCAAAATACACATGCATGAATGTAAATGTATCCATTTTGGATTTATATATACTTCTTTTTCTCTTTTGGTTTTGGGTTTTGCTTTATGGTTTATTAAGAGCTGAAGCGGTTGCCATGGGAAAGGGTAGTTTCTAACAAGAGCTTTGTCAAAAATGAGAATTTGCATTCAACCTACCTTGTTTCAGAAAGCTTCCTATATGAAGCAGAATACGAGAAGGGCTTTACCTTAAGAATGCTATCAAGCGTAGTCTATAATGTTTTCAGATCCTTTAGGGAAAATATTCTTACAGTATCTAGAAAAATATTTGGAAAAATTTGGCTCATTAATAATATGTCAGAGGAATATTAATATCTTTTAAATAGAAAATGAACTAAGTAACTTATGTAAACATCATGAACTAATGCCTTGAAGTAAGAGGAAATGGTTTATTTTTTAAATCATTTCCTTCTGTCCTGGATTACTGAACAGAGCTAAGATGCTTGTGTTATTCACTGAAGTCCTCCTCTGACATATTGGCATGGCCTTGACCTTGAGTTTTCTAAGCTAATGTCAGCAGAGTCCAAGAACTGGGGTGTCCTACCAAGATGGAAAGGCTTTGAGAATGGCTCTGCTAATGGACTTCCTGTTTCTCATCTCAGGTAAATCCCTAGAGCAGCAGTTCTCAAACTGTGGGTCATGACCCCTTTGGGGGTCGAACTACCCTTTCACAGGGGTCACCTAAGACCATTGGAAAACACACATTTCTGATGGTCTTAGGAACGGAGGCACGTCTCCAGGCGGGTCTGCCCACATGCAGATACGCCCACATACGAGTATTAAAGGGTCATGGCATTAGGAAGGTTGAGAAGCACTGCCCTAGATGCTCCTATCAGGTTGGCTGCAAGGACAATTTTAATCACCATCATTATTGCTACTCAAAGACACTGCTTACCAAGACATGAATAAGGTGCAATATTAATACTAACTTACCTTTGCAGAGGGCTTCACAGTTTATAGACAACTTGCTTCTCAACCACCTTGGAAGACAGAAGTGAAGGTATAAATATCTCCATTTCACAGAGGAATTGGAGAAGCAGAGAAGAAAGATGTGATAATTGTCAAGGCATTAGCTGTACAGGGTCTGGGCAAAAGATTTGTTTTGGGGTAAGGGGAAGAGAGCACATAGCAGCCATAGTAAGCATGATTAGTGACTAGACCTGGCCACTGGTTCTATATAGTGGACAAATCAGTGCACCAACAAGCATTTGTTAAATTCCAGCCTTGTGCTAAGCACTGTTCTAAGTGGTGGGAATACAAAGTCAGAGACAAAATAGTCCTTGCCCTCAGGGAGATGACATTCTGTCAGGTAAACAACACATACGTATATAAGGATATATATGCTATATAAGGACCTTTATCTCTGTAAGGATAGGGTCTGGACTTGTGATATCAATGGTGTTAGGAATCCATTGTTGAAGAAACTCACTACCAATGTAGCTTGTCATCTCTGCAGCTCAAAGACAGAGAGTTGCCTAAACACTGAGCAGTGAAATGGGTTGCCCACAGTCACACAGCCAGAATTATGGATAGAGATGGGATTTGAACCCAGTTTTTTCCAGCTCTGAGGCCAGCTTCTTAACTGCTATACCATGGTGCTTCGCTCTATATAATAAATATACAAAATACATACAAGGTGATTTTGTCAGTTGGGACACCATTAATTTGGGGGACAAAAGAGGTACCCTACATTTTCAAGATTGTTATTATCCATAACCAATGTTTGGTTAGTGATTGCAACTGGGAACGTCGTAGAGTTGGTGGTCTTTCTAGTCAGTTTTAAGAGATGTTCTTGATTATTGGAAAGAACTCAGTGGAGGAGACTTTGAAAAGAGTATGCTTCTTCATGGGATTTTCCTGTTGGCTGCCATGTGATTGCAATGATAACTCACATGTTCATTGTGATTTCATGCAGGCAGAGAAATTGTTGTACATTATCTCATCTGATTCAACAACCTTGTGAGGAAAATGGTAGAATTATTAATATTCTCATTTGACAGATGAGGAAATTGAGGCTTTGTGAGATCAAATGACCTGTCTATTATGATGTAGAAAGTAAACACCTGAG
>CM053580.1:29853219-29878191 GCA_028627135.1 Pseudochirops cupreus
TTAAATGTTATAACATATTAAATTATATCTTAATCCTAATATATAATTAAACTAATTTTTGAAAATTAATAACTCCTTATCACCCCATCTTCCACCGCCAATCAACATGTCTGTTAAGAGCACAGAAGATCCCAGGATCATTAAATATAGATCTAAAAGTACATTGTGGTCCAAATTTTATTTTACAGATGAGGTACCTAGGAGTGGCTCACCCTAGGTCACAGAGGTTGTACATGACAGAATAGAGATTTAAGCTCAGCCCCTCTGAGGTCTGTTGCCATGATACCATGGCCTAGAGGCTGGTCTCTAGAAGACATCCAAAGACCACAAAGCTGTGAAGAATGTTGACAGATGTTGCCAGGGCAGAATGAGTGGTGGTTTCATAGAAGCTGGGACAGTCACTGAGGAGGAAGCAGGGGTGGTATACTGCAAAGAAGCCTTCAAGATGCATGTGCACATATCCCCTAAGGGGGAAAAAGATGGGTGGAAAAATAATGAACAGCTGATGTCAAGAAATGCAAAACATCCAATAAGTTTGCACTATCTATGGGTGTTTTTCTTTTTCTACACTTTAGAGAGTCATTTGAAAGGCATTGTCACCTTGCTTCAAATAATGCCACTCTAAAGCTAAGATACTTTAGCTGCCAATTCAAATAGGTGGACTTTACACAACTTCTAGGACCTCAGAAGAAACCATCTCTAGTGACAATCAAAGTGACAATTTGGAACCCTAGAGACAAGCTGTCAATTTTCAGTTTGCATTAATTTTATTTTGAATCTCTGTCTCCAAAGTCCTATGCTCACTAAATTAGCAGAACATAAGTTCCTTTAGGGTATGCCCTATCCGACTTTATATTTGTCTTCCTGTTTTCTGACATAAGTGTTCAATAAATCCTTATTGATTGGTTGTTTTAAGTCCTTGTGACCAGAGTTTCTGCCTATTGCTTGAAGGGAAACCTCTGATTAGGATAGTCCAGAATTCAGATTGCCCATAGGGTAATTTCTCATCCAACTAGTTCAAGTATCCCTCTCAAAGTATATAAACACCAAGGACATCACTGGGCACCTTTTAATTCCGGGGGGGATTCCTAGGCAAGGTAGGTCTCTCTGACAACTTTACAAGTCTCATGGACCTCCTGCACTGCCACAGTCCTCCATTCTGCATTGCTGAGTTGACCATTCAACCATAGTTCCAATTCGTGTTCAATCTGCTTCCCAGACACCATCTTAGATTAAGGACTATGTCTTTTTATACTTGATGTCCTCTTAGTTGTATGTAACCTCTTTTTAAAAAAATTACCTTATATTAACTTAATGTAATTATATGTTGAATTTTGAACTTGATTGAAGTATAAATACTTGACTTATCCATAGTAACTGTTTTATTCTCTCCTCTCCCCTCCTTTCCTTCCCATCTTTTCCCTTAAACAAACAAAACCTTCTTCTAATCCCTGGCTCAGCTAAAGTTGCTCTGACAATTTCAGTCCCTTGAATGATCCAGAAACTCGCTAGCACCATTGGTTTATTTGTTCCTCAAAGCCAGCTCTGTTTACCTACCACACATTCTTGTTGGGAGAGTGATCAAAGTCTCAAGGTTTAAAGCCAGAGCTGACAACATCGTGAATAGGAGGCTCTTGGCTGAAGGGTCATAACTTCTCAGGGCCTTCGGCAGCCTCACATAGAATTCCCACTTCTATTTGTCATCCCTAGAACATGCTTTACTCTGTCTTATAAAATAGGTTCCCCTTCCTATTCAAACAGTAGCTCCATAGCTAGTTTTATAAGCCGCCTGGCAGTATACATTCTCGTTTCTGAGCTGAGACTGGATGGATTGCACACAGTGTGATAAAAGATAGCCCCTACTTCAATACCCTGAAATGTCTCATGAACATCCAGGAAGGATGGCTCTTCCAAGGTACATGGGAGAAATGCACAATTAGGGCATTGCTGTTCAAGGACAGGAAGGTGCTGTAGATGTATATACATCCCTAAAATATCACAAGAATATAGAAAGAATTTAGGGGAGAAAATAAACTTAATTTTGTGCCATCACTGTCATTTTAGTGCTAGAGAAAGATTTACCTCTTTTCTTGATTTCAGTACCTATTGATAAGTGAAATGATTAGTCAAGAGCTTCATAATACATTCTGGGATAATTTCTGTTTCTGAAATATGCATCTTCATTAGTCTTCAGACAGGGGGAAAAACTGGAGATCAGTGGATGCTTTTCACCAACAGAAACCATCTAGAAACAGAGATATTTTTATGCAGGGTAATGGATCCTTTGGTAAAACCAATACCATGTTACTCCATGTTGCTCTGATTATTTTATTATCATAAGATCTATTTTTAGATTTTGGCAAAAGCAGGCATCACCAACCCTCTAACCAAGATATTATCAGGCAACTGACCATTTGGAATTTCAAAAGGAAGCTAAGCATCTGACTGATTGTGAGCAATAATAACAATAATGATAAAATTTTAATAGATGTCGCCATACTAAATACTCAGACTCTCCAAGATATACTGAATGATAAACTTTCAAAATAGAAAGATCTAGAAAAAGAAATCAAACTTTTATGAGACTGGAAATAATTTTATATCATCCCCAGAGTCCTGTTTACTACTATTTAAGATGTTTCTATTGAGTCTTGAGAAGATGCACTAAATTGTTCTGTTACACAACGAGGTAATTATTTTTATTCACCAACACAATAAGCCACAGAACATTAAGTGACAAAGAATATAAGCTCAGGAGAGTGACTTGTCTCAGTGAACTCCATAGAACTAAAGAAGCAGGTAACAATAGAAATAATGATGATAATATACTGCCCTTGTATCCTAATAATTTCATTCCATTATAAAACTCAATTATTATACGCACATGTGTGGTTGTTCACTTAATAATAAGAATACAAGAATAATAGTTGGATAGTGACTTGTCTTATGACTGTTCCTCTCTGACTTTCATTGAACTTAAAATGAGAATGAAATACGAATAGTCATAATAATGATGTAGAATCATCAAGAGCAACTTGAACCAGAATTATCTCTCTCTGAACTTCATTGAAAAAGATGAGATTAGTATTAAGAATATAGTATTGAGTATAAAATCAATAAGATTATGTAATCAATTTTATTAATAAAATGTTAACTATTAAAACTAGTAAGAATATTAATAGTGATATCCCAAATACTTCTAAATCTCTAAGCTACATAGAGTGAAAAGCTTTCAAATTATAGAGACTTAGTCAAAGAAACCAAAATGATGTGAGAATAGAATGAGTTTTATATCATCGTCATTTTCGGGTGAGAAAATGGTTTTCCTTTTGTATGGCTAACAGTATCTATCAATATATGAGATAATTGATCAACAATCAGTATATCAATCATTTTTTATTCTTCCTCCTATTAGATTTCCCCAAGGATACTTTGGCTTCTCAATACTTTATTCAACTGCAAAAACAAAACAAAATAAAACACCAACAAAACAATTATTTATCTATTTCAGCTACCATAGTCAATGGAACACAAGACACAAAAGACTACTAGCAGGATAGTGATTTGTCCTAGAACTCTTTCTATTTAAACCTCATAAGGAAATTTATATATATGTGTATGTATATATACACACACACACATACATATATTTCTATATATGTGCATATGCACACATATGCATACATACACATGCATAGATATAAATAGATATGTGTGTATTATATATATGACATGATAATGAGAATGAGAATGGTAATGGTGATGATGATATAGAATTTTTAGTTACTTGCTGAAACTTACAACCTGTGAACTGATCTCTTGTTTACCCCACCAGAAAACAAAAATATTTTACTGAAAATGGGCTAGGTCATCTAAAAATTAAGACTAACTCAAACAAATATATCTCTGTAGGAAAAAAAAAAAAAAGAACCTTTAGCCATTCTCCAGGATTTAATTTAGCCCTGATTTCTCACGTATTCCTTCCATCTAAACAAACAGAAATATAAAATCTTCTTGGATGCTTTGGTATAAAAGTACAAAGGTTATATGAATTATGTGGGTTGTAAGAAATTGAGGCTGTTAAAATTCAAAGATACCGCTATCATCCTCAGAGAAATAATTTTGTTTAGTGCTAGTTACATTCACATTAACAAACAAAACAAAAATAGAGCAGAACAGTTGCTAATGTCTAAAATGAACTGATTGTGATCCTGGTTGCCTGGCAACCCAGAGGAGACTTGGTAAGGTGTCCAGACTCCAGCTCCATCAACAAAAATGAATAGTATTTGTAAAAATCATTTTCATGTTGTTTGAAGGAAGCTAATGGATGAATTTGATTTTTAAACTTTTTTAAAGAAATCAGTGACTAGTCAGTTCCCTTGCTATCCGTATGAGTTAGGGTAGGTTGCTTGACCTCTCAGGCTCAGTTTCCTCATCTACAAAATGGGGTGATTATCATGACACAACTTTGTTGTGTATTGTGCAGAAAATGTTTTGTCTGACAGAACATAAGCTAAGAGTTGAGATACAAGTAGAAAAATCCATACTCTCGAGGAACTCACCCTCTAATCTGGAGACATAACACATAAAAGAAAGCTCAGTTTCAGGGTAGATAGAAAGGCCTGGAAGTCCCAAGTGTCCATGGGCAGCTGGGATGCCAATGTCTATAGGTCCCAGGGTTATGTCAGTAGGTAAGAGGATAGTGCCAAGAAGTCTCCAGGGCACAGGGGTAAGGCAGATAGCAAAACCTAGATAACCTTAGAATATAGTGGGAGGCAAGGCAGATCATAAGGCCTGATGGTTATTTATCTCATTGCAAGTAATGGAGTTGGTAACTCGCATCTCCTTCACGATGTCTGAGTAGCTTTATTGTCTCAGTCATGCTATCTCCAATATTTCTTAATGAACAAAACATTAGAGAAATAGCCCCTTTGAAGTAACTTTTACTTGTTTCAGTTTACTTGTCTTGGGTGCTGAGGGAGAAACAAAGTATAGATAAGTCCTTGCCAATAAGAGACTTATAACCTGTTGGGGGAATAAGATAAGAAGCAACACGTATAATAAGAATAATAATAAATAATCAACATTGCCTGTTAAGTACAAAGTACATTCAAAGTATAAAAGAATAAATTGATAGATTAAGTAAATAGAAGAGTGAATGAATAAAAATGAATTAACCAATAAATATGCACACAGATATACGGGACAGCTAGGTATAGAGCAGCATATTACAGGATAAAGTGCTAGGCATGGAATTAGGAAGACTCATCTTCCTGAATTCAAATCTGACCTCAGACTTTTACTAGCTGTAGGACCTTAACCCTGTTTGCCTCAGTTTCCTCATCTGCAAAACGAGCTGGAGAAGAAATGGCAAACCATTCCAGTATCTTTGCCAAGAAAACCCCAAATGGGGTCACAAAGAGTTGAACAGGACTGAAATGGCTGAACAACAGCGACACACACATACACACGTGTGTATACATATTTGAGACACCAAAGAGAGAAAGTCATTGGCCACTGAGAAATCCCTAGAGGCCTCCTGAAGAAAGTGACATTTGAGTTGGATGTTAAAGGACAGGCAGGAATTCAGCTGGCATAAAGAGGGAGAAGGGACGTTTCAAACACCAGGAACAAGGCACCAGGCTATGAGAGCTCTCCCATACTCCTGGAACATAGAACGTGTAATATAAGTAAACAGTCAACAAGTATTCATTAAGAGCCTGCTATTTGTCAAGTACTCTGGGGGGTGCTGGAAATACCAATGTGAAGAATGAAGCAAACCCTATTCCCAAAGATCATCTATTCTAAGTAAGGTGCTGTGAGGTGGGAGAGATAGGGTTGTGTCAGGATATGGAGGAACTTGATTGCCTTTGAGGAGTTTAAATTCTACTGATTAAGCCATGGAGAACTGCTCAAGGTCTTGAGCCAAATTTATTTAAGAAGGGGGGGGCACTAGAGGTGGAAAGACTTGGGAGGGAAAGAAACAAATGAACAAAAAACCCCAAACCCTTAGCATTAGTCTAGGAATGCTATAATTATAGCTTGTTCAAAGGTGGTTGTGATGAGAATAGGCAGATGGAGATGGATGTGAGATATATATTAGGGGTATAATCAATAGAACAAAAGGCCTTGTGAGTATGAGAGGTGATGAGAAGAGAAAAGCTAAAACTTGGCCCCATATAATGAAGATAAGGATGGAGCCAAGGTCAGGAGCAGAAATCAAAAGGAGGGGAAAAGATAATGGGCTTGGTGCTGAGCAGGTTGAGTATGAGGTGTTGATGGGCCATCTGCAAATACTTTTCAACAAGAAGATGGTATTGCAACCCTGTCCCCAAAATCTCCAGTGCCTCTGAGAAAAAATACTAATCTGTTACTTTGGTGTTTAAAGCTCTCTAACCTATCTTTCCAGCCTTCTTTCAGAAGGCTTTAGGAAAATTGGCATTCTGGTCAACATGGCCCCAGTTACTAGTCTTGTGCCCTGGTATCCATTTCCTGCCTCCATGACTTCACATACATTTCAAATATGGAAGGTTGTCTTCCTCATCTCTTCTTCTCTTTCCTCAAGGCTCAGCTCAGGTGTTGAAATGTACTGTGGATTTTTCCTGGTGCTGCTAAATGCTAGTATTTTATTCTTCTTCACAGTACCTTCTCTGTTCATGGGATGTCTCCCACAGTGGATTATGAAATCCTTGAGGGGCTGCCCTGGTTTTCTGTTTGACCTTTTTATTGCTAATGCGAAGCACAGTGCATAGCGTACTCTAAGAACTTATATCTTTGTTGAATTGAATTGAAAATATACACTCTCCCAAGAGTTTTTAGCCATGTTTATGTCATGGACCCCTTTGGCAGTCTGCTGAAACCTTATGGACCCTTATGAAAATAAAGTTTTTAAATGAGTAAAATAAAATAAAATATCATTGTGGAGAAAACTAACTGTACTCAAATATGGTTCATAACTTTTTTTTAAGTTGACATCTCAGCTTGAGAATCCCTGCTCTAAAAAAATAAATGAATGAATGAATGAATAATGAAAGAGAACCACTCCTCTAGCGTCCACCCCATGGATTTAATCACCCACTAAGATTACATTTCATTCAGATTGGTTTAAACACTTCAGAAATAATAGAAATATTGACTTTTAAATGATGGTACAATCAACCATTTCAGGTTGTTATAAATGCTTTGGAAATAATAGAAACTTTAGGTCCCTTTAGGTATGAACACATCCATCATATGTAAGTTGGAAAATGTTCACACGATGAAATATATTTTTGGATTCTGTCTGATTTTCCCTTACTTAATCTCTGGGTTCACATGATTAGTCATGATGGCAGTGAGCCAGCTCCTTTGTAGCTTAATGGTCTCCCTATCTCCTTAATTGCAAATAAGTGGTTATGACTAGACAATACGCACCCTATGGTGTTTGTTGATTTTCACTGATGAGAAAAGATATGAATTTTAATTTTACTATTCTTCTTTTCAAAGGTGTCATAAGTTCATGCATATTAGATGTAGATTTATAATTATGGCAAGTAGCCTAGAGGTTAGTGGAAGAGACCACAAGTTCAGGCATATAGGAATGACTTTGATTCCTATGATGATCTTAGACATATCTTCCTGGTTTTGTTTCTCTCTGAGTCATCCAAAACTTCAATTCAGTTCTGCAAAATCTAGTGGCTAGAGAATAAGCCTTAGAGCTGGGAATATCTTGGTTTAAGTTAAGACCCTGGACAAGTCACTTACCCTCTCAGTGCTCCAGCTGCCATTCTGCAGTGGGAGAGGTGTTCCTTATACAGATCGAATCGTAGGTCACCTCTTTATCCCTATGTGCTAGTATGTGAGGTACTCAAAATACTTCATTTCAAAAAGGAAACATACTTGTCCTTAAAAAGTTTACATTCTCTTGGAAGAAACAAAGCATACACATATTATTAAATCTAAAAGATTCAAAGTAAAGATCATATTATGATATGTATGATCATGTTTCACATATAAAATCATAAATCATGAGTGATGAGGACTACAGATGTCATCTTTTGCAACCTGCCAGCCACTGAAGGAATCCCTCATCCATCTAATAAATGGTCATCCAGTCTTCATCTGAGGAGCTCCAGTGATGGGAAACTCATTATCTTCAGACTTGCGGATAATTGTGTTTGGATCTTTACCTTATATCAAATTTAGGGTAATTTCTCTCCCACTTTTATTTTTTTGTTCTTAATTGTGAAGGTGTCTCATTAGTCTTACTACCTCAAACTTTCTCTTGGTGTGGTTCCATTAGTCCATTCAGCTGACTTTCATATGGTATGGTCACTAGGCCTCTCAGGACTGCATATCACTGGTTGCTTTCAAACTTCTTAATATCCTTGCTAAAACATGGCCCGCAGAATTAAATGCTGATTAATTCTAAAATTGTCTAGGAATATAGACCTGATTTCAGAGACTGAAGGGCCAATGAATTCTGCATGCATTAGGTGTAGTAGTCAGTAGCATCTCAGACAGAATAATTGGCCTACTTCAATGGAATAGGGGGCAAGGACCCTTAAATAAATTAATTCTTTTTAAAAAATTAATTTGGGGGGGATCAGAGAAAAGAATCCTGTCTCTCACTTTCCATTTGGCTAGGTATTTAGTTAGGTTTTCCCTATAATATTTAGCCTAAAGCCATTGAATAAATCATAAAGTATTAAAATATTTTCACAAATCTGCAAGGGAGTATTCAGAAGAATTTATTTCTAACAAATCTGGACATAAGTTGAACCTGAGCTAGCCTCTCCTGGCAAGCCCCTGACTTCCCCCCCACCCTCCCACCTTTTTAAGAGAAGAAAAAGTAGAGATCTGTCTCCTTTTTTTTTAATGGGTAGACTTCTGCAGGTACACTCATTGATAACATTTTAATTAAAATGCCCTGTTTGGCAAGTTTTCTTGCTAACTCAAATTCTGTTTAACCAAATGCTTTATTGCTCTGCTCTGAAGAGTAAAGACTGCTGTATGTATTCTCACAGGACTAACCTGAAAAACGCTCTTACATTCCAAATGTACACCAAGGCATGTTATACCATTACTGTGATATTACTGACATGAGCCCGATCAGAAAATTTTCAATAAATCTGGATCCTCATTTAGGAAATGGATTGAAAATGTCAGAAATGTCAGCTTGGGTATAGAAGGAGGAGCCTTTAATGCTTTCTGGATTCTCTTGTGATATCATGGCCCAGATTCCCACCTTAAATTAAGGTTAAAAAAGTAAGCTAGATTTGCTCTGGAATATCAAATGTGTATTTCAGAAATCTGAATAGTCGTGTTTTTTTTAAACAGAAAATGACTCCAGATTGAGTGTAAATATTTCCTGGAAAGTAAATTCAAACTTTGGTTATTTTATGATTTAAGAAGAACATTTTAAATAAACCATATTAATGTAGTTTTCCAGAAGTGATTTATGCTCCTAATAGTACCTGATTACCACTTTAGTTTTAGTAGGAAATCAAATCAAGTCAACACACTACAAGATGGCATGGTGGCAAAGTGGATAGAGAACAGGAAAGCAGGATTTGGAGACAAAAAGACCCGGATTCAAATTTGACCTAAAATGCTTACTAGCTGTGTGAACCTGAGAAAGTCACATTATCTTTATTCATCTCATTTTCCTCATCTGAAAAATCAAGACAATAATAGCACCAACCTCACAGGTCGTTGGAAAGATCAAATGAGTTACCATGTGCAGAATGCTTTACAGACTGTCAGGTGTCATGGAATCTGAGGATAAAAAGAAAGCCAAAGAACCATGCCTATGTCTTCAAGGGCCTCATGCCCTAAGCAGGAGACAACATGCAAACCACTATTAGAGAGAGAGTGAACATAATTTTTATTGTTCAGTTTTATTGTTTCAGTTATGTTCACAAAGTCTCGTGACCCCATGGGAGGTTTTCTTGGCAGAGATACTGGACTGGTTTGCCATTTCCTTCTCCAGCCCATTTTACAGATGAGGAAACTGAGGCAAATGGGATTAAGTGACTTACCCAGGATCACACAGCTGCTAAGTATCTGAGGCCTTGAGCTAGAGTCTTCCTGACTCCAGCCCTAGGGTTTTATCTATTGTGCCACCTAGCTGTCCTCTGTGTATATATAAAGATATGCGTGTGTATGTGTGTTCATGTACACACACACATTTAAAAGTAAAACAAATGGAGAAGTCAGGCATAATAGCTTTGCTGGGACTGGCAATGTCTTCTTGTAGAAGGTAATACTTTAGCAGACCGGAAGGAAGCTAGGAGGTGGAGGCAAGGAGGAAGCTGATAGGTTCTGGCTTTAGCACAGCCTTACCTATGTTATATGATTGTGGTTAGAGAGGGAACATCTCAACACTGTCTTAGAGTGATGGAGTTTTGTGAGGCGTAAGATGGGATTTCCCCAGTGACTAGCGGTGACTTGTGGGAAGAAGTTGATGACCTGAGAGGCCAAGATGTTAGAGAGGTCAACTTCACAATGGCTGCCATCAATTTGATGTCCGAAGTTGGATAGGAGACAGAATAAAGTTGTTGATGGAAGTAGAAGCATTTCTTTGAGGTTGAGTGATGACCAAGAAAAGGATCCACATCCCTTCTACTTATCCACTAAGTCACAGACTGATTCCGTTCTCTAATGGTGGATGGAATCTCTCACACTGAGAAAATTATAGTTTCATTGTGGATTTGCACAATAATTATTACTAAAAGTTATAATAATTAGGATTGTTTAGAAGTGATGATGGAGAGGAAAAAGCCTGTTGAATCCTCTTCCTAGATGTGAGCCAGGACATATTAGAAACACGTGGAAAGGATTGTTTTGTTTTGTTTTAATCTGGGGTTTGTTTTTAATTTGGTTTCTGTCCTTTCTTCTCCAGAGGAAACTTTTGAAGTTTAACGAGGTGATTTTAATACATGCCAACTTGTATATAAATGCCTCTTGTAAAAGTGTCTCCCACTCAGCCTTGGAGAAAGTTTGGAGGGGATGCTTGCCTTCTGGGAAATCCAGTTGTTGAGGCTAGGAGTGAAAAGAAGTGTAAAAGGAATAGCTTAAGGATAAAGTGAGAGTTTGTAAACAACATAATGAGATTTCCCGAGGGCACAGTGGAAAGGAGGAAGATTTATATTGGCATGGGATAAGCCTGCCTCTAAATGAGGATGAGGGCACAGGGAAAGATAAGAGGTGAAAAGTGTTTTCACCTAGGTGGGTGAAAATCACTGAGTGGCAAGGATAAGGAGAGCAGTAATTTGGGATCCAGCCAAAGGATGGGAACCTCATCAAGAACTGTCCTCTGATGTTCTCAGGTATCTCATGATTCCCTGGAGTTGACCCTAGGTCCTGAAGACTATGAAAACAAGTTCTCATCTCTGTCCCTTTGCAATGGTAGTCCTCAATGCCTGGGTACCTGCCTGGATAGCATTTCAGCCCAATTGGGAATTGGTTAATTTTTCACTTCTCCCCTTCGTAAGTCACACATTGTCCTGGTTAATTGGCATCACTAGTGCTTGGCAGTATCCTGCTTTCTTAGGTCTTATTAATATGCAATTTATATCTTCATAATGGGTTTATAAATACATATATAACAAATAATAAAAATGGAGATGAGCTCCTTTTTATTGCATTCTGAGTAAACTACATGATGATAAAGTCAACAGACAAACCCTCAACAAGTAGCTCTAGACTTAAGCATGAGCCTGTATTGAAGTGTACTCTCTGCCTCTCTGGAGACATAAGTAAGGACTTCAGTGGGATGAGGAGATGTGAATGGGTTACAGTGTGCATTGGTGAAGGTACTTCAACACATTTGCAAGTCTACCAAAGTAGTCAGAATAAGGGTTGGCAAAGTACCAAGTAGGTATGATCTTGTATGGTAAGTCAGGCCTAGAATTCCTTTGGGTGATTGCATCTTATCATGGCAAAAATACTAAATTTAGAGTCAGAGGACCTGGGATCAAATCTCAGCTCTGGGACTTACTACCTATATTGATTGGCTAAGTAACTGATTTTTTGAAAAACATAAATTAAATCAGTGAAGTGAGGAAATTAGTCTAGGTTGCTTCCAAATGAATGATTGTTTGATCCCATTTCCATCAAAAGGCTGATGTGATGGAGCCTTCTGTAAATTGCCTTTTTCAGTTACCCTCACTACTATTGCCTTGCCTTGCCTTTCTTTCTGTCTGAGTTTAACCCTCAATTTATCAGCTTATCTTGTTTGCACATAGTTTGAATGTAGTCTCTCCCATTAGATGGTAAGCTCTTTGAGATAAGGGAGAATTGGTTTTGTTTGTTGGTTTTTACCTTTCTGAATGCAATACCTGACAAATAGTAGGTGCCTAATTAATGCCTATTACCTTGATTTAACCAATATACACCAAGCATTATGATAGATGTTGTAAATACATGTACAAAGAATGAAGGCATCTGAATCTGCAAGGAGCACATGAACCACCTTGGGAGAAACGAGACCAACCATGAGTGGAAGGCCTTGAGTGCTGGACAGAGGAGTTTATATTTGACATGCGGGTATGGCCACTTTTGAGCACAGAATTGACAGCATGGCTTTGGTGTGTAAAGAAGGATTAGTTGAGCAATGGCATCTTTGTGCCTATTTTTATCCGTTACTGTCTTTAAAATGATTCCCTTGGTAAAAATGCTCCATGGAACAGGTAGCATGAGGCACCCGCCATTCTAGAGAATCATTCTGGGTTTGGAACGTTCTGTTATTCTTGTTCATAGATTTGACCTTCCCGTGTTATATTTAAAAATCCTTCCTGAGTCACTGTGTGTCTTTTTCCAATCCTTTTCCCCTCCTCTACTCCCCCCACGCCATTCCTGCTATATTGTAATTCTTGTCCCCCTAGGAAAGAGCACTGCCATTCATTGCAACAGAATGGCCTATTTTAAGGACCAGCTGTTTGGGTAGAGGGTTGACGGCTTGAATCCTCCATCCCCTTTTTGGTGACAATGCTGGCTGGCAGGCAGTCAGCAGGGAAGATGAAGAAGAGATTTTCCAAAGAAAACATTCACCCTGGAAAGTAGCAGCCCATTATGAAGGTGAACAAAGCAAGTTCTGCTAGAGCAGTTTTCCACGAAAGCATGTTACACCGCTTTGATTTCCTTTGCAAAATGAAAGGAACCCACTCTCTCCCAACAAAAAGCCAAAAAATGCTTGTTTTCCCTCCCATCCCTGCTCTGAGGGCTCCCAGTGGTAGCCTTGAAATTACTGGTGACAGGGTTGCCTTTCTGGGACTTCATGAATCCAGGGCAATGGCACTCAGTGTAATTTAATTTTAATAAGTGATCTTTGGGGTTATTGTATTCATTCTTGGCACGCTTAACTTTATTAGCTCTTCAACATATTCATGGAAAGGAAAAGGATGCCTGAGAAACAGAGAGATGGTCCCCTTCTTCTCTGTTCTACTTCCTCACATACAGCTCCCAATGTGGCTGCCACAATTTGGATGCCATGATGTGGATGTCAGACCCTCCCAATGACCGTTAGATATTAAGTGTAATTTCTGTTTGAAGACAAATCTATGTTGGTGTCACTACTTGCATTCTTTTAGTTATTTCTTTAATTTTTCTTAAGGTTTGAGGAAGGCCACTGAGGACAGGAAACTCATTACCCATCATCACCATCACTCTAGGTTTTGATGGTAAAGGTGGTGGTGGTGGTAGTAGTAGTAGTAGTAATAGTAGTAGTAGGTAGTAGTAGTAGTAGTAGTAGTAGTAGTAGTAGTAGTCATAGTAGTAGTGAGTGCTTTTATAACACTTTAAAGTTTGCAGAGCAGGAAGGAAATATTTATTAAGAACTTCCGCTTTGCCAGACATTCGGGATATATGTTCAGACAAGCAAGACATCCCCTGCTCTTAAGTAGCTTACATTCTAAAGGGAAAAGAAAGCACATAAATGAGTGGTGATGCTGATAAGGGGAAGGGAAGGGGATCTACACACAGAAACATATTGTAACGATAGCCAGAAAGTGGGGTGGAGGCCTGGTTCCAGAAAGAGGAGAAAACTCACTTATCTGAGGGCAGAGTCCAAAGTTGGGGTAGGACAGAGATGAAGGTCATGGCTGTAATTTAAGCAATTTAGCAAGAAGGAAGATTATGGGTCCATGTTATGGACTATGAAGCAGCTGGGTGGTCTGCGTCTGGAGTCAGGAAGACCGGAATTAAAATTCCACCTCAGATACTTAGCTTCTTTATGTCCTTGGCTAATCACTGTTTGCCTCAACTGTTTCCTTAACTGTAAAATGGAGGAATAACAGCATCTGTGTACCAGATCTATTGTAAGGATTGTGAAGGAAATGGATAAAACCTGTTTGCTGGGGATTTGGGGGGAATATCTTCTCTCCCTCTTCTAATTTTTAAAAGAAACCTTACTTGTCAAAGAAATGGAGCCTTCAGGGTTGAATAAATTAAGACAGATTGTCAGTCTGTGTTATACTCTGATTCTGTCTCAAAGGAAGATTGCCACTATCTTAGACCTCAGGTAACACATAGGCATTTTGAAGACTAGAGTCCTCCTGCCCCACCAAGATGGTCTCATGTGATTAACTATAGAAAAAACATCCCCACCAGAATAATCCTGATCTTCAGCAGTGACTGAGACCAAGTTAACAAGTTAAAACTCAGAGGTTAAGACATATTCACCCTCCAAGTCCCTGGATATTCTGTCCCCATTGGTCAACCTCCCAAATAAGGAAAATGGATGAAGCAGTCTCATATTAGATTCATTTTTCTGCCTGCCCTAAGACTGTGAAACTTAATAATACAATAAGTTTTAGGTATATTATCACCCCCATTTTATAGATGGAGAAACTGAGTCCCAAAAATGAGATACTGAGCAATTTTTCACCGACCTTTATTAGAAGACCTTCAAAAAGAAGAAGAACCTGCTAAATCCCAAGGCGGTTCATGTTACTGGAGGGAAGCAAAGGGAGCAATAATCATTAGGATTAAAGCCTAAGTTCATCTCTTCAAAATATCCCTCTTTGTAGAGGCCAAGCAGACCAAGTCTAGTCTCTCCTCCTTGAGAGGGTCCTTCAAATACAAAGACAATTAAGATACCACCTTCTCTTTCAGACTTCTAAGGGGTAGCTAGGTTACATAGGGAATATAATGCTGGCCTGGGGTTCTCAGACACTAGCTGTATGACCCTGGGCAAGTCACTTCACCCTGTCTGCCTCAGTTTCTTTATCTGTCAAATGATCTGGAGAAGCAAATGGCAAACTACTCTAGTATCTCTGCGAGAAAACCCCAAAAGGGGTCACAGAGAGTCAGATATGACTGATAATTATAATAAAAAAAATAACACCCAGTGGTTTCTCTGTCATTAATATCCTTTGAAATGAGAAATTTTAAATCTCCATGACAGTATGCATTCATTGGACAGATTATCACACCTTTCCTGAATTATAGAATTAGCTGAGGCTTGGCTACTTTTGTAGGTTGTATAAGGAAATCACTTTTATTGCCCAGAAGATTTTTCTGGGATTCTAGAACCAATTCAGTCAGCCTACCACCAACTTCTAACTCATAGTGAGTAAAGCAGAAATCGCCAGCGTGAAAATTAGCTTCAAATGGTTTATAACCTAAGTGAAAATTTCATTGTGTTCCCTTAAATGTGATTTGTCACTACATTTTTGGATTGACAGCTGGGATTTAATGGATGTTACACCACTCTGTCTTTATTCGGAAGAGTAAGATTGCTAACCAATGTGCTAGACAGCCTGGTAGTATCACTCCTGCCTGATTCTTCCTTGACATCACAATTGGTCTCTTATTTTTAAATGAGTCACAAGAGAGCTTAAGAATGTGAACTAACCTCCATTCCTTCAATATAATTGGGCAACACCAAGTCGGTGTGGTTCACGTGGATTGTAAATGTCTTGAAGACTTCTTTATTTATAAAACAGTAGCAGGGAGAGCATTAAGATGCCAGTCCTTTCCTAACAAAAATTATGATTTACCGAGTTGTTTCCTCATTTACTGAATGAGTTTGGCCATATTGGGATACAGATATATTTTCTACTCATCTCTATTAATAAGGGATAATATAGAGAAAATACATTAGAGATACAGGTACTGATAGAGAAGGTAAAATTAATTAATTTCCTTAGCTAAATCTTGTGCAATGCCTAAGTTGGTTTTAAAAATATGTAAAATTATTCTAGAAGTCCTGTTTTCTTCATTTGGATGGACTAAACCAGAATTCATTCATTCATTCATTCATTCAGTAAGCATTTAAGTTCCTACCATGTGTAAAACACTGTGGTGCTAAATGTGTATATGTGTGTATGTATACACAAATACATGTATGTATAGAATCCTTGACTTTTATGTTCATAGGAACATACAATTTAAATCATAATAAATTCTTCATAAAAGATATATCAAAAATGATATCTTAACACAATGCCTGGCATATGATAGGTGCTTAATAAATATTTATGGAATTGAATTTAACATCTTACCATTGCTTAAATACCGATGGCACTTACAGACCATGTCCAAAAGGCATAAATATATATATATACACAAAGCATTCATATAGGGGAACACATGCATATATTCATTTGCTCATACAAACATATGCAGGTATAGACAGGAATGTATGATATGCCTGTCTTTAATAACACATTATACACATACCCACATGCAAATGTACTCATGTGTGCAGGCATACATAGACACAAGAATCCCCATCAAAATAACATATATACACAGATAAGTATTATATATACATCCAGGGTCATAACCACTTCGGTGTCCTCGGCAACTCCGAGATTATAAATTTCAGAGACATTTTTTTATCTACTCTATCAATAGAGGGAGTTTTCTCAAGACCTCCCTGTACCACTGAAATTATACGTCCAGCCCCTGCTTCGTGTCTATTGTCCATATGTAGATATACACATACATGCATATATTTTGATTAATTTTTTAATGAGATCCAACTCCATCTTTTCTACATCAGAGGAATTCCCTGTAGAATTAGAAAAATAGCATCAATAACATTATATAAACATATAATAATATAAATGATATCATGTAATAGAAACATTTGATGGCAAAATGTGTTTCTTTTCTTTTTTAACTTGATCCGTTCTGTCTGGCTCTGTCTTGTGTCTCCAGCATTCTCACACGTTTCTTCCCTTCCTGTCCTCTTTAGCACATACAAACTGACCTTCCCGATTATGTCTCTCACATGACATCCCATCTCCTGCCTTTGTACAAAGCTGTTTTGTCTGTCTGCAATGCTCTCCTTCCTTCAAATCCTTAGCTTCCTTCAAGTCATGGCTAAAACACAGTATTCGGTCCAAGGCCTTCTGGATCACTCCAGCTGTAAATGTCTCTCTGCCAATAATGGCCTTGTGGGTGTTCTGCATAAATTCATAGATGTGCATGCATCTCCACAGAATATAGACTCCTGGAAGGCAGCAATTGTGTGTTTTGTCTTTGTAGTCCCAGCTCCTAACCTTGTAACTGCCACATAGTAGGTGTCTTTTAGGCATAGTAGGTTTGTTTATGGAAAACCTTATAGGTCAGAAAAGAGGAAGAAAAAAAAAGTTCCAATTCTCTTTTTAAAAAAAGGCAAGGGGAAGGACCATTTCACTGTAGCAAAAATAATATCATTTAATTCAATTCAACAAACATCAAGGGCCTACTACATATAAGGAATTCACCATAACTTTGGTTTATTTCCCTTTAAGAAAGGCCAAGGCCTCTTAGCTTTTATCTTCTTACCTTGTACCAACCCCTCCCCAATAGTTTGTTATTAAGAGGTGGGCTGGACATACAAAGAGAATTTCATCCCTTACCCCAAGGATTCCCAGAATTACCTGCCCTGCCCAGTCCCAGGGACTGAGTAAATCCTTTCATTTGCATTGGCAGTGGAGTATGGGAATTGGCCCCAGGGATCCAAATCCCTCCCTCCCTTTCTTACTGTTTGGAACTGGCAGCCAAATTGGATCCAGCCAAATGTGGTTGACCCTTGATCTAAATAATGGATTGGAGGATTAAGGGCCTGGGAGTTCTAATCCTTTTGCCCTCCTACTGATTCCTAGTGACTTTGATCAGTCCACTTGGTCTCTTGGTACTCCACTTTTCACTAAGAAAATCTATACTATGTTATGTGAGAAATAGATATCAGGGTTGCCTGTAGAAAGGGGGTTTGTAAATACTCTCCAACAATCCATGGGATGCATGTCACAGACCAACATGTCTGCCCATGCTTTGGGAAATTTATCCATATCTTGACATAAATTTGCTTTATGGAACCTGTGCTGGATCCTTTCCCACAACTCTTATTAAATTTTTATTGAGAAAAATCATACAAATCTTCCCTAATAGAAAATCAGCTAATCAAAAACAACTTACTAGACTTTCTATGTGCTTAATGCTTTGATGTGTAAGCGAAAACGTGTGCCATTTTCTTCACAGAGATTTGCATTTTCTATAGAAACCTCTAATTTGGGGATGGCTAAATCCTGCCCCTCTACATCCCTGTTGGATTTCGCACCCCCAAATAATAACAATTTTGTTGTTGCTGTTTAGACTGGTGATTTCAATAGAATCCAATCTTATTAGTATTAATGATAATAGTTAGCATTCATATGGTACTTTAAGTTTTGCAAAGCACTTTACAAATATCCCACTTGATTCTTGAGGAAACTGAGGCTTCAAGTGACCCAGGGTCATTCAGCCAGAAGAGTCTAGAACAGGCTCAGTGCTGTATCTACTTTCCCATCTAGTTCATTTGAGCAAAAAACACATTTCAACCAAACAAAAACCCTTTTCCCACAATGTATCATTCTACTTATAGCGTCTTGTTCCTTGGACTAAGAAATAATGAGTCATGGAAAGGGTCACTGAATTCATCATCTTTTCCCTTAAATCACGGGTGAGGAACTTGCAGCCTCGTGGCCTTCTAGGTCCTTGGGTGCAACCTTTTGACTGAGTCCAAGTTTTACAGAACAAATTCTTTTATTAAGGGAATTTTTTTCTGTGAAGTTTGGGTTCAGTCAAAGGGGCACACTTGAGGACCTAGAAAGCCTCATGTGGCCTCAAGGCTAAAGGTTCCCAAACCTTGTTTTAAACCTTCCTCTCTTCTAAACTTCCTTATTTTTATTAAAGATACCACCATTCTTCAAGGGTCTCAGGTTCTTAATTCCACCATTTTCCTGGATTCCTCCCTCTTCTTAGTATCATATCCCCCACCAGTAGCCATTTCTACCTTCATAACATTCCCTGAATCTGACCCTTTCTCTCTATTCACAAAACTATCACTTTAACGCAGCTCTTCTTCACCTCTTCCCTAGATTATTGCAACACACTCCTAATTTGTCTCCTTTCCTCAACACTCATCATCCCAGTCCATCCTACACATCCTGCTGCCAGTTATTTTCCTTAAGCAAGGATCTAACCATGTGACTCCTCTATTCAATCAGCAACAGTGCCTTCCCATTGTTGCTAGCATCAATGATTAGCTTTTAAAGCTGGCCTCCAGCTGGCCTCAAACTATCCACCCTCAGTGGATATTACCTGCCCTCTTGAATTCAGCAATCCAGCCAAACTGGCCTCATCTCTGTTCCTCACACATCTCCATGCTTTTGCAATGGCCCTCTCACCTGCAAGGAAGCCACTCCACCCTTACTGCTGTCTCCTAGCATCCATCTACTGCAGCGCTTCTCAACCTGTGGGTTATGTTCAATCTGTAACAATGAAAATACATCCTGCATATCAGATATTTATATTATGATTCATAACAGTAGCAAAATTACAGTTATGAAGTAGCAATGGAAATAATTTTATGTTTAGGGGTCACCATAACATGAGGAACTGTATTAAAGGGTCGTGGCATTAGGAAGGTTGAGAACCACTGATCTACTGTAAAGATTCAGCTCAAGTACCATCTTCTGCATGGAGCACTTTCTAATCCCCCAGCTCCTTGGACCCTCCCTCCCAAACTAGGGTGCATCAAACTGCTTTGTGTACAGGCTGTCCCAAATATCTCGCTGCTGTTTTAGACTTGAGTAGCTTGGAACTTCATGGAGATGTTTGGGGAATTCTGCATATTTGTGTTTAATTATATATCCATGCTATACATGCATATACACACATAGTTCATACAATTATATATGCACACATATCGACAAAGCATGTGTACATATGTAACACATATTTAAGTGTATATATACAAGTGTGTGTATATATACATAAGTGTATATACTCACACAAAGCATTGTCTTCCCCATTCAGATGTTTCATTCTTTGTCCTTATATCCCCAGAATCTAGCACAATGCCTGGCCCATAGTAAGCTTCTGATAAATACTTGTTGACTGACTCACCTTGTGTTTCCCCCTTCCCCAGAGGGAAACTGCAGCCTCTTCCTTCACCCACTCATTGAGCCGTCCATTCCATCTCCAGCAAACATCCTCTCCAATGACCTTTGCACATATTTCTACAAGCTCTCTTCCCCTTTTATCCGCCTGGGAATCTTCTTTCTAATGCTCCCATGATCACTATCATGGACCACCTCCTCTAGGATAAAATACAAATCTTTTTGCATGGTCTTTAAAGACTCTCACAATCCAGCTTCATTTTAACTTTCTAGTCATTTCATTTTGCTCTACATTCTAGTCCTACTGGTTTAAAAACTGTCATTCAAAAGCGGAATGTTATCTCCCACCTCCATGCCTTTGTGCTGGCTATATACCCCCAAGAACTCCATGTATGCACTCACTCCATCCTCACTTTCACTTCCTAGAATTTCTATTTTTAGCTTCTTTCAGGGTTCCGCACGTGCCACTCTCTACAGGAATATTTTCCTAATCTCCTTAGTTGTTGTTTTTTCTCTGTATTCACTGATATGTTTACATTCCTTATTCCTGAGTAGAATATAAATTCTTTGAATGCTTGGCCTCCTTTTCATTTTTTTTAATGTCCCCAGCACCTAGATCTGTGCTTCCTACATGGTAGGCACTTATTAAATTGACCTGAATTTTCTTCAAACCTCTTAGATTTGCCTTCTCTGACTTAAAGCAAGCACATGGCCACACCCATTGTATTTTTTTTTGTACACATCGAATCTTTTTTTTTTATCATGCTTGGTTACTTATGTTCATATATTTACTTTATGTGTGTTTTTTTCCTCTCCCCACCTAGATGATAAACTCCTGGGAGGAAAAGGAAAAGGATCCTTGAGTTGTCTTGCTTTGAAAGACTTCTATGTCATATTCAGTGCTCTGTGGCCCCAGAGTGATTAGAATCAAGCCAGGTGACTATGTGGAGGTGCCTGGGGGCGATTCAACAAGTCTGCCTTGGAATTCACCCTAAAGAACGAAGATAGGTGTCTGGGCCCCACCCCCTTCCCCTTTCAGGCAGGTCAGGAAATAATGGTTACAGGGTGTTCTATGGATGTGAACATCTCAGTTACTGGGCAGTCTTGCTAAAACCCATAGCACAGTGTTTGCATTATATGCTGCAGAAGTCCTGGGGGAAGAATGCAATCTGGATTTCCCATCTCAAAACCTTAAGGCTGGGAGGGATCTCTGTCTGAGGTCTCTTCCCTCACCCATCCCCGTTTTACATGGAAGGACCCTGAGGCCCAAAGGAGCAAAGCCTGGGGTGCCAAACAGCAGAAAAACTCTGGGAGAGCTTTTATTTACCTTTTTGAGTGAGAGTGTTAGAAACACTCTTGTGTCTTTATTGGTAGATCTTACAGCTATTTACACACCTGATAGAAAATTAGCTGGAAGCTTAATAAGCTATGAGGCAATATGCAGTTTTTGCTAGAGAATCCCAGAATTGGTCTTGTGACTGATAAAAAAAAAAAAGTAGCCATTGTTTTTGCTTGTTTTGGTATGGCCTATGTGAGCCAGATCAAATATTGGAAAATTCTGGGTCAGAGGAGAGAGATTATTATTATGCTCTTGATTTTGTTGTCCTAGACCAGACTTCTGTTAAGACCTAGGTTTGTCTGGCAAGGTCACTCCCTTCCCCAAAACCTTCTCTGGCTCCCTATTTCCTCTAAGATCAACTACAAACTCCAGGAATGACATTCCTTCCTACCTTTACAGCCTTCATTCACATCACTCTTCTTTATTCATTGTCATGTTCCAGCCAAGCTGTCCTCCTCTCTATTTCCTGAAGTCTATTTTCCATCTCTCACTTCTGTTTGTCGGCATAAATGGTTTCCTATGCACTCCCTTCTCCTCTCCATCTCTTAAAATACTACCCTTTTTCAAAGCTTAAATCTGAGATCTCTATAAAAATCTTCCCTTTGACCTTTCACAACTCAAAATTGTCAATCTGCTAAAAAGAAACAAAACACCTCCTCTATGAAGCTTCTTCACCCACCCATCTGCCAGTTCCTTCCTTCTCTGCGTTACCTTATATTATCCTTGTATGTCTGCATGTTTACAAAAGGCATTGAGCCAGTCTGTAAAGAACAAGGCTTTAGAGTCAAAAGATCTGGGTTCAAGTCCTTCTCCTAATGCTTTCTTGCTCTTTGACCTTGAGGAAATCACTTAACATTCATGTTCCTCTATAAAATGAGGGGGTTAGACTAGGTAGCTTCCAGGGTCCTTTCCAGGTATACACCGGTGATCCAATTCCCCAGCCCAGTAGAATATAAGCTCATTAAAGGCAAAGATCTTTTTTCTTCCATTTTATCATTGCTTCCTTTTTGTCAACCACAGTGCTTTGAGCATAACAGATGCTTATTAATGTTTGTTGAATGAATAAATGAACAGCTAAGACCTTCATATTGCCTCCCCCTTTCACGATTCAGCAAACAAATATTTGAAAACTGGTCTTGCCATAGTACTTTGCTTAAAGTTTTGTTTGGATTTTCCTCAGAGAGAAACAAATGAAGATTTCTTTTAAAACCCTCCTTTTAGCCACGGCCAGGCACCCATCAAGAGCAAAGTACAAATATTTTCCCCCCTCTACAGTGAAAGTCAGAAATCAAAAGTGAATATTAAAAGCGAAACAAAGCCTTGTTGTCTGGGGCTCCCACGTTAATAGGAGTGCATTGGATCAAAGCATGTGAGCTCACTCACTTCATCCAGAAACAGGTCAGGCCAGCCCAGGTAATTCAGGAAGCAGCCCCATAATTATTCACAGCCGAGAGCAGGTAGTGTCCGATTACACTACTCCAGTTGAAAGTCAGAAGGTCAAAGCTTACACCATAACCAAAGCAGCTGGAAACAGTCCGGGGCCCCCGTTAAAGAGAAATAGTGAAATGGGAGAGAATGAAGCCAGTCCACCTAATACCTCCGTCCAAGGTAAGTGTGTGCCTGTGAGCTCTGAGATGTTTGAGAGCAGAAACTCCAGCCGGGTCCATTCCGGCATGTGGGCAGACCTCACTGGGGGGGTGGGTGGGGGAAGTGGATACGTCTCCAGCAGCAACACGTAGCACCTGTCATGCGTCCCAGCCTAGCCAACCCTCAGGAATGCCATGTGGGCTGTTTTTATTCCTAATGCCAGTGTAATTATGGAGAACTTGGCCATTCCCCTGAAAACTATGAGAGTCTGGTACCTCCATCCACATGGGAATATTGCTACTTTTAGCAAAATCTTCAGCTTCTCCATATATCACAAAACTACCTTAAAGTTTCTTTAGAGTCTGCAAACCAATGTGTGCTTCACCTTTTTGGAATTTAGGGATGCTCAGTAACATATCCTTATCAGGGACAATAACCCAAGGGAGGGGAAGCAGGTGTTTAGGAGAGAGCTTGCCAGGAGTGTGGGCTTTTTGTAAATACATTTTCCTCGGATAGCTTTGATTCTTCACTGATATCAGCTCGGCTTGGTTGGACTGTAGGATAAAACTTGCTGATTGGGGTAGAAACAGTTGGTCAGACTCATTGGACTGGAACAATGGAAGAGTTTTTTGAGGAAGTAGCAGACAGTGTAGGGGGAAGTGAGTACTCAGTTCACACGATCTGGCTTCTCGCTTCTTGGGGAATGAAGATTCCCAGCTCTTTTGCTTGCTTTAGGAATTATCGATACAGCTGCTGACCATTGGAGTATTTCTGACTGTGCATTGTCTTGGTCAGATTCTGTCATGGTGTTGATTCTATTCTTTGTGAAGGGATCAAGGAAGTCAGAGAACCCACCTAGTTTGCTGTCAGATCCTTGGGTGTGGGTGTGGGCGTGTGTGTGTGTGTGTGTGTGTGTGTGTGTGTGTGTGTGTGTGTATTTTTGAGAATTCCTAATTAACATTTCAGTCCTTTACTTGCACAATAGGGAGCCCACAAAACACATTTGTGCTGTTTTTCCTGGTGATATTCTTGACATATTGTTTTGCCTATGTAACTTCCTTAATCATTTTTTAAAAAAAAGTAGCATTCATTCAAAGAGTTTTTCTTGAAGAAATTAGAGGGGGGCATACAAATGACTTTGTGGCCACTATTTTCTGAAAAGAAGGGCAGGATAGAAAATGCCCTTAAGGATCTGTGTTTTCAAGATCTTTGGGATTGCTTGAAACTACTTACCCTCCCTGCTTAAGCTACCGCACAGCAAGTGTTTGACTATGAAAAGTCCTTGGCCATATATGTAATACAGTTGGGAAAAAAAAAACAAACAAAAAAACAAAAACACCATAGGTTGGAAAGTCAGAAGATCTGAGATCAAATTATACCCTTGCCACTACGTATGTGACAAGTCTGTTAATATTCCTTCAGTTTCCTCTTCTGTAACGTAAGGGGATTGGGCTAAATGTCCTCTAGTATCTCTTCCAGATCTGACTAGGTGATGCACAATGCACAATCACTGCACAGACAGGGGATTGAGGGAACAAAAGAAGAAAAGGCACCTACTGTGTTCCAGGCACTGTGCAGTTACCCTGGATAATAACAATAATAATAAAACAGTTAAGAGTGTGTATATATTAATATATACATATATATACACATTAATATATACATATATGTATATATCATATGCACATACAT
>CM053580.1:29878691-29954136 GCA_028627135.1 Pseudochirops cupreus
CCTTTGCCCAAGGTGTGATTCATGCATGCCTGCAATGTTCTACCTTCCCACCCCTAAGAATCCCTGCTCTCCTTCAGTAGCAAATGGGCTATGGAGGAAGAGACCTGGAATATGATGCAAAAGGAATGGTGATTTCCTTCCTTCTGTGGTTCCAAAGAAATAACACTGGATATCTTCATTTGGAAACAATCTAGAATGAGCCTTCTTCTTAGGGGAATCTATTTAAGGCAGACTGCTTTATGATAGTTACCTGATGATCAGAAACAAACAAATGAATTTGCTTTCAGAGTTCCTGTGGACAGTGGAAATTAAACCAATGGAGAAATAAATGAAGAGATAAAAGAGGGTAGGTGGGGAGGGCACGACAAAAATGACCTCCTTACTCTTTCTGTTGGCAGTTTGTGCTCGAACGTTTCCTGACAAATGAACCTTTAAAAAATAACACTCAAAAAGTTAAGATGAGAATGAAATACCTGTGACCTTTTGGGCTAAGCCCATGCATCATCTTACCTCATCCTAAAATCTAACTTTTCACCTAGGACTATCTCCATCCTATACATTAAAATGCGTGCCCCGTTTTTCTTTTATACTTAAATTGGGTGAAATGTGAAATAGGGTAGCCCAAATAATTTTAATCCGTTTGCAGAGGTATCACTCTGGAACATTGCCAGACAGCAAAGTCATCTCTTGTCTGGAGTGCCAAGCTATAGGGTTTTCACATATAAAATTTGGACTCTTACTGACTGATACTTTGTAGGCAGAGGAATGAGAGACCCAGATGCCAAAATAGTCTCCCTAACACACGGATCATAAGACTGTAAGGTCATCATAGAGTCATAGCTTTTGACCTTAGGTGCCACTGTGCCCAATCCCCATCATTTCACAGATGAGGAAACCGAGGCAGAAAGATCAAATGATCTTTGGGTCAAACAGCTTGTAAATGTCTGATAATGTCTATTGCCACTGGTAAAATGCAGGCTGCTCAGCTCATTGCAGTCTGGCTCCAGACTTAATTTACTTTATTCACCTTCCTTAACTCTGTGTTCCAATCAAACTGGCTTAGTTACTGTTTTCAAACTTTGAGTCTCATCTCCCACTTCCATGCCTTTGTCCAGGCTGTATTGCACACCTAAAATGTTTTTTCTTCTCTACCTTGGGATCCCTAGCATTCTTCAAGGCTTAGCTCAGGTCCCTTTCCTGTCATCCCTCAGCCCCAAGTCCTGGTGTAATTACTATCATATCCATTGTATCACTCTAGTAGAACGTAACTTTCTTGGGAACAGTGTGTGGGTTTGTTGTTGTTCTGACGAAGTTTCTCTAGTACCTTGCACAGTGTCTTACAAATAAGTATGATCTCCTTTGGAAGTTTGTTTTGTTTTTTTCCCCCAATAAATAGTAGGTGCTTAATAAATGCTTGTTGACTAGCAGACGTAAGAGTCAACTTATAAACACTTGTTGAATGAATGTATACATGAATGAATAAGACAATACGGGTCTCAGCAAATTCAATTCAGGCATTTATTAAGTGAAAGGCGAGGGCATAAAGAGAGACTTTTTGCTATCTCAGAGGAAGATCTGGGTCTGAGTCCTGCCTATGACCCATCCAGGCTTTGCGACGTTATGTAAGTCATTCACCTCTCATCACTCCAGACAACTTGCCACAATTATGTGGTTCCATAGAAGGTGCCCATTTGTTTGTACTGGCAAAGAAAGCTTCTTCATCAGTTAGCTCCTGCACCAGTGAAATCCAGTGTCTGGCCCCATCCCCATGTGCAAGATGATCCAGTGACGAAACAAAGTACCTTGAAGGAGCTGTCGTTTTACTGGCAAAGTAGACCACCTTTGTCCTCATCATTCTGTCCTTCACCTTCCTCCTTGTTTCTTGGTTGCCGGCCTGGATTCACCAGAAGCACCTGCTCTCAATCTCTCTTCACCCCTTTCCCATTCCAGTTTCATTCCTTTTCCCTCCCTCTCACTCTGATCTCAGTTGGATTTATCACACCTAACCTTGCCTCTATGTCTGAAAAATAGATTTATCCAGCTTGTATGAACTGCTCAGAGGGGCTTCCCCTTCCTGAATAATGATTGCATTTCAACAACATTCTTCCTCTGGAAATAGTATCCCTCTCAAAACAAAACAAAAGTTGGCCTGCGCTATTCAGATCCTGCCAGACAGCTGGCCTTTCTGCCTATGTATGAGACAGCCTTCCCCTCCCTCTGCCTAGGTCTGAACAGTTCAGTCCTGCAGGAGACAAACCTAGGGAACTGGCCAACTGTGCTCTCTGAGCTGCAGCCTATCAGGCCCTTGGCCGTCCCCAGCTTGGGCTTCCTTCCATAACTGAGCACATGTGGTGTAGGCCAGACACATTTTTTTCCATTGGTTCTAGTTCAGGGTTCATTGCCAGTGTCACAAATGCAGAAGACCTAAGTAAATAAGGAATGAAACAAAGAGGAGGTACTGTTTTGGATCTAAACTTTACTTTTCAGCTTTGTGTTCTGATATCACCTCAGATTAATGTGTGCCTGGATTTATCTGACTTTTTGGAAGGTAAGGCAGATTATCATTGGCTGGGGTTTTTTTAATGTTTTTAAAATTTCTTTCTTTTTTTTTTTTTTGCTTTTGCTTTTGCTTTGTATTACCTACTGTAAAATGTACACATCATCTCCTTTTATAGGGTGTAATAATGTCTGGGTTCCCCTTTATTGAACATTATTTGTTCAGGTTTCCTAAAAGAAGGGCCCAGAGTTCACAGCTAGAATACAACACCAAGTCCTTTAAATTCTGGCTTCCGCACACTGTTCAGCCTTCGTTCTCATTACTCTTCCCTATGTCCCACTCAGGACTCAGGAGTGCTCATTCTGTCCCACACATGACGTTCTGTCTCTGATGTCCTGTGACCTGTCTCAACTGCTATCTCCTCATCTCCTCTTCTTTGATTCCTTAGCTTGCTTTTAAGGCCAGCTGAGCAACCTCTGATGAGCTATTTCATTCTCAGTGGTTCCTCCCTCCATGTTTCCTCAATCGTGATATTTATTACTGTATTCACAGATAATTGTCATGGCTCATATTTCAGTCATACTTTGCAGTCTGCAAAGGTGTTTTCTTGAAAAAAAAACATGATGAGGGCAGGAGGTACCAGAATTCTTCTCTAATCTAAGCTTCAGAGTAATGCCGAAGCTTGGACTAGAGAAGAGTTCTAGCTTGGAATCAGGGAACCTGAGCTTAAATCTTGCCTTGAAAGCTTATAATCTGTGTGACATTGAGCAAGTTGCTTAATTTCATTAAAACCTTAGTTTCCAGTTTCCTTATCAATAAAGGAGACAGAGGCAGAAAAAGAGAAAGAAGAGAAGGGGAAAAAAGGAGAGGAGGAGGAAGAGAGAGAGAGAAAGAGAGAGAGAGAGAGAGCACACATTCTATGGGCTATGACTCTATCATATTATTTTAACTTAGGATAAAAGGAAACAATTGAACATATTTCCAACAGAATCAATGGCTTCTTTTGAGGAGGATTTCTGGAAGCTGAAGCCATTCTAATTCAATGGAATAAGCACCTATTAAACTTCCAATATATAGAGGGCACTGAACTAGAGGTTTGATATAGAAAGGCAAAATTAAACAGAGTCCGAGCCCTCAAGGAACTTACCAAATAAAGGATAATTAAATTCTCTTATTCCAGGAGAATTGGGTGGTTACAGTTAGCTGGGTAATAGGCATTTATTAAGTTTCTACTGTGTGACCAGCACTTTTCTAAGTATTGGGGTTACATAAAAAGATAGTAAAACAAACAAAAAGAGCAAACAAAAAATAGTCCTTGCTCTTAAGGAGCTTACATTATAAAGGAAGAGACAACATTCATAGGTATAATATGTGTATCTGTCTATGTACATATACACATATATGTATGTGTATATCCACACACACAGGGTACATGGAAGGTAATCTCAGAGGGGTAATTAGAAATCCTAGTTGGGGCAGGAAGGGGGAAGGAGAAGACTGGGAAAGGTATCCTGGGAAAGGTGGAATTTGAGCTGAGTCACTAAGGAAGCCAATGGAAGTGAGGAGAGAGAACATTCCAGGCATGAGGGATAGAGGAAAGGAAGAGAGGGGGCATAAGCATTGACATAGCTCCTTCTGTGGGCCAGGCACTGTGATAGGTGCTTTTTACAAATATCTCATTTGATCAACCAACACAAAGGCATAGACACGGTAGATGAAATGTTTAATGGGAGGAACAGCAAGAAAGTCAGTGTCATGGGACCATAAAGAGCATGGAGGGGAGTAAAAAGTTGGAAGGCTAGAAAGGTGGGAAGGAGCCAGCTCATAAAGAGCTTTCATTGCCAAACAGATGACTTTGTATTTGATTCTGGAAGTAATAGGAAGACACTAGAGTTTATTGAATAGGAGTGATATGATTTGACCAATGTTTTAGGAAACTTGAATATAAGATAGATTGAAGTAAGGATGAATTTGAGGCAATGAAGCCAATTAATTTATTGAACTATTCTAGATATGGGAAGATGATACCTGAACTAGACTAGTACTTGTATGAATGGAGAGAAAGGGAAATACATATGATATACTGAAGGTAGAAATTTGGCAGCAGATTGAATGTACGAGGTGAGTGAGAATGAGGAGTCAATAGTGACACCAAGGTTCAGAACCTAGGTACCCTGAGAAGATAATTGAGCCTTGGACAGTAATAGGGAAGATAAGAAGAAGGGGAAGCTTGGAAGAATGGCCAAACATGTTGAATTTGAGATGGTATAGGACATCTAGTTCAAGATATCTGATAGGCATTTGGGGATGTGATACTAGAGCTTGAGATTAAGGCTGAATCTATAGAGCTGGGTACCATCTGCATAAAAATTTTAATTAAACTTATGGGAGCTGATGAGATCAGATCACCTAGTGATATAGTATTGAGGGAGAAGAGAAGGAAAACATTGGGGAACACCTAGACAGTGGATATGACACTGATGACAACTCAGCAAAGGATACCAAGATGGAGTGGCCAGACAGGGAGGAAGAGAAATGGGAGGAAGCAGTGTCATGAAAATCTAGAGTGAAGAGATTATCCTGGAGGAGAAAGTGATCAACAGCGTGAAATACTGGAGAGAAATTAAGTATGAGGTTAAAAGAAAAAGGTCATTCCATCATTGGTCACCTTGGAAGGAGTAAATCTAACTCACCCACTCCTTTTTGGCCTATGGAATCATTGTATAGATCCAATTGCCAAGGTACCTGGCCAATGTTCTGGACACCTACATACTTCCAATTCTATTAATATTTTATGTCTAATCAGTGTTGCTAGTCTAGCTTTCCTCATTCTGCTAAAAAAAAAAGATTAAAATGCAAATGCTAAATAATTGATCAATTTGATTTAATAAGTTACATAGCATATTTAATCAGGTAAAATTATATATTAAGTGGATTTCATAAATTCAATAAAATAAGTTGAATTATAGGCAGCAGCATGGTACAGTAGAAAGAGCCTCGTATTGGGAATCAGGAACTTGAGTTCAAATCTCAGAATAGTTTAAGCTAATCCTTTACCTTTATAAGCCTCAGTTTCCCCATCTGTAAAATAAGAGAGGGTGAATTAGACAACCTCTAAGATCTCTTCTAGCTCTAAATCTGTCGCTTTATAATCTGCCTTTCTCTGATGTGTGGATTTTTGGGCTAGGATCTACTTGCTCTTCTGTCTGTGGGCAGGTCACTCCCTCTCTCTGGGCCTTGTTTTCCTCATTTGTAAAACTCAGTTAGATGAGATGCTCTCTAATTCAAATTTGTAACTCAAAATGTGTGATCTGGGAACCTAATGACGTATGTTCAAATCCTGGACCTGGCACTTCCTACTTTTAGGTAAATCGCTTCCCCACCATGAGCCTTGAAGAAGAGATTGGAGTAGCTGTTCTCTGAGGTTCATTTAGCTCTAGAGCTAAGATTCTATGACCAAGATTTTGAGGGAGAAGTCCAGGGTCTAGGAAATCAATGTGCATCTCCTAGTAGGAGTGGGAGCTTCTTGAGATCAGACTTAAGGTTTTTCTCCTCTTTGTATCCTCACACAATGTTTGTTGTTGTTCAGCCATTTTTTCAATTGTATCTGACTCTTCATGACTTAATTTGGGGTTTTCTTGGCAAAGATACTGGAGTGGTTTGCCATTTCATTTTACAGATGATGAAACAGGCAAACAGGATTAGTTAAGTGACTTGCCCAGAGTCACACACCTAGTAAGTAGCTAAAGCCAGATTTGAACTCAGGTTTTCCTGACACCAGGCCCACTGCTGTATGTGCTGTGCCACCTAGTTGCCCAGCACAGTGTTTGGTACATAGTAATTGCTTAGTAAATTCCTTTGTCATTCATTCAATACACTTGATCCTCTGTAGAAAGACTGTTGGTTCTATTGAAGATGATATTTAAATCAGTTATTGAATCACTTAACCAGTCATTGAAAGACATTCCCAGTGAGAGGTTAAATAAATGTGTTTGTCAGGTAAGAGCCCAAATTCAGTATCAAACCATTTTTGTTTTGTTCATATGCTTCTGAACATAATGAAAAAGAGAATTCCTTTTGTACTCTGAATCCGAACTTGGTGTTATTTCTAGGATTAATGAAGCAGTACCCTACAAGAAATTTAAGATCTCAACAAAAACTTGTGACTATTGGAACTTGCATTAGGGGAGGTTTCCTTGTAAAATAACCAAAGCATCACAAAAAAACAGGGAGATTTAGATTTCATATTTCAAAGCACCAGAATTAATTGATTTTATCTAGTGCTATAAGTTGTCTCCTGGTGATCTACATGCCATATGCAGGACTGTTGGTGATCTGCTCCCAGGAATTGGGCTTTTTAAGACCTTTGGCTGGTTGATTCCCAATCAGTCCAATGAGTGTTTAGGGAACACTAGGTACTGTAGTAGGCTCTGAGGATAGAAAAGCAACTGTTTGCTGGTCTGGCCCAGGAGACTGCTATGTTGGGGGACTTGAGGCAACCAAGACAGTGTCATCTGCAAACAGTCTCCTCCATGTTTGTGGTGAACATCATTGACGAACATATGCCTTCCTTGGTTATGTTTCACCTCATGTTGTCAAACAAGTTTATCACTGTTGTATTTTTTCAAGGACTCTTGTATGTTTTTTAAATACCAGCTCAGAAAACCTCCAACAAATTTGTCTGGCATTCAAAGCTATCAGTCAATATAATCCCTACCTTCAAGGTGTTTACATTCAATGAAGTGATAATAACAAACTGTCCGCTTGTTAACTTTCTAGCTTTATCTTATATTATTCCCTTTCACATACTCTACTCCTTAGCCACATTTTGAAATTCTCGTGCCTTGTGCTCTCTCTCCTTCAAGCTTTTGTTTATGGTGTTCACTATGCTTAGAATACCCCTTCCCTTCCTATCTCTCTTCCTCTGAATTTGGTAACTGGAGTCAGCCAAACAGAAGGCCACAGTTCACTTGCTGCAAATATAGGGGGTGGGCATAGTTGTGAGGAAAGAAGAAAAGATTTGGAATAACTACTGGGGAAACCAGAATATGGAAGCAAATGGGTGCAATAGAAGAAATATCATGTAGCAGCAATGGTTGAAATGATCTTATGAACCAAAAAGTTGTCATGGATGAAAACCTCTTGTTTTGTGACTTGATCTAGCTCAGCAGTCCTGGCACAGGAAAAAAAAAAAGGAGATCAGGTAGGGCAGGTTATCCAGGGATAGAGAATATTTAACAAATCTATTAAAAATAAGATGGTTTTCATTACAAAATAAAAGGAGGGAACCACCTGTTAAAACTTTCTCATTAGCCCTATCTACTTCCTTCCACAGAAAAGGTGACAGCTATCAAGGCAGAAAGCATAAGTCTCAGATTTCATATGGCATTCAGCCAAATAAGATGGCTAGTTGTTGATAGAACTCAGCATTCCGTCCCTTGACAGTGACCCTTCATATCCTCTAAGTCAGGAACATACTCCTGTTTTCCTTATCTTGAGTCAGGTAATAGTTCTGGTGCCCCCTCCTTAAGGAAGCCTTCCTTGATTACCTCTTCTATATTAATACAAGTTAATGTGAGGAGGGTCAGAGCAGCCCACCTCTCTCTTCAAAATGCATTTACTTGTCTCTTTTACATGTTATATTGTACCCTACAGTAGCAAAAGATAAGAACTGCTTCGTTTTTGTCTTTCAATCCCTTGCACATAATTTTATTGTTCTTTTGTCATCTTTCAATCATGTTTGACTCTTCTTGACTCTTTTTGGGGTCACATACAATAGGGACATAGTAAATTATTCAAAAATTGGATTGAATTCACAGGTTCTACATTATAGCCTTAGTTTTCAAATGTTTCTGTTTTCTTGACACCTAGACATTTGGTTACTTTACAGTTGACGTATATTCTCTTCCTAGCTTACTATTTTTTTTGACCCAACATGTAGAATTATTATTAACATGTGCTATATGGGTTTTTGAAACTAGGGCATGAATTACTTACATGTAGTCAAATATAATGAAACTCTGAATTTATTTATTAAAGATAATGAAACATGGTGATCCTGGTCCCTTTTTAGGGTAACCTCAGTTGTGGTTTTAGGAAGAACTGCAAAAAAAATGAAAAATAAAGGAATAGAAAGGGTCCATAACATGACATATTTATTATAAACCTGCTTCTTGATTTCATCTAGCTGAAGATGTAATTGATTTTATTTTAATTTTAGCTGTAGGGCATGTAACATTTGAAACAATACGGTGAGTTTAATTGTCAATCCTGTCCCTTTAAAATTTTGAAAGCATACTTATATGTGACAAAGACAAGAAGTACCAGTTTTCCCATAGATGCTAATGAGCAGCATGGGGCATTCAATTTCTATTTACATCACACTTTTGCATTTATGAACCCAACCTTATACCTCTCCAACTTTTAAATGAATCAGTCATCTATTATGTATCAAGTATTGACTATTAGCTCAATACTGTGATGAAGGAGAGTGATTCCTTTCTCTGGGAGCTCAGAATCTCTTTGGGTATATTAAGCACACCTGAAATGATTAGATTACAATTCAAGTCAACAAAAGTATCCTGGCATAGACTAGAAGTCTTACCTTACTTACCTTAGGACTTTGGCAAAGGGAGAGATCACAGGCGCAGAGTAATTAGGGAGAGAAAGCCCACCAAGTAGAAATGTTCCCATTTAATTAACCTATTCTCCTGGTTCCCAGCAGAATTAAAGCCTCCTGGAAGTGATTTGTCTTTAAAACTCCTGTGAGATTATTTTGTAACTGCACAGAAAACATAACTGACTCTGAGAGTCATCAAGAATAAATACGATAGACTAATAAACCAAAGAACCAAACTAATAGGAAAATGCCTTTGTGAGCTTCAAACTATTTGGATAGTCAGTAGATTAGTCAGTTACTTATCCAAGGTTAACATGTTTTACATAAGTAATCATTTCATCATTTGACAAGCCTATTATGTACCAGTCACCTTACAAAGAAAACAATCAAGCAGCCACTGCCCTGAAGGATCTTACAGTAGAACAAAGATAATAATTATGTCTTTACCTATTTCTATCTGTATAGGTGTGGATAGAAATATCTGTATATCTATATCTATATACATTGTATTTACACATTATATATGCATAAGCTTATAAGATATATGTTTGTATGTTTATCAGTAAAGCAGATACAAGATAACTTTAGGGGAAGGCATTAGCAGCTAAAAGAATAAAGACCTGCAGAAGGTAGCACTTTGGTTGAAGCATGAAGGAAATTGTTTCCAAGAGCTAGAGGTAAGGAAGGAAAGCATTCTGGGTATGAGGGAGAGCCACTAAAAATGTGGAGGGGCATGGGGGTGGAAATTAGGTACCACATGACAAAGTAACAGTAAGTACAGTGAGCTTCCCTCAGCACTCCTCCACACAAAGCTAGAAAATGCTTCAGGCTCCATGCTGAAAAGGAAATCCAAGAAAAAGGAAGGAAGGAAGGAAGGAAGGAAGGAAGGAAGGAAGGAAGGAAGGAAGGAAATAAGAAAATTTAGTCATTCCTCCAGCCTAGGTCAGCAAAGACAGACATGTAGAGAAGACTGTGAACAATGGGGACACAATCTGGCCAGGAATATACAGAATGATGGAACATTCCAGCTCACAGAGAGGATGTGCACCCAGACAAGAGGACGTCCCAAGTACAGGATAGAGTGACTTAAACTTGGGAAGGCTGCAGGATTCAATGCAAATCGGCAGCTTCGCATCTCACAACCCAATTCTGAGTCATAGATCCACAGAGGACTGAGGAGAGTACCTGGGTTTAAAGATGATGCTCCATAGTGAGTAGTGGTCACAGGTCCTTGGATATGGACCTAGCAAGGATCGAGTATAGAAGCACATGCAATAGCTCAGGCCACAGAAGCAGAATGGTGTCCCAACTTCAGCCTCCAGTACAATCTGGATAATAACCAAAGCAGAATCCTAAAATCTCCAAAGAGGAGTTTGCAGTTCTTTTACTATGAAACCAGTAGTGCTTTCCAGCTGATTCATAATGTCTAATTACAGCAATTGTCTAATGGAAACTTAACCTAGGCAAGGTTACAGGTGTGCCACTTAGATCCCTCAGACAAGACATTATAGAGCTCAGATAAAGAGGGCAGAAGTAAGATTTTTGTGCCATATCAGACCACTTTGGGAGTATTTAGGTACCCAATCTGAACTATCCCTGAGATCCTGGAATAACATGATATTCAATACCATACCCAAGAAATCAACGGAAGGACCCAAGAGGACAAAAATTCAACTGAGACATTACCTATAGAAGTACAGAACACTGAATCCTAAAATAGTCTAAAGTCAAAGAAGATTGGAATAATAAACAAACAAGCAAAAAGAGTCCCATGGTAAAATGTAGTTTGTTGACAGGGATGTTCAAGACATAAACTCAGAAGAAGGAAATGGTTCCAAAAACAGCTATGAGCGGTCCCACAGAAAATCACAGTTGGGCACAAGGGAACTCAGACTGTTAGAGGGCATGAAACCAGGTTTGTTTGTTTGTTTTAGGTAGCACATTATATTGTATAATATATATAATATTAATAATATATATTATAAAATAATACATATTATATATCAATATATAATTTATAAATTATATTTATAAATAAACTGAAAGGGCTAAAGAAAAATGAAAAAGAAATATGAGACAAACTCCTTGAAAATTAGAATAGAGTAAATGGAAGCTAATGCCTCTATGATGTAGGAAATAATATAATGAAGACAAAAGACTGAAAGATGGAAGGAAAGGTAATACATAACACAGCAAAAGCAATTGACCTGGAAAACATATTGAGGAGAGATAGTTTAAGAATCATTGGTCTGCCAGAAATTCATGACCAAAAGAAGAACCTAGATAACTTATTTCAAGAAGCAGAGGACAGTTTGGAATTGGAATGAGTTTACTAATCACCTCCTAAATGAATCCCCAAAACAAAACGCTTCAGGGATATTATAACCCAAATCTAAAGTTTCAGTGTCAAAGAAAAAATAGTGTGAACATCCAAAAAGAAAAAAAAATCTAATACTGTAGAGCCAGAGTCAGGATTACAAATGATTTAGCAGCTGCAAAAGAGTGGAGAAGTTGGAATACAATATTCTAGAATGCAAAGGATATAGGCTTACAAACGGGAATGATTTACCAAGCAAAACTGAGTATAATCTTACAGAGGAAAAGTAATGCATCTTTAATTAAATAGAGATCTTCCAAGAATTGCTGAGGAGGTCCATAGCAGCTGCGAAGAGTACACAGAGGAGTCAAGAGAAATACACACACACACACACTCACATGAAGGTAAACATGAGTGAACAATCTTAAGGGACTTAACAAGGATAAACTGTTTACATCTCAATGATTTGGAGAGATGAGACCTGTGTCCCTTCAGAATCCAATCATCAGGGGTCATAGAGTAAGTCTGATTAAATAGAGGGCTGGGGGTGGTGGTGGTTCTGGTATATCTTGTGAATCTTAAAAGAAGTATGGAAAAGGATAGAAAGAAGAAAACACTGGCAGAGTAAAGAGATGCAGGATGGGAAAAGAATCTCACGTAATTGGGATACACACAAAGTCTTTACATATAAGGAGGAAGAATGGGAGGAGCTGATGACACTTGAACTTTATCGTCATTTGGACTGGTCAAAGAAGAAAAGACTATTCACACACACATGCATGCACACACACATAACTGGGTACAAAAATACATTTCACTTAACAAGGAAACAAAAGAAAAAGGGAAGGAGGGAGGAATAAGAGGGACACAGATTAGTAGAAGGATTAGTACTAAGCAAAACAAAGTCTAAGGATGTACAAAAATTTTTAGAGCAACTCTTTTTGTATCGGCAAAGAATTGGAAACTAAGAGGGGTGCCCATCAAGTGAGGAAAGATAGTAATGACACTGGCCCTTTAAATCTGTTTGACTAGAAGACACAAATACATAGATCCCCTTTTCTTTTTTTCTTCCATAGCTCATAGGTTGACTGGAAGACTATGTGCCCTAGACTGAAATAAAGAAGTTTGGAAGAGAGTGGGTTTAGGAGAAAAGATAGTGAATTCAATTTTGGGTGTGTTGTGTTGCCTATGTGATATCAAGTTCAAAATGTTGAATAGTTAATTACTGATGTGGGACTGGAGGTGAGGGGAATAATGATTATCTGTGTCACCTATATAGAGATAATTTATCTGAGAGAGCTAATGAGGTCACTTAGTGAGAGAAAAGGGCTGAGGACAGGACTTTGGGTCCACCCATGGTTGGTGGATATGACATTTGCCAATTATCTTACAAAGAATGAGAAGCTTGTCTCAGCCAGGTAAGAGGAGAGAACAATGTCACAAGATAGTGTTTAGGAGGAGAGTATGGACCACAGTGTCCAAAGCTTCAGAGAGGCTCAGCAGTTTATGGATATAGAAAAGGCCATTAGAATTGACAATGAAGAGATCACTGGTAACTTTTGGGATTAGTTTCAGTTGATTGATGAAGTCAGAAACCAGAATATAGAGGATTTCAAAGAGAGCGAGTTAATGATAAAATGTTGGCTTGTTCAATACGCAACCAATACTATCCAGTGAATGTGACTGATGTTGTGATTAGCTGGCTTATGTACACATTAGCCCAATCTCGAACCTAAGTGGTAACATATTCACTTTCAAGCCAGGAGTCTGTAAAGTGGCACGGCTCCCATGTGGCATTGCCTTACAGAATGTTCAGCATGTCTGGATTTGAAATGTGTCATATCTGAAAGCACCAAAGCCAGGGAAACTTTAACAAGGTTTGTAAAATTTTATTTCACCATTCCCTCATATTTCTATGGTGCTTTCACGATGATGACACCCCTATTAATCTTGGCAGAACTTCTTCACAGCATTGACGTTGACCGAATCGTGGCACAGGTAATGATAATACTTTGACATTTTTGCAAATATTTTTCACCTTGTAAGTAGAAAACTAAGCATTCAAAAAATGTTTAAAATGGGTATGTTTGATCAGCTTGCTACTGCTGAAATAAAAAACAAGGAATTGCATATATGTGTGTGTGTGTGTGTGTGTGTGTGTGTGTGTGTGAATTACTTGACTAATTCAAAGGCTATATAATCTCATTAAAATGGATAATCATTCCAGTGGTATAGGTTGTACCCCATCTATGCTTTCTCATTCTTCATGACTCTTGTCCACATCCTTCAGATTTTACACAGCTTTTCTATTCAACATGGGAGGTTGGGGGGGTGAGGTCTGGGGAGAAAGATTTCCTCTGCATTTCTGGACTTGTACCAATGAACCAAAGCATTGCCAAATCTTATATTCATATAGGACCTCACTGGCTATCAGACCCAAACCATGGCCCCGAAAGTATCCCCCCACAGCAACTATCAGAAGATCTATCAGCTTATCTTATTCTGAAGCTTATTCAGATTTAAGTAAGAATATGAACTTGGCCTTCAGGCAGGTGTGTTTATTAAATGTCAGGTAATATCAACACACATTTATATGAGGTGTCTACTGTATACTGTGTTCTTAGTGCTGGGGATACAAAGAAAGGCAGAGGGGAAAAAAGTCCCTATTCGGATAGAGCTCCCTGTCTAATAGGGGAGACCCATGGAAACAACATGATGTACACAGGGATGACTGGACATGATCTTCAAGGCTGCTTCATTCTTTTCCCTAGACTTGTCTGCTGTGGCTATTGGTGGACCCTGTTACTGGCTTCTGTTACTGGCTGTCTGACATCTCTGGTGACCTTTAGAAACTGTTATGGTCATAACTTGGTCAATTCCATTTAGAGCAACTCTTTTTGTATTGGCAAAGAATTGGAAACTAAGAGGGGTGCCCATCAAGTGAGGAAAGATAGTAATGACACTGGCCCTTTAAATCTGTTTGACTAGAAGACATAGATACATAGATCCCCTTCTCTTTTTTTCTTCCATAGCTCATAGTTTGACTGGAAGACTAGGTGCCCTATACTGAAATAAAGAAGTTTGGAAGAGAGTGGGTTTAGGCAAGAATAAACAGGCTGCCATGACCTCAGCCACAAACTCTGCTGCCACTGCTGCTACTAATCCTGTCCCCACCTGAAGGGCCAGAGTGTTGCTTCCTCTTTACTCAGAAGAGAGGAGTCTGATAGGGTCTGCTTGGACCTTTCCAACATGCATTCAATTCTAGCTCAGTGGCTAATTTAAAAAGAGTTTTGTCACCATACAGTAAGCCACTAGGAAATAGTCAAAGAATACCTGCTGTTGTTCTGAATTTAGGAGGAGGAGCTATTGCATTTTCTCTGCTCAGAAACATCCCCACCAAGCGTAGGGCATAGTTCTGGTGCTCCTCACTGGAGCTTGACTTATGTATGATCTTCTCCATTAGAATGCAAGTTCCTTGAAGGCAGGAGCTGGTGTTCCCAGCACTCAATACTGTGCCTGCCTCAGAGTAAGCGTTTAATGAATGCTTATTGACTGACTGACTACTTTAAAGACTAGGTAGACTTTCATTTACCAGTCTCTCCATTTTCACAAAGATCCCAGAAGCATAGATTTATTGTTGGAAGGGATCATCAAGCCCAACCCCCTAATTTTCCAAAGCCATGTGATAATGGTTTCCTTATTAAGGAAAGTTCTTTGGGAAACAAGGGGGAAAGGGAAATTTGGACCATGATTAATTAACAGTGTCTTTTTCCATTTAGCCCTTAGCTTTATAGTTGAATATACAACATACTAAAAGGTCAATACGGGCTAGGCAATTCATTTTGCTCCTTTTATATGGCTTGCTTTTTCTTTTTAGTACAAATGTCATCTTTCTGGTAATAAACATGACAAGGAACAAAACTACCTAGAATAACAAGTAGGCAGAAACAACTAAAGGTGACATAAAAATCCTAGATTAGAAGCAACATGGCAGAAGGGAAAGACCACTAGAGATGGAGGCAGATGAGATTTGGCTTCAAATCATTCTTCTAGTCATTACCAATTTTGCAGCTCACTTAACTGCTCTGGGCCTCACTTCCTTTATCTATAAAGTGGGGATAATAATACCTCTAGTCTTACCTCCAAGGATGGCCATAAGGATCAAATACAGTACTGTACAGCAGGTGCCTAATAAAACTTAAGCCACTAGATAAATTCAACTGTTGTCATTATTACCATATAAAGGAATGAAAACTTGGAGTTAAGAGGATACAATTTAGGAGGTATCATTTTTTAGATGTTAGCCAACTGCAGAGATATTTCACGAAACCTCTAAGTATCATGCCTTCTTTTCCCAATTCAGGAATTGCTAGTATATAAATGTTTTATTATTACAGATAAATGTTTAAATGATGCCAACTGTGAAGATAAACATTTATATTCTGCTTTAGAATTTGTGGATGATCTGTAACATCCCACTCTTCATAAAGTTCAATTTCATGCAAGAATAATTGATGTTTTCAGATACCGTCAGTGAGGATGGCACATCAGCCAGACTCACTCAGTGCAGGTGAAACATCACTGATGAATCATTTCGAAAACTCTTGGGCTGATTCATTGAGCCTGGCAAGACGGTGCAACTATATGCTATGCTGCATTATTAAATTCAGGTTATGATTATTATTCCTTTTATGCATCATCATAATTGTAAAATATGACGTAGCTCATTTATCACATCCTCAAATTCATTTCCTTTTAGGTTTTATTATTAGCTCAGTTGGACAGATTTAGATATAAAGGCAAGCTGGACTGCCTTCTATTGGTTTTGTCTTCCTGCATATACTAAGCCTCTGACCTAACTATGGTAAAGATTAAATTCATTCTGAAAAGTCTGGCTGGAAATTGAAAGTCATAAAAAGTAAACTAGATTTCTTTGCTTGTTTATTCATTTATTTATTCAGTTATCTATCGATTTAATTTTAGAATAACGTTTTGCTGAAACCTAGACTCCTTGGCTCGATTTAATGGTTTTCAGTTCATGTAAACTTGCCATATGCCCAAAGTGGATTAAGCTTTCTTTTTCCTCTTCAGATGACGCACATCAGTTATATTAGTAGTTAATATCATAGCTCCTCTCATTGTATGAGTGAAATATAGACTCGATTCACTGGGGGAGCACGTTCTGAGGCAAAGCAACAGTAACTGGCATCTCAGAATTTGAGGATGATGTTGACTCAGCTGCTGTACTTCAGGGTTATTCATCTTATCCAGCCCACCACCTGGGCATTGGGAACATTAGCATTCAGCAGTTAACGTTCCATTGTCCCACAGCAAATAACATCAATGTGTAGTTATATAGTTTGTTTCGTTAGAATAAATTCCCAAATATATGAGAATTGCCATTTCCTTCCCTAGATCATTTTACAGATGTGCAAACTGAGGCAAACAGGATTTAACAGAGTCAGACTATTACGCAGATGGTGTTTGGATTGTGTTTATCATATCAATATTAATACAGAAATTGAGTCAAATTATTTGCTCTGTTAGCCTAGGGGGAGTGCAAGTCATCCTAGAATTGCCAGTTTCAAAATGTCTCAGGATGATGAAGTCACTAGTGTCTTTGTTCAGAACTAGAAATATCTAAAACTCTGTTATATCCCTATAATGGTATTAAATCTGGGGAGAAGGGAGTAGGTGTACCCCAGATAGCTATTTAAATATACTGCAGTACCATAATGGTCTGCCAGTTTGGAAGCATTTGGAATTGAGAATCTTTATTAAGCTTAAATGTTTTGTTCTGTTTCATTTGTCTAAGGGGACTGTTGTCAAGTTTCATATAAGTCTGGCATCAGATACCCTTTAGGCATTTCTGATAGAAGCCTTCTAATAGAAATTAGAAAATGTCTGTTTTCTGATTTTTGTGTAATTTGAGGGGTTTTTTTCTCCCATTCCTACACAGTTTAATAACAGGAGTGATTGAGGGGATAGAGGAGTCAACATTGTCTTAAGAAAGACCTAGATTTAAGATTTGCCTGAGACATACTAACTGTGTGACCCTAGGCAAATTAACTTAGAGATGAACTGTAATTCTGCAAGAACTGAGGGAGTTTCCACAATAGAATTTCCCTACACTGACATAATCACAGAACTAAATTTCTTCAGATGTTTTTTTTTCCATGGAATGATTTTCTCACTCCTACAGGGTAAAACTCCTTTCCCATGACTGCCACTCCAGGGTATGACTAAAAATTAAATTTGTGCCTAGCCTCTCCTAGTGTCCACCTTCTACCTCCACTTTCCTTTAGTTTCCTTCAGCTTTTCATGCTGACCTGTCTTGGCTACACTGCTTGCCTGGTGCCCGTTGGCCTTCATTCCTTGGCGTCAGATCCCCCAGTTTGCAGTGTGGCAAGGGACAGTCTTAAAACAAGTGCCCAAATTTGGAGCCTAGTCAGGCAGCATATTTCTTCTTCAAATCTAATACTTATTTTCATAGTTAATAATCAATCCACCCTCTGACTGTATGTAGGTGCCCTTGAATTTCCAGGAAGGAAGCTAAACAAACAGAAACCTCCCCCAGGGATGCAGTTTGACCTTTTAATTGTTGTTTTGTTCTTATGATTCTATTTCATCCTTGAAACTCTTATTTGACTGAGATGAATGTTAGTGAGAGGGAGGCATAAGGCCTGTGTTGAATGAGCAAGAAAGTACTGCTTAGCCTCAGAAAGACTGGGGAAACAGAAAGGCTTCACTTTGTGTCTGTCAGAGGGAATGATTGCTGGCATAATTGTTTTTTCATATTGGCATTATGACATATCATATTTTGAGGTTTCCAAAGTTGTTTTCAATATCATTATCTCAGAACCTCACAACTAAGTGCAGCTAGGTGGTGCCCTGGATAGAGCCCCGGGCCTGGAGTCGGGAAGACTCATCTTCCTGAGTTCAAATCTGACCTCAAACGCTTACTAGCTGTGTGACCCTGGGCAAATCATTTAACCCTGTTTGCCTTAGTTTCCATATCTGTCAAATGACCTGGCGAAGGAAATGGCAAACCATTCCAGTATCCCTGTTGAGAAAACCACAAGTGTGATCACAATGGATTGGACAAGTATCCTTTCTTCTTTCTATTATGGATGAGTGAAACGAGCCTCAGAGACAAGTCAAGGAACAAGCATGTATGAAGTGTTTTCTACATGCCAACACTGTGCCCATCAGTACAAAGAAAGACAAAAACAGTTCCTGCCCTCAAGCAGCTCACCTTCTAATGGGAGAGAGAAACACGTGAAAAATTAAATACAAGGGGCGGCTAGGTGGTGCAGTGAATAGAGCACCAGCCTGGAGTCAGGAGGACCTGAGTTCAAATGCGGCCTCAGACACTTGACACATTTACCAGCCGTGTGAGTTTGGACAAGTCACTTAACCCCAACTGCCCTCCAAAAAGCAAAAAAATATAAATAAATAAAATTGAAAATTGAAAATTAAATACGAACAAAATATATACAGTGGTAGTGGAAATTAATCACAGAGGCAGAGGCAAGTAGGGTTAAAGACTTTGCTGCCATTCACAAGAGTCATTATTTTAAGATATGGGAGATGGAACGTTGTACATGGAGGACCAGCAAGCAGGCCTGGTAGCCTGGAAACTAGAATGTGTAACGGGGACTAAGAGGAAATCAGTCTGCAAATTTCTGAAGGAGAGGCTGCTAACCAGAAGCATTGCATCAAATGGACTTGACGTGTTAGAAAAAACCCATTTTCTGTTCGTGCTGCTGTTGACTTCATTCATTGTTCACTTTAGGTAATAGAGCATAAGACCAGAGTGTTATGATTTTGATTGTTTACTCTTTCTGACATTTGAGAACTTCGTTTCTAGCGGAGTGAGGAAGCAACAAGGACTATCCACTGCAGGTAGTAGGTGGTGCAGTACACTGACGGAGCTCTAGGTCTGGAGTCAAGAAGACCTGTGTTCAGATCCGACCGTGGCCACTTAATAGCTATGCCTTCCTGACCTTGAGCTTAACAGGTAAGATATACAAACAGTACTAAGGAAAGGAAAATATCGGTGATTTTTTTTGGTCAAAAACTTGCTAAGAACGACAACATGAACCGTCAGGAGTAGAATCGCTGCTTGGGGAGGAAGACGTAGCGTTAACAGATGAATGGAGGGAAGGAAGAGCTATCAGTCACTCATCATGAAGAATGATTTTCAGATTTGAAAGACTAGAGCAAGGACAATTCAGAGGCAGGTGAAACTCAGGAGAGAAGAGAAGACCGCAGAATTATCTGTACAGCCATTTTAAATGCGCTGAATGTTCCATGCCCAGAGGAATTAGGTATCAAGCTGCTGAAATCACTTGTCACTTATCTTTGAGAAACCATGGATAACAGGAAATTGGGTGACAGGCTTGCAATATCCTAATCATTTAAAGGGGAAAAGGATGCATCTTGGAAGGAGAGAAAACATGACGTAATAGATTCAGCCCCAAAGTCAAAAAGACCTGCACACAAATCCTACAATTGACACATATTGTTCTTGTAACCTCATGAAAGTCAATTAGCTTCTCAGCGCTCTAGATAATGTACTAAGGTTGTAAGTTTCAGGGAAGATGCCAACACTCATTGGTAGAGGGAATTTCCTCAATTGGGAATTCCCTATGCCAATGAAATCACAAATCTTTAATAAATGTTAATTGACTGACAATGAAACTGGCCATGGAACTCAGTCAAAAGTCAAAGATGGCTTATTAAAGAGATGGCTTGTGGTGATTCAGAGTTGGCAGGAGGATCATGATAAACTTATCCTGATTGATTTCTGAAGAAGGCTTTTCCCTAACTGACTCTTTGGACATGGTTAACAAGCCTGGAAGACCATGGAAAATGCATCAACTGACCGTCTCTGGATTCCAACAAGGTCTTTGACAAAGCCTTCCATGCTGTCCTTGTGGAGAAGATGCAAAGTCATGGTTGAGATCAGGAACCTTATGTCTATCCTGGATCACTTTGCCTTGATGAAGCTTATGGATCCCTTCTTGGAATAGTATTTTTAAATGCATAAAACCAAATATATAGAATTATAAAGGAAACCAATGATATGGAAATGCAACAATCACGTATATGTATAATACACATATATACACATGCATATACATTTGATTATTTTCATTTCAATATCATTGGTTTCCTTTATAATTGTTTATATATGTAATATATGTTCACATATATTTATCCATACAAATACAAGTGCACAGATACGTACACATTTGCATATCCTAAGATAGAAACTTATAGTCTAGAAGCTTGTAAAGTTATATGAATTTAGAGCTGACTGGACGACCATACTCAAACTGGGTTGATAAAGAAATAACTGTCATTCTAGAGCTCATGGAGCTGTGGATCATCCAGCTTCTGACATTTACTGTGTGATTCTGGACTTTTGCCTCAGTTTCCTCAAATATAAAGTGGAGATAATAAAACAACCTACCTCCTACAGTTTTTGTGAAAATAAAATGAGGTATTTTGAAAGCTTTCTGCAAAGCTCAATGCATTAGAAGACAAAAGCCAGCTATTAATATTGTTATTCTTAAATGGTGTTCGACAAGCCTCTTCCCTTGTCTGGTCAACATTTTGATTAAAAATATGAACTTAGGTCTGGTAAGCAGGTTTATTAAATTTAGCAATGTCATCAAGTTGAGCCAGAAGGCTATTATATTGAAAAATGGAATCCATATTCATGGGATCCCAGACTGGGAGCTTTGAGGGGTATCTCCCCTCATTTTGCATATTAGGAGCCTGAGACTCAGAAAGGTTAAGTGATTTGTCCCAGGTCCCAAGAATAGGTTGTAAACAGCAGAGCTAGGATTCCACCCCAAGTCTCTTTGATTCCAAATTCAGCATTTATTCCACTCCACCTTATCATCAGAAGAGGCTACAATGATGGACTCCCTCAAAACTGTCAAAAATAAGATTAAATTTCTCTTAAGTAACTGGTGAGTTGTGCACTGAAATTAAAACTCTGTTTAAGCTGGTGTGTTGTGTATGAGATTTGACTTGACAGTTTAAGTGAAAAACGGTTGAGGATTTTAGTTGACTACAAACTCAATTTGAGCAAGTAGATTAATGGGACTGCTAAAAAGATCTGATGTATGAAGAGGATGATAGTGTCTGCTTCAGGTCATTTCACGTTCTGATTAAACGCTGTTTGGTGTATCAGGCCCATTTTTGGGTGCTATACCCAAAAAGATCATGGATATACTAGGAGTTAGCCAGAGAAGTATAAAAGGAATGAAAATTATGGGGTGGCTAGGTGGTACAGTAAATAGAGCACAGGCCCGGGAGTCAGGAGGACCTGAGTTCAAATGTGACCTCAGACACTTAACACTTACTAGCTGTGTGACCTTGGGTAAGTCACTTAACCCTAATTGCCCAGCCTTCATCCTGCCAAAAGCAAAAAACCCACAAAAAAACAAAAACAAAAGGAGTGAAATTTCTTATAAACTCTGTCCTAGGAGGAATGATTGAAGAAATTGAATCTATTTATTCCAAATAATACTTCCAATACTTACTCCAACATGACTCCAAATATATGAAAAGTCACAATGTAAAAATTTCATTAATTTCATATTGTATTGATAAAGAGGAGTTTGAAAATTAGAACCAATGAGTGGAAGTTGTAGGGAGCCAGATTGTAGCATCATTTCAAGAATTTGGCAATTCACTAAAAGTTAATAGTACTTGCTGAGTGCAAAACAATGTAATTGTCACTATGGATAAAAAGAATAAAAATGAGACAGTGCCTGCCCTCAGGGAATGAGGTTTGATGACCAACTAACTATTGTGATTATGTATGTATGCATAAATGATTGATTGAATGAATGAAAAAGCACATGTTAAACACTTACTAGGTACCAAACAACTTGGATATAAATAAATACTAGCAAGGAAGACGGTTCCAACCCTCAAGGGATTTTTTTTTCTAAGAGGGAAAAAATGACATAGGAGTGTAGACTAGGGAGGAGTTTTGTGGGCAGAGGAGTTAGGATGAATAGCTATCTGAGTTATAGGGAAATTGATTGACATGTCCCTACGAAGAATGGAAGTATTGATTTGGGAGGGAACATATACATTGACAGACTTTGGAATAAATGATCTGTCATGTCTCAGCATCAATAGTTTCTTATCAGGACATTGTCCATGTTGAGTTAAAAACCTCAGTTGAGTTGACTGATAGAATATTATATCCCATTTGCATTGATTGTAGTTTCTTAAAATTTCTTCAGATTTGGTTAATTAATTTTGAATTTCAATATACAAATACTCCATCAAAATAGTGAATTGTGAATTTCCTCTATTCCACCACCTTTATTTCCACTGTCCCTACTTTCCTACTCTGCCTGCCTTGGGACCTTCCATTGTCCATTTGTACTGTCCATCAGTTTTTCAGCAGAGGCCTTAGATCTTAGGTGTTGATTTTGGAGTCTCACATCAGTCATGCTGACACATTGACTAGAGATGATTTTTCAGGGCTTCTTAAGACAAGGAGAGTCTTTTTGGTATGAGAAATGTGTTTTTGGTATCATGAAGACAGGAGTCATAAAAAGAAAAACCAAAACAAATTCAGGTCGTATGTAATGATTATCATGTTGAGATATTACCATAACTCATAAATATGTCTTGAGTAGGATTGCACCTTCTTTCTGGAGACTTTACAGTGGCAGAGACAGGATGATATAGTAGAGAATAAGCTTTGGAGTCAGGAAGACTTGGGTCCGTTCCCCACTTCTGACATAAGCAGGTGTATGAGCCTGGGCAAGTCAACCCCTTATTGTCCCAAGAAATTCTCTATCAACTGCAGAACAGTTTTTAAAGATATTGGTGGAGAGAGTTTCTTTACTATTAGGTTGACTATGCAAATGAAAGCATTGGTCCAGACCCCGCGCCCCCCACCAAAAAAAATTCTAAACTGTTTATGTGTTCATTACTAGAAAGATTCCTGAGTTCTAACTTGGAGGATCTCAGCTCAAATCTCACTATTTATTATCCATAAGAACTTGGTCAAATTATTTCTTCTCTCTGTGTCAGTTTCTTCATCTGTATAATGACTTGGTCTAGATGAGAGGTGTCAAGTTTGTTGTCCCAAACCTGATTAAAATATAGTTGGGAAATATTTAACAAATCAAATGAAAACATAACAAACATGAATCATATTAATTTGTGGTTTTCTAAGTCTGTTTCTATTTCAGTTTGACACCCCTAGATCTCTTTCCCAGATTTAAATCTACCATCTTAATCTGTTTTAACCTTTATTACTTGTCTACGTGGTACCGAATGGCAGGTGTAATGGAAAGACTGTAGAATGGCATACTAGCATCACCTACCTCTCAGGGTTTTTGTGAGGATCGAATGAGTTGATATTTGCAAAGTGCATGCCATCTAATAGTTGCCATGTAAATGTTCCCTCCCTCCCTTCTCCTTCTCTGATTTCATGCTTAGAACCTCTACCTAATAGCCTGGTATTCTCAGACAGTTGCCTGTCTACTAAAAGTCCTTGTATTATTTATACTAAACTCCTACCTGGGTCATGAAAAAACACAGCTCATACTGTTAATAATTCTGTATCCGTTTGGTTAATATTGCATCTCCAGTAATTGCTGAGGAAGTCTTTTATTTCTGCATAAAACAAGACCAGATTGATACTCTCATAAACCACAGGACAAAGTAACATGGTATCCGCAGCATGTAGGTGCTTACATTGAAGAAAAATGTTGTCTGCATGCCAAGTGAGAACCCCAGAAAACATTGGAGCCCATTTCCTTTCTCATTGAAAGAGCTGACGATGACTCCAGTTTCCATTAACAGCTGGAAGAGCTGCCATTACTTTTTATTCTGTTGTTCTCAGACTCCTTATGGCCCAAAGCAATAAGTCACTCAATTTATGGCAGAGTTGCATCACTGGTTTTTGCTGCTCAGTATATTTTCATTGGATTTTGGTGAAACTGTTTTAATTATTAGGAATCTTTTTTTCCCCTACTGGACCCAGAATATTAGCAGTTTCAGAGCCCTATAATGTCAGCTCGATATTTTTGTTTGGTTGTGTTTTTTTTTAATAGTTCCTGTGATTTCTTTAACGATTTGGAGCTTCTTGTACCAATATAGATCAGTGCCTTTTCTATAATTTACAGTCTTAAAGAGTTGCCTGAGACATGGAGAGGTTGAAATAAAGGACTCAGGGCTATCAGATGCAGAACTTGAACCCAGGTAGGTTCAGATTACAGTTAGAAAAAATGAAACCGTCTAGCAATCATGAGCGTATTATAGATTCGTTATGTGTTATTGATTGATTAATTTATATAGGAAATGCAAAAAAATCTGACTTTTATGTAATTCTCTAACTCATACATATTATTTTATTTGATTTTCATAGTAACCCTCTGACCTATGTGCTATTCTTGTAGTTCACTTTAGGAAACTGAGCTTAGACAATTTTAGAGACTTGCCAAAGCTCACATGGAACAGTTAGTGTCAGCCGAGAGATTTGAACCCGGATGTTTCTGCCTCTGCATCCAGCCCTCATTATATCATGTTGCTCTTGGTGTTTGGTGTTTCTTTCCCTAAAATTAATTTTAATTAATTTTATGTGTATGTATACATACATATATTTACACATACACACATATGTTTGTATACATACACATTCATATACACATACACATCTGCACATACAACTAGATAGAGAAACTTAACTTTTTTTTTTGTATCATGGACCCCTTTGGCAGTTTAGTGAAACTTATGAATGCCTTCTCAGAATGAGGTTTGTACAAGAAAGGAATTGCTAGATGGCATAAAATTTAATGAAATGTTGAATTTCATTTTGTTAAAATAAAGATGCAATTGCCCATTCATGTTCATGGAACTCCTGAAATCTGTCCACAGATCCCCATGTGAGCAATACTTGATCTAGATATATTTATTTTACGTGTGTGCTGTGCATATATATATGCATCTGTATACATATATATATGTATATGTATATGTATATGTATACATACATATACATAGATATATATATACATATATATCTAAACACATATACACAGTGCCTACTCTGTTAGAATGCAAGCTCCTTGAGAACAAGAACCACCTCACTTTTGTCTTTGTATCTTTGATACTTAGAACAGTAACTAGCACATAATTGACGTCTGTTAAATGTTTGGATGATTCATTCATTCACTTATCACTTGTATCAGAGTTTTCCTTTAGTAATTGGGTACTTCTATTAATTGAATTTAAAATGAGCTTATTCATATAAGGTAGTAGGCACTAACTACATAGAAGAAAAAATAATCAGCCTCTCCAAACAGCCTTAATTAGAAGAAATCTTGGCTCAATTTTCAAATGCATAAAATCTGTTTTGCTCTTTGTAAATAACTCTTTCTAACTTTGAAGGATAAGTCCAACTAGGTAGAGAAAGGCTCATGACCAGTAGGCTGATCAGTTAGTGATAAATTCTTTGGCCATGACAACACAGGAAATGTCTCCCTTCAACCACTGTAGTGACAGAGCCAGGGTGAGTGAAAAGAAAGCCATGTACAAAGAAGCATAAAGTTTTTAATGGTCAATACATATGAACTTAGAGGATGGTTCTTGTACCATGAGAGTCTTGTCTCATTACCAATGATCAGATAAATAGATAAAATCTGTATATATGTATATATATATATATATATATATATATATATATATATATATATAGATAGATAGATAGATAGGTAGACAGATATATAGATATGTCTATATTCCATCTCCAGTAATTGCTGAGGAAGTCTTATAGTCTCTCCCTCTCTCTCTCTCTCTCTCCCTCTCTTCCTCTCTCTCTCTCTCTCTCTCTCCCTCTCTCCTTCTCCCCTTTCTCATTTTCTCCCTCTTCCTCTCTCTCTCTCATAGTCTCTCTCTCTCTCCATCTGTTTATCTGTCTGTCTGACTCTGTATGTCTGTCTGTCTATCTATCTGTCTGTCTGTCTATCTATCTATCTACCTACCTACCTACCTACCTATCCATTTATCTATCTACTGCTGGAGGAGGAGAAGCATCTCAGCCCTCCCTATTGTTCTAAATGAAATTGGGAGGCAGGAGATGTGAGAAATGTGAGACTCACTAGAGTCTCCATGGAAAGGTAACTTGAGGAGCTGGCCTAGTGGTTTTGAAAGAAGATATAAACTATCATCCTTCTGGTACTTTACTATATCCTCATCTTTCTTTTTAGCTTAATTCAGAATCATGTGATAATCTTCTTGTAGAAAGGCATCAGTGTGTTGAAATATATTTAAAAATTAAATGGCATTAATCTGCCTTGTACAAGAATCACCTCTTAATTGTTTATATTAATGGAAGTGATAGTCTGTGGATTACCTCAATTACTGGAGAATCCCCAAACAGTTATATATGAGGGTGTATGTTATTCTATCTCTCTTATCTAGCTAGCTAGCTCTGATACACATATCTAGCCATTTGTATATAGGTATACTTTATATTATATATAAATATATCCTTATCTATAAGTAATTGTAGATAGATATAGATATGTGTATGTATATATACCCATTATATGCATATACTGTATATAAACTATATATGTGTGTATATATAGATATATAGATGTACTCTATAAATATAAACTTGATAATGAACTTTATCCTTTTTTGAGCCTTTTATATAGGCAGTCTTTAGAACTGGGATTTCAGAAATGGAACTGAATTTAAAGATTATGCGGTCGAAGTATTTAGGACAGCCAGATGGTGCAATGCATAGAGCACTGAACCTAGAGTCTGGGCCTGAGTTCAAATGTTACCTCAGACATTTACTAGCTATGTGACTCTGGGCAAGTTAAGTAACCCTGTCTTCCTCGTTTCCTCATCTGTAAAATGGTTAACTACTCCAAGAGTTTCCTTCCAAGAAAACTCCAAATGGGTCATGAAGTGGTGGACATGACTTTAAAAAAGAGTCAATAACAGGTTTTTCAGAGGAGGGAAGTGAGAGCCAGAGAAGGGATGTGACTGGCCCCAGGTTACCCAGATGCCCAGGGCCAGGGCTAGGACTAGAATTCAAGCCCCACTGACCAAGAACATCCATCCATAGTGGCTAGAAACATTCTAAGAGGCAGGGTGGAGTTGAGGAGGAATGAGAGAGGGAGGATCCAGCTTGAGATTTTAAAATGGCTTTCAGTTTAGTATGCCAGTAGTGGTGAACTTGAATAGAAGGTGCCCACTTGGGACACAGAGCATTTGATAAACCCTTTCCCCCAACAGCTGCAATTGCTTCTAAAGGACCACACGGGAAACTAAGTTCACCGGGCAGTAGTGCCCAGAGCAGGGAATTCATAGATGACAATTTGGAAGGACTCTGGTGAAGGCAATGTCTGTTCTCTAAGGAATCCCTATTGCCAAGCTCCCAAGGCAAAAAGTGAGGAGAAGGGACAGGATATTTACATCCTGTATAAACTGAAACACAAATTTGACCTCCTGCATCTGCATTTGCTCAAACTATTTAGGGAAATCAAGACAGGCAGTATGGACTAGGCAAGGTTCTGTTCCAAGTTCCACCTGTGGCCAATCAAGCAACAGGCATTCGTTAATCATCTACCCAATGCAAGACACTAAACTATGCAGGAGGTCCTGGGGATATAAAGACACAAGTTGTAGAGTACTTGTCCTCAAAGAGCTTACTTTCTAGTGAGGTGGCTAGATGGTGCAGTGAATAGCCTACTGTACTTAGAATCAGAAAGACCTGAGTTGGAATCCCACCTCAGTCACCTACTAGCTATAGGACTCTGGGTTAGTCACTTATTGTCTCTCAGCCTCAGTTTCCTCATCTGTAAAATGGGAATAATAGTGATACTTCCCTCATAGAGTTGCCATGAGGATCAACTGAGATAATCTGCAGTGTTTTGCAAACCTTAAAGCACTATATAGAAACTATCATCATCATCACCACCCTCATCATCATCATCTTCATCATCACTGTCATCATCATCTTCATCATCACTATCATCATCACCATCATCATCATCATCATCTTCATCACCACACCACCATCATCATCATCTTCATCATCACTATCATCATCACCATCATCACTGTTGTTGTCATCTTCATCATCATCAGAGTCAGCTATGTTTCTGTCAAATTTCAGTCTCTACATCTGCCAGGGGAGTAGGGGTCATATAATAAATTACAGGTGATAGATTTAGAGTTAAAAAGGACTTTAAGGCCATAATAATAACTACTTTACCTCACAGATTCTGATCACAGAGATGAGAGTCACAGAACTGAAGTTGGTAGGGACCCCAGTGATCTTCAAGTCTGACCTGTTTCTGAACAAAACTCCCTTCAACAATGCAGAGCCTGGTCCATGGTAGGTGCTTAATAAATCCTTGTTGATTGGTTGATTGTCAGATCTGCATGCTACCTCGCCAGAAAGCCCATTCCACTGTGGGGAAGCTTTAATTGTCAGAAAGCACTTCCTTATATTGAACCTAAGCATTCCTTTTGTTGACTTCTAGATTTTTCATCTCTGCTCCCTGTAGCTAAGCAAAACAACAATGACAATGGCTAACATTTACCTAAAGCCTTCTGTGTGCCAGGCTCTTTACAAATAACATCTCATTGATTCTCACAACACCGAGAGGCAGGTGATATTATTATCCCCATTTTACAGGTGAAAGAATTGAGGCAACCAGATTAAGTGATTTGCCCAGGCTCATACAGTTATTAAATGTCTGAGGTGGGATTTGGACTCATTTCATCCTGACACTGGGCTCAGCACAATAATTGCTGTACCGCCTCGCTATCTTATCTCATCTCTCCTGCCTATGAGAAGATATGGTTTAAAATTTAAAAAAAGACTTTAAAAAGTATAAATCCCTGTGCAGATGTAAGGTGTTATTATCATTCAAGCACAGAAAGGTCTAATTTGCCTCAATTATCTGGATATTTCAGGTGAAAAAGTGGCCATTTTGACTTAAATGATTAGAATAATAAGCTCAGTTCTCCACCATAATTTGCATATGTAGGCAGCTTAATTTTCTATTTTTCAAGAAAACTAAGGCAGTGGAATGCCATGTGTGTCTAGCTTCATTTGGTGATGCCAAGAGCTTGCAGACATTTAATTGCTTCCCCATCATGAAGTACCAACTAATGATGGCGCTTTGATGCACAATTTCAATGAGTCCCACTTCTTTCTCTAAACTCCAATCCCCAGTCAAATCACAACAAGCCTAGAGCTCAAGGACAGGAGGAGGTCACTACCAGAAAGTGGGACAAAGGAAATCAGGCATGCCATGTAGAAGGTTCAGGCTAGCTTGGTGTCTTTAATATGTCAGGATTGTATAAAAAGGTTTCATAAGCCATCAATCAATGCTAACAGCGGCTTCAGAAATAGACAAGGGGCTATAGACATGAGACTTCTCTCATCTGGAGGAGCTGAGTGTAAAGACTCAGGCATATTGAAAGTTTAATACACAAATAAATCTGAGAGAAGGAGAATGGAATAGGGAATATCAAGAGGGAAAAGATAGCAGAAAAAACAACCAGATTTTGTCAGTAGTTAAATTATTTTCTACTGTATGATTAGCCTCATATAGAGAATCGAAAGCTGGGTTTTGAAAGACCTGGGTTCAAATCCTTCCTCTGAAGCTATATGTTCATGGCCTCCAAACAATTCCCAAAGATTTACTTAGTAGTCATAGAAGAGTTGTGAGCAATCTTCCTAGGGGGAATTCCTATACCAGATCTCTCTGCTGAAGCAATGTCTGACCCTATAGTAGAAAGGACCCTAGCTTTGCAGTAGGTTTCTGAATCTTGGCTCTGTTAATTCTTCTCAGTTGACCTTAGACCAATCACCGAATCTCTGTGCATCTGTTTCCTCAACTCTAAAATGGGTGGGATTTGTAGTAGATAGTCTCTGAAGGCCCTTCCAGATGTCAATCAGTGATACCATGATATTATATTCAATAAAATTTATAGGGAAAAATTTAGTCTCTTTCATATCTGATCATGTGAATGGGGCATGGGTATGGCCCACAACTGAGTTGTTCAATTTCAGAGGCTCTCTAGTCTAACTCATGGCTGACCTAGACTCGTGCTACCATATATTGTCATCCAGTCCAGTTCAGGATATGCACACACATATACATATGTATGTACATACATACTTTAATAACTTAAAACTCACAATACCGTGCCTATGTAGGTAGATATAATGCATGTATGTGTGTATATACATACACACAATATACCTTAAAAGCCAATGTAGTTTCAAAAGATTAAAGAATGACTTATATGCATAGTAAAGGGATGGGAGGGACAGAAGATGCTAAAGTCTGGGAACTGAGAGAAACCTCCAGAGCTAACCCTTGAAAAGGGCTAAGAGTTCCATGAAACAGTGGAGGGATTCAAGGAAGGCTGCCAGACGGGATATCTCAGTGTTGGCCATTCTCTGTGTCTCCTGCACTTTGGTCAATGGCTGCCATATTCTAAACCTGCCATATTCAATCAATCCTTGTTGACTTATTGACTCCAATGCTTGTTAATGTTGTTGTTGTTCTAATAATGATTGTTCTTATTATCACCCTTCAATGCTTTAATGAATCTATGACCTCATTCTTGAAGGTTTTCCTCTCGATGGAATTCTCTCATTCTGTGAGACCAGCCGCAACAAGGGGCTCACCCCATATACTTGGAGGTATATATGTGTGAAATCATGTAATAAGCTGAGAAACAGCAGACAGGCAGTCCAGGGCAGGGGTGGGGTGGGCAGAAAGAGGAACTAAGGCTTGAATAGAAATCTGAAAGTAGGTGGGTTTGGTTGGATTAGAGAGGAGTATGTAATAAACTTCCTATAATGGATTCTTAGGGGGAAAATTGGATGTCAACTTTTAAGGCATGGATTCTTAACCTGGGGTTCATGGATCCTTTTGGGGTGCATGGACACACACACACACACACACACATACATGTATACACGCAGAGATAAATAGATTAAAAAAATCAGGGGAACTATGAACTTGGGAGAAAATCATATCTTTTTTTCCACTTATTTTTGGTTCATGTTGTCTATATATTATTTCATTTATTTACAGCTATTATTCTGAAAAGAAGTCCATAGGCTCTACCAAACTGCAAAAGGAGTGTCTATCTCACACACACACACACACACACACACACACACACACACATACACACACACACACAAATGTATAGTACCCTGGCTTTGAAGGGTAGTCGGTGGACTAAAAATTTAGACATGTAATGTAGTAAAAAAAAAAACACACACACAAAAAACAAAACTACCAGACTAAAAGGGAAAAAAAATAGATTTTTTTTCTCCCTTTCCTTTGTATCCTCAGCACTTATCAGTGCCTGGAATATAATAGTTGCTTAATAAAATGGTAGATGCTTAACTATTGACTGACTGACAATTAAAGACCTGGATTCTAGTCCTGGCTCAGTCCTATCCTGGCCATGAGATTTCAGGCTCCTGGTTTAACTCATCTGAGTGTCCAGGTTTTTGTATCTACAAGAAAAGGATGATAAATACCAGTCCCAAGAAGCTGCAGTACATCACCTGGAAAATTCTATATCTACATCAAGGGAAAATAATATGTTAAGTCTTTACGTTTTAAATGGCTGGGCACACGTTTGAGTGAAAGCCCCATAAAAATATATCTGGAGAAATTACAAAGTCAGTTCCAAGGTGGAAACCAAAAACTTCTATGGGAGGAGAAACCCTGCACACCCTAAAGAGAATGCTACTATAGAGCAGGGAACAAGGTAGCTAGAGCCTCCCCTGGAATGCCGTCTAATTATTCTTGCTAACTCACTGCTAGGCATATTTATTTCCACCTGATGAAACCGTACAAATGCCATTAGCCCCCTATGCATTTCTGTACCCTGGGGCAAATCCCAAGTCACACTTACCCTAATTGTTGCTCTGGGGTCTTGAAGAAATGAAGCCAGGAAAATCGTGGTTAAGAAGGGTAATTCTAGCTGTCAGAGAAAAATCCAGTATTTTGAGAAGGAAATGTATTACTCCAAGAATGTTATTAAGAAAATCCACCTTCTATCTTTTAAAATAATCTTCGATCTCTTCCATTATCGATATACCCCACATGTATATCACCCAACTCATCTTTTTCCTCATTCAATATAATTAAGTCTTTTTGCAAACCAATTACCCCCCAAACCTTTTAGTCATGTGCTACAAAGTTTGATCAAGAGTCTAAAAAATAAAAGCCTAAAATACGAAGGCTGCATGAATCCCAATTCCTGCAGTGTTTTTCCAATTAAATTGTTGAGCTGTGTTTTTATCTCAGCCCTGCCTGAGAACCAGTTCCCCTGAAGACAGGCTTGTCAGGATCTGGTCAATTAGGACAGGAAATTGACTTGTAGCCACTGGTCTTCGATAGGTTTGTCCTTGGTGCTATGACAGTTCTTGAATCATCTGCCAATATCTCTTTGCACGTGAATTGTGAAGGTCAACAGTGATGAGATACATTGATTAGTATTACTCCCATTTTCCATCCTCTCCCACCTCAGATTTCTCCATTAAATTCAATTCAAGAAAAAAATGATTAAGCACCTACTATGTATGCCGCTCAAGTGCTGGACTCTAGGGATGCCATGATAACAATAGACAGCTCCTGCCCTAAAAGAATTTCCATTCTGCTGATAAGATACAACAACAAAACAGAGATGTAAAGGCAAGGTAACATCAAGATGGGAGGCAGCAGGATGTTAAGGACAGAGGTTAAGGACAGATTCAGAAAGACCTAGGCTGAAGTTCACACCCTGCCTTGTACATGCTTTATGACTTAGGCCAAGACCTTTAACCAATCACAGCCCCAGGAAATCCTTCAAAGATCAGTTGTTGATCTGCATTATTAGAGGGAGTTTCCTCATTGGCAGCTCCCTCTACCTGTGAAATCATAGATCTAGAATCCCCCAAATTAAGATGGAATTAACCCTACACATTTGGGGAAGAGCATCTATCTGCCATGTCTGGAAGGCTCTCTCTCTTTCCTGCTGCCTCTTGGAATCCATGTTTTCCTACAAGACCCAGGTCAATTTTTACCTTTTGTAGAAGGCTTTTTTTAGACCCCCACCTCCTGGTGCCTTCCCCTACAAGTGTTAGTTATATCTACTTTATATGTGGGATTATTTGTCTATACATATCGTGTATGTGTATACATGCATACATACACACTTGTTTACATCTATTGCTTCCATGTTGTGGGGGGCTCCCCCACAGTCTGGAAGATGAGGGTAAAATTTTTTGGCCTTCCCTTCATACCAGAGAAGAGGTCTGATTTTTTTTTCTTTTTCTCTTTTATGGGATCTTTAGAGTAGCTTATTGTAAAATTTGGGTTAAGTATTTGGTCATAGGGTCTGTGTCGCCTGCTGGCAACATGTGTTATCTGCAGTTTTTGCAAAACTCTCCCCAAATTTGCACTTCATTTCTTATGCTGACCCACCATATATATGGAAACTGAGATGGGGAAAGTGGCAATGTGGAAGGGACAGCTGTACTTATTTAAATGTATGTGACTCCTCCATTAGATTGTAAGCTCCTTGAAGAATGGACTGATTTGTTGGTGGTGGTGGTGGTGCTGGTGGTGCTAGTGATGGCAGTGGTGGTGATGGTGTTGGTGTTGGTGGTGGTGCTGGTGGTGGTGGTGGTGGCAGTGGTGGTGATGATGTTGATGGTGGTGGCGGTGGTGCTGGTGGTGGTAGTGTTATATCTGCAATGCTTAACACAGTGTCTGCCCCATAGTAAACACTTGGTAAATGAATACATTCTGACTGATTGATAATAATAAGTGGAGGTGAAACAGAATTGCATTTCAAACATGGCAGATGTTTAAAAGTGTATAAAAGCATAACATTCAGAGATGGAATGGTGTGTATAGGGAACAAATGGCAGGCCAGTTTGCTTGGAATAGAGGCGATGATTTTCCAGTTCTCGTTAAATCAGAGGTTCTTAACCTAGCGTCCATTTATTTGTTCATTTTTTAAAACAAGTATTTTGATAATTTTATTTCAGTATAGATGATTTCCTTTGAAATGTTATGCATTTAACTTTTTTTTTCCCTTTGAGGAGTTCATAGACTTCACCACACTGCCAAAAAAGTGTCCCTCCCCCCCCAAAATCAAAATAGTTCAGAACTTCTAGTTAAATACATAAATACATAGGCATAAAGATAATCAGGGGTAAAAAAAGGAATTAAGTGAGAGAGAAAGAAGGAAGGGAAAGAAAGATACATAGATGATAGATTAGAGATAGACAGGTAGACAGACAGATAGATAGACAGACGGACAGACAGACAGGTAGGTAGGTAGATAGATTAGATAGATAGATAGATAGACAGATAGATAGATGATAGATAGATAGAAAAAATATCTGTAAACTGCCATAATTAAGGAGGGAATGGCGGAAAGGGCTATGTGTGTTTGCAGATTCTTCTCAAACTGACTGAAACCATCACATAAAAGAGGATGGGATGTCAGTATGGATGTACCTTTTTTTTTTTAAATAAAATCTCTGCAGCTTAGAGATAAAATGTAACCTAGCAGTTGCTAAGGTAACTGATTTTTCTCCCCCTCAGGAATAGCAGAACAAATTAGGTAAGGAAAAGTTCTATAAATTGTGGATACATAGCAATGCCCTGAGGCGGCAATATGGAAGACTTCCTTGGAGCTCTGGGTAACCGCTTTGGGGGGCAAGTCGCCCAGAAGGTGGTCCATTTCTAGAACCACTGGAAGCAAACAGAGAAAATCATGCCTGTAGAATTTAGAACTGGAAGGAGCCTCAGAGATCAACTAGTTCATTTTGCATATTTTTTTGACAGATAAGAAAATGAGACCTAGGAAGGTGAGGGCTTGCTTACAACCACATAGTTAGTTATTAGGAAAACCAGGACTTAAAACCAGGTCTTCTGACAGTGGAGCTGTGGATACAGTGTTGGAGTCAGGAAACCTCAGTTTGAATCCTTCCTCAGAAATATAGTAACTGTTTGACCCTGGGTAAGTCATTTTACCTTCATCTGTTCTGTTAAATAGGAATAATAATCACACCCACCTCACAGAATTGTGGGAATCAAATGGATTAACACACGAAAGTACTTTGCAAACCTTAAAGAGTTATAGACATGTTAGCGAGTATTATTTATATTATATTATATTATATTATATTATATTATATTATATTACTATTATGTTCCTGGCATACATTCTTTCCACTGTGCTACAAAACCTGTCACCACCCTAGTCAGTCAATACATAATTGCTAAGTGGACAGAAAGTATTTTAAACACAGTAGATGAAAGAGGGAAGATTCCCCTGCCACCATAACCACTGGGGAGCTTCAAATGGAGCAAGATTTACCCGATTCTTGGGATTTTTTAAAGGAGAGTTGTCACATTTGGATTGAAATGGAATAAACATTCCTTAAGTCCTACTATGTGCCAGGCACTGTACTAAGCGTCTTGCTAATATTATTTCATCTGACAACAAGAAAACATCTGGCTTTGGAATCATAATTTCCCTTCTGATTTTATCTCCAATATGATTTCTGGAAAAGAAGTAACTTGAGTCAGGGTTATCTGAAGGTCCCTTGTAGCTCTAAGGACACACGATTCTTTGACTCTTACCTTTTCCTACTTTGTGAATCTTTTTTTGTGTGTCAATGGGTGGCTTGGTAGTTTACTTGTATTTGATTTCTGTAATTGGTAGATGTGTGTTAGGAAAGGGGAAAAGGGAGCTGAAGGATAATTGCTATTTCATGACAATGCCTAAGAAATTGAAACAGCTTGGCCACAGCTCAGCTCAGTAGTCCCATGCCTCCCAGGATGCAAACAGCAAACAGCCCAACTCTAGGAACCCTAAGAAAGCATTGTGATACAGAAAACCAGGACTCTAGTCAGCTAATGAGAAATACAATCAAAATGTATGAGAAATGAGAAATACCAGCTTGTGAAATTGATAAAGGCATTTAGCAAAGACATAGATGGCCTGCATTTGTCATATCACCAAATTTGTTTTTCCTGAAGCATAAAAATAGAGGCTTGTATTTTATCCCAGTGTGATAGAATTCATTCAGTTATTCCTTGGATTGCCTATATATATATATATGTACTGACCTTGTAAATAATAATCCATGTGGGCTTTATAAAATAAGAAGAAACCAGAGTACTTCATATCCATGCTTTAGACTCTCAGGGTTGCTGCATTTTGTAAGTGCAACATACACAAGGTCTGATCCTAGGAACAACTCTCTCCCAAGACAAAGGTTTACTTGCTTAAATGTTATTTTTTAGCATCTGATTCTGAATTTGAAAGTACAAAGTGGAGGCTTACTTTTGATATCAGTGGAAATAGACTCTCATAGGGAAGAGATAGAGGCTTTATTAATTGATGCTCTAATAGTTAGGATTTCTTTTTTCCTGAAGAGGGAGCATGACATGGGGAATGCATAGCAGCCTCCAAATCAGGATGACCTGGTGCAAGTCTTGCTTTAGTTTTGTGACAATGGGTACATCATTTAACCTCTTGATGCTCCAATATCATAATTAATATCATTGTGAAACAGTTGCAGGTGTGAATTGGTAGAGGGAGTTTGCTTATTGGGAGTTCCTTTAACAAGAAAATCAGAGATCTCAATCAGAACATTAAAAAACAGTTTTCTGTAGCATTAGTGAATAGAACGGAGCCCAAGAGTGAGGATACCCAGAAGTCAGTATGGGAAAACTAAGGTTGAGGGTGGACAAGTGACTTGCCCAAGATCACATAGCAAGTATCTAAAGCAGAATGTGAATCTAGGTCATTTGACTCCCAAACCAAGGCTGTTGTGGTTGTTGTTTGCTGTACTTTATTGATTTTCTTTATTCTGTCTTCTTTTAAAGCTCCACTCTCAATCTCCTCACCCCACCCCCTGCCTACATGCGTATATGCATGTATAGTATATAGAATATATGTATGAGCATTTCTTTAGAGTTCATGTAAGAAGATCATTTATTTGAAAAAAGGTATATAAGAATGAAATAAACCATTTTCCTAGACTAAAAAAAAAAGCACATTATGACATTTTCTCTAAATTTCCTAAATTATATATTATAATAGCTCTGAGTTCTTTATCAGTAGCAGAGGAAGCCAAATTAACTTTTGGCACAATTGACCACATGATTTTAAAATTTATTATAGATTACATGTCATTAAGCCTAAAGAGATGGATTCATGAAACACCACATGGTATTTTCCTAATGTGCCTTGCAAATTTACAGATATTGCATTGCAAGGCTAATTTCCATATCTCAGTTTCTGTCCACCCTTGCCTTCTCTAATGGTGCGGGGATGGGCAAGTTCCCAGTCACCATTCTTATTTAGAGCCTTGTTTTATTGCACACTGGAAACTCTTCAGAAATTATGAATTTGATTTCATTTACTTACAGCAATTACTTCCAATTTTGAGAGTGTGAGCACATGTCAACCCCAAGGAGGAGCAGAAAAGACGGGAGTCTCCTGCTGTTACCTTTCCTTTCCTACTTTAACTGTTTCTTTCTTGGGAGTTCTCCACTTCTCATGAATTTGATCAAAGACTTGTTGATGAAATAGATATAAAAGCCAAGGAGTGGGTTATGAATATTCAAGGTTATTTGCATATGTTTTATCAGTTTAGAACAATCATTTTCTTTAGCTAAACCTACGATTCAATAAAGCTTGTAAAGGGCTTTGTTGAGCCCTTTTGGCTTAGCCACAGCATCTTGCTCCAAAGCATTAATGAAACAGTCCAGTCAAATATTCCTTTAATACTGGAAGCAACTAGCATTGCTTCAAACAGGTAAATCCTAGGGCTCTGTTCCAGGTTCGGAGAGGTCAGTGACTTGCCTAGGATCACAGAGTTACTAAATATTAGAGGTAGGTATTCCTGACTCCAAATCCAGCCTTCTATAAACTGGTTTTTACCTGTAGTGTATTCAGAGATTTCTCATTCCTGAGGTTGCTTCTTCAAAATGGTGAAGTATAATGTGTAGCAAATACCCTGGGGCATGATTTCATTTTCAATTCTTTTCTTCAATAGCGCTATCAAGTTCTTTGAGGGTAGAAAGAACTTCATTTTTTATTTCTGTTTAGCCAGTGCCTAGCATAATGTCTGTTGCATTTGTTGTTCAGTCTTGTCTAACTTTTCGTGACCCCAGTTGGGGTTTTCTTGGCAAAGATACCATGGAGTGGTTTTCCGTTTCCTCTTCCAGCTCATTCTACAGATAAGGAAACTGAGGCAAACAGAGTTAAGTGAGTTACCTAGCATCACACAGCTAGTAAGTGTCTGAGGTTGGATTTAAATTCAGGTCTTCCTGACTCCAGGACCCACAGTCTATCCACTGTGACTACCCCATGCCTGCTACGTAGCATACATACATAATATAGGTGTATTGTCTTGGTTTGGTTTGATAAGGACACAATCGTGATGCCGGAGCCCTTGTTAGAAGTAGGCAAATAATTTTCTCATGTTCAAGTTGCTACTCAAACTCCATAAGGGACATGATGATGAAGTATCATGATTTAGGAGCAGGAATATTTTACTTCGAGCAAGAAGAACCTGAGTTCCAATCTGGCCTTAGATGCTTGCTAGCTGTGACCCTCGGGCCACTGAATGTTTGTTTGCTTCCATTTCTTCATCTCTAAAAGTAACAGAACCTCTGAGATCCCTTCCAGTTTCTAAATTTGTGTGATCCTGTGATTCTTTCACTTACAGTATCCTTTAAAGCCAAGTGGGATTAGATTATAAGGGACTAGATTTTGTTAATACCTGATAGAAAGTTACAATTATGAGTTATATCTTCCTTTTTCTTTTCTTTTTCTGAGCAATGAACTTTGGGAGAATTCATACACACATACACAGACATAATACATAATTCATATGCATGGTTACACCTATATTTTATTAATAACCAAATGTAAGTTGCACCCAGTGATCCATTTGTACAATAGCTTGGTATTGGAAATATTTGAAATAAGGTCGTCAGATATGTCTGAATGGTGCTCGAGCCTACTTCTCATCTGAGAGGACTGGCTGTTTTCTCTTTTCTCTCTTTGAATTGGGAATAATATGAATGTGACCTTTGAATAATGAGTTCAGTTCGAAGTATCATGTTTTAGGAAGGATATTGATAAATGGGAAAACATTCAGAGAAGAGCTCCTAGCATTGAGAAAGCATTAGGTTTAGGCAATCTAGGTAGAAAAACAGAGTTAATAGTCTCCCATGCTTTCCTAATTAGAAAGGAGCTAGAAATGATTTCAGCAGGAAAATGTCAATAAATTTTTATTAACTATAAAATGACTTAGTGACAGTATTTCTGTTCACTTTTTCCTCTTCTTTCTTTTCTTGTCTTTCATTTTTTAAAATTTCAATTAGTAGTTTATCAGATCATCTGATTAAAGAGGAAATATAACTAGGTGACATCTGAATTTAATCAGCGGCCAAGAACAATGACCAAAAAAAGTTACTAACGATTTGATTCATGTCAACTGGTAGATAATAAGGCCTCGGGGGAAGCCTTCAGGAATGTGACTCTGACTATTCAACATTTTTATCAGTGAGTTTGAGATATAGTATCTCTATCAAATCTGAGAAATTCTGGGGAGGACAGTACTGAATGCCTGGTTATTGTCTGATGTCTTCTCCAAAGCCATCTTTTATCAGCCTAACGCCAGAGTGTCAGGGATGGCTGCCCAAGTTCCTGCACATGTTTTGACCTTCACTTGCAAATGGAGGCCATTGAGATTTTCCTGACATAAGACAGAAAAGAGCCCTTCTAAAGAAAGGAAATGCATGGAATCAGGAAGGCCTGAGTTCAAATCCCACCTCAGACACTTACTAGCTGTGTGACCCTAGGCAAGTCACTTAACCTTGGTTTACCTCAGTTTGCTCATCTGTAAAACCAGAATAATAATTATACCTACTTTGCAAAGTTGTTATAAAAATTAAGTATATTAACATTTGTAAAATGCTTAGTATAGTGTCTGGCACATTGTAGGAACTATATAAATGTTGGCTATGCTTTTTATTATGTGAATGAAATGATAATAAAATAAAAAAAAAACTTTGGTTATTATGGGTTTCTAGGGTAAAATTCTCATTATGCCCTGTCATGTCACTCATAAGGATAGATGTCACAAAATGCATGTGTTTATAAATTACATGCTGTCTCCTCATTAAATTGTGCACTTTTTGAGGGCAGAAACTTGTCTTTGCTTTTCTTGTATTCTCAATGGATACATGGTAAGTGCATAATGAATGCTTTTGGATGGAATGAGGGATTGATTGAACATTCTAAAGGGGATCCTAACTCAGATCAGACTTGGTTGCTAAGGTCCTTACCCATTCAGAGATTCTGTGATTCTGAGAAAGAAGTAATTTTTAAATGTGCATTTCTAGACTAGATTCTACAAATGTCTTTTGCAATTTCCTATAAAATACATATTTCTTCCTTTGATTGGAAAGTAACACTTGAAGACAAATTGGAAAACAGCTAGCACCATCCCCAATAATCATTCCCATTTGTGTCTGTTGTTGCTGGCTTCCGCCTTAAGAGTGACCTGCGTGATTTTGAAGACATAGCAATGGAAATTCACACCCCTCTAATTAGTCTACTTTTCAGCATAATATTCCATAAAACAGATATTTACCACTAATTGGGGATAACATTCTTCATACAAACAGGACTTGGGGGAAGGTCTGAGCTGTGCCCGTGTGAACTAGAAAGATGAAAATCGACTCCAGAGAGCATGTCAGTGTTTAAAGCACCATATTTTATGGTCTGAAGAGGTGTGTGTGTGTGTGTGTGTGTGTGTGTGTGTGTGTGTGTGTGTGTGTGTGTGTACACACACACTCACACACATTTGTGTCTTATTAGCTTTGTCTCCCAGATAAGCTCTTGGAATCATCAATTCTCTAAGACCTTCAAAAAATTCTATTATAATTTTCTTTGCAATAGCTCTTTTAATAGCAACTGGAATGTTGAAAACTTTATCTAAAGACAGGCTATTGTAAACTAGCAACTTAAGAGGCTGTAATCAAGGTGACTTTTTGACATGAACACACCAAAATTTAAAAATCATTTTGCACTTATCTACGTCTTACCCTGTGAGAGAGATATCTGAGAATCTGAGAGTTTAAGTGGTTCATAGTCAAAAAGCTACACGGTGTCCGAGATGGGATATGAAGCCCCATCTTCCTGATTCTCCATCCAATACTTACTCAAACACGAGTAAGTGTTTGAGTCTCTTAGAATGGGGGAAAAGACAAGGAATCCAAATGATTTAAAAGTACATTTTAATTTTGCATCAAGTTAATGGTACCAGGGCTTATAGGGATTTAGATCTTCTGCTATGGATGTCTGATTGTAAGAATAGCAAATGCATCAAAACAATGTCCTTCAGAAAAGAATAAATCATCTGAAATAGATGATGAGATAACAGAATGACTAATTCTTCAGTTTTTGAATACTTCAAGGGTCTATACTTTTTTTAAAAAAAATTTATTTATTTTTAGTTTTCAACATTCATTTCCACAAACTTCTGAGTTCCAAATTTTCTCCCCATTTCTTCCCTACCCCCCACCCTGGATGGCAAGCATACTGATTACTCCTTCTCCCAGTCTGCCCTCCCATACATTTCCCTAATCCCTTCCCTTCCCCCCTTCCCCCTTACTTTCTTGTAGGGCAAGATAGATTTCTCTACCCCATTGCCTGCATATCTTATTTCCTAGTTGCATGTAACAACAATTTTTTAACGTTTGTGTTTAAAGCTTTGAGTTCCAGATTCTCACCTTTCTTCCCTCCTCACCTCCCTGCCCCTAGCACTGAGAAGACAAGCAATTCGACATAGGGATACATGTGCAACTGTGTAAAACATTTCCAAAAAAGTCTTGCTGTGAAAGACCAACTATATTTCCCTCCATCCTATCCCACCCCCCATTTATTCTGATTTTTCCTTTGACCTTGTCTCTTTTCAAAAGAGTTTGCTTCTGACTACTCCTTCCGCCAATCTGTCCACCTTTCTATCATCCCCCCTTTATCCCCTTCCCCCCTACTTTCCTGTAGGGCAAGATACCCAAGTGAATGTGTATGTTATTCCCTCCAAATCCAATGAGAGTAAGGTTCACTCATTCCCTTTCACCTCCCTGCTCTTCCCCTCCATTGTAATAGCTTTCTCTTGCCTCTTTAAGGGTCTATACTTCTACTGTGGCAAATGACTTTTCCACAAACTTCTGTGTCTTAAAATTGGGTCTTTGAGAATTGCTGTAGCTGAAAAATGTACCAGCCTGACATCAAGCTGATTAGTAACACTGAAACCCTCTATCACCAGGCCTGTACTCTAAACCTTGGTTTAGGATTTTGGCCCATAGGAAATTCAGGAGATTGAATGCTGGAAGACCCAAGTTCTAATCCCAGTTTAGATACTTGTTAGTTGTGTGACTCTGGGCAAGTCATTTAACCATTGTCTGCCTCAGTTTCCCCATTTGTAAAGGGAATATAATTATTGAACCTACCTCCCTGCTTTGAAAACCTTTAAGTGCTATGGAAATACTTTCAAGTGCTATGTAAATACTATTATTATTATTATGCTATAGCTTGCTTTTTTAATATTTGTTTACGTGCCATCTTTCCTATTAGACTGAAAATTCCTTGAGGGAAATCACTGACTTTTGCCTCTTTTTGTATCCTTGGTACGAAGCACAATGCCTGGCACATAGCGGGCCCTTAGTAAGTGTTTCTTGCATTGAATTGAATGAATTACCCAAGTTCCCAAAGGCAATGAGAGTGTGGTGCCACTACAGTCCCTGGTCACTTAGGTTTCTTCCTAGGGAGTCACCTCCCATTCCTCAGTCTCTCTTACCCAGTTACCCAGTCTGTTGCCAGGTCACTTCTATGTGTTCCCTTCTTTCCTCTGACCCCCCCTCCCCCTCCCTCCACTACCCATGAAAGGATCAGAGAATAATCATGGAATACGATTCTTCATGGGCATGTTCCCTGATTCCCTCAAAATGCATCAATTTTCTTCTCCAAAACCCAAACCAGAAAAATCCAAACAATAGACAGTTTTGAGGGTGGGGAAGATATTATTAGATTGAGCGTCAGATCTCTAATTAATTTCTGGTCCTGCCCCTTATTACCTGCATGACTTTGAGCAAGTCCCCAAACCACTTGGGACTTTTCTCAATTGTACAATGAGGGGATTGGATTTGAAAAGTCCTAAATTCACTTCCAGCTCCAGGATATTTCACTTAGTATGCCATCTTCATATACAGAAAGGCTGCCAAAGTTCATTTTCCAGCATTGCTTCTTGGTTATTTTTTTTCCGTCTAACTTCTAATACGTTTTTCAAAAGTATATTCCCAATACTTTGTTGCACCCAAAAACTCAAGAGCCTAGAAATAATTCCTTTAACAAGTAACTTTTTCTCCTCTGGTTGGAATCAGAAATAGGAGGACAATAAGACCATGATTCCCTGGGGCTTTGGACAATAACTTCTACCAGCCTGTTAGCTAAGAGCTGCAGGAAAGCAGATACAATTTCAATTCTTACCATCCTGTGTTGGGTTCACCGTCTGGAGTGGCCTCCACCCCCTCCCCTGGCATGATTAGTATTTATAGCCCCCATGCTGTATTTGACCTTCACCAATCCAGTTTTCTATGGTGAGCAAAGCCTAGGACTCAGATGCTTAAAAATCGGATTAAAGACACATAGGTATAATGTCAGTTTTCAAAATACTTCTCTTGTATTTGTTTACACACACACACAGACACATATACACACACACAATATCAGAGAAGTAGATAGCATGCTAGATTCAGAGAAAACATGGGTTTGAACTTCAGCTTTGTCATTGGCTGAGGGACCTTTCACTTTTCAAAGACTCACTTTTCTCATCTGAAAAATGGAAACAAAGAGGGTATGTAATTTGGGGGTTCAGTTCTATTTTTTAATTGGAACATAGTAAGAAGAAGTATAAACATATAAAATTAATAGCAATAATAATAATAGTAATAATAAACCCTAAAACACAGGTTTGCTCTGAGATTCCAGCAAGAGAATTTATGCAAAGTCCTTTATATGATTTAAAGTGCTATATGAACTGAATTTCTTTTTTCAGTTTGTTTTATTTTTTTTGGATTGATCTATGACTTCATTGGTTTGGGGACTTCCTGGCAGAAAATACCTCCATTGATCCAAAGCAAGAACTAACTCTTGGCAGTTCTGGTATGGTAGGGATTGCTTTGGTCTTCTTGTATCTCTAGTATCTAGCTCAGTGTATAGTAGGTCCTTAATAAATGTTCATTGAAAGAATGAAGGAATTAGCTTCCCATTTCTATAAATGTTTCCATTTTTCTCACATTAACCCAGTAAGACAGGTAACCTAGGGGTAGAAATTTGGCCGAGTACAATATCCTTTGACAGTTAAATCATTCCATCCTCTGTCTTGATGTTCTCCCTATTCACTTTCATGTCTTGAAATCCTAGCCATCCTTCAACTTCGGTATGAGGTTTATACTGATCTCACCCTGCTCTACTGCTACTGCTCCCTGCCTCAATTACCCACATGAAATCCTCTGTCACTTTCTTGTGTGATTCTCAGATCTTCTTATCTAGTCCTAACATATTGGACGTTCTCTGCACGGATCTCCCAGAGGCATCTTAAACTCAACGTGTCTAAAACTAAACTTACTCTCTTTCCCTCCAAACCTCTCTCTGACTTTTCTGTTTTTGTCCAGGGTACTGCCATCTTCACAGTCACACAGGCTTTCCACTTCAATGTCATCCTCAGTTCCATCTCTCAACAACCATATCCATTCTCTTGTCAAGTCCAGTCAATTCTACCTTCACAACATCTCCCATAAATACCCTCTTTTCTCCTCCGATACTGCTAGAACCTTGGTGCAGACTCTTATCGCCTCTCACTCAAACTATTGCAAAAAACTTTCTAGTTGGCCTCCCTGCCTCATCTCTGGATGCTCTAATTCATCCTTCATTTAGCTATCAAGGTGAGCTTCCTAAAATGTGGGTCTGACCATGCCACCCCTTATTCAGTAGACTCCAGTGGCTCCCTAATACCTCTAGAATACAATATAAAATCTTGTATTTGCCTTTAAAGACCCTTAAACTCTGCCCTATACCTGCCTTTCCAATCTTATATTTTACTCTCCTCAGTGTACCCTAAGATCCAGTGACATCAGCCTTCTTCCTTCTCCTGGTCATGTACATTTTCACTGGCTGTTATGCATAGAATTCTCTCACTCTTCATCTTTGCCTCCTGGATTCTTTGACTTCCTTCAAATCTCACCTAAAACATGACCTTCTGTTAAGTCTTCCTTCCTTTTACTTAACACCAAGGCCTTCTCAGTTTCTTATCTTGTATGTATATATCAGCATGCATGTACATTTCCATGTGTACACATATATGTTTGTGTGTGTATCTTGTTTAAGCATAATTGTGTATAAGTTGTCTGTCTACGTCATTAGATTGGGAATCCCTTGAAAGCAGGGATTATTTTTTTACCATTTAAAAAAAATCTCTGGCACATTAGTCCCAGGCACATGATAGGCATTCAAAGAATGCTTGTAAACTCAGCTTCTCAATTTGCAACAATTACATCATTTCGAAATTTTGAGTAATTACTAAATGATTGTTCAGAAAATAAAACTTCAGGAATATGTCGATTTTTATCGTGTATTTTTTTTTAATAAACTCAATCACACAGCAGCTACAGGATCTTGTCTGCTACTGGGAACATTTTCAGTTTATTCACTAAAGTCGAACTTGCCCAGTATAATGGAACCTTCAGAATGCACAATTATTTTTGTCATTTCTACACCTGATGGAGACCTGCCGTGTGGCTCCCAGGACTTCCTTCCTTAGCACCACTGCAAACTGTTATTCATTGTCTTGTCCCCAGGAAAGATTTATTCCCAGTTAGGATGCCTCAAACAGCTTATCACCAACCAAGCACCATGCCATTATCAAAACCAGGAACCCACTGATGGTGAATTAGCTGTCCCTACTCTCATAATAAGCACTACGGCATGATTTAAAACCAAAATAGCAGCAACCTCACAAACAATCTGAAGTCATTTCCTTTTTTTTCAAATATAAAATATCATATCACATCTATTCCCTTCTCATTGCTATCCCCTATAACTGTTTAGACATGGAAATATCATTTGTTTCAGAAGGATCTATGCAAAGGTGATTGAATTATGAATTAAATCCAGTGTGAACTAATGATAGAAATGGGAATAGGTTTTCCAGAGAGTTGTTCCTTCTTAATTACAAAGTAACTAGACTTTCCTTAGCATCCTAAACTATAAAATTTTAGAGCTGGAAGGAATCCAAAGATGGTACTGTGTAGTGAGAACACTGCTAGGACCAATGTTTGTATCTTGACTCTTGCTTTTTTCAGCCAGTCAGTAGGTCAAGCCATCATCGAACTTTTGTTTAATGCCTACTATGTGTCTGACTATGTTAACCTCTGGGGATACAAAGAGAAAAAATAATATAAAAAGTCTGACCTCAAAGAGCCTACATTTTGAAAGAGGAAGCAATGCATACATATATAAATATATATATAATAAAAAGAAGGTAATGGAGGAGGCACTATCAGGTGCAAGATGTTCAGAAAGGCTTCATGTAGAAGGTTCTGCTTAAGCTGGACTTTTAAAGAGATGAATCAGCATCTATTAAGCACTTATGTATCATGCATTCTACCAAGTGCTATTCATACAAAGACAAAAAAATGAAACATTCTCCTTTGGGACCTTGGGCAAATAACTTAATGTCCATATATTTCAGTTTCACCTGTAAAAACAAGAAGGGGAGGGGTGGTGGTGGACTTTTACACTTCCAATATCCCTTTTAGCACTAAATCTCTGATACTATTCTGACTCAGGGACAATATACAGGATGATGAGATTCCTGGGGGCATGATGGAGACATTCCAACCCCATGGCTGATACGACCCCTCTTCTGAGCCCACCTTATCACCAACACTCACCAGGTCAAAGGACACACTGCTTCCCCCACCACAAAGCTCTTAACGGACTTGTGGTACTACCAGTTCAACTTTGTTTCCCCTGGATGGAAGAGTTTCTTCTTCCCGATCTATCTGCATTACTTTTAGCGACCTTATTATCCCCTTTTGCATTGTTTATGAACACATCAGAATATTTCAGAATTCTCTGTAGGGGGTAGGGTAGGAGTAGATAGCCCAGCCTTATGTTGAATTATTGCATGTGGTTAACAGCCTTAAGATGTAATTTCCTGAAGGACGTTTGACCATATCACCTTTAGTATTTGGTGTTATTTAGAAGGCATTGCTTCTAAATTTGTAATGGAAAAGATGATCTGACTGTTGGCCATGCTGACCCTCAATGTCTTTCTGCCCTTCTAATTAAGTGACTTTCTAGTGAATAATAAAGCAGATTTCCTTTGAAGCTTGGAGTTCTTTGAGACTTTATTTTCTAAGGTCGGCTTTCTCATTGCAGCACCAACTTTCCTCCACCCCAGTGTGGTTGTACTTCCCCTTTCAAATGTCTAGCAAATATGCCATTTTCTCTGTTTTGTACTCTTCCTGCTTTCATGAGCTCCTGTTACCAATGGGTCAGTTTCCCCCCTGGGAATCCCTTAAAGATTTTGAGAGCTGCCAGTTATTAGCTTGAACAAAGGAAGGTCCTGAAGAGATAAATCCTACCATCTCAATGCAGATGCTGAGCTGTCATTAATTTCTGTAAGCTTTAGACCAACTGAGGTGGATTTTTTTTTCAAAACTTCCTCTCAAAGTGACTTTCTCTGGGCAAAACTGTTTCTGTCATTGAACTTTGAGAAGAATTAACTGCCTGAACATTTTTGCTGGAATTTGGGATGCCTGCTGTGAAGCTCCTTTGCATAGATACAGTTATACCTGATTAACTAGAATAACTGATTTTGTTTAAAGATACTTGTTTTGCCCCTAGGCTATCTTGCAAAAAATATGCATGCATACATATGTATGTATAAATATACATATACATATACATACACATTCATATTCTGTATACACAGATATAAGCACACACACACATATATATATTTGTGCAAAATAATAATTTATGCACAATAATAATAAAAAAAAACACAAACACATATATTTTAAAGGCAGTGAACAGCCCAGTTCTTCTCAGGAAGAAAAAAAAAGCCTATTCATAGAATGACCTCTTTGACATGTGAGACAAAGACTGAGTTGCTGGTAGCTGGATTTCACTAATACTACCCACCCTTACGGCTCATAATCAAAAAAGTAAAGAGTGAATGCCAAATTCTTAAAGGGTTTTGAAGCCAGTCACTGTTTTAGGTATCATTTAATTAGGGTGATAAATTATATTCTCCTCCCTCTGCCCCAATCTCCCATTGTTAGGAATTACAATATTTTCGAAAGACAGAAAGTAGGGATTGATTCTTGATGTGCTTAATGGTCTACCTCATGGCCATTGGATTTGAGAATATTTTGCCAAGTGCTCCAAGAGGTCCTGTTTTCTCTTCACTTAATTAATTCATATTGAATTAATGGTAGCCTGATAAAGCATGGAGGAGAGTAAATTTGACATGATGTCCAGGAGACCTGGGGGTCAACTGCTACCTTTGAAACTTCCTTGTCTTTATTTGGCCAAATCTTCCTGATTTTGAGCTCCAACATTCTTTTACTACACCATGCTGAATGTATAGTAACTAGCGTAACACAAAGCCTTATGTTTCTCTTGCTTTAGTATTATTTTCAGTCCCATACATTTCTAAAACCAAAATAGGACAAATAGTAAATTAAATGCCATGTTTGTTATCAGGAAACATGAATTCAAATCATGGCTCTGCTCCTAAATATCTTAGGCAACTCTTTAACTTCTCTGGGTCTTAATATTCATACCCCAAAACAAGATGGTTGAACCAAATGACCTCTGAAATATGTTTCTGATCTATATCTCTAACTCCATGTTCTTATTATGTTGAAGGGTAGAGAGAGAAGAGGTGGCCAAGAGGGGATGGATGGAAAGATAGCTATGTTTAGAATGGGAATTGGAGATTGAATTTGTTTTTGAATTTATGTTGGAATGGAACCATGACTAATGTATTGACTTGTTTTTACTGAATTTACTAAATTAGACTCCTTTTAAAGGCCGAGATATGGAGAGAGGGGCAATTGGGGAGTTATAGTGATTTTTTGAGTCCATAAAGTGTTTTAAAATTTCAAATGGAAAACTTGATTAATTTTGTTCTATTACATTAAGAGTAGCTGTACAAAGTATCATCTCATATCATTTGGACATAAAATCAGTATCCTATAAGAGAGAATCTGTGATCTTCTGTGTGTGTGTGTGTGTGTGTGTGTGTGTGTGTGTGTTTTCTAAACACATCAATACTCCTATATGAAACACAGGATAGGAACAACCACAGATTAAAAGCTAAATGAGACTTATAATGTCATCAAACACAAGGCTCACATGAAGCCAACAAAACTCCAAAGTGCTGCCTGAACCACCTTAAAACGTAATTGGGAAATGTTTAACAAATTAAACAAAAATACAATAAAACATACTTGATGCTAATCTGTGGTTTTCTAAGTCAGTATGTGGCCTCTAGGGATTCATTTCTGTTTGTTTAATTCCTCTGATTCTGATTCTACAGGTAAAGAAACTGAGGCCCAGAGAGGTAAATGTGACTTTCCCAGGGTCAGACAAGCAATAATTAGCAGAGTCAGGAATTGGGCCCAAATTCATTTTATTCTGACCTCTTTGATAATATTATTTCTTTTTTTGTCTTTCCTTAGTGTTTAGCACAGTGCCTGATACAAAATAGATGCTTAATAAATGCTACTTGTCTGACTACTGAATCCACCAGTCATTTGGGTACCATTCTCTAGGACATTCCTCAATGAGAGTCCATTTTCCATTTGTTGGGTTGTATTCTACAAGGATTTTTACAACTAACACGTAGCCCACATCACTAATATCCACCGATGATCATCAGAACATTGTAATGTAGAGCTGAGAGCAATGGGAATAGAATGTAGTTATGTGAACACTAGAGAGAGAAATCTGCTCAGCCTGTAGATTTCATAATCACATTTTCTACATCTATTTTTCTATGAAAGATAAAATTAACAGGAATCTTGTGGCAGGGTTGATGGAACGTGTGCATTCACTGCCTTATTGCTTGCTGCTTTCCATTCCCTATATGGCTTTTTCTGAAATGATGATGGCAAAGCAGATTATTCATTTTTACAAAAACAATATCTAGAAAAACACTGCTGCATAACATGTGGTTGTCATGATTAATGAACTGAAATCTGGAGGAAGTCGAGCTTTGCTGGTTGAGAATCTGATCAGGACCTGGGCAGCTCCTTCTTTTTCACTGAGTATGGGAGTACAGGGGTGAGGGAGCATGTATGAACATGAAAACATATGGGCTTTCCAGAAAGGTCTATTACAATGTGCTGTTCCTGAAATTAACCTTATTTACATGCAGATACACCATTTTTTGCTTTGTTATTGTGTCTTCAGGCACTAGCCATATGTCTTGAATAGAGAGGGAAGGTAATAAAGTCTTTCATAATCTACTACCCACATATACCTTTTCAGTCCTCTTACACACACACACACACACACACACACACACACACACACACACACACACACAATCTGTAATCCAGTGACACTGGTCTCTTTACTGTTTCTTAAACAAAACACCCAACTCTCCCAACACCGGGCATTTTCTCTGACTGTCTTCTGTGCCTGGAATACTCACACTCTTCATCTCTGCCCTCTGGCTTCAGTGGCTTCCTTCAAGCCCAAGCTAAAATCCCATCTTCTACCGGAACACTTTTTCCCATCTGTCTTAATCCTTTTGCCTTCCCTCTGATGATTAAGTCCCATTTATCCTGCTTATAACTTGTTTGCACATCATTGTTTGCATGTGGTCTCCCCCCATCAGATTGTGAATTTCTCAAAGGCTGTCTTTTGCCTCTTGTTGTATCCCAAGCAGTTAGCACAATGTCTGGCACAGATTTAGTCCCTTAATAAAGGTTTAGTGACTGATTGACTGATCTAATGTGATCTGCATAGATGGTAAACAAACAAACCAATGGAAAACCTTGCTGTAGTTCAGGCATGAGATGTTGTATCATCACATGTCCCTCTAATTTCCATGAAGTTCTTCACTTATCAGTATAGAAACAGCTTTGAGAGTGACACATGTAACCAGTGTTTGAATGAAATGCATAAAAAAACAAATGATGCAGGAATTCATTAACCATAATCATGGCAGCTTAGAAGTGATTATCACCTAGATTAAGATGGACACTGAAGACCTTGTCATAAAATTAAAGCAAGGAAATATGCAGATGGGAACAACCATCTAACACTATGCAAAATTGAAGTTGACATTAGTGTTATCAGGCCATTTTTAGTGAGAACCCACGTTGCTAGAGGTCTGATAGTGGCAAAGAAGTCTTTTCTCTAGCCGAAAAGTATGATTCTCAGGAGCCCAGGAATGACTCTATCAAAAAATCTTTGATTTTGGTGTCCATATATTAATGATGGTGATACCCCAAATCTGAGAGTTGTACAAAGTATATCATATGCTAATTTAACTTACTTAGATTTAGCTATAAAAGGAAGGAGGAGGAAGGGGGGAAAATTAAAGGATGGTTGAAGGAGGGAAGGGAAAGAGTATGAGTTGAGGATGAGAGGGGGGAAAAGTGAAAGAAACAGGAGAGAGAAATACAGAGACACAGAGGGAGACAGAATAGAGGAGAGGAGAGCAAAGGAGAGGAGGGGAGTGGAGAGGAAAGGTGAGAAGGGGTAAGAGGAAAGTAAAGGAGAGAGCTAGGGAATTCGTATGCTATGGTGACTCGTCTAGCATTCTATTCGATAAGCTGTGTCCTAGACTAGGAATGAAATGAGAGATGTGAATCTGTTATTTTTTCAGTTAGTCTACTGTTAGAATATTTTTCCTTTCATAGTGTAAATATCTAGCCAGGATCAGATGAGCCTAGAATTTCTTTTGTTCACAATAGAAAATATATTTACTCTGCTAAGGCCTGGTAAAACTCATGAGAGGGACACCCTTCCTTTACCTTCCTAGCATTCCTGGTCCTCTAAAAGGCCCCGGTGGTGTTTCTTTTGACTTCTGGTCTCCTCTCTTGCCTTATGTTGGATCATATGATCGCCTTCTCATAAAATCACAGTTATATGTAAAGCCTTTCCATATCATATCTTCACCATTCATAAGCCTTCTTGCCAATTAACTCTTGGTAAGTTTGAATAGATGAGCCTCCTAACCTATTTTAGCTGTGTGTAGTGAAAAAATAAAATGTATATTCATTTACTTCCATTGCAACCCATCTAAGATTCATCTGCTCTCTGACCCTGCCTGCCTTCTTTTAAAGTGACTCTAGCTCCTTTAAAACTATACATGTTTAAAGATACATGCTTGTACTTTATGGGTGGTTTAATGGACTTTTAAGAGTAATTGGAACTATATGATTTCCATATTATTCATTGATTTTAGAACCCCCTGTCCATGTAAGAGAGAAATCCATAATATATTAACAGGTTTATCCAGCTATGCTGTTCCTTTAAAAAAAAATCTGCTTACTGTTGTCTTGTCTTGCTTTTTTGTCATTCAGGGGACAATCCTGTGTTATCTCCTTTTACTTACTCATATTTCATGTTGTTATGCTAGTTCATATGCTATAATACCAATGCAGCTAACTCTCTATTATTTGAGCTAATGTAGGGCTAGCTAGGTGGTACAATAGATAGAGCACTGGGCTTGGAATCAGGAGCACTCAGGTTCCTGAGTTCAAATCTAATCTCAGACACTAACTGTGTATGCCTGAGTATGTCACTTAAATGTGTTTATTTTTATTTCCTCATCTGTAAAATGGGCTGAAAAAGGAACTGGAAAACCTTTGCCAAGAAATTCCCAAATGGGATCCCTAAGGGTTGGACATGATGGAAATGACTCAATGACAAGGGGTAACCTGGGATAGATAGTTTGCAATTGTGACTAATCCATACAGTCCGTTTAAGACTGCCACAAAGTATCACCCAGCAGAGAAATTGGCTTAAGGCAGCAAAGAACCAATCTTGGACCATTTAGCTTTGGAAGGAGGTTCCTAGCCAGGTAGGGTAGTGCAATGGATAGGGTGTTAAATATAGCATCAGGTAGACCTGAATTTGAAGCCATACGGTTCTGATGCCCAGTTTTTTCATCTGTAAAATGAGACTAGTAAAATCTGTAGAAACTTATCCTATAGTGTTATTATTAAGTGTATCAAATGAAATAGCATACATTAAATGCTTTGTAAATGTGAACATGCTATAAAGATACCAGTTTTTATTGTTGTTGTTATCATTCTCTCCAAAATAAACGGCAGACTTTTTATCTGATGACTGGTTGCAAAGGAAAGGAGTTTGTGCATTATAGCCCTCCGGTATTAAGTGGACAATTAACTTTCGGTCTAGAGATGTTGCAATCTAACAAGCAATATGCATTGGATTGAGAGGAAGCCGAAAGGCCAAACCAGGAAGAATAGATTAGCCTTGGATTCTGAAGGGATCAAATCTGCGACTCCCAATTCCTTCTTATCACATATTATTGTTAAATATAATACTCCTGATTTTACCAGATTTCTTAAGGAAGTAGGCTCATGAGCCAGTCTTGCTGACAAAAACCAATTGAGACTTGTAGTAGACTAGACTTCCAGGGGTCCCCTGGGCCCCATTAAGGAAATGCTCCCCTCTTCTATGAGGTCACTAGGCAGATATGCAGGAGGAATATAATCTTGTTTGTTGATGCCTTCATTGGTCCTGTGAATAACTACGGAAAATTCAGCATAGTTAATTAGCAAGTCTTGTTTGTGACTCCCTGTTTGTGCCTCTGGAAGTGGTCCTAGGATGAAGTCTTAATGAATAACTAGCCTTAGGCTGGGGTAGGGAGTGATAGAGACCAAAGTAGGGTCCTTGCATTCTGGTTACATAAGAATTTCTGCTAAAGGGAATATCAACCCTGTAAGTTCCTTGTATCTTTGGCTCTGTATGAAATGGTTCTATAATAAACAGACTATTGAATACATCCCCATCTCTCTCTTTATTCAGCTGGTTGCTAGGCCATGCAACTGTGCTGGTCACAGTAGAGACTCATCAACTGGTTCTTGGAAAATACATGTACAAGTTTATTGATAAGAAACGCCTTTTGTAGGAGAGCGAGAGAGAGGGAGAGAGGGAGGGTGGGAGGGAGAAAGAGAGAGTCAGAATCCAAGCGTCTTTCTTTTCTCACAATGTACCTATTTTCCATGTAACATGTTACTTTGGCTTTAAGAAGTTCTAAGTCATGTGCTATGGTCTAATGAATAAGCAAACTCGCTAGGGACAGGGATCCTTGTGGTCAAGCACTTTGTAGAAAGAGTGCCCCCAAAATTGGACAAACTATTGAGATTTACATCAAAAAGTAAAGGCTTAAGCTGGTAGGGGACTAAGTGTATCTCAGAATGTTTCCACTTGAGGTAGATAACTTCGAATCACTATCGTTTAAATTCTGTATCTGTTGTCTGTATGTAGCTGTTAGCATGTTGCACACACACACACACACACACACACACACACACACACACACTTCACCTAGTAGAATATGAGCTCTTGGGGCCAAAGACTGGTTTTGTTTTTCTTTGTCTCTCCAGGAATGAACACAGTGCCTAGGACATTCTAAGCACTAAATAAATGTTTGTTCATCAACTGACAAACAAAGCCCTTCACCTTTTGGTACACTTGACTTAAATACGGATAAATAATACTCCACTTAGTGGTGTTCTCCCTGCTTGTCCTGGGAGTGTTATGATGTGGAAAGAGTCAGGACTATGAAGTTAGATGCCCTGGGTTCGGACTCTGCATCTAATGGGTACTGCCTTTGGAGCCTTGGGGAAAGTCAGCTAATGTCCTTAATGTATCAGTTTTAAGTCTCTGATCCTGTGATGACATGGTTAGGAAATACAATTGCATAATATAGGAAGGACAGAGTTGTTTTACATTGTGTACAAAGCTGTATGTCCTCATTTGTCCTTGATGCCACATCCAGAGAGGGAGCCACCTCCCAGATGGGGCAGACAGTGGGCCAGTTGGCCATGGCTGGGATACAGAGGAAAGAACACTGGGTTTTGAGTCAGAGGACTTTTGTTCAAAATCACTACTCCAGCACTTATTGTCACTAAATCTACTAGACCTCAATGTCCTCCAATGTAAAATGAAGGGGGTAGACAAGGTGACCTCAGGGTTGCTTTCCACTCTCAAGCTATTAATATGTGCTCTGCAGTAGCTGAGCTCTCCTCTTAAAACATCTCAACAGGCCCCAGAGCCCAAAACTAAAGGAGATAAAAATCAAGAGACAAGGCAGGCTTTTCTTTTTCACTGTTTACTAAGGTTCATTGTGTGCGCCTTACCCTACAAAGGACATCTTCCTTTGTGTAGCCCTCTCACATTTGAGTTCTAATGAAGATTTCTTTAGTCCTTCAGCACTGAATTGAATTCTTTTTAATGAAAACATTAATAGTTTGGCATTAACAAAATGTATTTTTCCACAAGCACACTAAATAGCTGACCGACCTTGGGCCAACTGCTCGACAGAACTACGAGAAACCAGAGAATCTAGGAAGTTTGAGGAGCCTTAGAGACAACTTAATCCGACTGATTCCCCAGCAAGATGCCCATCTCCAACATTCCCAAACAGTGTTCACCAACCTCAGCCTCTGTTGAGGGCCAACTCTTAAGATAGGCAAGTAGAAGCAGCCAGCTCCTTGTAGCTACTCCCAGGCCAACAGGATGTTGGCTCACCACTCCCTGTGATGTGCAAAGAACACAGCGCCCTGAATTCTTGCTCAACCTGAAAGTAGTGGAGCAAAGGGAACAAAGTACAAAGGAGTGTACAGCCTGTCCTGTGTGATACAGGAACTAGCTTACTCTGTAAAAAGTATACAAGTCCTGACCCTCAGATGAATAAACGGAGTTCTATCCTGAACTACCTGCCTGGCCTAGTTCATCTCACATCTCTACTGACACTTGATGCCGGCATCAAGTGGCCCCCATCAAGCCTTAAGCCCTCAACCCACTGCCTCTGGTAGGAGCCCATTTTCCTTTCTCATAGCTCTGCTTCTAAAATCAAGCATCTTAAACACCTTTGAGGTCATTTAGTCAAAGGCAAATTTAAACAAAATCCCTTTCCAACATAGCTGGTCGGTTCAAATATGAGCCCTTTGAAAACAGGGACAGTGTTTTTGTATTTCTTCATATTCCCAGAGCCAAATAAGGTGCCTAGCACAGGGCAGGTCCTTAGAAAATGTTTGTTGACTCATTAACTGGTATTCTAATCAATTGCTTAAAGAGCCCGCCCTCCATTGAGGGCAATTCTCTCACCTTCCAAAGCAGCCCATTCTCTTTTTCAGGTGTTACAAATTGATAAGAAGTTTTCTCTTAAACTAAAGCCTAAAATTTCTCCTTTGTGACTTCACCTCATTCCTTAGATTTCTGCCATCTTGGGCCAAGCAGAATAACACTGATCTAGCTTCCGTATGATAAACCTTAAAATACTTAAAGAACAGCTATGCTTCTCCTACATCCCCCAGTACATTATACATCCTAAGTTATAGCCTGATCCAATTTATCCAGGTAATATGTTTATGCCATGGTCTGTGCCATTCCTTAATAGGTTCATAAATTTAGAACTGTAGGGGATGGAGACTTTCATGTTCCTATACCGTCAAGGGCACTCAAAGTGGTAAGTAATGAAGGGAAGATTTGAATCAAGCACCTTAGACTCTCTTCCTACTGTACCAAGATACTCTTCCTCCACCCCTCCCACCCCATCTGATCACTGTCTTCTGGATGTGCTCCCGTTTCCTTTTATCAATCCTAAACTATGTTTCCTAGAACTGAGTATGGGACACCAGGAATGGTTTGATCCAGAAGGAGCACAGCGGGACTCTTGTTTTCCTTGTTCTGGGATTTCAGCGTCCCACTTTTCTCGTCTGTGAAATTAGGGTGTGGAGCAGACATTCTTTAATGGCTCTACCTTTCTGAGATACTGATATTAAAAGAGACCTTATCAGCAGCTTTCAGTCCTAAAACCTACTTTTCATTGCATTCATCCAATGAGGGCATGTTATGGACGTGGAGTCTTTCCCCTCCTTGTCAGGCATTTTGCAACAAGGGCTCCCAGACTCTCTGAAGGAACTTGTGACTTACACTGCAATTTTCTCTTTGAAGCATGATCAGCCACTCACCTTGCCCCTCACCTCTGACCCTGGCAATATAAATGACTTGATCTATAGCCACACTTTTGAACAGGGGAATTGCTCTATGGACAGTCTCCACATTATAACTTCTCTGCCATCCATCTATCACCTAAAGGGACCAAATGCATAATTTCCCTGACATCCAAAAGGTTTAATCTTAAAAGCCATGTATAGAGTAGCACCTTTTTGCAATGCAACATGAACATTTACTTTGTGCAAAGTTGCAGGTTCTGTGAGCCTAACCAATGTGCAGAGAAATTTACAAGGCTTATTGGAAAATCCTAGCCTAATAGGGTTGCTATTTTATGATTTCACTTTCATCAAATTTATAGGAGTAATCTAAATATGACCTTTTTTTTATTTTCCTAAGAATAGCAGTTCCTTCCTTAAGTGCAGCTTGAGGTTCCCTGGGCAGACTGATTCCTCTCAAGAGCAGATGAGAACAGATAGGCAGCTAGGGACATAATGAATAAAATTCTAGTCTTGTTTTATAGTCAGGAAGACCTGAATTCAAATTCTGCACCTTGATACGTACTAGCTATGTGACCCTTAGCAAGTAGTTTAAGCTCTCTCAGCCCTTATTTCCTTATCTGTAAAAAAGGAATAGCCTCCTGTGGTTATGAGATAATCTATGCAAAGTACTTTGCTAACCTTAAAATATTGTGATATTAAAATGATGGTGATGCTGCTGCTGCTAATGATACTCTAATTAAAAATGGAACTCCAAGATAATGCTTATCTCTTTCTCAACTTTTGACCATCCCTAAGGAAAAGTTCCGTGAAATCTCATTCTTTTATCATGTCTCTACCCTCCTCCTCCCCACCTTGGTTTGCAAATTCTCCCTTTGTGTCATCAATGTTGAAAAAGTATTTCCTGGAGGTCTAAGTCCCAATGCTTGTTTTTTGGTTACAAAAGGTTAGAAAACCTGCTGTTATTTTTCCCCTAGCCTGGAAATACTGGGGAATCATTGTCCTTCATTTCTCTTTCTCTCCCTTCCTCTCTCCCTTCATATATATGTGTGTATGATATGATATACAGTATTTATTATACAATGCATATGGCAATATTAATATGTATTATAGAATACATATGTAATAGTATAATATGTATCTCATGAATATAATATATTATACATGCTTATAATATCACATATGGCATAATACGTGTTATGTTACAGTCATATATTACATGATACTTATAATATACATGTGCATGTACACATATAAATACCGAATATTTATATGTAATATTATTATAGATAACATATGATTTTATTTTCGGTAGCATATATGATAGTATATATCATATTATTTTGGATAAACCAAAGTGTAATTTTCTTGCAGGCAGGGGCTATTTTATTTGTACCTTGGCATTAGTACCAAAAACACCATAAGGGATTAATAAATATTTTCATTCTCTTATAGAATATAAATTCCTTCCATATCAAATCTAAGATCCTTTGATCCCTCAAGTCAGGGATCTATTGATTGATTGATCACTCAAACTCAATTAAAATATTACTATAATTTAATAGCTAATCTCACACATGCAAACATACCCAATGAGCAATGCACTTTCTCCATGTTTGGTATTACTTGGGCTGATAAGTAAAATCCAGATTTCACAATGGGGATATGAAGTGATCCTTGAGTCATCAGTTCTTCCTAGTCACTCATTCATGATTTGGGACCTTGGACAACTCTCTTAACCCCTGCAGTATTTAGCCTTTTCAACTATAGACCACTTGGAAGTAGTAGAAGAATTTGGGTGCAAGTCAGACTGTAGGCTCTCTGAAATTTAGTGGTTGCTCTTGAGTCTTTTGCAATCTAGTCCCAGGGATTTGCTATCGATGTTTCCATTGGCCAAATGCTACAACAACAACAACAACCAAAAAGCTAAAAGCAAAAGCAGTGTGTCCTGGTAAGATTTCATAGTCATTGACCAGAAAATTGGAGCAATGTAATGGGCACCCATCATGCACTTTATGGCAGATTGCAGTGGAATCCTTATCTTCACTTCCTTTTTCTCCTTCATGGTTGTCTTTGCCTTCATCTTTGCCTTCTTTTATTTCATAATCTTCTTCCAGTGAATAAGTAGTTACTAAACTTGTGCCTGGTCTTGTGCTAAGTGCTTGGAATACAAATTCAAGCAGAATGTCAGTCCCTGCCCCTCAGGGAGCTTGCATTCTATGGGAGGAAGACGATACATAAAAGAGAATGGAAAAGAGTGGGTGCAGTGTGAAAGTATGATACTTGGGTGTGAGAGACATAAAAAAGAAAGTCCATGAGTCAGTCACATAGCCTGAGGAGGAATGATAACCTAGTTGGTCTTGGCCTCCTCCTTAAAATGGTGGTTGTGGGAGGAACCAGCCAATCAAGAGAGGCCAGGGAGCAAGAGGGGACTATAAATTTGAAAAGTAGTCCATGGGTAAAGAAATTTCTCTTTGGCAGGATGGAGAAAGTCTTGTGGGGATGAGTCAGCAGTAAACCCTGGTCTAGATCAAGAGAAGAGTACACAATTTTCCCTTTGTCATTTCCAGAGAATAATTTCATGCTGTTGGTTCCCCAAGCCAAAGCTTATGAATTGTTATGAATTGTTATGAATTCCTACAGTATTAAACCTCTGAAGCTGTTTATTTCTACTAAGCTATGAAGACACAAGCAGGAAGACCACAACCTTCCCTGAGGCTTCCTAACAGCAACCACCTCATCAAAGCAGCCTAGGAGTTTAACTGCCACTTTCCCCCAAACCTTGTTTTTGCATCTGCTTTAACCATCTGTAGTAGAAATAGAGCATCCCAAAGCTAGTGCCCTTTGCAGTCTAGTCCTCATGGGGGTCAAGTGCTATCATCTTTATAATTTTCTTTAGTTTCTTAGTCCCCTTCATATCTTTCCTCTCCCTTCCCTTCTTCCTTCCTTCCTTCCTTCCTTCCTTCTTCCCTTCCCTCTCCTTCTTCCTTCCCCTCTTCTTCCCTCCCCTCTCCTCCCTTCCTCCTCCTCCTCCTCTTCCTCTTCCTTCTCCTCTTTCTCCTCCTCTATGATATGTAGAACAAAGAGTCCCAAATTTACAAATCAGTCCCCAGGGGTGGGGCATGAAACTGCATTTATAACAAGGGAGTTATCTGATTAAATTACTCAGTTACATCAGAAAATAATACCTTCTATAGATTGAATGACTACTAGATCTCCAATGGAGGTGCATTACCGTTTTCATCTATCTGTAGATGATGTTATAAAACAAATTTAAAATCATTAGTGATGTCCCAGTAACTTTGTGTTATTGTATATTTTATTCATTTATAAATATTTATAGTACTACTATTATCATGGAATCATGGATTAAGAACTGGAAAGGACCTTAAAAATCACTTCCACCAAACGCCCTCATTTAAGCAACTCAGAAACTGAGGCCCAGAAGGTAATAATTGCCAGCTTATAGGATTATAGATCTAAAGTTGGAAGAGACCTTAGAGGCCATCTAAACTTAAACATTGTCATTTTACAGATGACGAAACTGAGGCTCAAGTAGGTTCACAGATACTAATTGTCAAAGGTGAGATCTGAACTCAGGTCCTCCCTTTAACCCTAGCATCAATGCTTGATGTTATCTGTGCCACTGTTGTCTTTTGTAACTCCATATCTGCCCTGTAGTAAATGACAGAGCCAGGATTTAAGACCACCTTCTCCTACTTCAAAACCTATTCCATTGTACCATGCTGTCTCATGTGTGGGTGTGGGTATGAAGGGGAAGGGGGATCCATGGATTTTTTTTTGTTTTTTAAAGGTAATTTGGAGGTTTAGGCAGATCATCTGTTAGAGAACCCCAAACCAAAGCAAGATATGGGATAAAGTCTACTATGCATCATGGCGCTGACATCTTAAGCAGTTCTGTCAAACTCTTTACAAAGCAGTTTCCTTGTATTTGTCTATTCCATCATAGACAAATGATCAGTGTTCAGTCCTTTAAGGTCTCTGCCAAAGAAAACAAACAAAGTTCCCCTGAGTTAGTCACTAAATATCCTACTGAAGGCAATTTCTTCATCCAAATGGAAAAGCTGTCCAAATGGAAAGGCTTGAAGGAATGATAATCCTAGTCAGTTCCAAGGAACAGGGCTAGAGGGATGCCAACTCATCCTGGCTTCCTTTATTTTTCTTTCATCCCACCTGTCTTGACAAAGCAAGGAGTCTCCAAACTTTTGGGTGTGTGCTTCCCTATAATTAATCTGACTAATTTACCCATTATGTTTTCTTGGCATGAGAGGTTATTTATTGGTATTTATCTATGATAAGTGTGCTAATGGCAATTTGTAAATATACTTACATTTTATATGTTATGGAGCTATAATTTTATCAATGGATGTCATCCACTGAATCCTATCCTCACAATCCCCATCTGTGGTCTAACAAATTTCCAAGGATTATCTGTCTTTCTATCCTTATATCTATCTGCAGTCTGTCCACCTCTCTCTCTCTCTCTCTCTCTCTCTCTCTGTCTTTCTCTCTCTCTCTCTTTTTTTTAATAAGGCAGCTAAACAGGGAACCAGGAGACACCTGGGATTAATTCCTACCTCTGATTTATATTAGTTTTCTAACATGAGGAAGAGTTTTCTTTTTTATATCTTGGTTTCCTAATCTGTAAAATGGGGATAATGAAATCTGTAGTAGCTAATTCAGAGTTGATGGAAGAAACATATGAAATTAAGTGTTTATAACATCTTGTACACTGTGACATGCCCAAACCCCAAACCAAATCAAACAAAAAAAACCTAGCTCACTCTACAGGATCATCTCAATGTTTTAGTGTGGTTTTGAGGTACTAAAACTTAAATCTGCATTAAGACTTACAGGATACCCCAATATATTGACCTATATACCTGTCTTTTTGAATAGCTTTTCATCCATCACATGATAGATGTTGTCCAGTATTTGGAGAACTGTCCCAAGAAAGATGGATTAGACTTGTTCTGCTTGACCCCCAAAGACACAAAGTAGGAGTGATGAATGTATGCAAATTATTAAAGCAGATGTAAGGGATACTTACTTACAATGAGAGCTGTCCAAGAAGACAGTGAGTTTGTCTTGGAATCTCCTTCACTGGAGAGCTTCAGGCAAAGCTGGTTGCCTACTTCTCAGCAAACAATCAACAGATGTTTATTAAATACTTACTAGGTTCCATGGCACCATGTGTAGAACTGGGGATAAGAATCAAAATTGAAAGAGCCTCTCATCTCAGGGAATTAACATTCTAAATGCATTAGAGAAGAACTGCTAACCAATAAATGTCAGAGGCAGCTGACAAAAATAATATGAACTGGTCATATGTAATGGTAATAGTCATTTGAAGATCTTGAAGCTACTTCAGGAAGACCTAAATTCAAATCCTGCCTCATATACTTATTATGTGACCCTGGCAAATTCACTGAAACTTTCTGTGCCTCAGTTTCCCTACTTTAAAAGTTAAACTATTATAACTACATAGTATAGTACGAAGTTCCTGGGCTTAATGAACTCTAAAGATTCCTTTCAGTCTTAAATCAGTGACTGAAGCCCAGATTTTCCCAAGTCTGAGGATAACTCACTAGCCACCATCTCAAATGCTGTCTGACAAATGCTTGTTCAATTTAATTAGTTACATCTTTCATTGAGACTTACTTATATATAAGATGGTTAGTTACCATTCTGTAAAGATCAGGACTATGGGGAAGGTGTTGTAGATTATTTGAAATGAAGAGATGTGAGTAGGATTTTTCATCTGTAGGACTAAAGCTCAAAGAACTTTAGCTTTTTCACTCTGAACTGCAAGATAGAAACATGACACTAAACAGCATCAGGAGAACTCACTTCTCAAGCCATCACTGAGAACTCTTGCTCTGGGAAGGGTGACTCTACTGGGAAGACCAGAGAGAACACACAGAGAGTGGGTTTAAATGACTCCAAAGGAGTAGGAGGAGGCTATGCTTGAAAGGATAATGCATTCTATGTCCCAGAAAATTTGCGTGCCCTCCTCTTTAGCTACCTTTCCAAGAACTTTTCTACTGATAGTCAATGGTAGCCTTTGATTTTCCTTAAAATTAAAAAAAAAAAAGCCAGTTAGCAGCAGCCCTAATTTCTAAAAGAAAAGTTGCACCAAAACATTGAGGTAATTATAACCTAAGAAAAGGATCAGGAATTGGAGAGCCTGAGTTCCATCAATCAGTCTAGTTCCAGTTTGTTTCTCTATCTGTAAAATGCAGCAATTGAATTAGCTCTCCTCTGAGGCCCCTTTCCACTCTAGATCTCTGATCCTAAGTGATGTGTAAATTAAGTGGGACCATGAATTATCCTCTGGCCTCCAAGTTCCCTTTCAGCTCCAGATGTGTGCTGCTGGTTTTTTTTTAATCCGTTTGCTGAATTGAGAAAATCTTCTTCATTTATGACAATAGTTCATGTTACCATTGCATGCTTTTCAATTTTGATATTGCTCAAAAAGAGCATTGTTCAGACTCAGAATCTTTGCTCCCCCATTGAACGTAATTATATCAGATTTCACATTTGTCAGCTTTGTTTCAGTTATGGTTCTCTTTCATCCATTTAATTGAACAAACATGTACACAGTTAACAAGTATAATCCAAGGTAGGGCATCATGTGAGGCTTATATGGGTATTCTTCTGGTAAAAAAAATGAGAGAAGAGAAGGAAGATTTTGAGCCAGGGAGTTAAGAGAAGGCTCCATGGGAGGAAAGGTTAAACCTGTTAAGGAAGATACAGATTTTGAAGGACATTTCAGCCAGCATTTATTAAAGGCATACTACATGCCAGCCATTGTACCAAGTTCTAGGGAAACAAATACAAAAACCAAACTGTCTCTGCCCTCAAGGAACTTACATTCTGTTGAGAAGCAACTGTATGTACTCATATAATTAAGTGTCCCATGGAAGCAAATTAAATGCAAAGTAACTTTTGGGAGTACCAGCAGCTGGGAGAGGGGAATGTCAGGGATGGCAATTGAAATCTTGAAGGAAACAGTGAGGTATGAATATATTCCAGGCAGGAGAAGTGGCCTTCACACATGTATGGAGGCTGCAGATAGAAGGCTGAAGATAGGGAGAAAGATATGGGTTCTCTCTGGGGAAGCTTGAATTGAGTTTGCCTAGAAGGGAGAAATTAAGGCTTTATTTATAGATCTTTGTGTGTCAGAAAGAAACCACTGTGGCGCTAAGCAGCAACTTGTGCCTTTTGGTGAATGTACAATGTCTTCAGGAAAATGACATGAACATACACAGATCTGTCTTTACAGAAGAGGTATTAGGCACCAGCAGCTGGAAGGGAACAAGGATCAGGATACAGAAGATGATGCTTTGGATGGAGCCTTGAGCCAAATTAGAGGCAGAAGTAAAAGAGGAAGTATTCCCAAGCCTGGGTTCTAGTCTGAGATTTGCTGCTATTCCATTAAGATCACTCCAATTCCCATATCATCCACCTTGAGAATTACCCTGTCTTATTAAGGAGCTACTGAAAGCTTGAGAGAAGACAGCAACATGCAAGGGTGCGGGTTCTCAAGTTTTAGAACTTAAGAGGTACCATCATCATCATCATCGTCATCGTCATCGTCATCGTCATCGTAGCTCACATTTGCTTGGCATCTAATATACGCCAAATACTATAATAAGAACTTTACAAGCATTATCTCACTACAACCTTGGGAGTTAGGTGTGTTTTTATAAGCATCATTTTATTTGATCCCCTCAAAGCAACCATAGGAAGTATTATGATCCCCATTTTACAGATGAGGAAATTTAGGCAGAGAGGTTAAGTGACTTGCCCAGGTCACACAGTCAGTAAGAATCTGAAACCACATTTGAACTCAGATCTTTCTGACTCTAAGTTTGGACTCCAAATTGGAAACCAGAATTGCCTAAGGCCACACCAGTAGCTAATAGCAATGAGACTTAAACCCAGATCTCTTGATTTCAGCTCTCCCATCTTTTCTACTGCCCTCAAGGCATGTAGGTGGTAATGATTTATCTTTATAAAGCCCTTGGATCAAATGTTTTTTGTTTAAAAGGCTTAGGGGAATCTACATGGAGAAAGCTTCCCTGTATCCCTTAATTTATGTGATCTTGGGCGAGGCTGCTATGTAACAGCATAGGCATCTGCTCCCTGACTCATTGCTGTAGCTCTGACATTGGCATGCAGAGTTTCTGGGGATCCCTTTCTTGGTAGCTCTCAGAAAGACTTGAGAGCTTATGAATATGTCCTTTGGAAAAATGGTTCTTGTTTTTATATGATCCATCTTTGTTTTTCCACATCCAACTGCTGACTCCTTTTTAACCTTTTGTTTTTTCCACGCATGAAAACAAGCATCCTATGGAAAGCTCTGTCTATTAGCTGGTATTTAAAACAAAATTGGTGTAGGGTACTTGCCTAGGCTTAATGCTTCAGGGTTTTTCTTCCTTACATTAATGTTTAAAGTGAACACCTTGGTAGGTGTTAACCTTGGGGCTCTCAGGAGCCTAGTTTGAAGCAATGCTGAAATATTTTACCATGGGTTATCAACTTGTTAGCCCTGGCCCATTTAGCTGAAGTCGCTTAGCAGTGTGTCTCTGCTTTTTGTTCAGTCTTTTTCTGTCCTGTTGGACTTTTCATGATTCCATTTGGGGATTTCTTGGCAACCAAACAGAAGTGGTTTTTCCCTTTCCTTCTCCATGTGAAGGTAAGAGGTTCACAGCTCTTAACTTGTGATGTTAAGGAGATACTTTGCAAAGAGACTCAAGACACAGGATGCAGAGGAAAGAAGGCTGAAGTTGGAGGTAGAGGACTTAGGTTCTAATCCCCATATCTGACACATGATTTTAAGATCAAAGATTCAGAGCTAGGATGGACCACAGAGTCCATTTTACAGATGAGGAAGCTGAGGCCAAAGGAAATTAAAGGATTTGCCCAAGTTCACACCGTACAGTGTTGGATGCAGGATTTCAACCCAGATTCTTAGTCTTCAAAGTGCCAGTGATACCACAACTCCAGTCTCTTTGCAGTGTGTTCTTATGAACATATAAGGTCATAAGATCCTGAAATTAAAAAAAAAAATTCTAGAGGTAGAAGGGAAGTGAGAGATTAGATAACTCTCATTCCAGTGTCTTCCTTCTGTTAATCGTTTCCTAGGTATTCTCTATTTAGTTTATTTGGTATATCTTTCTTTGCATGTGGTCTCTCCCCTTCCCCCAGGGGATTATAAACTCCTTGAGGTTAGGGTCAGTCTTTTGCCTTTTTTTGTATCCCCTACACACAGTTGGTACTTAATAAATATTGACTAATTAATAGTTGAACTTCCACATTTTAAGGATGAACTTAAGAAACAGGGAGATTCAGTGACTTTATACAGATAATAAATATAAAAGTTGAGATTTGAACCCAGGTCTCCTGACTTTAGATCTAATATTATTTCCAATGTATGACAGAGCTGTGAATCACTTATTACATGTGTGACTGTGGGCAAGTCACTATTTCTCTGTGCATCAGAGTGTCCTTATCTTCATGAAATGCAGAGGTTCAGCTAGTTGACATCTTAGGTCTTTACAACGCTTGAGTTATGATTTTCTCACCCTTCAGTTGGAGAGGAGAAATGGCAAAACTAACCTCAAGGAAGGGAATTGGTAGATATGATGGGACATGAATGATTAAGAAATCTTTAGCAGCCATAAAGCTAATTCTTTTTCCATTTCATCTAGACCAGTTTGAGGCAGTCATGTATAGATATAGCCTACATGTCCTTTGCTATAGTTCAGCTGGAGTAGGTCAAGTTGACCTGAATGTTTACTTCATTGAATGACAGCATAATTGTGAACATTGAAAAGTTCTAAGTAGAATATTTTGTGCCTGGCTCACATACCTCAAGCCACACCAGGAGAAAGCACTCTGAATTGGATGGGCTTGGGGCAAGACACTATCTCCGTTGGGAGAGAAGTAGACCCCTATAAATTTTCAGGAGGTTAATGAAGGAGAATCCTCTATGGAATTGTAAGTGAACAGAAAAGAGCAGAAGAGGACTTCACCAAAGCAGAAGGATTAAACATGATATTAGCCCTTCTATAGTTGTTGTCAATGGCAAAGCTCTTATTGCCCCACCCTAGTTCTGAGTCATACTATTCCATAAGTGACTTACTTTTCTTTCTGCACAATAATATTATATCCTCTGGCATTTTGATGGAAACTGGACAAAGAAAACTGAACATATTTTTTTTTCCTTTTTGAATCTTAGAGCCCTGGAGCAGGAGCTCTCTTTTTCCCCACCATGCTTTATACTACTCCGGTATATCTTACACTCACAATACACAAACTCCTTGAGGGCAAGAACCAGCTAATTCTTTGTTTTTGTATCTCTGGCACCTAATAGTAGTTTAATAAATATTCATTGAAATGAACTCCATTGCCCACACTAAAGGAGGTATTTTGGAAGTGGCCAGAATGACCCTAACAGATATCTGGGTATTAACTTTAGGACCTGTCCTTCACCCTTCTGTGGGTGGCAAAATCTACTCGTTTCTTCATTTATCTCTTTAGTATAACAGTAGGGCGCCATTTTTGATAGATCTTAATTCCCCAAACAATATTTCAGTGCTTTGGTAATCCAGGAGATACAGAAGAAAAGTTAAAGGGACGGTAACTCAGGAAGGTGCCTTCAGGGATGTGATCAGTAAGATTAGGGGACCTGACTACCTTGCTCTTACTTTGCTATCGTTATTATCTATGAGATGCTAAAGACATTTTAAGGGGAGTTCATAAAGCATTTATATGTGTAATTAAAGTTTCTCTAATTTAAAGGCCCAGCAGTGTAACTTGTGGATAATTCATTGTATGTGTAGCTTCAAATGGTGGCTAATGTGAATTCCTGAACTTTCCCCATCCATTTACCATAACATGCTCTTTTTCTTTAAAAAATAGTCACCCTATAAAAAACGCTTTGTGAGTCTAAAAGTAATTCAGAGGGTAAAATTCATTGCCTATCCACCATGGAGTGGGAAGCACTTTTTCTTACTCCTCAAAAAGATTGAAATGGTTATTCAGGTAATGAAAAAGGTACAGTGAAGAATTATGTCCTGTGTAGACCATCTGTTATGCCATTGTCTTCTATTTATACATAACCTTTGCTTGAAATAAAACTACAAATATAATTCACTACACATTTTAACAGTTGACAAGTGTACTATGTCTGGAGAACCTGCCAATCTTTACATGTTTTTTTTACAGGTTTTTTCCCTCTTTAAAAATGAATAATTAAATAATTTTAACATGCAAAGTAAAACAGTTGTTTAGAGAACAATTTTACCCGATTGAAGGTAAGCTTCTTGAGAGCTGGGGTGGTTGTGTTTTGGTTTTTTTTTTATCCCCAGGGGGTGCCTGGCACAGTTCGGTGCATGTTCCCATGCTCCAATAAAGCTGTGTTATGGGTAATCCCTCCAGAGAAGCAATTTGCTCCCCATCCATATCTGCCCTTCCTGTGGGACTCCTATTTATAGTAAACCTTAAATTTGCCATAATAAGTACTTATGTAATAATTTTGACTTGAACTGATTTTTAATTGAATGCCTTGAATTTGACAGGAACCTCAATCCTAAACAATTAAAAAAAAGTTTTCATTCGAATTTCATTTTGGCTTCTTGAAAAATAATGTAAGTAATGAGTTCATTCAGATACTCATGGTAGAAAGGGTCCAAAACTGACCTTTTCCTTTAAAAAAAACATTTTTTATTATGCATTTAATGATAATATATACAACCATTTCAAGATACAAACAAGAAAAAGAAAGAAGCCTGTTTAAGAAACATAATTCTATTTCCTAGTTGCATAATTCCAAATTGCTAGAAAGCCCCTTTTTTCCTAACTTGCTTTTCAGACTATTTGTCTCCATTTGGCAGAGTTGAAATTAGCAATGATTGTATAGTCTTGGACAAGGTCTTAGTGAAGTCGAGTATCCTCCATGGTCTACAAAAGTCGCTTATAGAGCATATGAACAGCACATTTTCTGTGTGAACTCTGTATGTGTGTATGTGTGTACGTGTGTAATTTTTCTTTGGATCTCCAGCACTTAGCACACAGTCCTGGATATATTTAGTGCATAATAAATGCTTATTGGCTGTTTGATTAATGTTTTCAATTACATTCAGTCCAATTCAGTATATATTTAAGTAACTACTGTATGCTAGACACTTTAATGGGGTCTAGGGATCCACAGACAAAAAAACAGTTGCTACCCTCAGGGAGCTTAAGTTATATTTGTATGGAAATTAATAATAATAGCTTCCTCTTGTTGTCCAGTCATTTCAGTCATGTCTAACTCTTCATGGCCCCTTTGGGCTTTCCTTGGCAAAGATACTGGAGTGGTCTAACATTTCCTTCTCTAGCTCATTTTGCAGAAGGGGAAACTGAGGTAAACAGGGTTAAGTGACTTGCTCAGGGTCACATAGCTAGTAAGTGTCTGAGGCTGGATTTGAACTCAGGAAGATGAGTTTTTCTGGCTTTAGTCCTGGGCACTCTCTCCACTGTACCACCCAACTGCCCCATAATAATAGCCAGCATTTATTAATGTAATACTTTATATGCTTTCCACATGTCGATTGGTTTGTTCCTCAGAACATCCGTAGGGGGTAGATGTTCTCATTATCCTCATCTCATTGGTGAGGAAACTAAGACTGAGAGTGGTGGTGTGATTTACTCAGTTTCACATAGTTAGTATCTTAAGCAGGATTTGAACTCAGATCTTCCCGATTCCAAGCCTAACACTCTAGCCACTGCACCATCCAACTGGTCTTATAGATCAACCCTACACAAAGCATGCATCATATCTATACTATAAACAGATGATTCTTCCCAAACTCTTAATCCTCTTTGGAGCATAAGGTACCATGTCCTTAATTTGACACTTCATTCTGGTGTGAGAATCTGTTTCTGTCTCTTTTCCTGGAAATTTAAATTGTAATGGGTGAGCATTTGCCCTTCACATAGTACCCTAGAAGCTCCTTAAAGAAGTGCCTTGTAATCATGTGTTCTGTGACACCAGAATCTTGAAAGATTCTCTTTCTGGAAGCCAGTCCAATTTGAGACTATTTCAGCTGGAGTGTATGTGTTTGCTCAGATCTCTTAGAGACTCAGCTGGCTCAATATTATTGGTAAACTGTTTGGTAGCTAGTCCCAGGGCTGTGGAATAGAATTGGCTTTCTGAAAATAGACATTGTAAATACCTTAAAATTGACTAAAAAGAGGCCATCATGTGGGTGCTCATTATTTTGCAGAAAAAACACTCAGCAGAAGCAGATTCTGTCTGGACCATTATATGGCACACTGTGTGGAAGCCATGGGAATGGTCTAAGGGTTCTTTTAAGGAATTATTTCATTCAAGTGTTTGGCCCTAGTAGTTTTCTCAGTCTTTAATGGGCTCTCTGGGTATAGGTGAGAGCCAACTCCCCCCCCCTGCCATGGCTCCCCAAACACATACCCCCAGAGCCAGCTGATTCATCAAGTGTTCCTGTGAAAGCCCCCAATGTGCCCTGTGTGGATAATTTTTTAACCAATGAGAATCTAGAGAAAGAAAAGAAAAGAGAGTTACACATATTTTTTTTCTAGAAATAAATGTTTCCTTTCTTTTTTAAAAAATAAAATTTGATATTCAGTCAAATTAAAACGGCATTAGCATTAATCATAGAGCTTCTAAACTTTTATGATTGTATAGCCAAAGAAAGGCCTTTGGTCCCTTAGGGAGATAATTAAATACTATGCTTAAGACTTTGGCATCAGAAGAGACTCTTCATCATTGTACGTTCACCGTGTCAGGCTTTGATCGGCGTCACGTTGAGGCAGACGTTTTGAGAAGGATTGAGTCTGGTCTTCTGGGTCTGTTATTTACCCGGAACTTTCCATGTCTGTACACTGCCTGGACGTTCTCCCTCCTTGACTCAATCTTTAAAAATTTTCCATTTTCTTAGGACCTGAGTTCAAATGCCACCATCTACACGGAGCCTAACATCCCCAACCACCGATGCCTTCCCCATACCAAAATAATAATAATAATAATACCTTGGATATATTTTGTATATGCTTATGTATGTTTGTACACATTTTCTCCGTAAGAAAGATTGTAAGCTCCTTGTGGGCAGGGATTGTTATTTTTGTCTTTATATATCCAGGGCTTGGCACAGTGCTTGGCACACTGTATTTAGTCGATATTTAAAAAAATGCTTGCTCGGCTAGGTGCCGCAGTAAATAGGGCATCAGCCCTGGAGTCAGGAGGACCTGAGTTCAAAATCTGACCTCAGATACTTAACACTTACTAGCCGTGTGACCTTGGGCAAGTCACTTGACCTGCCTTTGCCCTGCCTTCTCTCCTCCTAAAAGCAAAAACAAAAACAAAAACAAAAAACAACCCCCAAACTAAAAAATGCTTGTTGGTTGATTGATTGCCTGGCTAATCCATCAAATCGATCAGTCTGGAATTTTAAGGATCATTCAGATGATACAAAAAGTTCACGATGATGGCATTCTGGGCAAACAGCTGGCAATTAACAAGTCAGAAGTGAGGATTATCAGACTTGGATCTGGAATCCCCCCAATTCTACACATTGGGAAACTCAAGTCCAAAGGGATTCTGTGAAAATGAAGATTTGAATCCAGGTTCCCTAAGTCCAAACTGCATATTCTTTCCACTACACCTCTCTGTAACCCTATGTAATTGAAGGTACTGTCTCTAACGAGGATTCCCTCCCTGAATTTATCATTTACATAACACCAAAGGGGAAAGCCTGCAATTGGGGAGGAATTCAGGTGATCTGGAAAAACAAGTTCTAACAGATCTAGGGAGGGAAAGGGGAAGCTCAAATATGTTGCCATCTTTCTATGACAGACCCAAATTCCAAACAAACAAGCAAATTAATAAGAATTCCCTAGGCTCAGCTCTGGTGATTGTGTGTGTGGGCATGGGCGTGGGCGTGGGCGTGTGCGTGTGCATGTGTGTGTGTGTGTGTGTGTGTGTGTATGTGTGTGTGTGTGTGTGTGTGTGGCAGGGAGGTAGAAGAGGGTTGGTGGTGCCTCTGACTCACTGAGGTGCCTAGTTTCTTATTAAAAAAAAATCCGTGACTTTCTGTTATTATTATATATTTCTGTTCCAGAACCCACACTGTAATTAAATTTACCTTGCATGGTTAGTTTCCGTAAACTACCATGCAAAACTTAATTCCATTTATGTTGAAGTCTTATTATTGAAGGCAGTAGAGCTTACCTTGATGGGAGAGGAAAAGGTTTACAGAGCCCCTGCTCCAGCATTTTTTTCAGTGGATGTCATATCTGAATATGGCAAGGACAAAGAAAATCAGATACCTTTCAGAAACAGATGCGCAAACAGCCAATTGGAATGGCAGGTAATCCTTAACATGAACAATGTTATAAAGACACGTGATGGAAAAAATGAGGAATACAGGTACATGTTTTCAGTTATGAACAACTAAGATTTTTATAGGTGAGAATGGCCATACAAAGCTGATTCTGTTCAAATAGTTGGTCAATAGGCAAATATTTATTAAGAACCTACCATGTGCCAAACATAGTGCTAGCCACTGGAGAGTCAGAGTTCAAAATGAAACAGTTCCTGCCCCTAAGGAGTTTATATTCCAATATGTTGTTGCCCATCCACATGGTTTTAATAATGGCAGGCAGAAAAATATCCAGAAACTAGCAATTCCAGGAGAGGGTGAGCTGGAGAATCATTTGACTATTTGATCATTAGCATTGGGTAAGATAAATGTAAACGGAGTAAAGCAGAGGCAGTATGGTATACCAAAAACAACACTGGATTCTGAGTCCAAAGACCTGAATTCAAATCCCATTTTTGTCAATTATTACTTACTTGTGTGCCTTTGAATAACTCAATGGGCCTCAGTCCTCACTTGTAAAACAAAAGGGAAAGACTACATGACCTCTAAGATTCCTTTTAGTCCTAAATTCTGCAATCCAGTGACATAAAGGTTAATTGCAGAAAACATGGCAGAAAGATAGTGCCCAAGTTAATAAGGAATCTCAGATATACCAGGAGCCACCAATGGATGCCCTTCTTTTCCAGGACTAACCTTTCTCAGCCTCAGTTTTCCTACATATAAAACAGAGATTAATAACAACACCTACCTGACAAGGTTGTTTGGAGAACTAAATGAGGTAACTTGTATAAAGTGTTCTGTAAACATTAAAGATCTATATAAGTATAAGGTATTAGATCATGTAGATCTGCTCTCCATGGAATAGCAAAATTACGTATAGAAACACCTAGTACTGAGCCTATCCCCAGGGCCTTCATCCTCATGTTTAAAATGAGAGAGTTCAGCTCTATGGTGTCTAAAGTCCATCCCAGCTCCAAACCAAGGATTCTATGATAAGATAAAATTTGGGACCACAAGGACTCATGAAGACCACTTAATGAAGCCCTTGGTGGGGTGTGATCAGTAAAGAGAGAGGGAGTGCCCAACCCTAAAAGTATCACGGACATTTACATTCCTGTGGTATGGAAGGAAGGTGCTTCTTGAAGACCCTGCCCATCTGATATTGGAAGTGCCCATTGGTGAGTATAACCCCAGCACTTAGCACAGTGCCTGGCACATAGAGAAAAAATAAATGGTTGTTGAATTTAGTCGGTCTTTTTGACAAGGAAAATAAGAAGAATTTCCCTTTTTTTAATTCCCCAGAGGTCTAAAACACATTTGGGGGAATTGTGATGAGGCCGGGCAAATTGATTTCCTTGCTGTTTGCTCTCTGTTGCCTATGAAGAATGGAACAGCAGCGGGCTTAATGAGGCAGGGCAGCATCATCATGGGACAGATAAGACAAAGGAGAGCTCTGGGGTGTGGAACCCTGGTAGGAAAGCAATGTGGAAGGCACACACACACACACACATCGCTTTTCTTGAACCTCTTCAAGAAACTTCCTATGGTTGAAGTCAGTTCAACAAAGTTATTAAGTTCCTACTGTGTGCAGGAAACTAGACTTTAGGGCAGGGCACTAGAAATTAAAAAAGATAAAAACAGAGAGCAGTGCTTGCCCTCCAGGAGATATGTTCTACTGCCGCAAGCACAGACAGGCCTGACTGGAATAACCTTGTCCACAGCATCCTCCCACTCTCCATGCAGAGCTGGACTTCAGAGTCTGCCCTTCCCCTACTAGTCATTCTTGCTTCTAGACTACTTTCTCATCTCTGCTTTTGACTTGAAATGGACTTGATCATAAACGTTTTCATGACCAGTAATATGGCTTAGTGGATACGAAGACCTAGGTTACAATCTCATCTCTGATATTTAAGTAGCTAGGTGACCTCAACTGGTTGCTTACAAAGTCTCAGTTTCCTTATCTGTAAAATGAAAAATGTTATATTTGGAGTACCAACCTCAGAGGACTGTTGTCAGGTTCAAACATTCATTTGTTCAATCGTTGGTAACCCATAAATCCTTGTATAAATAAGTATTACTTTCTGCATGCTCATGGTTATATATGTCGATAGATAGATGTATATCCATCTGCAATGTTTATTATATCATATATATGTAAAAAATAATTACAGAGTATTTTAGTAATGATATTTATAGATA
>CM053580.1:29954636-30024439 GCA_028627135.1 Pseudochirops cupreus
CTTCTGTGTTACGAGGTATATAGCTTGTTTCATCTTTCCTACTCTGAAATTGCATCATTTTATTTTTAGACCATCTTCAAACTTTAATTTTATTGTTGACACTCTAATGTGAATTTTTTTTCAATGACCAATGAGTTGATACATAAGAAGGGGAAGTTACCCAAATCTGAAAGGACCTTCTTGCTACAAACAGAAGACATAAAGAAAATACAGCTAAATAGAATGGTTTACAATTCTCTTCAGAGAAGGGAATAAAGGAGCTATCTAAGTGGATTTCATTTTGTTGCCCAAAGGCAAGAGCAGCTACCTGACACTACTAATATTTCCCCCAGTACAAGCCATGGAGTTCACCCAGTAGCAGACAGCCATGGGAATTCTGTATCCCAACTGAGCAAGGTTGTGAATACAGTCGATAGTTCATTTCATGAAGACATCATGGATAGGTCTTTATTCATTAGGCTTGATTTACTAGTGTAGTTTAGAATGAACATGAATTTCTCTACCTACCCCTAATACTATCAGACAGTTAATGTTAAAAAAAAAAAAAGAAAAGAAATTCACATAGCTCATCCCAACTGGTGTAGAAATCAACCCCCACAGATGCTTGGGAGGCAGCAGAAACAACCAGGAGCATTGATGCTATTATTCAGTTACATCCTGGAACATTAGAATGGTACAAAGCCAACAATGAGGCTATATTTTAATGTACTTTAAAATAATCATTTCCAATAAATACATAAATGTGAGAAAGTTTAATCTATGTAAATCTATGTAAATGGATGGTTATAGTGAATTAGTGGGTAGCATTGCTAAGTGAATGGCTCAGGGTTTCATTAAATAAAAAAGACTAAAGACCTGGTTTAGCAAGAAAAAGCTCTTTTGCCAGCTTTCAGTTGCTTTTGGTTGTTAATCTGGTCCAAGATGATCAACTTCTCATTAATCATAATAATTAGAGGTAGATTTACAGAGCATTAGTGTAATTTTCAATCATGCTAATAGTTGTGCAATCCACCATTCATTAATATAAATGAGGTAAATTAGAACCATGGCATTATAAAGGAGAGGCAGAAGCTGCAGGAACTTCCAGGGATCCTCCCCAAACCCCATTAATTTAATTGTAATATGTTGTTCCTCAATACCTTATTTTCACTCTCTTTATTTTCCATCGCTAATGGTTCTTCAGATTGGTTAATGAGCATTCTAAACTCTTAATTTAAGTGACTGTCATAGAGCAGTTTAAATCATGAATCCTTATCTTGTCTTCTAATTACTTTTAACTCTTTATCATGTATTCAGCCAATGAACATGTAAAGATTACTTCTTATGTTCAGTGTACAGTATTAGCTGCCCTTGCAGAAGATGACAAGAAAAAAAAAAGAACATGCCAGGAGGTGTCCGAGGGGATGGTAAAGAGCACTGATGAGGGGTCAGAAGAGCAATGATCAAAGTTCTCACCCTGCCACTTCTTATCTTCAGCAAATCGCTTCAGCCTTCAGGACCTTGGTTTCCTTGTCTACCAAATGAGAGATTTGAACCTGAGAACTTCTAAGGTCATCTCCATTTTTAGTTTTCTATGATCCTTTCCATCAAACACCTTTCAATCTAATTGGAGTTATTACCAGGACTAAAATAAAAGTCTATCTGGTTCATTTTATATATTTCTAGAAAAAAATCATGAAAGTCATGCAATAGTAACACTTTCATTGTCTTCTCATGCTTTACACGGTATTCAAATTTAATCCCTAACCTCTCTCCACAAGGGAAAAAAAAAACCAAAACAGGAAATTCACTCAGACACTTCAAATGTATGTTGTTGTTTTTTTCTGTTGGTATTCCCAAATATAATTTATGATGCTTATATGAAGATTGAGTAATAATGAATAATAATAATAACTGATGTCTAGTTTAGATGTTACCTTGAATGTGGCAGATAACCTGGGCATGCTGGCCTGTCCTTTACTCCTCCTCTTATAAATTCACCTTAGGGGATCCACTCATTGTACTAGGGACGTTCCTTCATTTTTCATGGAATTGTTGGGATTTCAGTGGAGCCCTCAGACTGTCCTTTGGATGTCCTTCACTCTCACTACCTGACTGGTCTTTCTTTTCTTTCGATTGAAAGTTACCTTGATGATATTTTTACTTCCCTTGTCCTGAATAATGCCTTGTTTGTAACAAGTTGTACCTTGGCTGTGTTTGCTGTGTGCTTCTCCATTGCCTTTACATGATTGATCACTTTTTAGTCTCACTACAAACCCATGAAATATGTGTTACTGATATTACCCCCCTTTTTACATATTAGGAAATTGAGTCTCAGAGAAATGGCATGATAGGATGTAGAGCTGGGAGGGACCTTGGAGCCCATGAGGTACAAAAAGACTTGCTCAAAGTCCCATATATAGCAGTGACGGGAGAATATAGAGTTGGAACACAGGTCCTTTGGTGATAAACCCAACCTTCTTCTTTCTTCTTGGCACAATTTCAATCAATCAACAAACATTTACTAATGCTTAATATGTGACAGGTGCTGTGTTAAGCACTGGGTCTACAGAAAGAGGCAAAAGATGGTGATGGTCATGGTAGCACAGCAAGAGTGTCAGGAGCTGGATATGAAGCCAGTTCTTTCTGACTCCTAGTCCATCCCTCTATTTAGTAAATAACCTGACTCTTACTTCAAAATCTAAACTATGATATATATTTTGTATCACTGAATTTATATATTTATATATGAGAATAAACCCACTGTGTTAGCCACTCTTGTTGAGTGCTTTACAAGTATTGTCTCCTTTAAAAGATCTGGCAGGGAAACTGATAGAAATGTTTAAATAGCTATTGTAGCTTAGAATATGATAAGAATAAAGGATGGGCCTAGAGAGATCACTAATAGCTGGGGAGCTTAGGCCACGTTTTGTGGAAGAGGTGGTTACTCAAGTTTGGCCTTAAAGAAGTAGAAGGCTTTGAACACATAGGAAGTGAGAGGGGGGAGGGTGCCTTCAGGGCAGGAATCAAACCAGGTATAATCCATTGTCTGATTCTGAGGAGGGTCGTGATTTCTTCCAACAAAGCCACCTCTCCTTCGTTTCTGCCCACGATTGTTTTGGATGGTATGTGGATCTTAAACCTTTCACTGAAGTTTATTTGTTAGGGACATAAATTATTTCTTAAGCCCTTTGATGTTTCTTTATCATTGCAGTCAATGACCTTCTGGTGAAATATTCTTCTTTAGCCCTTTCTAATGAGCTCATTTTCAGTCTTGATTTTGTATTCGGGGAGCATAATTAGGGCGGATGATATTTGTATTTCTACACAATGGACTGTCTCCGTTAAATGTGGAAAAGGAAAGCCATTATCAAATGTGTGTACATTTCTACAGACCCACTTCACTTCCATCAGTCCAACTTTGTCGAGGAAGTGTTCACATGCCCTACCAAGGGTGATGGTTTTCGTGGAGAAATACGTGGGAAGGTAGATTTGTGTTTCTTGGTCTGTTTGCTGAAGTATTGCTGAGAAAATGGCTAAATGTCAAGTGTCGAACAATTCCTTCTATTTTTTCTTAATATTTTTTCCACATTATTTATAGTTTAACATAGTGCATGGCTGGAATTTTCTGCTTTTCAACATCCATCAACAGTTTTAGCATCCAAGGATAATTAGCTTTTCAAACTGCGCACTAAGAGTTGGTGTCACTGTTGTTTCTGCTTCCCTTCTGTTCTTTTCCTCTGGATGGAATCATTGCATGGGACTATAATTATAAGAGACTTGGAATTCAAAGGTAACTCAGAGTCCCTCCAACTGGAACTATACCTAAATAAGTCTCTTTGCCCTTAAAACATCCCTGATACATGATCATACAGTTTTTGCCTTGAAGACTTCCAGTAGAGAACCCACTACTTACCTAGGCAGCATGTTACACTTTGGATCTGCTCTAATTCTGAGAAAATTTTCTCTCAGAGACATATTTAATGAACTCTGCTCTCACAGAACTTACACACTTATTAAGAGAAGCAAAATTTGTACATATGAAATAGTTTTACAGGAATATACATGAGAAAATGTATTGTTGAAACTAGAAACATTTTGGCATATCAGAGAAAAAGGGTATCAGATTGCATTGAATCTTTCATGGAAATGCTATGAAGAAGGAAAGGTATGAACTGAGATTTATAGATTGGGGATAAACCAGACAAGTTGGTGTTCAGAATTTTCTTGAAGACTTCTGAAGATGTGGATGAAGCTTACTCCTAAAGCAACTTCTTTTTTGTGGACACAATGGATAGGCACTTATTGACCACCTCCTGTGTGCTCCATACCACAAGAGGTGTAGAGTTTGGATTAGCCATGGTACGTTCCATCCATGTCTTATCTATCAAGCAAAGCAATGATTGGTAGAGCTAAAGGAAAGTCCTGGAGATAATAATATCCACATAATATTTCTAGACCAAATTAGAGCCAAATGGGTAGTGGAAAGAACAATGGATTTAGAGTTAGGAAGACCTAGGCTTGAGTTCTGCCTTAGACATTTACTAGCAGTGTGTCCCTGCGCAAGTTATTTCTTAGCTGAGTCTTAATTTCCTCAGCTATAAAATATACCTCACAGAGAAGCAGTGAGGTTTTTGGCATAGTATATGGAATACTAGACCTGGAGTCAGAAAGATGAATCTTCGTGAGTTCAAATCTGGTCTCAGACACTTCCTAACTGGGTGACCTCAGGTAAGTTATTTCATCCTGTTTACCTACGTTTCCTCATCTTTAAAATGAGCTGGAGAAGGAAATGGAAAACCACTCCAGTATCTTTGCCACAAAAACCCCAAATGGGTTCACGAAGAAGCAGACACAACTGAAATAAATGAACTACAATCTGGGAATCTATAGTTCTATAGAAATTTAACCATCACCATTGTGATGGTGGTCAAGAAAACGATTGTTAATAAAACTTAGGAGATAAGGGATATATATGCTCGTGATTTAATTGGTACAGAACTCCCCGGTGAAGAAACCTTGTCAATTTTAGGTCCTGTCTTCTCAGCAGTTTTATGGTCTTGGAAAGTTACCTAGAACAATGAGCAGTTAATTTATTTACCCAAGGTCAGGCAGTCAGTATGTTGTTGTGGCTATGAAACCACCTCTTTGCTCTCTATCCCACACTACCTATCTTTAATCAACAATAGCTTTCTAGTTGTGGCCTGCACAACTATCAGGGAAATTTTGAGTTTACTAGAAGGAGGTTATTGACTCTTGTTAATTTTTTTTTTGCTTATCTGTTAATGCCTAAAAGAACAAAACATTTAACGTTATAAACTATAAATGATAATGGCTTGTCATCTTCAAAACCATTGGGGATTATTCAATATTTAAAGTCTTGCAAAGTACTTTAACTATATTATTTCATTCAGACTTTACAACAGCTATATAAAATAAGTATGCTAAGGTATTATTGTCCCCAATTTTACAGATGAAGAAACTGAGGCTCAAAAACTGTCACTTACCTATGGTCACATAGCCAATCAGGTCTGGAAATGGGATTTGAAATTGATATTTTTCTGACTACAAATCTAACAGAACCTTCATTATGCAATATGGTCTTTTCTGATCTCTTCAGAGGGATTACTTATTTTTTTTTGCTTTTTTTTTTTTGGAGGGGGGAAAGCATGATAGTTGGGGTTAAATGACTTGCCCAAAGTCACACGGCTAGTGAGTGTTAAGTGTCTGAGTTTGAATTTGAACTCAGGTCCTCGTGACTTCAGGGCCAGTGCTTTATTCACTGTACCACCTACTTCCCTGGATTACTTGTTTATTTTAGAGCATTTCTTAGGTTTCTTCCTTGTCTTTCTCTTGCTTTTCACTGTCACTTATTGCCTGGGAAAACAGAAAAACAAGCAGGTGAACTATTAACTTATATGCACTTGTGACTTGAAGGGCATAGCCAGTTGTTTAATGATATAGAATTTTAGGTTTTTTCATTTCTTTATTCAAAATCATTTTAACTTTCAAAAAAATTCTGCTAATTTGGGAAATTATGAAAACTGGCTTTACAGTCAATTTGGTTTTAATGAATAAATTGCCCTTTAAAAGGAGAGTGTTTGCCAGTTCCCATCAGAGCTGATGCACTAGAATCAGTTTGCCATCTGCCTTCCCTTAATATAGGAAGTGGGGTGTACTAAGTTGATGGAGCACCAGACTGGGTACCCAGAGAGTGGGTTCCATTTCCAACTCCTCCACTGACTGATTTAATGACTTTGATAAACGGTCTTATCTTCTTAATACTTCCATGCCCTCCAGTGTAAATGGTACCTGGTGTTTCTCATATTCATAATACAATTGAAGCAATTATACAATTTGTTTAGGTATTGAAGGCATAATGTAACATATAAAGTGTGTATATAACTTCACTGTCACCAATTCTAGTTGCACACGTATGTTTTACTCAACACAGGAGTGAAAGAAAATCCAGTGTTGTATGTAGCTGGCAGACGGTAGATACTTGTTCTTGTTTCGAAGGTAGGCAGAGATTGTTTTTGATATTCATCTACAGAAGTAAGTTGAGAAGGTTGAAAGCAGTAACTTAAAAGCCTTATACCTGGTGAGATTCTTGCCAATGTTATTCTGGACCCCATTCAGTAAAATCATTTATTCAACAACCATTTATTGTAATAGGAAAATTGCTAAATTCTGTTCCAAATGCCCTCCTCAATTAATTTTTTGAGATTGGTCAGGTCTCCCCAAATCAGTGTCTTTTTCCTCATCTAAAAATGAGAGGGTTGGATGTATTGACTTTCAAAGTCTAGTCTCAGCTTGCAAATTCTATGATTCTCACACACAACCATGAAGTTGCTTCATCATACCTCCTCAGAGAACTGCAGTTTGTGAAACAGAGCCTTTCTTTATCTCTCACCAGAAGTCGTGAAGTGAAGGCTTAGTAACCATTTTGGAGATATGTTGTGGACTTGACTCTTGGTCAACTATAAGTTTCATTTGATGGCTTCTGAGACCCTTTCCAACTCAGAGATTGTTTTGAGTTCTGTGATCCATGGTCAACCCAGATATTAGCAATATTTAATAAATATGGATATTTGCTAAGTCTCTTCCTCTTATTTCTCTCTACTCTCCTTTGGCTATCTCACACATTTCCATGACTTTAATTACTATCTCTATGGGAATGATTTCTAAATCTATCCATCTTGACCATATCTCTTTCTTGAGCCATGGTCCCACTCCAATGGGATATGTCCACCTAGTGATTTTTGAGACCATAGTAATCTTTCTAATGAAAATGTCCATTACTTTCCTGCTCAAAACTCTTCAAAGAATCCCTGCTCTCCATAGCATAAAAGATAAACTCATGCTGGATTTTAAGGTCATCTACAAGCTTGCTCTTACCCAATTTTCCAACACAATTTCACATTACTCTCCTCAAGACATCTGTGTTATAGCTAGACTGATCTAATAACTATTTCCCAATCTCGTGAAATAAATCCTAACATGTCCATGCCTGGAATCAATCAACAAGAATTAAAAATGCCTAGTCTATGTCAGGCACTGGTAGCACAAAGATAAACAAAATGAAATTATCCTTGCCCTCATGGAGCTTCCATTCTATCTAGAGAGGAAACATATATATAGATATAAATATATATATATATATATATATATATATATATATACACACATATATATATTTGAGGATTGAGGTTAGAGATAATAAGATAATTTATTTAGAATTGTAAATGTACTTCAAGGCTAAGTCCAATTCCCCTATCATACTAATAAGCAAACTGAGTGCCCAAGAATTTAAGTGACTTGCCCCAAATCACATAGATAATAAATGTTGGAGGTGGGATTTGAACTCATTTACTTATTCCCTGACTGCCACTCCCCCACCTTCACTAAACTAGGCACTTAGCAGCTGGGGCCATGGGGAAAGATATGTAGAAGTTATTACTTCATTAGAATGATGAAATAAGGGATTCTGAGAGGTGGAAAAACTGGACCACTATTCCGTCAAAAGGATTAATACCAATTAATACTAATTAATTATATAATAAGGCTAGAAAGGGAGGCTTGGGTAAGGTGTCTATGGGCTTTAAAAGCCAAGCAAAATAACTGTTTTCCCCCTTCTAGTTGAATATAAATTGAGGGAGGGGAGAGACAAAGGGGTGACTTTGGAGGTTACTGGAGTGGTCCAGATAAAACGTGATGAAAACTTGGGCTAATGTGATGACTCTGTGGATAGATGGAAAGGTATAGGAGGGATATTGTGGAGGTAGAAATGATGTGGTGACTGATTGGATATCATGAAAGAGTCTGGAGTTGATGATAACTCCAAAGTTGCAAATGTAGGTAACTAGAATGATGATTGTGTTCACTTGAAAAATAGGGATGAAAAATAGGGTAGGAGATGGAGGGTCTGGGGAAAAGATGGTGTATTTAGTTTTGGCCATGTTGAGTTTAACATTCCTTTTGAAATAATCCTTATAGATAATTTGATTGATCCTCAGGAGAGAGACAAGGGCGCCATTTGCTCAGAAATGAAAGCTGAAACTATGGGATCTGATGAGGGCACCAAGTAGAGATATTGTAGGGGGGGAGCAAAAGGCCTTAGAAATAACCTTGGGAAATGAAAGAGATATTTCACCTTTCTTTGTATGTACAACCCTTGGCACATAGAAAGCGCTTAATTGTAATTATTACTAAAATAGTAATAAAATATTAAGCTTGCTTCCTGTTGACTATAACCAGACATGTGACTAGGGGGAAAAAAGCGAGCCAGTTTTATAGTTAGCATTAGGGATGTGCCCCATTGTTGTTCTTGCAATGTCAAGAATGCTAGAAGAAGACCACCAGTATGTTGGGTGGATATCCCTCCCAAAGAAGAATCTATGGAAAAGCATGGACAAGAGTGATGTGAGATGAGAGGTCATGGGTGAGTTGCAATCTGCATAATTTGGAGATAGGATCATGGTCTCATTGAAGGGAATAAGTAATGAATGACATTTATGTGGTACTTTGTGTATATGATTTCATTTAACCCTCATAATAGCTCGGTGAGGTTGGCATTTTAGGTATTATTCTTTCCCATTTCACAGATGAAGAAAATGAGACTCAGAGGTCAAGTAACTTGGCCTTGTTCACTTAGCAAATAAATGTCAGAGGCAGAATTCTAAACTAGACCTCTCAATCCAGTTGACCTTCTACTATATCATACTGCCTCTCTCAAATGAGCGTTCTTTCTTTCTTTTCTTTTGGATAATGAACTGGTCTGCAGTGGATGCTGGGCTTGGAGGCAGGAAGATTCATCTTCCTGAGTTCAAATTCAGTTTCAGACACTTACTAACTTTGTGACCTTAGGCAAGTTACTTAGCCCTGTTTGCCTCAGTTTCCTCATCTATAAAAAGAGCTGGAGAAGGAAATGGCAAACGCTCTAGGATCTTTGCCAAGGAAACCCCAAAATGGAGTCAGGGAGAGTCAGACATGACTGAAAAATAACTCAACATCAACAAATGCTCCGATAAACTTTAAAGGTCAGTGGTATCACTGGCAGGGGGAAAGGGGAGCAACCTGGGGAAATTCTGGTCAGTTAAAAACAATTTTAATCAAATTTATTTTAAAAGATACAATTGTAAAAAAATTAATTTTTGATCAAAACCCTTCAGCAAGTTTTTGGCAATATTAACTAACGGTTAGATGTATATTTCAAAGTGCAGCTCTTATCTCATAAAATATGCAGATTGCAATAGAAAAACTAATTTATGTATTGATTTGCTTAGAGAACGTCTGCTCTTAGTCTTTTGAATTCTATTTCTCTGATAAATGTAGTGCTTATACCATTGCCTGAGTCTACCCACAACTGTCTTGGCTGCTCCAAAGTGTTGCTTTACCTGCAGCTATAATAGGGAAACAGTTGTGATTGAGGTTGTCAACTTGGTCATTACTAGCAACTGCCTCAAGAAGTAGGAATCATTTACAAATACATGTTTTTACTGTGATTGCGTTATTATGGGGTGTGAATGGATGGGTGAATGTCTTATTAAGTGATATGGCTTGTAAAGTCTGGGATCAACTGAGAACCTTTCACTCTTGTGTTATCGTTTTTGCCATAGTAATTTAATAGACTAATGTGAGTCTCTCTCTCTCTCTCTCTCTCTCTCTCTCTCTTTCTCTCTCTCTCTTTCTGTCTCTCTCTTTCTCTCTCTCTCTCTCCCTCTCTCTCTCTGTGTATAGAGATATAGATATTTATAGATATTTAGAAATATATCTGTAGATATCTATAGACATTTAGAAATATATCTATCGATATCTATAGATAGATAGATACAGATATGTATCATGTCAATGATTCTTCCTGGCCTTCAATTATTTAATCAGTATAAAAAAATGAGGGGGGGGTGGTGGACTAGATCCTCTCTGAACTCCCTTCCATCTCAAGATCTCAGATTCTCTGATCCCAATTTGCCAGCACACAGTTCACAGTATGGCAGAAGAAAATCATCTTTCAAGGAAGAAAAGATGGAGTAAATCCTTGAATTACCAGTCATTTGTTTGAGATATGTCTGAAACCCCCAGTTTTAAATATGAGGGATTGCCTGGCTGATGTCCCATCCTGATGCTTCCTGCTAATTGAAGGGTGGGCAGGTTGACATATTTGTTCTGCTTTTCCCCGATTCCCTGTCATTCTTTTTTCAAAGTCTCTCTGTAGTGTTGCCAGTCAGACTCCATCCCAACTTAATCCCCTTTCTCCCACTTCTTAGGCAAAAAGGTTGTCTTTTTTGCCACACATATTCCATCAGAAATGAAGAACAAGCTCTCCAGAACTCTCTGGTGTGACTGTTCTTCCCACAAGTCTTTCTACTCCCCAAACACACACTTTGGTTCTCAATTAACAACTTCGTTCATGCCTTGGAGGAGAAATACTGCTTTCTCTAGTTCAGCGGTTCTCAACCTGTGGGTTATGTTCAGTTTGTAACAATGAAAATACATCCTGCATATCAGATATTTACATTACGATTCATAACAGTAGCAAAATTACAGTTATGAAAAAGGAACGAAAATAATTTTATGGTTGGGGATCACCACAACATGAGGAACTGTATTAAAGGGTCGTGGCATTAGGAAGGTTGAGAACCACTGCTCTAGTTGTTCAAATAAAAGTGGATGACCTGAGAAGAAAGCTACCATTGCACTATACCTTTATACATTGACTGAAAGTAGGACCATTTTATCAGGCAAAATTAGGGGATTTTGTTTTAATTCAATTGGTTCATCTCCTGTCTCTGCCTTTGCATAGGCTGCCCCCTCCCACTCACGCTCACCTCCAACTTCTTAGAATCCTTACTTTGCTGGGAGACTCAGCTCAGGTGATGATACCTCCTCCGTGAAACTCCCCTGATCGAATCTCCCTTTTCAAATTATCTTAGGGTTTTGGGTTTTTGTTTTTTTTTTTTTATACTCTGCATCCCTTCCAACTGAAGTCTGATAGTATTCTCTTTCTGTCTTTTTATCCATAATGCCTTGCTTGGTTCAGGAGCCTAGAAAATGTTTGTTAAACTCAATCTAGTAATACTTCATATTTGTTTTCAAAATGAACAAACACAGATCCTTTGGCATTTGGGGAAATTGATGTGTCTTCCAAATAGCCCTTTCTTATGGGCAGCATCTGCATAGTAGGCTAATGAATCACTTTGCATAAAGGACAGTTCTTTTACATTGTTCTCTGTTTTTGAATACAGTGTTGCTTAATATTTGCTTTTTAGAAAAATTACTAAGATGCAATCAGTAATAATTATAGCATTTATATCATGCTAAGGTTTGCCAAGGACTTTACACCTTGACTCTTTTAATCCTTACAACAATCATTTGAGGTACATAATATTATTATGTGTATTTTATAGATGGGAAGACTGAGACACAGGTAGATGTCTCTCCCAAAGTCCCACAGCTAATAAATGTCTGAGGGACATTTGAACTTGAGTCTTCTTGGCTTCACATCCTGTATTCAATCTGCTGTGCCACTGTAATTCCACAAAACAAAAAGAAAGAAATGCATGGTAGACTTAGCAACCCCATTTCTGAGCATGTCCCCTAAGGAGGTCAAAAACAGAAAGACCATAAATATAGGTATATGAACACATTCCTGACAATAATTTCCTGAGACTTGGAAGCATCTGTCTCCCCAAGCCCAGTACTGTCAGTGCAGGGGAGATAGAAGAAGCTTGCTGGTGTTGAGTCACTGTCCCTTGCCCTCCCAATATCAAGGAAGCAGCCAGACACATTGTTCTATCATAGAGCAAGCGTATTTAAAATTATGAAAAAAAAAAGTTTTATGATTTAAGAACTGAAACTTACCATCATGGGTATTCTTTCAAAGTAAGGAAATGGGGTCAAACTTGATTTTCCTCCCCTAATTTGGGGGTGGGGAAATAAGATTAGAAAAAATGTTGCCTTCATTTGCATGTTCTGTATGATACCAACTGTTTTGAGCTCTTGCTGGAGGTTGAGGATCTATATGAGAGAGTTCTTCTACTGGATAGGAGGATTTCCTACTTGAGGGAGGTATGGTCTACTCCTGACCAGTTGACAAGCCAGGAGCAAATCTGTTCCTTCCTATTCAGTTACAATAGAACTTAGTGTTCCAGCCCATTGAGATAAATTTGCACCTTGATTCTGCCATTTATGAACTGTGCATTGATATGGAACTATTTATGGGCCATGTATAAACACTATGATATACTAAATTAAGAACTCAGGGAAGACAAGGACTGTATCTTTTTAAAAAAAATTCTTCTACAGAGCTTACTAATGTCTTCTGCACATAATGGCCAGTAATATGATTCCATTTAATTGTTCCATTGTTGGGTTGTTCTAGGTCTTTATAAAGAAAAAAAAATATGTTGAAATTTGAATAGGATTTATTCCTTTTTTTGACTGTTTGAGTTTAAGTTTAATCAGATGCCTTTTAGCTTTGACTCTCTGGTCCTGATTCTATCTTGATAGAGCAGCTCAGAATCAGTGTGCTTAGCATGAAAACCCTTTGTTATATTTAAAGATAGCTATTCTCTCTTCTTTTCTTTTCCTCTCCCCCAGGCTAAATATCTCTTCAACTCCTACCTGTATGTCAGTGGTTTGCAGGACCTTCAGTTCTGGCTCCCTTTATTCAAGTAGTAAGTATTAGACTGAAGGGCCACTGAGGTTGTTTCTGATTCTGACAAGCTGTGATCTTTCCAGCTTGAGATCTCTGATCCATTAAGTCTATGCTTTTGTGAATACATTCTAATTTGTCACTGATCTCTTTAAAACATGAGGCCTACTCAAAGAAGAAATATCAGTAGATACTTCCATCTATTCTGTTGCAGAGGTAGGGGATTGGTGGTAGCCCATGGCTGTGAAATATTGCATATATTTATTGTCAGATTTTTTTTTCAACATGGCCATTGTTTTTGTGGATTTTTTTCCTCTTCTTCCTCTTTTGCTTTAAATAATATAATTTTTTTTTATAGGATGGCTCTCTAGAAGGGAGGAAGGAGAATTCAGAGGGAATTTGGGGCATGTTGAAAAAAATTATCAATAAAAATGTGTTTTAAAAAATGTGAGGCCTTGCAGGGATGAGCTAAGCTTAAGATTTATGGAAAGCTGAGGGTATACCCTTCATAAAATATTTTCTATGTTTACTTAACATTATGTCTTTTATCTTTCATCTTTGATGCCACATAAAACAAGGTGTAAATTTATATTTGTCATATGTTTGGGAAGACGGTAGAGGGCCAAATAAATCTTTCTTTACAAAATAAAATTAAAAGTTCAGTGCTAGGAAGGAAGTATGGTACTCTAGCTATGGTGTGGCAAGCTCTTGTCCTATGATCTGAGCTTTCTAGTTCTATGAGTATTTATAAGGGTTATAAGATGCATTTTTGGAAACTTCATCTTGCTGGTGTCTTACATGAACCTTATACCCAAGTGTTAGAATCATAGATATAAAGCTAAAAAAGACCACAGAAAATTATCTAGGCCAAGTTTCTCATTTTACAGATGAGATGACTGTTCCCTCAAGAGAAGGGAAACGACTTCTAAGGTCATAAAGCTAATACGTATCAGAATCAGGGATTTGATCTAGAATCACCACATCATAGAATTCCAGAGTTAAAAGATACTTCAGCTGTCTAGTTCAACGTTTACCTGTTGCTTTAAAAAAATCAATCTTTTCTATGACCTTTAGAGAACCTTTGATTCCAAATACAGAACCCTTTTTATAATCTAACCATGTCTGCCAAGATACTCAACTCTTTCCTGAATCTATGTGGTTGATTCCATGAAGATCAATGTAGAATTTTATAATTATAATTATAATATATGATTATAATTTTTACAAAATTATAAATGATAAAATTACAATTTTATAACTGTCCCAGTTCAAGTTCTGTCTGGTTTTCTTGATCTGCATCCCATTTTGAGCTGATTTTGAAGCTTGATTCTTATCTGTGACATTAGTGATGTGTCTTCTACAAATCTGATAAGCATGTTTAGTTTCTTCAAATAACTGATAAAAAATATCAGTGAATTTTTTTTTGAAGTTGGTGAAGTAGAATGAAGTTAATGAATAATAAAAAGACTTCCAAGTCCAGTACATTGAACTTAGTCTTGATCAGGAGGGCTACCTATCTCTGAAATGACTGATTTCAAAGTATTCATGAAATTCCCTTATTTGTCTTACTTGCTTACTTACTTACTTGCTGGTTGACAAAGATCTCTGTGCGAGAAAAACTCTTTGTTCATCATCTCTTCCTTTGTGTCTAATACCCCAGTTTTTTTTGAAGGAATATTTAGGTTCACAAAGGTATTGATTTTCAAAATAAAATTGTGATTGGAAATGAAATAATAATGTTACTTTATTTCTATGTCCTGGAGATGGAGTAGGGGTGAGGTAAATAGAGAGCCAGAGGATAGCTAGCTAGCTAAATGGAAGTATACACGTATTTTTTTTGAGAGGAGGAGGCAAGGCAGTTGGGGTTAAGTAACTTGCCCAAGCTCGCACAGCTGGTTAAGTGTCAACTGTTTGTTGCCGGATTTGAACTCAGGTCCTCCTGACTTCAGGGCTGGTGCTCTCTATTCACTGTGCCACCTAGCTGCCCTTTATACTCATATTTATATACACACCTATGTGCATGTAAGTATTCCCACATTTTCATGGTTCTATAACTTTGATTTATTGACTTCCTCTTTAAAATGGGAATTGTTTCATTCTTTGTCTCTTTCAGTACTTGGTACATAGAAGACTTTTATAAATAATTGGTTGATTTAGTCATGCTTTTTCTCTATATCCAGAATGGCTCACCCACTCATATACACAGGTACACGTACATATGTGCTTCTGTCTCTACTAAATCCTTTAAAACCCAACATAAATGCTGTTTCTTCCATTGGGCTGTTTTAAGTCTGCCCTGTGGTGGGTTCTTTTTAGACTTCCTATCACACCTTGTTCACAGTTTTCATATATTTCTCATGTTTCATTTCAAACTTTAATTATTTATGTACCACTCCCAAGAAACTTTACAAGGTCAAGGATTGTATTTTAGTTGTCTTTATCTCTTTATCCCCCAGGTTCTTAATAATTGCTACATGGATTGAATTATTAAACACGACAACATTACTTCTATAAAACTTTATGCTTCTTAAGCATTTATCATATTCTAATTTCTATTATGCCTACTTGAGTATGTCTTTGATGGCCCCTAGTAAGCTGTAAGCTCCTTGAGGGCAGGAATTCTGTCATCAGTAAAAGGGAAGACTAACAGAGGTCCCTGCACATGTATTTAATATGTTTGTTGCATTGAATTGGACTGACAAGGATAATCTGTCAGTTTCTACAGCTGACGCTGGAACTTAGTGCTTCAAGGCATCAACTATTTATTATAATTGTATGTGGTCCTCCCATTAGCACACCATGTCATTCCTCTGGGTGTGCTTTGAAAAATTAGTTCTTCCTTAGGTGGCTAAAACAAATAGACACTTGCTATTGTTGTTAAAAAGCATTTTTAAAGATAGACTGCTGTACAGTATTTTTGGTTTATTAGTAGTAAGTATCTGGAAGCTACCATGTGATATCATTAACTAGTTATCATTCTGTCAACTGGAAACCTCTGTTTATTGGTGTTCTCATATACTGATAGTACATTGATAATTGACGTTCATTATGAGAACCAGACAAGATTGAGATCTTGAAGAAGACTCAACAGGAACATGAATTTGAAGATATTTGAAAAACTGCCCTGGAGTCAGGAGGACCTAAATTCAAATTTGGCCTTGGACACTTACTAGCTGTGACCCAGGGCAAGCCACCTAACCCTGCTTGCCTCACTTTCCTCATCTGTCAAATGAGCTGGAGAAGGAAATACCAAATCACTGCAGTGTCTGTGCCAAGAACATTCCAAATGGGGTCACGAAGAGTGAGACATGACTGAAAAAAATCAACAACACCATCTTGGAGAGGAAGGGCTAGACTCAAGATTTAGCCCCAAAGGGAAGAATGGGGAGCAAAGTTAGAAATTTAAATATTATGTCAGGGAAAATTTCCTCACGATTAGTTCTGTCCAAAAGGGTGATGGGCTCCCTGGAGAGCTGGGAGGCTTCACCCTTCTTTAAGGTGGATATCCATTTCTCTAGGACCCTATAACAGGCATTACCACAGAGGTTCCTTCCAACTCTCAAATTCTCTGAGTCTCTGACCATCGTAATTATTGGAGGAAGAGGAAATTAGGTTGAGTTTAGTTTTGGTGTTGAATCATTTTCACATACCAAGGTGGAAATTGGTAATCCAGAGGAGACAACATAGCATACTAGAACCTGGCCTGGTTTTGAAGCAGAGAAGTTCTGAAATTGAATCCTACCTGAACCACCATAGGTAAGTGACCATTGGTTAGACCCCGTAACTTCTCTGGGCCTCCATTTATACATCTATAAAATAGAGATAACACTTGTAGCACCCATATCACAGGTTTAGTGAAAGGCTAAAATGTAATCATGAACTTTAGCACCCAATATAAATATCGGTTCTTATTAAGTAAAACATTTGATTACGTAGTCCAGAATGTGTGTGCATGAACAAAACTATTCTGCCCGTTACCTTTTTTTTTCTTTCAAGGCTCAAATGACTGTCTCTGAGTGTGATGTGGTAAAGTACGGCAGCATTGTTCTGATCTCACAAGACTGCTGCACTGGCATTTGTTTTATGATACTTTCCAAATTGCATTTATGAAAAGTAGATTTTTAAAAAAAAAATTTGTTGAAATATAACCACATGGCTCAATATCATATATGAATTTTAGATTGTATTAGAAGTTGAATATTTATTGGGAAGTCTGCATTCATAATTTCATAAAAGATATAAAGAAAGCCTCAGGGTAGATATTTAGCTTCTGTAAACAAACCTTAATTATGAAAACAAAACCACACAATTTGTTTTGAAAACTCTTAACAGTAAAATCATGACAGTTAGCTTTCCCACTGCTGTCTTTGTAGCTTGAGGAACAAAAAAGTTTGAAAAGGAATTTTAAAAATAGCTTTTACTTTAAAATCATCTACCAGTCAACTATTTTTAAAATGGAAAATGTGAGGGTCTTGCGTGTAAAATTATTCAATGTACTTCAATTAAGTGAGCAAGGGGTAAGTTCCTTCTATGGTACCTTTCCAGGTACTGTGATTCTTGGGGAACAGAGCAAGGTGACAAAGGATTTCAATACTAAGAATTGAGAAGGGAGAAGACTTTAGGATTGGGGTTAGCCTATGCAAAGAGATGGAGATAAATGTTGCACATTTGGAAGAGTAAGTAGTTTAGGACATGAAATGTGAGGGCAGAATAAAGTGAAATAAATCTAGAAAGCTGGGCTGTGTCAGATTGTGAAGGTCTTTTAATTACAAAAAAAAGAAAGAATTTTTATTTTATTATTTTAATTTTAATTTATTTTCTTTATTTTAGTTTTAATTTACTTATTTAAAATAAATTATCCTACAGGCAGTAAGGAGCTATGAAAACTTCTTGAAAGGATTGAAGTGATCAGAAATATCTTTAGGTATATCAATTTGGTGGCTGTGTCAGGTATATTTTACTGAAGAGAAGAGAGTGGAGGAAGGGAGAACAATTAAGTGGCTGTTATATTAGCCTAGATGAGAGATGATGAGAATTTGTACTAGGGTAGAGCCTATGGGAATTAAGAGAACTGTATGGATGTCAGTGATGTTGAAGAACTGCAATCAGTATGTTTTAGCAAGTAGATATGGGCTGGGATGGGAGGAAAGATATCACCAGAAGCAGAGTAAATATTCAAGGAAGATTATATGGTTGTAAACCTTGGTTCCTGGTAAGATGATGCTAGCAAAATGAAGTGAGTTAGAAACAGGATGGAATTTGTGGGGAAGATGATGAGTTCTGTTTTCAGACTTTTCAGTTTGAGACACCTATGAGGCATATGTGTGACAACATCCATCAAATAGTTGGTGATGCTGAACTGAACACACAGCAGAGGAATGAAAGCTAGATATGTAGATTTGGAAGTCATCTGTAAAGCAGTGATGATGGAACCTATGGGAAGTGATCAGATCACTGAGAGAGCTTAAACAGAGAAATGAAGAGAACATCCATGCAAAGGGGGAAGAACTGAGAAGAAACAATCAGACAGTTAGGGAGAGATCTGGGGAATAAAATAGTATTAAATCCAATGAGGAGAAATAACTGATGATGATGGTGATGGTGATGGTGATGATGATGATGATGGTGATGGCAGTGATGATGATGATAGTGATGGTGGTGATGATGATGATGATGGTGATGGTGATGATGATGATGATGATGGTGGTGGTGGTGGTGGTGGTGATGATGATGATGGTGGTGGTGGTGGTGATGGCAATGGTAACGACAATGATGATGGTGGTGGTGGTGGTGATGGTGATGATGATGATGGTGACAACAGCTAACATTAATTTAGCTCTTTAAGGTTTGCAAAACACTTTAGATAGTCTGTCAGTTGATTTAAGTAAATAGAAGAAAGGATTGCCAATGATGTCAAATTAAAGCTTACCTGAAAGCCACTAGAGAACATGCACGCTGAGAATGAGCAGACTACAACATAGTACGGATGAGGAATTAGATAAGAAAATTGGTGTAAATGTCTTCATGAAAGAAATACATGATTGAGAAAGAACATATTATGAGATAAATAAAAGGGACTAATGTTACCTACAAGCAGTCACCTGGATGTTTTTGGGTTGGTTTTTTTTTTTTTTTGCAGTCTTTTAGTATGGGTAGGCTCCCTATTTCCTGAAATATGGCTCTCTACTTTTTGATATGTCCAGAGGCTAGGTAATTTTGCCTTCTGTACAGCCTAAATCTCTCTCTCTATAATTTTGACCCAATGGATAAATTTTACCCTCTGAGGTCAACCAAAACAAATCTGATTTCTTTTCTATGTGACATCCCTGTGTATATCTGAGAAGAGCTGGCCTACACTGCTGAGTCTTCTCAGGCAACACATCCCTTTCCTTATAATGCTCCTCCTATGGCATCTTATCCAAACTGATCCCCATTCCCACCACTCTTCTCTGGATACTCTTCAGTTTGTCACTTACCTTCTTCAACTATAGTTCTCATAAAGTAACTCAGTAGTACACATTTAATCTGACCATCCATCCTCCAAGTAAAAAGTATTGTTTAACACAGTTAACAGAAGCATTATTTTGCAACAAATCCTACATAAGCTAACAATGATTAATTGGTACAATACAACCACAAAGAGTAACAGTCAATAATTTGCTAACATCAATGGACATATCTAAATTAATTGACCTATATGCCCAAAGGTCGAGGGATCATAAGATTTTATTTGGAGTTCATTACAGTTAAGAGTTCATTAATACAACTAAGTTCTCCAAAGAATTTTCTATTGAATCCATCCACTTGGCCCATTATGCGGATATCATAAATATTGGAGACTGAATTATTTTCTAATTAATAATTGATTCTTTCTAATAACTTCTTGAGTGTCAGAGAACAATGTAAGCATGATCAAGGGGTTATCTGCGGTTATCTGCCTCTTGGTAAACCGTATCTGCCACTCTGGTTGCAGATTGAATTAAAATATGGCTCTTTGGGGACTGGAAGTGATGGATTTCTTTGTGATATGTTTATTGAATCCAAGCATCAGCTTTTTTTTTTTAAATCAGTCCAGATGGAGATAAAGAGCTTGCAAGTAACATAGTATAGGAAATATAGGGGAAGGCTAAACAACTGATTCAGATATTTCAAAATCATGAAACAAATTGTCTACATGTCAGGGTTTCAGTTAACTATGCCGGCAGTGATTATAGGTAGACTAGATAGTGGAATAGGTAGTAATTGTACAAAAACTGCCTCTAAAAGTGTCAGTAATGAAATCTGGGTCTTGTGGATGTCTAGCTCAAAAGGCTTTGTATAGAAAGGAAGATGGGAAATTCAAAAGAACTCTGTTTATTGCTTAAAATGAACAGAAGAAAGGCTTTCTTAGAATTAATAATATCAAAAATCTGTTGAGGTAAATATAATACAAAAAACAAAACAAAACACCAAAAACCAGACATTTCTATGTTGTTCAAAAAAAATCCCCTAAAACAAATCTTGATTTCCTCATCTGTAAAATGAAAGGATTGAATTATATGTCCTATGGGTTCCAGTCCAGCCATAGACCTAGACTCTAAGACCCTAAACATAAACTAAGTGAAGTACAAGATAAAAAAGAAGAAAATTTGTGACTTAAATAATACTGCCTACTTGAAAGACAAGCCACATATGGAATATCAAGTTAATTTCTAGTGGGGCAGAGCCAAGAGAGTGGAATAAAAGCAGGAACTTGCTTGAGCTCCCACTCCAACCACCTCTAATACCTGTAAAAAATTACTCCAAACAAATTTTGGAGCTATAGAACCCACAAAGTGACAGAGAGAAACAGATCTCCCACTGAAGGTAGCCTTGCAATCTGACAGGAAGGTTCTATCACACTGAGCTTGGAGCAGAGAGCAGTCCCACGTGGGCCTTGCTGGCCCAGACCTATGGCACAAATTGGCAGGAGCAGACTTCAGGAGAGTGAATCACTGGCAGCTGTGGCAATTTCTCAACCCCCCCCCCCCTCTCCCCCCAAACCCCAAAGAGAAAGTAAAAAGTCAGTGGGGGAACTCTGTTGATCCTGGATGAGAGAAAAGAGAGGTCTAGCATCTGGCCCCTGCCCATGGGACGGAGGAGGTGGTGGCTCTACGCCCACAGATTGTGGGGGTACCCAGCAACTGCCCATTAAGTAATTGTAGGACTCTCTTTGCTGGAGCTAAGGCAGGATTCTCTTGCTTTGCTGTACTTGGATCTGGGTTGTAATATTGGGTGGCAGTTCTGGGGTGAGGAGCACTAGTGTGGCAGAGCTTATTGAGGTTGTAGAGAGGCAATCCTCCTCACAGTTCTGAGGGAGGTGCCAAGAAAAAGTTCTCGCAACAGTTGTGCGAAACCCCAGAAATTTAGGACACAGCACTCTCCACTCTGTAAACAGAGTTCTACCCTGGCAAAGAGTTCAAAAGGCCAGTAATTGGCTGGCAAGATGAGCAAACAGAGGAAGCACAATCAGACCATAGAATGGTTTTGGGGGGACAAAGACAATCAAAACATAGAAGCAGAAGAAGACAATAAAGGCAAACTCCTGCATCAAAAGCCTCCAAGAAAAATATTAATTGGTTGCAGGTCATGGAGGTGTTCAAGAAGCATTTTGAAAATCAAGTAAGAGAAGTAGAGCAAAAATTGGGAAGAGAAATAAGAATGGTACAAGAATTTCTGGACAACATCTTTAGGGAAAGCTATTATTTGGCTTCTAAATTTAAAAAGAATAAAATGATCATGGGAAAATAAAGGTTGAGGCTAGAAAGTCTGATTAAAAATTGTACATCTCTAGAGACAACATGGCATAGTGGACAGAGAGCTCACTTCAGGATTAGGAAGGTCTGGGTTCAAATTCTGTTTCAGACACTTACTGTTTGTTTATCTTTTTCAAGTGTCAATTGAAGCTGGACTCAATGACCTTTAAGGTCTCTTCCAGTTCTAAATCTCTTATTCTATGAGCCTACATATTCATTATGTGACCCTGGGGCAGTAAATCACTTTACCTCTCTGTGCCTCCAAGCAATGAAAACTCAACCTGGCTGTTGCCAGTATGTTTTGGAGAAAAGTGACCAGGAATTATCTAATCTCTCTTTCTGTCTCTCAGTCTTTGTTTCTGTCTGTCTCTCCGTAGATACACACATACATACACACACACATATAAATAGAAGTATATATATGAATATACATGTGTGTATATATATATACATTTCTGCATATGTGAATATGATATATACACACATATATACATATACATGCATATATATATATATGTATATGAAATAACTTCTAAGTAGATTAAAAAAATTTCCCAGTGGAACCTTATATCTTCTACTTTAACTTTATAATCTTTACAACCAAATTGTCACATTTTTATTAGTACTAATTACATTGTTACAATAAAGATGAATAATTACTTATAGCAAGTAATGAGAATATTTGTGGAGAAGATCAGTAATTACAAAAAAAAAAAAGAGAGATCCAAATGAGAGAGGAAGTAATAAAATCTGTTCTCATTCTCACACACACATTATACATAATATTGTGTTTGTGCTATATAAAACAAAAAAATCTATAAGAAGGGAGGAGGAGAGAGGCAGAATTAGAGAGAGAGTGAGGAACAGAGAGAGAGAGAGAAAGAGAAAAAGGGGGATGGATTCACCTGAGAATTTGAAGGTTTGAAGGTGATATAAAGAGAATTTCAGTTGCTTAAGGGTAGGCATTGTTTCATTTTTGTCTTTGCATCCCCAGGACCGGGCACCTACCAGGTATGTAAGTAATAGTCTAGTTCCACAACTAGTTCAACTATTCAAATATATTTCAACAAGTCTGTCACCCTGTACATGATATATAAGTGCTCTGCAAACTGTAAAGTTTTACATAAACACTAGCTCTTGAAAAGTTTCAGGGGTTGGTATACTCCAATAATTCATCATCTAATGGTTTAGGTTTTGTTGATGGAGGGAACTCCTTGAGCCTCATCAGACTGGATGCTTGAGTGACAGATGCATGGAATAGAATGAGGGTTAACTTGGGAGGACCTTGCAGATCTTGAGCTCTGTTGGCATTACCATGAGAAGATAGTGCTGCCTCAGCTCTATGATGAGAGGTCTCTAGGTGGCATCATAGATAAAGTGTTGGACTTACAGTAAGTAAAATTGGAGTATAAATCCCATCAGATATTGTTAGCCATGTAACTCTGAACAAGTTATCTAAATTCTTACCCTCAGTTTCCTCAACTGTAAACTATAGATAATGATGGCATCTAAATCATGGGGTTGCTGTGAAGATAAAATGAAATAACATTTGTAAAGTGCTATACAAACGTATGCAAATGTCAGCTATTATTATGAGGCATCAGAGAGGCAGACTTTAGTGGAAGTCCTCAATAATAACTGTCATAAATATCCTAAGGACAGATTTCTCATGGAAAAATGACACTGTTAAAGATAAATAGATCATTTCTATGTTGTTTCTTAAAGAAAGAACAGGGTAATGACTAAATGACAGGCCTTGAAGGCAGTGACAGAGAAATGAACATTTGCAGCAAGCTGGCCCTTTCTTCAGTCAAATCTTCAGAGCTATTTTGGCTCTAAATTGAAATTATTGATTTCATTTTCTTTAAGTTATTGGTGACTTTTTTTCCCCCTCTTTAATCTGACCAGATTTGGGCTAATGATCAGGCACTCAACTGACATGCTTGAAATAGTGTGATCAGTTATATTACACTGTAGGCAATATACATAGCAACCATTGCCAATCCTAAACCAAAGAAAAAGAATAAGAAAATGAGTTCTGGTACCTCATAAGGACGAATAATGATGATGCAATTCTCTGAACCAATTCAGAAGACTGCAGTACCAGCAATATTAGACTGATAGAGTAATGTTTAGAGAATGTAGAATTTAGGACGAAGGGAAGTTAGAAATCATTCAGCCCCCTATTTCTGTGAAGTTCAAATTAAGAAATATATGTGTAGGGAGGAGTCTTTTGAAGTTTTAAATACATAAATTTAAATTTTTATGCAACAAAAAGTGGAAGAGAATTGTATAGGGTGATGCACACTGTTAATTTACATGTAGTAAGGATGAAATAAAAAATGCCCAAGGGTGATAGAGGAAATATCCTTGAAATAGATGGATAGATTTTTCTAGCTGAATCTTGCAAATTTAATTTAACTGTATAATCACATTTTAGCAGTCAAATTAGTGTGTTTTTCATTAAGACTAATTAGATTGTTACTATAAAGAAAAAGAATAGTTGCTTATAGCAGGTAATAAGAAAAATATTGGGAGAGAGGACTAGCAATTCTCAAGAGAACTTATCTAATACGATGGGAAAGTAATAAAGTCCATTGTCTCAGATTCTGATACACAAACTTACAAAGTGCAGAGAGTAAATAAGGTAAGCAAGAAAGTGTAATTTCAAAGATTTGTTATTCTGTGGGATCATAGGTTTAGTGTTGGAAGACTCTGAGGATCATCTCTGTGGTTCATTCATTCAGTCAAGTCCTACTCTTTGTGACCCCATCGCCCATAGCATACTAGTCCCTTCTATCCTTCACTATCTCCTGAAGTTTGTCCCAGCTCTTATTTATTGCTCCATGATTCCATTAATCCATCTCATCCTCTGCTGTCCCCTTCTTTTGCCTTCCATCTTTCCCAGCAGCAGGGTATTTTCCATGGAGTTCTGTCTTCTCATATATGGCCAAAGTACTTAAGCTTCATCTTCAGTATTTGACCTTCCATTGAATAGTCTAAATTAATTTCTTTAAGTATTGACTGATTTTATTTCCTTGACGTCCAAAAGACTCTCAGAAGTCTTCTCCAGCACTGTAAGTGAAAAGTGTCAATTCTGCTTGGTTTTTCTTATGGTACAATTTTACAACTTTACATTACTTCTAGGGAAAACAAAAACAAAAACAAAATAACACAACATATCTTTAATTATGTGGACATTTGTCAGCAAGATGAAGTCTCTGTTTTTTAGTATGTTGTCCATATGTTCTGTAGCTTTCTTTCCAAGGAGTAAGCACCTTTTACTTTCATGGCTGCAGTCATTGTCTACACTGATATTTGAGCCCACGAATATAAAATCTGATACTGATTCCATTTCTTCTCTCTCAGTTTGCCAGAAAGTGATGGGACCAGTTGCCATGATTTTAGTTTAGTTTAATTTTTTGTTTGTTTTTAATGTTAGCTTCAAACCAACTTTTACTTTCTCCTCTTTCACCTTCATCAAGAGGTTTCTTAATTCTTTTTTTACTTTCTATAGTCAGAGTGGTATCATCTGCATATTTGAAATTATTGATATTTCTCCTGGTAACTTAATTCTGGCTTTTGATTCATGCAGCCCAGCATTTTACATGATGTACTTTGCAACTAAGAAATTAAGGTGACAATATACAGCCTTGCCATACTTCTTTACAAATTTTAAACCAATCAATTATTCCATGTTCTGTTCTTGACAGGTTCCTCAGGAGACAAGTAAAATGATCTGGTACTCTCATCTCTTTGAGGACTTGCCACGTATTGTGATCCACAAAGTCAAAGATTTTAATATGTTCAATAAACCAGAAGTAGATTTTTTTTTTCCTGGAACTTACTTCCTTTCTCCATAATCCAGAAAATGTTGACAATTTGATCTCTAGTTCCTCTGTCTTCCAGAGCCAACCTGTACTTCTAGTAATTCTTGGTTCACATATTGCTGGTCCAGCTTGTAGAATTTTATGTGTAACCTTGCTGGCATGTGAAATGAACACAATTCTTCAATAATTTGAACATTCTTTGTCAGTATCATTGCCCTTCTTTATCATATACTAATCTTTTCCAACCCAGTGGCCATTGTTGAGTTTTCCTAAATTTGCTGGCATGTTGAGTGAAGCACTTTAACAACATCATCTTTTAGGTTTTTAAATAGCTAAGCTGGAATTCTGGCATCTCCATTAGCCTTACTGTTAGCAGTTCTTCCTAAGGCCTACTTGCCTTCACTCTCCTGGATATCTAGCTGTAGGTAGTAACCACACCATTATGGTTGGTGATGTGATGATCTTTCTTCTATGGTTCTGTATATTTTTGCCACCTCTTAATCTTTTCTCTATGTGTTAAGTGCGTTATGCCCATTTTTGTATGAAACATTCTCTGGATATCTCTGTTTGTTTCTTGAAGAAGTCTGTTGTCTTTCCCATTCTATTTTTCTATCTTTTTTCTTTGCATTTCTCATTGAAGAAAACCTTCAAATCTTTCCTTGCTTTTCTCTGGAATTCTGCATTCAATTGCTTTTTCCTTTTTTTTTTTTCCTTTTGCTTTCCTTCTTTTTTTTTTTAAAGCCTTAATCAGATAGCCATTTTGCTTTCTTGATCTTTTTCCCCCTACTGGATATTTCTTTGTTGCTACATCCTGTACAAGACATTCTTCAAGTATTCTATCTACCATATCTAATCCCTTAAATCTGTTCATCATTTTTACTTCATATTTATATGGGATGCTATTTAGGTCACACTTATATGGTCTATTGGGTTTCCCTACTTTCTTTAAGTTTGAATTTTACAACAAGAGGCTCATGACCTGAACCATAATTAACTCCATGTCTTGATTTAACTGAATATGTAGAGCTTCTCCAACTTTGGTTGCAAAGTATATAATCAACCTGACTTGGATATTGGCCATCTGGTGATGTCCATGCGTAGAGTTGCCTTTTGGGTTTTTTAAAAAGAGTGCTTGCTAAGACTAGTGAGTTATCTTGACAAAATTCTATTAGTCTCTGTCCAGCTTCATTTTGTATTCTAAAGCCAACTTGCATATTATTCCAATTATCTTTTGACTTCCTATTTTGTCATTATAATCCCTTATGATGAATGTTACATCTTGTTTGGTGTTATTTCTAGAAAATCCTTGAGGTCTTTATGGAATTAATCAGTTTTGACCTCTTTGGCATCAGTGGTTGGAGCATAGATTTGTCTTACTGTGATATTGAATGATTTGCCCTTCACGTGAACAGATATCATTCAGTTATTTTTGAGATTATACTCCTGTACTGCTTTTCTCACCTTTTTATTGACTATCAGGGCAACTTTATTTCTTCTAAGCTGTTCTTGCCCACAGTAGTATATGTAGTGATCACCTGAATTAAATTCACCCATTACTGTTTAAGATGAGTCTTCCTGACTCCAGGCCTGGAACTTTATCTACTCTACCACCTAGCTGCCCCTTAAAATAGTTTTCCTGTAGAAAAAGAGATGCCTTGGTGGATTTCTGAGGTTCTGTGAACTTGGATGGGAAAATAGTCCATATTTATTTTCACTAACTTCTCACTGAAATTTAGCATTTTGTTCTATTGTAAATAAAGGCAACAAGCATTTCTTTGAGAAGGAATCCATAAGCTTTGCCGTGAAATTTAAAAAAAAATGAGGGAAAAAACTTGCAGCTAATCCAATCAACTCCTGTGGAAGAATTTAAGTGACTGGCCCCAAATTAGAAAGTGGCAGCTGATACTCAAAACAGGATCTTCTAATTCCAGTTGTATCACTAAGGCAATATTCACAGCACCAAAGGTGACTATGAATATGCTGGCATAGTTCTGAATCACAAAATATAACAGACTGTCCATATAGAAGACAGAAGCAAAGCATTTATGCAGACACCAGAGAGCCAAATCCTAACACCAGAAAAACCAAATTCTTCATAGTAACAAAGAAATCTATACATAATAACACTGCAGAGAGCAGCAGCCCAAACCCTTCCTGCAAACAAAAATTCACACTCCTAGCTATCTCCTTGCCTGCATCCAGTCTCTCTCCCAGCTCTAACTGCTCTGACTCCCAGCTTCCTCTCAACTCTGCTCCACCCATTCAGCAAACCCTTCCCACCACCGACTCCATGTGATTACATTTGGCCTATTAAGGGGCAGGGAAGATCTTCAAATTCCTTTAGATGTATTAAGGGGCAAGGAAGATCTTCAAATTGCCATTACCATTACACAGGTATAGCCCTTGTTCCCTTGTAATTTCCATTTCCAGTGAAACCTTGCTGTTTCATTAACTATTGGTGAAGAATATTTTGGCAAGGAGCACTGCAGAGCAATAGAAGCAATACATTGTAGTAGGTATATACTATAGACCAACTGTGCAGAAAGAGGAAAAATGTAATATACTTGGACAAGAGATCACAAATTTTTCGCAGAGCAGTAGTAGTGGTGTGGCAGTGAGGTGGAAAGAAACCAGCTGTCCAAAAATGTATTGGACTTCTACCGATTCTAAAGGCACAGAGGTAGTTGACATCTCTAATATGCTTTAATGACATTTTCCAAAGAGTTGAGAGTTGTTCTGTTGAGAGCTCAAAAGGTTGAGAGCTATTCTGTACTGCTAGATTCTGGTCAAGTGGAATAATATAGTGGAAATAATATAATAACTGGTGTTTATAAAGCATGTTAAGTTTGGAAAAACTTGTTATTATCTCATTTGAATTGGTGTCATTATTATTCCCATTATACAGATGAGAAAAGGCAGTCTAAAAGACATTAAATGACTTGTCCACAGTCACACAGCTAGTAAGTCTCTGAGTCAAAATTCAAATTTGGGTCTTCTTGACTCCAAGTCTAGTGTTCCTTTCCCCAATCACATTAGGTGGTGGGAGATAGCTCAGGGGGAGAGAAATTCATTGTCACAGATATTATGTATAACTCATGATTTGCCATATAACTCATAGATTCACCATTTGTAAAGAATAGACTATAGTATCTTGAGTCTAGCCAGATCTTCTTAACCTTGAGAAATTATCAAAATCTATCTATCTATAGTTTTGTATTTAGAGTCAGGGAGACCTAGCTAGGTTCAAAGCTTTCATCTGACACTAGCTGTGTGACCATTGGTAAATCTCTTAAACTCTCTGGACCTCAATTTCTTTTTCTATAAAATGAGATTAATGACACTCACTGGACTCACCTCCTAGGGTTGTTGTGAGGTTGTAATGAGAGAATAATAAATGTAAGAGGCTTTACAAAACTTAAAGTATTAGGTATTTGTCAATTAATTTTCAAATACTTATTATAACAGAGAACCATCTTTGGAGCCAGGATCTGCACTCTTTCTAGCCATGAGGGAAAGAAACAGCATAACTCTTCCAATTTTGTAGTTTTAAAGATGGAAGCACTTCTGCCATACAGCCAATGAAAAAAGTCTTTTCCATCCACAAAGCAGGGGGACACAGAATGCCTTCTCCTAGAAGCAACTTGCTGCCATCTTAAGCAATCCAGGTATGCATAACATATATGTTTATGCATACATATATGCATAAACATACATATGTGTAAAATTAAGATGATGGAATCAAATTTCTATTGATTTAAGGTAAAACTTCTGGGGGCTTTGGAAGAAAATCAAGTTTTTCTATGCTGCACTCCCCCAGCTCAGTTTTGCTGTTTGCAAACCTCCTCTTCCTCTACCTCTTCCCCCCCTCCTCCTCTTATTACTGCTGCTACTATTGATATAAAGTTAGTTGGATTGAGTGCTAAACTTGGATTCAGGAAGACTGGATTTGAAATCCTGCCTTTGAGGCTTACTAGCTGTGTAACTCCTGGCATGTCACTTAACCTTTCTGCCTCAATTTCCTGATGGGGATAATAATGGCACCTACCTCACAATTCTGTTGTGAGGATCAAACATGGTAACATGATAGAAGTACCTAAATAACAAGAGAATATTTGCAACAAGAAGGGTGGCATCACATTGTGAAGGGCCTCTGAATTCTAGGCAAAAAATGGTATGAACTTACTGTTTGGACATTTCTAACTAGAGCAGTAGGGCTACCAGATAAAAATATGTTGCTGGCAGATTCACTCAGCAGTCCTATTGGAAATATTCACTTGGGTAGCATTATCCAGTAGGAAACAGTTAAGTATAGAGCGATTTTTTAAAATGATGATTTGTTTACTGGAGTTAACATTTGTGTTAACTTAATGAGTCTTCAGCTTTCATGTCAAGAAAAACAAACCATTTAATTCTGGAACTTTTTTTTAATACTATGTCATTTATTTCCTCAGATCATCTCTTAAGTTTCTAGATGAATTCTTCTGTTTTCCATGGTCATTGAAGTGATGATCAATTTTTTTGAAGGCTCCACTTAGGAGTAAAAAAACCAAACAAACACAGACATTTGTGTGCATACGTATGTTATATATGCATATACATGTATGTACATGTACATATATAAAATGTAGGATCTCATTATCATTGGCTATTTATATATTCAATAATGGAGAATAACTGAAAAGTATAAATCTATTAATCAACCTTGGATGGGTGATAGAGATCTGTCAAACCTAGTCGTGCCTAACTACTGCTGTTATAGGACAGATAACCCTAACGAAACCTTATTAATGGTAGAACAGGCTGGTAATGGAGCAAATCTTTTTAATGTGGTGTTTGTGAAGCATTTCTGCTTGAAAGACAGTTTGAAAAGGAGAAAATAAATCAGATTGTTTGCTGTGAATTTCCAGTCTATACATTACTATAGCATTCTCTGAATGAAATATTCCATGTAGAAAATATTGGAAAGAAATATACTTAGATACTTCAATGGACAGCAATTTTATCAATGTGGCTGACATTACATTGTAATATCATACAGCCACAATGTGGCTCTCCAATAATGGGAATTGCCATGAAGTTATGCCTGCTAAGCCTTGAGATTCTGGTTCAAGTCACCTCATACTGTACTGGAGTCCTTCCTGTAGATTTCATTGATAATGGACAGTGATTGCCAAAGGACCATGCAAGCAACCTTCTCATAAGGAAAGAACCATTTATTAGTAAATTGGATTTGCTGTTATATTTTGTAGGGCTATTTTTAAAGACTATTTCAAAGAAATATGTGGTGATGACTGTTACAGGCATTCAAGTTATAGTGTAAAGTCCCTTGACAAGAACAGCAGAATCACATGGCAAAATGTGTTCTCCAATGACAAACTGCCAGGTAATCCATAATGAAGTGTATGATTCCTTTATCTGAATCTATCTTCATCTATAAAATAGAGCTAAGAGTACCTGCCTGCCTCATAGAATTGGAAGGATCTAATGAGATAGTATATGCAAATTTTAACAAATTTTAAAGCCTGATCAAAACTGTACATTATTGTTATGATTCACTACATGCCAGCAAAAATTCTGGATGTATCTAGATTCTCCATGCTTTGGAACACACACACACACACACACACACACACACACACACACACACACACACACACACACATGAGAGCTGGGAAAAAATATGGAATTAAATTATGGAAAGAGTTAATGTTGTGAGTTGGAAATTTCATAAAAGAGCAACAAGGACCAGGAGATTAATGAATGAATTGTGAATACCACTTAACTATGACTTGTTTGTCCTACCCAGCTGAGTGCCAAGGTAAAATACGGAGTATAAGCCAAATTTTGAGTGCAATTCATCCCTCCACAGAGAAGGATTTCTCTCTGGAGTGAGCCTCAGTATTAGAAAACAGGCTATACCACCAGGTACACATGAATGGAGAGGGTAGGAAACTGTGGGAACATGTATTGCAGCATTAGAAATGTGAATGGTTAGGGTTAGGTAGAGAGCCTCAAAGTTCTAATAAGTCCAGTTGAGAACTTTCTCAGCACTCTAACACCCTTCCAGCTGAATATCACAGGCTATTTTCCAAGCAGCCTATGATCTCTGTCTCCATTTTGTGATCTATAATACAATGACGGAGCTGCTTGTGGAGTATTTATTAAAAAAAAAATACTAGAAGTCTGGAATTGACTCCTGTTTGGGAACAGGGTTATTTCTCTACTTGACGAAGTAGATCAGTCCTCTGTATTTAATTAACATTGCCCAGATAAGCCATTTGAGACTCCACTAGTTTCATCCTCTGAAATAGTTGGAAGAAAAACAAACAAACATCAGCCAGCTAATTGTTTTAGACTTATGATGCCAAAGAACTGGTTTGTCATGATGAAGGTCATTTTCATAATGTCACGGATCCATCATTGTCTCATCAGAAAAACTGGGAAATTGGAAGTGTAAATGCGAATGAAATAATGGATCTGAATCTTCCAAGGATCTTGGCTTGGAACTTAGCAATCCCTCCTCCCATTTTTACATGTAGGGAAACTGAGACCCAAAGAAGTAAACTAACTGGAGTCAAGGTCCTACAGCTTATAAGTGACCCAGGATTCAAATCTAATCCAATTGAAAAAAAAAAAGAATGAATATATAGGAACAGTGTTAAGTGCCAAACATAGAAACACAAAATCAAAACAATACTTTACCTGCTGCTATTGGCAGGATACAGCATGTAAACAGAGAAGTATTTACAGGAAAATATGAGTGTAAGGAAGAAAGCTCTAAGAGATAAATGAAGGATGGTGGCGACAGAAGAGGCTCCCTATAGAGGATTCTCTTACTTCATTTAGAATTCTCCAATGAACTTAGCACAACATAGTACATTAATTGTCACTATTTCTGTCTTGTCCCAAGAACTAGAATATGTCTCAGGAGGGCAGTTCTTATTCAACTGTGTCCTTATAATTTTCTTGTGAAATTGGGTGTGAGAAAAAATTATTCTTCCTATCTTGTACTACCTACCAAACAGGTTTGGGCATAATGGAAGGCCCCTTGAGGGCATAGGATATTTCATTCTTGTCTTTCTGTTCCTAGAACTTAGAATAGTTCATATCATATCATAGGTTCAGAATAGGTAGATAGATAAATAGATTGGATATAAACATGCATACAGTTGACAGATGCTGAGAGATTTAATATATATATATACATATATATATGAATTGATGATAGATTAATAAATGCATATGTAGATTTAGAGGATAGATTAGATATATACATGCATAGACAGGTAAATGGATGGATAGATAGGTAGATAGATCAGATGTATACTTGCATAGAGAGAACTGATAGATATAGATTAGATCTATGCATGCATAGAGATAGATGATAGAGAGACAGATAGACCGACAGACAGACCAAGATGGATAGATAGGTGGTTGAGTGGTTGGATGGGGAGAGAGAGAGAAAGAGAGAGAGAGAGAGAGAGAGAGAGAGAGAGAGAGAGAGAGAGAGAGAGAGAGAGAGAGCATTTATTTGCAAAGGGGCTGGGAACAGGCAATAAAAATGCTAAACTCTGGAGATACAAATATTAGTGAGTAAGATAGTCCTTGACTCCCCAAAATGTAATATTCCGATGGGGAAAGATAACACTAAGGGTGCTGATAAGGAACATAGCTCTGTAGGGTAGAGGCCATTGTGGTTGTAGGAGACAGAGACCTCCATAATAATTGCTTATTGATGGATTGAGTGATTGAGAGTCAGAAGCCGTTTATTTGTGCTGTCATCTGGGGCAAGTTATTTCTGTTCTCTGGCCTCTCAGACTTTTCAGCTATAAAATGACCATAAATAATTTGTTATGTAAAGGTGCCCTCAATCCAAATCCAGGATCCAAAGCCCCGTGTCACATTTGGCTCTAGGAAGATGAATTTTTTCCCCTTCTTCTGCTCCCCCCTTTTTTTCTTTGCACTCCCTGCCCCCGTCAGACAAAATTTAGAAGATAACGCTGACTACTTTTGCAAGTGCAAAGTCTTTTTTTTTTTCACATAGAAGTTATTGGACATAGTACAATAAAAGCAATATAGGACAAGATTTTCAGGTTTCAAGATTTCAGTATATAATTATTTCACCTCAATTACACCTCTCTGAACGCAAAGGGTAATGAATAGTGGAAATGTGGCATGTTTTTTAAGTTCCATTTAAAGGCCAAACTCCAAAAACATTGCAGAGAATTTCGTACCGGTATTTCTTGGATTCCAGGAGGACACATAATGACTAAAACTTTTATATTCAGCCAGTGCTCTAAATCTTAACTTTAAAAGTGTCTGGCTAAGATGATAAGAGGTGCAATAGAAGGAGAGAAATGGATGGCTAGATTTTAAATTCTTATAATGAAGCTTGTTTCACTAGGGAAGCTATGGGGGTGAAAAGAATAAAATAGGAGATCTCTTTGGTGTTTTCATTTTGAATAGTCATATTCTGCTCTCTCCATGAGCCTCCTAGCCTCTTCTTTACCATAACCAGTGTTTGTGTTGGGTTTTTTTTAGATTTTCTGTGCAATCATGTACTTACTATTCAATGCTTATCTGCTCTGCTTCCACCTGAAAGAGTCTGGAGTCTGTAATAGCATCCTCAGGAACACAGCGGGGGCAATAATGTAGTCAGACTCCAATGGTCCAATGGGTCTATCATCTGATCCAATCCAGCTGTTCCCTTGAATATCTATGTGCAGAATGCAACTCATCTCTGCCAGCTTTCACCAACCCATGAGATGCCTATCTCTGTACTCCCTTCAGTCTGTCACACATGGAGATCATCCAACACACAAGGACTGGGGGAATGGGAGGGTGTCCTCATATCGCCGGGAATTCAATTCAATTAAAAGAATCTTTACGAAATGCTTTTCCTTTGTGCCAGTTATTGTGCTAGGTCATGGGAATACAAAGATAAAAACATGACAGTTCTTGTCCACAGGTATCATGCACTCTAAAGGAGGAAGGAATGAAATGCACAGAGAACTATATCCAAAAAGTTATTACAAAGTATTTAGAAGGGAGAATCAACAAATTGACAAGGGATGAAGGGATGAGGTCAAATAAAGCCAGTTGTAGGATTCATAGTAAAACTTACAAAGTAAACTTTATAAAGTAAACTCACTTGTAAGATAAGTTTAATTTCCAGTCCTACAACTGGCTGCTCCTGACGCATACTGCTCTTCCCCACCAATTGTTAGTTATATATTGTGAAGTATATTATTATATACATCAAGAGCTGAAATATGTAATAATGTACTTCATGATATATAATGAGGCATGTAATAATATACTTCATAATATATAATAATATAAAAAACTTTAATAATAGTACTTAACTCACAGAGAATCAAATGAAATATTATTTATAATTTTTTAAAAAAGCATTTAGCACAGTTCCTGGCACATAGCACTATAGAAATATTCTATTCCATTATTTTATTTATTATTGCAATTATTCCATTATTACCAACTTGTGTCAAAATCTTTCACCTTTTTTCCTACTTTATTGATGTGGAACAAGAGGAAAATTGGGTTTTGGCCAGGAAATCCCCTCTATAGTCTTACTTGTAAGTAGAGATAACTATACTTTGCCCTCTTCCTTTTTTTTTTCTTTTTTTAAATTCTTTTCTTCCCAGACTTGTGATGTGTTAGGTCAAAGGAGCTCTTTTTACCAGTATGCATCCATCAGAGCTGCACCTGCTCTGCAATCTGGACCCTTGGGAGCTACTTGGCACACTTAAATAATTGTCCAGAAGTCTCACAGCCAATCTATGGCAAAAGCAAAATCTAAACCCAGATTTTCCTGACTTAAGGCAAGCTTTCTACCCATTAAACCACACTGCCTCTGTAAATCTTATGAAAATTTAAATTTACTAATTGCATCAGGGCGATAATAAACAAAGAATAACTTGGTTAGACAGGCACATGGATTAAATTGGTAACATAATAGAAACATGATAATAATTAATGTACTTATTGATCTCACTTTACCCAAGTTCCATTAGGCTTTGAAATTGAAACAAAAAGGAGAGCGAATGTATATTACCTTCTAGTTTGTAGCTTGTAATTAAGACTAAATATAAAATGAATTCTCTAATCAAATTGTCTAACATCGGAAATGTTTTCCAAAATTAACCTGGAGTTATTATTAATAAAATCCAGGCCATTGATACTGAGATGACATGCTCCCAGTTTTCCAGATGAGTCGTGGATTTTGAGAAAAGGTCCATTTGGAACCCTGCTTTGTGAAAGTGATATCCTTGAGAAACAGGGGAGTACAGAGGAATGCCTCTGAAGTTTGAAGGCAGAAGAATCACAATGAAGTCCCAACTCAGCTATTTGACTGTTTGACAAACAAGCTATGTGACTGTGGGCAAGTCCTTTATGCTCCCTGACCCTCTTTTTCTGTAAAATGGAGATAATCACATTTTCATAACTTACCTCATGGGGTATGGAAAGGACATTCAAAAATCTAGTTTTTTGAAAATGTAAATTATTGTAGCTTTGTTATCATTATTCTTTGTCAGAGCACCAATTTTGGTTTAGAAATCTGTGGTCACTATAGCTAATGACTCCAGCTGTTCAGTGTTGAATTCTGTAGTCATGACAACCCAAGACAAGAAGAGAAAATTTTGTCTAGTTCTGAAAGGTCCTCTTCCACCTCTATGGTCAGAGTGACTCAAAAGGGGAGCAAAGGATACTTAGAATCATACAGTTCTAAGACGCTACCAGTGAATGGTATTCTAAATATCCTCCACCAAGGAATTGGAACCAGAAGACCTTGGTTCAAACCCTTTTTTTTTATTTACATCAGTTTGACTCAGTTTGATTCAGTTTGACCAACTCCTTATCTCTCTCTAGATCTCAATTTCCTTATTTCCAAAAGGAATTAAATTTGATAATCCCATAGTCTTTTTACCAATCAAACAGCAAACATTTATTAAGTACCTAGTACTGTATGTATCTGGCACTCTGCTAGGCTGTAGAGATCCAAAAAGTGAATTTAGTTCCTGCCCACATAGGCCTTCCATTCTAGGAGTATGTTCAAGACTAAGTATGTTCTAGATAGGCATAAATATAGATACTACACACTGTGTACAAAATATTGTGGAGATTCAAAGGGAACACTAACAAGCTGTGACAAAGAAAAGGTGAAACCTTGGGCAATCCTCTTCATCTCTCCAGACCTCAGTTTGATCAATGGTAAAATGAGGAGATTGGCCTACATCAGGTATCTGTTATTTTCCTTGTGTTCTGGATCCCTTTGGAAATCTGGAGAAACCTATGGACCCTGTCTCAGAATATTTAGATGAATAAAATATATGCATACAAGAAAATGTATAGGATTACAGAGGAATCCAGTTATGTGAAAATGCAATTATCATTTTTTTTTAAAATTCAAGAATCCAAAGTTGAGAAAATTTGGACTAAAATAATCTGATGATCTCTTCCATCCTTAAAACTATGACTCTATGATCCGATTGTTTAAATTGCTTATTTTATTTCATTCAAAAATCCAGACATAAATCATCAGTGAAGGTCTCATTTCTCCCTTCAAAACAGAGGCAACTCTAGCATCTCCAGACCTTGGGATTCTGTCAAAGTAGATGCAGAATTCTGAGGTATGTATTTGTTAAGTTCCCATTGGAGGCAATTACAAATAGCCAAGGAAGGAATAAAATACCGAGTGCTGCTTAGACAGCATTGATGGATTCCGGGTGGGATGCTGAGTTCTTTTTTCCATCATATTTAGGTTTCAAAAAAACACAAAAAAACAGCAACAGTAATTTTCTGCCTCTTCTTTTCTTGATATGTATGTGTTTCTCTGGGAACAATTTTGTTGCTATATGCACTCACAAAAAAGTTTCTAAGTAAACTCCGGTGTTTGTTCAATTCGATTCAGGCAGATATTATGAAGCATCCATGGATCAATGAACAGTTATCTGTTTACAACCTACTTTGTGACAGGCATTGTGTTTGTCAATCAATCAACCAGACAATGAGCACAATTAAACATCTGCTATGTGTGCTAGGGATGCAAGTACACAGAATGAAATTCTCCCTGCCTTCATGGAGATTCCCTTCTAATGGGAACGTATATGTATACACATGCACACATATATGTATTTGTACACACACACACATATATATATAAATGAAAAAATAAATAGAAATTATACAAAATGGTTAAATAAAACTTTCTAGTGTTAGTATTTTGGGAGGAAGGGCTAAATGCCTGGCACTGTGGTAGCCGTTGGGGAGACAAAGACAAAAACAAAACTAAAAAAAAAAAAACCTATGGATAGGGAAGTAGGAAAATATAAAATATACACAGAGGGACTAATTTAGCTTCAATGTCAGGGAAAGCTTCTGGACAATTGGAACTGTCCAGAAGTGAAATGAAATGTCTCAGGAGATGATGGGTTATACCTCCTTGGAAGTGCACTAATGGAGGATAGAGAACACGTAATAGGACATGAGTGAGTATGTTGAAATGGGGCTTCTTTTGTTAAATGGCTTGGATTATATAGCTACAAAGGTCTCTTCTAGTTCTGAAGTTCTGTAATCCTATGTTCAAATAAAAATAATACTTTTAAAAAAATCAGGTTAGGGGTACAGAGAGAGAAATAACAACTAGGTACATCAGAAAAGGGCCCTTGGAGGAGGTAGCATTTGAGCTGAACCTTTAAGATATCTGAGCCAAGATGAACAGGGAAAACAGTTCAGATAGATGGATAGATAGATAGCTACATAGATAGATAGATAGATAGAAGGAAAGATAGAGAGATAGAGAGACAGATGGATGGATGGATAGATAGATAGAAGGAAAGATAGAGACAGATAGATAGAAGGAAAGATAGAGAGATAGATGGATGGATGGAGGGATGGATGGATGGATGGATGGATAGAGATAGATATAGATAGGTAGATAGATAGATAGACAGAAGGTATAAATCTATATAGGTATATGTACTGTATATCTAGATATAGATATATGGATATATATGACATATATAATATATGCCATATATACCTTTAGATCTCTCTATGGACATATTTAGATATTTGGCACATATGCATATATAGATGGCATATATATGATAGATAGATCTTTATCCATCCATCTAGCCATCTATCTATCTACCTATGTCTTCCTATCTATCTACACACACACACACACACACACACACACACACACACACACACACACACAGAGTTTTCATCCAACCTGGCCCACTTGTGTCTTCCTGAGTATGACATTTCAGCTCCAACCTTCATGCCTGTCCCTAGTCTGTGCCCCATGCCTAAATGACTCTGCATCCCAATCTTGGATAGTACTTATCTAGAGAGATAGATATAGATCCATATATGTATATGTGACATATATGTCTATACCATGGATAATCTAGATAGATATAAATCTATATACATATAGATACATATAGATCTACACATGACAAATACATTTATAGAATATGTAGGATACATACATATGTAGCATATACATGTATACACACAGATATGCTCAATACGTATAGAAATGTAACTATAGCTTTAAAAAAGACATATAGATCTATATTTGTCTATATATCTGTAAATTCAGAGTGAGAGATACACAAGTCACTGTTAGGGTCTAGGGAAATGAAAACCAAATGGAGCACTTCCTTTCTTCATGGGACTTGCATACACTTTCTGTATTAGACTTCTTGGGATAAAAAGCCCAACAAAACCTAGCATGACATTTGACACAATAGTAATTGTTAGAGTGATGGATTTGGATTTGATATGAATGTTGCCCAAAGCCAAAGTAATACACCCAGCTCCTACTGGAATAAACATGAATAAATTTATTTCCTGGGCTTTGTCATTCAGAAGGAAACACCTTCCCAAGCCCCACATAAAACTTGCCCAGACTTCTTTTCTTATTGGACAGATATCTTTGTGATTAGGGAACTATGGGAGAAAGAAAGGCAGGAGAAAGAAACTGTTCTATCTTCTGGCTAAGTGTATATGGCCCTAGAGGCTTTTAATAGCCACCTCTAAGTCAATTGTACAGATATTTTCACTATTAAATCAGAAGCAGCATCTGAAAAATAGAAAAGTTCCATTGTCAAATCCATATTACATCTCACTTTTTATATTCCAACAGAATCTGTAGAATATTTGGACACATTTTTATTAAGCTTTTCCTCTGTGGATCTTATGGGGCCATGAATAAGGCAGTCTTTTATATGGGTAACTCAGTAAGCATGGTGTGGCCCACGTCCTTTTTGTAACAGTTTGCTTCTCCAGATGATTCCCTAGTTCTTTGCAAAATCTTTATTTTGTTAGTTACAACTATTGGAAAGATAACAAGGATAAATGTACACCAGCACTTATCCATTATGTTAGGACAGATACCTGATTCTGCAGCTGAAAAAAATAATCTTTGTGCACAAAAATGAAGGGGCTTTAAGGAGCATATCCACTCTTCATCAAGTTTTTTTTGGTTACTCTTTATGAAATTAATTCATGAAGATCAGGACATAATACTCTAGTGATTTTAAAAGATCTGAAATTTGCATTAGTATCTCTTTTTGGCACATAGATGGTATCTTAGGAAACTAGCAGAGATTTTATTCCTTTATAATGAAGGTACCTCTGTCCAAATTCCAATACTCAAATAATCGGCAGTGAACCCTGCGGGTAGTTCACCCGTGATGTTATAACCTTGAACCTTCAGGGACAAGCTGTGGCCAAAAGAAGCTTATCATCGCCTGACAAATACCCCAACTAGAGCTTCAGCTTGTCTTCAAAAACTCTACCATCCAGTCAGATTGGCCTTGTTGGTGCCTGTATATGACATTCCTTCTCTCCATGCTTTTGTACAGGATATCCCACCTCACCTAGGGCTCTGAAAAAGTCCTAACTCCCTTCAAGCTCACCTCAAGTGCCTTGGCTAACCTGAGGTATTTCCTGATGCTGTCCTCCCACTCCCAAGCTGATAGTGTGGCTTTTTCTATTCCAATATTACTACACACACGCACAGACAAAATCACGCATATATAGGCTATACATATGTGTGTGCGAAGATAAATAGAAATATAGTAAATAAACTTCTCTGTGGACGTGTTGTTATCCATAAATAAGATCAAAGACTTATAGATTGAGATTAGAAGCGATGTGAGAGGCCATCTAGACCAGGTCCCTCATTTTAGGAAACTGAGCCTTAGGGAGGTTAATGACTTCCCCGAGGTCACATAGATAGCAATCATCAGAGGCAAGATTTATACCCAGGCATGGCTAAACTGAAGTCAGCTGAAGTGGTTCAGGAGGGCTTATTGTTAAATTTTCAATGCAAGTGCCTACACCTTGAACGTTGGCAAATGCTGCAAACCAGGGCTTAATTTATTGTTTTGTTGACTGACTCTAGACTAGTGGTTCTTAACCTTCCTAATGCTGCGATCCTTTAATACTGTATGTGGGCGTATCTGCATGTGGGTGGACCTGCCTGGAGAAAGATAGAGGAGCCCTGTCTTGGCTCCTAAGACCATCAGAAATATGTGTTTTCCGATGGTCTTAGGTGACCCCTGTGAAAGGGTCGTTTGACCCCCAAAGGGGTCGTGACCCACAGGTTGAGAACCACTGCTCTAGACAATAATGGAGAAAATATTAATAATGCATATTAACTTTAGAAGTATGTCATGCATATTTTCCCCCAACCCCCACAGCTGGTTGTTAAATATTTAGCAGCAAACCCCAGAACCTAGGTCTTCTGATCCCAGAGGAAGAGTTGTTTCCATTGCGCTAAACTGTTATAAAATAGGGTCATTAGGTGACACAGTAGATAAAATGCCCGACCTGGAGTCAGTAAGACTCATCTTCCTGAGTTAAAATCTGGCCTCAGATACTTACTAGCTGTGTGACCCTAAACAAGTCACAACCCTATTTGCCTCAGTTTCCTCATCTGTAAAATGATCTGGACAAGGAAATGGCAAACCACTCCAGCATCTTTGCCAAGAAAACCCCAAATGGAGTCATGGAGAGTTAGACATGACTGAAAAGAATTGAAGATCCATCCATCCAGCCAGCCAGCCATTCATCTGCCCATCTATCCATCTATCTATGTGTATATGTGTATATGCATATGCAAATATATGCATGTGTGTATATGTATATAGATGTCAACATATTTGTATGTATGTATATAGACATAGCTATACATACATTATAGCTACATATATTTGTCGTTACAGTTATAGATATACGTCTCTTCCGTAAGAGTACATATATAACTCTATGCTAAATTAATGCATTTCTTTTTGGATTCTAATCAGTCTTGCTTTGAGCATAGGTTTGGTTGTCTTAGAACTATAGGACTAAGAGGACTTTAAAGACTTTAATGAGTTCATCCTTTAGGAGACAGCAATGTCTTCCAGGAAGGTCTTGGTTTACCTATCTGCTCAATGAAAGGGTTGAATAAGAAGACAACTTGTCCCATTCCACTATAAAATCACAAGGCCCTCAAAATTCGTTCAACAAGCCTGCCTCAGGGATCAGCACTCTCCACCTCCTAAACTACATGGAGTTTATTTACTTTTGTAAATATTTTAAGCTATTGGAAGGCAGAAATGCTCTTGTTGTTGTTGTTTTAATTTTTCCACATCTAGCTCAGTGTCTTGTATGTAAGACACTTAAGAAATGGCTATTAAATTGAACAGAGGAAACTTAATTGGCTCATCTTTTAATGTATTCCAACTATAAATACTATGCTTTATTATTTTCTTCTCTTCATGGCGGCCCTTTGACCTTAATGACTCGATTTTGTTTAGGATTTTTAGAACACAAATTTTTTGAAGGCAGGGATATTTCACCATTTTCATTACATCACTTGCCCAACATGCACAGTGCTGGGCACATAGTAGGCATTCAGTAAGTGTTTGCTGATTGATTGGCTGGACTATTTAGAAAATATCCAGCCTTTGGCAAGAATTTTAAGATTGATCACTGCAGACAAACGTGATGAGCTAAAGATCTAAGATTACCCTGTGATCTCACTTTTTTCAGGCAGGAAAAAGGAAAACAAATAAAATGTTAGTTAAAAAGAAACTTAAAAGAATGAATTCCAATTGATTGACTTGTTCACAATGTTTTCTTGGCTGACTTTGTAGTTTGATCGCATTGGTTGGAAGCTTGGCATGATGTATGAACCTCTACCACAAGATGGTAAAGCCATAGTGATTAGAGAGTCAATGCGTTTATGTTCAGGAAGACAGGAGCCTGGTTAACCCCATGTGAAACATTCCTGAAAGCTAATCTGGTGAAGTCCATTGGTGTAATATGGCCAATGGTATTATTGCTTTTAATCTTTATTCCCCACAGATAAACCGAGGGAGTGATGGAATGCTCCCCCTGGCCAACTGGAGCCCACACCTAGTAAAATATGAGATAACAGCCATATGGTTTATGGCTATTTAGTTTGGTTTTTATTTACTCAAAGTCAATTATACCAAATCCTCCAAAGGGGAAAATACACTCAGGGGAGTTGTTTTCCTGAAAGAATATCACTTTCAAAATGTAGGAAAGCGTTTGACCTTTGTTCTTTTGTTCCCAGTCTATGTCCATAACTTGTTATATAAAGCCACCATATTGCTACCATGTTGCTTCTGAAAATGTTGAGTTGAACTTGTAAAGCACTCTTGATGTAGCTTGGCTAAACTGTATAAATCCTTTTTTGCCACCTTAGGAAAAATCGTTATCTCAAAGGACTAGAATATAGAAACATTACAGCTACATGTACATGGAAGCAATGCAGCATCCTTGTTTTGACAGACACTTTTTGGTTCTCTCCCCTATGATAACAACTGGATCTTTTTTTTTATTATTTTTTGCTTTTTGGAGGGGGGAATGGGGCAAATGGGGTTAAGTGATTTACCCAAGGTCACAGGGCTAGTAAGTGTGTTAAGTGTCTGAGGCTGGATTTGAATTGGGTCCTCCTGACTCCGTGGCGGGCACTCTATTCACTGTGCCACCTAGCTGCCCTTGGATCGTTTTCAGACAACAAGATTGATTTCTTGACCTCCTCACATCTCTTTCCTTTGCCATGATGCCCAGGCACTTTGCCAAAATTTCTGCTGCTTGTCTTTCATTCTAGAAGAGAACCATGACTTCAAGGAGGTGATGCCATGATATGCAAGGGAATTGGATTTAAGTGAGGGAGGGCTATGCAAAGTCACAAACCTCACTTTCTCCAAAGCCATCTAATTCTAGTGGTCAGACATGGATCAGGACAACTGGAGATGTCCCAGAATACAATGGGGGGACCTTGGCCTTTTCAAGCCAAGACCTGTCTTTAACTGATCTCAGTTCGACTGAGTCAATGCCCATTCAGTGATTATGGCTTAATGAAAAAAAAAAAAGAGGCAAAGAATGCCCTCTTAAAAAAAAATAGATCTGGGAGGGGAAGACCCTCAGGGCTTCTGATCACAACAGAAACAATTGTCATTTACATTCATTCTGAGCCAATCAGGGCCCAAAGTGATATTAATTGGAAAATGTCACCACTTAAATACAGTCAATGCTTTCTCAATGTTTTTTGAAAAAAGGATAGGCTGCTTAGACTGACATTCAAGGCCTTCCACAAACTAGATCTGTCTTACATTTCCAGCTTTAGGTCCATGAGCTTATAAAATGTTGCTTTATAAGGCTTTAGGGTAAAGCAAAAGAAAAAGAAAAGGGAAGGCAGGAAGGAAGGAAGGAAGGAAAGGTGGAAAGGTGGAAAGGGGGAGAAAGGAAGGAAGGAAGGAAGGAAAGGGGGAAAGGGGGAGAAAGGAAGGAAGGAAAAAGAAGAAGGGAGGGAAGGAGAAAGAATGACCTTGCCCACATGAAACTGACTTATTAGATTCCTAGACTGTATCTTGTCTCTTCATCATCTTTTCCCCTCTGTGTTACCTCCACCAGAAATTTTTTTTTCTCACCATCTATTGCCCCATTTCAGCCTATTAAAATCATATTCATCATCCCAATTTACTTCAAAGGCTTCCTTTTCTCTGCAGCTTCTTAATCACTCCAACCAGAAGTTGTCTTTCACTCATTCCCACTAGAACATTGGCCCTAGGATTCTTATCGTGTATCCAGTCACTGTGTACTGCTCTGTGCTTTAAGTTTGATGTGTTTCCCTATAGAATTATAATCTCTTTGAAGGAGGACAGGGAGGGTCTTACATTGCTATTAGGAAGGAGGGGCATAAAGATGTAGCTCAAATCCATTTGATCCTGTAGATGTGACAGAATCCTCTAGGTTTTGAGGGTGTTGTATTTTTTATTTTGTTTTGTTTTGTTTTTTGGGGGGAGGGTGGAAATTTCAGCAACCCCCAAACAGACAACTCTGTGTTTTGTTTTGACTTCCAGAAAAATTCCATGGCAAAGGCAAGGAATCACGTGGGAAAAGGGTAGGGGCATCAGTAGAAACCTATGGTAGAAAGTAGTATTTGAGCTGACCCTGGTTCACCCATGAGGAAGAGGGGAGAAATCGTGACATTGATAAAAACAGCCGTAGTAATAGTTATAGTAACAGCACTAAGTATCGTCATATGATGTTTTAAGGTTCTCTAAGCACTTTGGAAACATCTTCTCTTTTATTCTCACTACAGCCCTGGGAGGTAGGTGCTGTTATTATTCATGTTTTATGGGTGAGGAAACTAAGGCCAGTGGAGGTTTAGGGATTGGCTCAGGGACCAGGGAGCCAGGCTAGTCGTGTCTGAGGTTGGATTCGAACTGACGTCTTCCTGACTGCAGACTCAGTGCTAGCTGTTTCAAGAGAGGAACTTGTTCCTAGCCTGCATCAGTGGATCAGAGTTAGAGAAGGAAGAGAATTTTCACAGGCAATGTTGTCCAATGGATTCAGTTGCAGTTGAGGCTAGTCCAGGGTCACCCAGGCACTAACTGATGGCTCTAGTCATGGAACCCAAGATCTCAGCCTCCAGATTTAGTGCCCCTTTACTACACTACCCGACTTGCCAGTGTCCATGAGTTCATTCCGGGTGAGGGGGACAGCCAGCTCTTGCCAAGGGAAAAAGAATTTCTGGAATGGCAGTGCTGCTGGCCTTTATAAAGTATTACTGTTTACAAAGCGCCTCATTGATGAAAAGAGCAGAAAGAGAGTCAATTTAATTCCTAGGCCTGGGGCATGGGGTGGGTAGAGGTGGAGGGGATTGCTATTCTAACCACTGACCTCCCAGCTTGCAGTAATTACTCCCCAGTGCCTTACTTTCACCGCCAAACATTTGATCTTTAGAGCAAAACAAAAACAGAGCTCACCCTGCCCCCAGGCTCTGGCAAAACCATTGGATTAGATTCCAGAGGTTTAGCAGACTTCATTCAGAATCCATTGAGATGCTTTTTGGGTGCTTTTCTTTCTTCTGCTCAATCCTCCCACTCTAGTTGGCCCTCCTTGTTGGGAGACTGAGTAAGATTATTTAAATGTGGCTCTAGGTTCTATATTCCCCCCCCTTCACTAAATCCCCCGTCCCAGCATCTTCAAGTCAGTCAACACACATCCATTGAGTTTACTTAGTTCAGGGCTCTGTGCTTTGTGCTGATAATTAAAGGAGATAAAAAAAAAGTTTATATTTTAATGGGAAAGGCACTGGAGAAGGGAACAGTCATTTAAATACCACCTAATATGTGCTAGGCACTGTGCCAAGCACTTTACCAATATTATCTTATTCAGTCCTCACAACAACCCTGGGAGGTAGATATGGTTATTATCCCCACTTTATAGATGAGGAAATTGAGGTAGACAGAGGTTAGGTGACTTCCCAAAGGGTCACACAACCAGTTGGTGCCTAAGATTAGATATGAACTCACATTTGGAAGGTGGGTGATATTATTATCCCCATTTCATATGTGAGTAAACTGAGGCACACACTTGCCCAGGGTCACACAGCTAATCTTCCTAACTGCAGGCCCACCTCTTTTTCAACTGTGCCACTTAGCAAACATAATGCAAAATAATGCACTGAGTGCCTTACCTGTAGCCAATACTTAATAAATGGTTATTCAATAAAATGGAGGGGAGAGAGGGAAACTTGGAATTGGTAAATTTCTTTGTTTGCAATTAACCTCTTCCTTGCTGGAAATTCTAGAAAACCATTTTTCGAACATAAAAGGCCAGCATATTCTTTTATATTTTTTATTACTCTCTCATGACTTGAACCCCATCTGGAAGTACTGGTTTTGATTGTGGAGGGAGGGAAGGGGAAGAGGGGAGAGGACACAATTTGGGTAGGACTGCAGAGCATTCTGCAGAGAGCAGTCAGGGTGGTGAGAGGCCTTGAGTCCTTGACATAAGGGAGAACCAGTTAAAGTGTGTAGCCTGGGAGACTTGAGGAGAGCATAGGGGGTATGAGATCTTTCCTGTCCTTTAGCTCCAGGAGCCCCCTCTCCCCATCCAGAAAAAGTTACCTTGCAAATATTTTGTTTGTACGCATTATTTAAAATGTTTTTTAAACCATAGAGCCCACTGTAAATGTTGACTACTATTATTAGGCATTTTCTCCAAGTCCCTCTTATCACGTCCCTGGAATTGAATCTCCACAGCAAACACTGTTGGCGTTTTGTCTTTGTATCGCCAGCACCCAATCACCAGGAATACAGTAAGCACTTAATGTTTGTTTGTTGACTGAGTGAATCAGTAACATGATGGTTGGATGGTTGTCTTCAAGTATTGGATCAGCTGTCATGTAGAAGAGGGATCATTTTACTTCATTTGACCTCAGAGAGTAGAACAGTGGATAAAATTTGCCGAGTAAAATGACACTGGGAGATAAGGAAACCCTTCCTAATCCAGCAGGGGATGGGGTTATGAAAATAACTGTGACATAATTTAAAGAATTATTAAATTCATTGGAAAGGTCAAACCGGGTCTTGAGGGAAGACATTGATAGTCGGAGCTGGGAAGGCTGTCTAAACCAGGCACAGAGGAATGGCAGAACCAATCTAAAGTCTTAAGCCTCTCTTACTGAGAAGAAGGTGGTACAATTAACAGAAACAAGAAAGAGGGTGAAGGAACCAGTACATACTGGGTTTAAGTGTTCAGCACAAGCAATATTTACACCTGGGGAATTGGTCAACACTACAAATCAAGGCCTGAGTATTTTTTTATTGCTTATCTAGACTTAAGAAAATGATAAAGAAAATGTTAATAATAATGCAGATTAATAAAAATGTTTTCTGGGTGTGTTTTTCCCCTTGGAGAGCCGGTCGTTAAACATTTACCAAAATACCACTGGAAAGGCCTAAATTTGGAGGAGAAGATGAGTTCACATTGGGGGACATGCTGATTATGAATTACTAGAGCAGTGGTTCTCAACCTGTGGGTTGCGACCCCTTTGGGGTCAAATGACCTTTTCACAGGGGTCACAGGGGTCGCCTAAGACCATCCTAAAACACATATTTCCTATGGTCTTAGGAACCTCTTCTATCCACCTCCAGGCGTGTTTGCCCACATGCAGACACACCCACATACCAGTATTAAATGATTGTGCCATTAGGAAGGTTGAGAACCACTGGTCTAGAGGAATATCTAAGAAGTAGCTGGAGATGCAGACTTGAAGCTCAGCGGAGAAAGAGGCTGAGGCTGTTTCTGTAGCTCCAGATACAAACATAGGAATAATCGATGCAACAATAAGCATGTATGTGAATATTTAATATGTCATATATACATTTATGTATGTGTACATGTACATATATAAATGTATATTACAAAGTTACCTACAGGAACAAGTTGTAGGCTTTCAGGACACTCAATTATAATAGAATGGGATGGGATGAATCATAGGATTGGGTTTCAGTGCCCTGACAGATGAGGTAACTGAAGCTGACCCTGGGAGCTGGGTGGTGTAGTGGATAGAACACTGTCTCTGAGTCAGAAGGACCTGAATTCAAATTTGCCCTCAGTCACTTAATAGCTGTGTGACCCTGAGCAAGTCACTTAACTTAGTTTCCTCATGTGTAAAATGAGCTGGAGAAGGATATGACAAACCACTATCAGTATCTCTGCCAAGAAAACCCCAAATGGCTCCGCTAAGAGTTGGACACAACTGAAAAAAACTACTGTTTACACAGATAGTGAGTAGAACTGGGGTCTAACAAAAGACTTCCTATTCCAAGTTGTACACCCTTTCCCTAAGACTAATGGCTCTGGCTCTGTTCTGGTCTAGCCTGGGCTAGAATGTCATGGAATAACATGGGATAGGCTGAGTTGAGATGAGGTAGATCATGGAGTCAAGGGGCCTTAGATGCAATCTGGTACAACGCACCCATTTTCCAGTTAAGGGAAATGAGGCTTAGGGAGGTTAAGTACTTGCCCAAGGTCATATGAATAATAAGTATCAGAGGTGGAATTTAGACCCAGGTCCTCTGGTACCAGAATCACCGCTTTTTCTACTGTACTAGAATGGAATTGGGATGGAATGAAAGGACAAAACTCAAACATAAAGGCCGTTACCCTATGCAGAGTCGATTTTTAGAAGTCACCATTTAGCATCAAGAAAACGTATATATGAATAAATATTCCCATTGTTAGATGTTGAGAATGCCATTCTAGCGCGCGCACACGCCATTTGGTGAACTTAACACTTCAGTATCGTCTTCAGACTTGCTATTTACTATGTGAACCGAAACCATGACAACAATATTTGAAGACATTAGTCTAGATTTCTCAATTTTTTTTTGGATACTCTGTGTGTGTGTGTATATAAGGGAGAGAAAGAGACAGGGAGGAGGAGGACAAAGGAGAGACAGAGAGAGAGAGAGAGAGAGAGAGAGAGAGAGAGAGAGAAGAGAGACAGAGAGAGACAGAGAGAGAGAGAGGAGAGAAGAGAAGAGAAAGGGGGAAGAGAGGGAAGAGAGAGAGATGCTTTAAATAAAATAAACTAAAAAAATTTGAGATGCAAATTCTAAGTAAAAGAATCTGAAGAACCTAGAATGCTATTCTTTCCATTGACTGTGGATTGAACTGGTGGGGGCTTAGCAGTCACTCTCTTAGTCATGTTAGTTGTGTTTGTTATCATCCTAGCCCAGGACCAGATACACTCTAAAGATGCTTGACTGTGAGAAGCACTTTCCCTGAGATACACTCATCATCATTTCAAGTAATAAGAGCTGTCAATACCCTTTTCTTGCCTTGTTGCAGGTTTATTAAATATGACAGAGTTCCTGAAAAGGAAGAAGAAAAGCCAACAATAAATCGGGTAATTGCACGAAGAGAGTTAAAAGCCCGTGCAACTCCAAACTGTATTTTACTTCTAAGGTGCCAAATTTTACAGCATGGTACAGTGGAAAAAGTGGAGCCTTTGGAGTTTGTACCCTTATGAGATGTGTTACCATAGGCAAGTCATTTAAAATCCATGTGCCCCAAACAACTCTCTGATTGCAAGCTATAGACAGGAGTGCTTCTACTCATGAAATTGGAGAGTATTGAGATGGATGGATGGATGGATGGGTGGATAGATAGACAGATAGATAGATATCTTGATTTATATGTTAAACTCTAATTCAGATTGTGAAGTCAAGAAAATAGATTAACCTCAGCAGGGGAAAAAAGAAACTAATTCCTTTACAGAGTTAGATCAATACCTCATCAAGAATATTTCAATGAAGGTTTTAAAGTAAGACAACTAGAACAATTCAAGTCTTTTTCTTGACTTTTGTAAACCATATATCTTCTAAGATGGGTTTATAGGAATTTCTTACATTTTACAGGGAATGACACTTTTCCATGTGCTGATTTACCTTTAATACCATCTTCCAGGATGAAGAGGTTCCTGGGGTATTGTGCAGAAGTTGGCATTACAGACCAGTGAGAAACATCTTCTTTCTGTTCCTTTTCTCTTCCTTCTTTCTTTTCTTTGTCCTCTATCTCTTCCTCATTATCTTCATGAGGAATTTTAACTGTCTTCCAACTTAAAAATTCTAGAAAGTTTATTGGAAAGAAACCAAAAGTTCAAGACCAGAGTTAGAGATAGAAAGAATCCTAGAAGCCATAGGATCATAGAATCTTATCATTATAGATTTAGAACTAGAAATACCTAGAGGCCATATAGTCTAACTCTTTTATTTTACGAAAGAGGACAAAGATTATTAGAGAGGTCACCTAGATAGCCAGTATGAGAGTTAGGATCCAAACTCAAGATCCTTTGGTTCTGATGAGGTGCAGGCTCTGGGAGCCCCTTTGAGCTCTCCTTCAATCTTCAACGAGAGCCAAAGATTCAAGGAGAGCTCAACGGGGCTCCCAGAGCCTGCACCTCATCAGTTCCACATCTAGCACTCTTTTCACTGTATGACCATAGCTTCTTATTTTCAAATAATACTCATTTAAAACCTCACACTTTGACCATCATCACAAAAATGTCACATAATGGAAAATAAGCTTCCATGTATTCTAATAAATTATAAAAATTACCTGCATGTACTCCTACATTACCGAACATATTTGTTCCTGAAAGACTGGTAATAAAAAGACTGGCTTATGGTTTCAAACACAATCATCTTGATGTTCTTGTTTGACAATTGGAATTTGTGGTGGTTGTTCTTGATTAAATTCATAATCCCAAAAAATTAAAAATTCTAAAATTAGAGAGGGAGGCATCCTTAATATGAAATAAAGCCCTCATGAATGCAGCAAACCTTTTTTTGTAGTTTACACATCAAGGAAGAAGGGTCGTTTTCCATTCATTCTAGGGGAAAAAAATTAGTTAAACTAAATCACAAATTCCAAATGCAGTGAGCTCTAGAGGCCTTTCTCATAGGTAAATAAGCTGAAGGAAGAAGGTAGGCCTTTTGTTTTCAACGGCTGGGATTGTCTTCTATCCCATTTGAAAGTGGACCTTTGGAAAAGGATTTTGAGCTTTTCCTTCTTAAGGCATTTTACCTTGTTTACTTGACTAGCTAGTTAGTCTCCTAATATAATTGTTTAATATTCTTTGTAGTCTTGCTAGTTTATCTTTCCCGCCCAGGAGAGTATTGGATACTGATAAGGGGATCGTTATCATAATTTGTTTTGCTTGGCACAAATGTCCAAAAAGCTGTTTTTCTTCAACTGAGATTCATTCATACAGAAAACACTCCAAATTCTACTATCTGTAAAGTTCTCTCCAGCAAATACCACCTCTTCATTCTGTCCATTGACCTCCCCAGCTGCCTTTAAGCCCCAACTAAAATTCTGCTTTCTACAGGAAGCCTTTCCCAAACCCTCTTCATCCCAGTGCCTTCCCTCTGTTCATTATTTCCCATGTATTCTGTATATAGCTTGCTTTGTATATATTTGTTTGCAGGTTGTCTCCCCCTTTAGATTGTAAGCTCCTCGAGGGAGAGACTGCCCTTTGCCTCTTTTTATATCCCCAGAGCTTAGCACTGTACCCAACACATAGTACACACTTAATCAATATTTACTGAACAAATATTATACTGTAACAATGACTCACATCTTCCTAGAGCTAAAATAACAGCAATAATAATAACTGATGTGTATATCATGCTTTGAGGTTTGGAAGGCATGTTACATGTGTTAGCTCATTTCATAGCCTTATTAGATGATGAGTATGTCATCAAGAAGGAGCCTTGTTAGCCTCATTTTGGGGAAACATTTGAAACGAGCCATACCTCAGCTTTGTTTTTGAGGTATCCCCAGAGTTGCTCTGGTATGGGGCTAGGAATTAGAGGGAAAGCTGACCTCACTTTCTTTGAGGTTGGCATAATCCACCCTCACTCCCCCATCCTCCTGATTGAGGCGAACCTAGTTTGAGCTCCTTGGACAAAGGGGACCTCCCGGGCTTCAGGTCACAATTTTTATATGGATATATGTACACACACACATACACACACACACACACACACACACACTATACACATGCAAATCCACATCCATGTTTATAGATGTGTTCGTATGCATATACACATAGATCATAGTTCTAGAGCTATAAGGGACCTCAGAGATCATTTACTTTAACTCCTACCTTTTACAGATGAGGAAACAGCTTAGGGGGAGCTGAATGACTTCCAAGGTCACGCAGAGGCATCATCAAACATTGCCCTATCTCCCCTGGACTCTTCTGCCTCCCCTTAAAGCTCCTGAAGGGCAAGGACTGTCTGGCACAGAGTAGGCTCTTAATAAATAAATGTTTCATGATGATTGATTAATGGGATATTTAAAGGTTCATAGTGTTTCCTTCTGTGATAGACAGGTGCAGTCGATGCAGAGCGGGGCTTGGATTTAGGATGCCTGAGTTCAAAGTTGATCTCAGATACTTATTAGCCGGGTGACTCTGGGCAAATCACTTAACCTCTCTCTGCCTCAGTTTCCTCATCTGTAAAATGGGCATAATAATAGCACTTACCTCTTGCAAGATTGTTCTGAGGAATAAATAAGATATTTGTAAAGCACTGTGCAAAAATTATATACAGATATATAAACGTATTACATACAGACAGGAATGCTAATAGGAGGAGCAGTGAAATAAAGGTTTCTCATAGAAAGTGATACTTGAATTGAGCCTTGACAGAAACTACAGATTTAAGAAGTGGAGGAGAGTTAAAGATGGGGGGAAAAAAAAAACACAAACATTTTTCTTAGAAGAGTCTGGGGTGAGGGGGGTGGGGTGGGGGGGGTGTAGCTAGAATACAGAATAATCCAACTGATATAAATTAGGAAAATGAGGCTCTGAAAGGTTCAGTCACTCTGCTATGTACATGAAGCTGGCAGGTGTCCATGTCCAAGGCAGGATTCAAACCCAGTTCTCCCTGATTCCATTGCCAGGATCCATTCTGTTCTACCACCCTTTCTTATTTTGCAAATGAGGCAAACAGAACATGGGCGAGTGAAGTCACTTTTAGAAAGTGGAATAGCTAGTTAGTGGTGGAGTTAAACATTCCAAAATTATCTTCTAAAAAAATAAAAATCAAACAAAATTTCAAATAATTTGGGGACAATTGGATGAGAAACACAGCCCTGAAATAGAACCATGCACAGCGTTTTCCATCTGTCTTTTTCTCTCCTCTCCCCCCAACAGTCATCCCTCCCCCCCCCCATTGATGTCTGCCCTGGCTTGTTGTCTGCCCTGCCCTCTCCTCTCACCTCAGCTGCTGCCCCTTTTGGTTCCTATCTGGGGTAATTCCCTGCCTTGTGTCTCTATTCAGAGTAAGTGAGCCTCAGGGGCCAAACTGAACCCTCCTGAGTGTGATCTACAGGCTTTTTATAAGTCCAGTCTAGTGTCCTGATGGTCCATGGCCAGGTTTTTTCCCCCCATCTGATCAGAGCAGTGGAGGGCATTACTGCAAGTAATCAGAGTGTCAGCTATATGGAAGTGGGCTTCCAAGACCATCTCTCATTTGTTTAGGGTCTCATAAAAGCTGCCAAAATTGATATCAACATCCAGAGCTGTCCTGGCACCTTTTAGATTCGAGGTCTCTGTGTTTATATTCAGGAATATCAATCATGCTTAATACCAAGTCTTTGCTTGGCTTTTAGTAGTAATATTTCCATTTGCAGGCTAGATGGAGGGGGTGGATTCTTAGCTGTACAAGCCTCTTATATCATTGTCAGAATTAGTATAGAAAGCATCCATCAGCAGAGCATATGCAAGGTGAATTGGAGCTACCTTCTTCTAGTCCTGAGTGCTCAAGACAAAAGTGTGCTTTCAGGAGATTGATGAGGCAGATAATTCGACAGATACCAGCCTACCTGTCGGCAGCAAAGCACGTCCTTCAATGGCGACCAGGCTCTGACACCAGCATTCCATTAGTGGCAACATTTGGAAGTTAGAGTCTTCATTTCTGCATTTAGGCTACAAATGTGACTGTTACACCAGATTTTTCCCCATGTAGTTTAGATGCAGGTTATACAATGGGGTAATTCTATATACCCGGTAATTCGTCCCTGTACATGACATTAATTTTCCACCTCTGAGCGTTTGCATAAGGGATATATCTTGTCTGGAATAATATCTCTCCTCATCTCCACTTTGTGAGATCATCAGATTCTCTCAAAGGATAGCGAGGTGATGCCTTCTGCACAAAACCTTTCATTAATTCCCCCTCCCCCAGAAATTAGCACTTTCTCTTTGGTTTCACATTTCTCTTTCTCTTCTAGTTTTTAATATCTCCTCTTTTGTGCTTATTTTAGGTGTATCTATTTGTTGATTGTCTTATTTTAAATGAATATTCAATTCATTAGTCCTTAATGTATGCTTATAAGGATATGATATTTCCAATTGTATTCTCTCATAAAATTACTGCATGTATACTTTTCATTTATTTAAAGTAAAGGTGGTATTGTTATAACCTCTTTCAACATCACACCCTCCTTAAATTCTAAACCCTCTGAGGACATGGATTGTTTGAGTTTAGATTGCCTTTGGAAATTACAAAGATTCTTTAAAGACCCCAAGCTTCCCATGAAAGCAACAGCCCATCTTTTTAAAACCCACATTCTGCCAGTATTACTTAATGGCAATATGAGATAAAATAGTGAATATCACACAGACCACCTTGGAAAAGTGAATACTGCTTGTGGACAAAGGGTCAGACACAGCTGAAATGACTGAGCAACAATAAGGAAATATAGAGATAATGTATGTAAAGAATTTAGCACAGTGTTCAGCATGTGAATGTCGGGTATCTCATCATCATCATCTTCATCATCCCCATCATCGTTTATTATTCTTAAGAAGTTCCTAGAACATCGATTTAGAAATGCACAATAGTCAGTCGGTGATATGGGACTGTGACTCACGTGAGAGACAGGCTGGACATATGGAACCAGGAACCATCTGCGTGGAGATAATTAAACTCATGGGAGCTGAGGAAGTCTCTAAGAGACAGTGGAGAGAAAGAAGAAGACCCAAGACCAAGCTTAAGGAATGCTGATAGGAATGAAGTTTGATATGGATGATGATCCATGAAAGGATAATGCAAGGAATCATCAGAGAGAGAGAAAACCAAAAAAGTATTGTTACAAAACTCCTAGGAAGGAGGAAAGATCCGGGAGGACATGGTGAATATCAGCGTGATAGCACATGAAGAAGACAGATTCAGTAGCACTAGAACTGAGAAAAGTCCATCAGATTTAGAGTTAAAATGAAGACGCAGAGATCACTGATAATTTGTGAGAGACCAGCTTCAGTGAAGTGACGAGGTCTGAAACCAGATTGTAAAGGGATGAGGAACAAGGAAGGAGAGGGGGAGAGGAAGACAGGAGTAACCACCTTTTTCTAGGTATTTGATAAGACAGAGAGGAGAAGCAGAGGACAACAACTTGAGGGAATGGGAGAGTCCAGCGAAGGTTTTCTAAGGATGAGGGAAGCTTGAGTATGTTTGAAGGCAGGAGAGAAGGAGCCAGTAGATGTGACATTGGCCTTGACAAGAAGGTTTGTCTCATTATCAGATACTGAAGGAAATAGATATTGGAAAGTGATGTCATGGGGTTCTGAGAAAAAGAGAAGGGAAAAAGAGAGAACCCACATCAAATAGCCTCCATTTTCTCAGTGAAATAATAGATGAAATACTTAGCTGAAAGAGTAGAGGGAAAGGGAGAGGGGAGAGACTTGAGAAACTTAAGAGAAATTTTTAAATAGGAGAGTCAAGCATGGACTCAGTTTTGGAGAATTTAATGCAATGAAGGCCCAGTTGAATTTGAATAATGTAAATTTGTAGTAGGTCTGTTATATGATTTCCGTTCATTCAGCAGGAGGGAAGGGACAGTCCAAGGCTGGTTTTGGTGAAGGATGAGTGATGATAGTGACTTAATACCAAATTTTTGTTTGGCTTTTAGTAGTAATATTTCCATTTTCAGGTTGGAAGGAGAGGGAGGATTCTTAGCTGCGTAAGCCTCTTATATCATTGTCAGAATGAGTATAGAAAGCATCCATCAGAGGTGTGTGCACAAGATGAATTGACACTACTTTCTTCTGGTCCTTAGTGCTCAAGAACAAACACGGTTTTATTGGTTTAACTATATGATTGACACTGAAAAAGGAGGTAAGTAAAGTTAGAGTAGGGATAACAGAAAGAAGAAAAAAGGAAACAAGCATTTATTAAATACCTACTAAGTAACAGGCACTATTCCAAGTATTTTAAAAATATCCCATTTGTGCCTCACAATAACACTGAGAGGGAGATTCTGTTATTTAATATCCGTTTCACAGTTGACAAAACTGAGGACTGAGGTTAAAAGACTAACACTCACATAGCTTCTAAGTGCCTGAGGACAGCTTTTAACTCAGATCTTCTCAATTCCAGGCCCATTGCTGAGAGAAATTACCGAGGGATGTCAAGATGGTAGGTTTCGATGAATATGAACAAAAAATTTTGGAGGTATTAGGTATGGTAAGAGATAGAATGATAGAAGCTTATGGTGAGAAAGAGGGAAGTCAGATTTTTTTTTTGATTGTGGAAGTGAAACACTTTCAGGTATTGTTGGGATCTGGCTGTGAACATTATTTTGCGCAGCTGAGGACTGGGAATTGAGAAGAGTTGGGATTGGGAGCTGAGGGTCTTTGAGGGAGAATCATTGCTGAAGGATGTTGAAGTTGCCGAGTAAAAGAGAAAGAATTGGGGAGGAGAGGAAGATAGTAATTCTGATGATAAACTCTTAGAAAAATGAGGAATAATGACCTGAGTGGAAGGGTCTGCTTGGTATCAGCTACCATGAGCTGTATGTATAGGGTGAAAAAAAAATTAATTCCATGAACTTCAAACTTGAGGAAATGATGGCATGAAATTCAAAAGGGGACATAGATTAATGAGTGGTGGCAACAAATGGGAGATCTAGAAAGAATGAGTACAGCATTAATTAAGTGCTTGCTGTATGCAAAACACTGTACTAAGAGCTGGTGATATGAACAGAAATGTAAGAGTCTTTGCTGTGAAGGAGCTCCCATTTTGTGGGCAGTGGGAAGCAAGGAATGTTCTTGTTCCCCGAACAAGATCTTGTGGGAAAGGGTGGTAAGAAAAAGGAGAGTTACAGTGTTGGAGAGAATGGCCAGGGATTCAAGGGGCACTGCCTCTGGGAGTACAAGTCAAATCCACAAGAATTTATTTTATTTTTCTAATTTATTTATTTATGTACTTTTAGTTTATAAGATTCCGTTCCACAATCCCTTGAGTTTCATATTTTCTCCCCTACCTTCCCCCTCGCCCCCATGGTGGCATGCAATCAGGTATAGGATCTGCAAATACTTTCACAATGGACATTAGTCTGGTTGTATAGAAGGTTGTAACCAAAGGAGTGAACAGTGGGAAAGAGGAAACAAAACCAAACATGGAAAAGAAAGATAGCATGTAGATTGCTTCAGTCTCCATTTAGATTCTGTTCTTTCTAGATTGTACAAGAATTCATTAAGCACCTACTGTCTACCAGGTGTGGGTCTGAGTCCAAGTAAGTGAAGGCATATGAGAGAAGAGGTTCAGAATGAAGGGAAGCGTGTTCATGATGCAACAAGAGTTCCAGAGGGCACAGTAGAAGATGGAGTTGGAGTTGGAGCCAGGCACAGGTGGAGTAGAGTTGGGTAGGATAGGGATGTGAGAACTGGAGGTGGGCACTGGGGCTACTTTAATCTCAGGTAGTTGGCAGGTAGAGGCCACCAGGTGGCGCAGCGGGTATAGCACTCAGTCTAGAGTCAGAAAGACTCATCTTCATGAATTCAAATCTGGCCTCAGGCACATACTACATATGTGACCCTGGACAAGTCACTTAACTCTGTTTGCCTCAGTTTCCTTATCAGTAAAATGAGCTGGAGAAGGAAATGTCAAACTATTCCAATTTCTTTGTCAAGAAAACCCCAAATGGGGTCATGAAATTGAAAAACAACTGAACAAAACTAGGGGATTAAAGAACAAAGATAGGAAAAGTAAAAGGTAGTAAGACTTTAACATAAGCATAGTAATGGTGGCAGATAACTTAAAGTGTTGTCTATCTGTATAGAGGGGTGTTTCCTTTGGAACTCTGAGTTTGATGGGACACTTGGTTTTGCTTGCCTGCTCTCTTTTGGGGGAGCCAGAATTCATATGCCTTTAATAAAAATAGGTAGAAATATATGATAGCTTAGATCTGGATTCTCCAGGCTCCAAAAGCAGGCAACTCATTTACCATTCCAGAAATAAATTATTGGAATATAACTTCTAGCACAAATATGGGTTACTTGGCAGAAAATGAAATAAAATCTGGCTTTTACTGCTTCATTGAGCCATTTATAATCTAATAGCAGGGATTCTCCACCTTTTTAGAGATGATACATTATTTATAATGGCTATTAATAGCTACCACATATATAGCGCTTTAAGGTTAACAAAGTGCTTTCCATCTGTTCTCTCTTTTAGTTTTTACAAAAATCCTGTGATATTGGTTTATTTGTTTGATTTTATAGAATTCCCCAAGTTCACTCTCCATACCTGTGATTTAATTGGTGTAGGTAGTTCCCGGTGAAGAAACTCCTTTTACCAGAGTAGATGTGCTACTTTTCTGCCATTTATAGTCTTAGAGAGTTGCCTAGAGGACTTGTAAATACCGTGAAAATGACAGGGGTATCCCCCAAAGATCAATGGGATTCATAGCTTTAGATTGCTAAAGAAAGTTTACTGGCTTTTGGTAAGTGCACCAAATCAGTTCAAAAGCTCTATAAATGCAAAGACCTAAAGACCTTGAATTTTTCCTCCTGATTTATAAAACCACAGACAAAGCAAACCCTGACTGTGCTATAATTCCTAAAGCTTCATAATGTGTCTAGCATGGTGAGACCCTACATCTAGTGAACTCACTAAAAATGTCAATTGCTTCTTCCACAGAATATGGAAGTGGAGAAATGGTGAAGCTTCACGTTTGGATAGCACCTTATCATTTTCAAGTCATTTCTTCATATATTCTGTGTTTTATACGTTCGGTTATTACCTACCTAGTAGGTAGCTTTTTTATTAAACCCCTGTTATGTGTGTGGCACTATGCATATTATCTCACTGATCCTCACAAGTAGCATTAAAATACTGAGGGTGCTTATGTCACTCATTCAGTCAAGAAACATTTTTTTAAAGCCCTTATTATGTGCCAGGCATTTTGGTTAGCATTTGACATAGAAAGAATGCACACACACACACACACACACATTTATACACATGCACACACAAGCATGTTTACATGTATTGCTGTCCTTAAAGAACTTGCGTTCTAACAGGGGAGACTGCAAGCAAGCAACCATGTAAATAAAAGATATTCACAAGCAAAGCAGATGGGAGGTATTCTCAGAAGGAAGAGGCTAGTACGGGTTGAGAAAATATCCTGGAAAAGGCCTCCTACAGAAGGTTAAATTGCTATAGTTGGTGATTCAAACTCTTAGTAGCATTGATATACTTAAAGTTAGTCTCCCTCTCCAAAGAGAAATTAATTAGGCCAATAATTCCCAAAGTCATAGGTCATTTAATTATGGTGTATTTAAGCAATGCAAAGAACCCCATGCTTAAAATATAACACTCAGCATGTATGGGGTGTAGGAAAGAGAAGATGGAGGAAGAGGGATTTAGGGGATGTCATAAAACCCTTAGATGCTCTGGATTTCAGGCTAGAGCAGGAGCAGCTGGTCCAGATACTGACAGGTACAGATAGCTGACAGGTGTGTAGATGGGGATGTGGCCTGCCAGATGTTTGTGAAAAAGGATTAGCAATCAAATAAGCTATTGTGGAATCTATTAGCTCATTCTGGACTGCCTCATTGTCAGCACCTACTTAAAGTCACATTCAACACTGTTTGTTTTAATGTTAGAAGAAGAAATGAAGTATATTTCTGAGATCTGTTAATTGACAGTAAAATGTTTTGTGGGGTACAAATCTAGGGAGTCTTTGAAATTACCTTGAGAAGTCTTTAGATGATAAACAGCAAAGTTATTTTGGGGCCTAAACTTCAACCAATTGACACCTAGTTATTAAGTTCCTCCTATGGGCCAGGCACCATACTAGGTTCTTGTGATGCAAAGACAAGAATGAAATAGTACCTGCCCTCAAGTAGCTTATATATTATCAGAATGGTTAGGTGTTGGGTGCGGAGACATTATGCAAACATACAAGTAGATATAATATATCCCGTTATACCTTTTAAACCTTGTTTGTGTATACATCCATATGTATGCTCCATACATATATGTATTTGGTAATTTTGATGTTGAAGAGGAGATGCTATCAGCTGGGAGAATCAGAAAAATTCTGAATTGGGAGAAGGACTTTGGATTGAGTTTTGAGGGAACTAAAGATTTCTAAGAAATAGTGGTAAGGAGGGAAGGCATCACTGTCATGGGGGACAGATTTGCAAAGCCTCGGGAGTGAGAGATGGGGTGCGTTTCTAGCTTGGGAGGATCTTGTAGAGCTCACATTGCCTATGAGAGTCCAGGATCACTTCTGTGACCCACCGAGGTATCAGGAAAGAACTTGAATGGAGGTCATGTTTCTATTGAATTCAAAGAGTTTTTCCTAGCCTTGCTTGGGAATGACTTCCTGCTCTTTCGTGTAATGAAGCATTGGGGGAAAGATAGCCCACAAACGCTGTAATATTTGAGAGGAACATTGTGTTTGGTAATTGTCTTTCTTATTTAACTACCTGAAACAGTATACTCAACTACAAATATACAAAAGAACTGCAAAAAATCTCAAATATTTTCAGTCTCATAGCTCATAAGGTTTAGCTAGACATGGTTTTGGCAGATTCTAATCAGGAATATGTCACAGAACATTGAACATCTGCTTACCCATGTTCCCAGGAAACTAATTGAGTCATTAAGAGAGAGTCATTACTAAATTGACCAAATGGTATCATCCAAAGTTAGGAATCTAATTTCACTTAATTTGCCAATTTTAGCCCTTTTTCCCCACCCCCACTTTTGTTTCTCCCATGGACATTTACAGAATAGTTGTAGGATATAACTACATCATATTCAAGAATTTCATTAATTTCTACTCCCTGAACTTTGTTGCATGTGGACAGAACTTGCTTGATGCCCTACAGGATGATTCATCCATAGTTTCTGGTATTGTTTTATAATTCTTTCTTCCTGCAAGAGCAGCACGCACAGCAGGACAACAAGCATGGCTCCACATCCATCCCTTTCACACCTTCTTCTTCATTAGTGATTGGCCTCTGGAAACCTAGTACCCTCCTATTGGAGTCAAGTCAATAAGAATTTATGAAGCACCTATTGTGTGCCAGGTACTACACTACACACTGGAGATACAGAGAAAGGCAAAAACAGTCCATGCTCTAAAGAAGCTTCTAGTGGCCCATGAGGATCTGGTGAGAAATAAGACTTTTGTTTCAGGATAGTCGTCCTGAGGGGTTCATTGCCAGATGACTCTCAGCCATTGGGATCTGAAGTCAAGGGCTGTGAATTTGAGCTGATATTTCTGATTCCTAGCTAAGACAGCTAGGTACCATAAGTAGATAAAGTTCTGGGCTTGGAGTCAGGAAGACCTGAGTTTGAATTCTGCCTCAGATTTTACTAGCCATGTGACCTTGGGCAAGTCCTTTAATCCCTCTTGGCATGGGTTTTCTCATCTCTAAAATGGGCATGATAATAGACCTACTTTACTGTGGTTGGATAACCATTCATTATAGTGGAGATTCCTTTCTTATATGGGTTGGACCATGCGGTCATTAAGGTTCCATCCACTTCTCAAATTTTATGATTCTGTGAAATGAGATGATATATGTATAGAGCTTTACAGACTTTAAATACCTTCATCAGCATTAGCTACCATTATTATAAGTCATGTGAAAATGGACAACTCACTTTCCTTGTTCTGTAAAACAAAGAGATTAGAATAGGTCCATTCCAAAGGGGAACTTTACCTAAACTGAACACACGTATTCTTCTGGAAATAATTGAACTAGCTAGTGGTTATCTTGTGTGGCTTTTGAGTGTGGTCTTACAAACTAGACTGGAAGCTCCTTGAGGACTGGGACTCGGTTGCTTTTGTATTTGAATCCCCAGTGTCTAGCACAGTTTCAGATCGTAATAAAATGTATATTTTTTTATTCATTCATAATAGATATTCAAAAAGTATATGATGTGTTTGAAGTGTTTATTTGTGAAGCTGGTAGAAGTTCCACAGAACAGATGAGTGAATGAATGAAAATACATTCATTAAGTGTTATTATGTGTCAAGCAGTAGTGGTACAATTAGAAACATTATGACAGTCCCCATTCCCAGCCTCACTCTAATTGGGGAGAGAATACATAAAACAAAGTTCAGCTACTGGAAAAGGTTTAGGGATCCTTAGATCATGTAAGTGGTTAACCTATCAGTGATCTTCAAAGCTAAGAGGAAGGGGAGCTGAAAAGGCCAGCAGTATTTTCCAAGGCAGTGGCTGAGCAGATGGAAAGGGCTGTTGGTCTTTATGTCATCAAAAAGGATGAAACAGTTGACTCCTATCTCATTGAAATCCTATGAGCAGTCAGACAACCAACAAGAGGAGAAGCTAAGGGCAAAGATTCCCTATTTGGGTATAGTACTTCCTGTTGCCCAGCTGTCACAGATGGCTTCCAAGTTGAAATGACTCAGTTTCTCAGTTTGAGGGTTGATGCAATTATGGGGTTACTAATACATATTTTGAACAAGGCTTATCTCAGTTTTATTATGGGGAGGAAGGCGTTCAGGGTGCTTGCGACTTTCACTACTGTGTCTGATTTTGGTGAATAGTGTGTGGACTTGATTTTCACAAATTGGATTTTCTTCCTTCCTTGTATTTCCAGCTTTCTCTGTAACATATGTCATGCTCATTCATGTCTTTCCAAGTGTTCCTTTCATCCAGCATGATCAGATCTGGACGATTAAAGAGAATGATGCCATTAAAGGTTATGGACATGTCTGTTCAATATGGCCATGCCTGTTTAGTTCAGTTGGTTGGAGCACAGAGTTAATAAGGCAAAATCATGGGTTAAAACCCTGTTGTGAAATAGTTCCCTTCTCTGGTGCATGATCACAGACCACTAACCCAACCCTAACCATCTGGCTAAGTGGATCAGTTTGAGATTATGTGGATAGATTTGCAAAAGACCCTTCCCAGGAATGTGGAACACATTGCTTATTTTCATCTTGGGCAAATCACAAAACTTCCCTGGGTCTAAATGTCTTCATCCTCAAAATGAGGAGTTTGTACTATAAACTGTCTGAGGCTCCTTCCATATCTTGATCTAGGAGTCTGGAAGCTTAGTAATGCCATGTCAGTGACATTAGATTCAAATAAGCAGATTGCCATGTTGACATTATTATTGTTGCTTATGAGAGGCATTGTGGTGTGCTGGTTAGAGAGGTAGCTTCAGAGCCAGACTGAACTGGGTTTAGGTCTTGTCTCTAATATATCGTAGGTGTGTGACCTTAGACAAATCATTTAACCTCTTAATGCCAAAGAAAATTCTCTAAGACTATAAATTCTACAGCAGGTCTTAATAGGATTTGGTAGAGGAATTTCCTCTATGGCAGCTCCTGAAATGGATGGGAAAAATCTACTTGTTAACTGAATTTTTTTCTTGGAGTTGCTTCATGGAGCATAGAATTTTCCTCCAAAGGGGTGACCCCTAGACACTGAGAGACTGCTTGTGTTTCCTCAGTTACTACAAGCAAATCTTTCTTCCAAAAATAAAAGAAATAAAATCATAGGATTTATCATTAGCAGAAATTTTTAGAGGTTACTTGTTCCAACCCTGTTGTTTTTAAATGAGGAACCTGGAGCCTAGAAAAGTTAAGCAATTTTTACAAGGGATGAAGCAGTAAGCATCAGAGTCTGGATTCGAACCCAGGTCCTCCCACTGCAGATCTGTTGTTTGTTCCATGCTACTATGCTGATTTTCACAGTTGGGATCATTTTGTGTTTGTTTCTGAAAACCTCTTGTACTTAACAAGAGATTTTCATTCCCAAAACAATGCATGAGTCAAAATCTTGTCAGTGTCGTATGGAAATTAACTTGGGAGATTTCTGCCATTAGATATGTTGCATACCTGAGCATGAAAGTGTCCTAAGGTGAAATCCTGGCTGTATAGCAACTAGGGCTCATACATTAGCAGAAAACATTGAATGACTGTGTAAAGGTGATGGGAAAAAAAAGTCACAGCCGTATTAGGTGACATTGAATGGAGTATCCAAAGTCCTCAGAAAAGTAATGAAAAGATGATCTGCTTTCTTTTAAAGTAAACAGCAACAATAAACCCATGGGAGGTAGAAGGGGAAATAGTCTTTCAGTTAAAAGGCTAACAAACACAACAACAATAGTAGTAATATTTTTAAGTGCATATACCCCAATTTTTCATAGTATTTTTGAGATATTAAAATAACCACAAGAGGCCTCTTATTTCCCCTGGACAAATTTCCTGTGGATGATTTAGAAAAAAGGCATGAACCAGAGTCATGGAGAATGAGAAATTATGGATGGGCTGTGATCTGTGCTTACAAGGATGAGATCATGGATCCTTTGAAATATTGAATCACCAAAGGCCTTGCAGAGGTGGCAACAGGGAAAACTATGTGTCTGATGTGCAAAGAGGCAGGGTTAGCTCAAGGTTGCCGCCAGAGGACTTCCAAAGTGTGAGTTCCAGGATAGAGTGAGGAGGAAGTTCAGAGTACAGGTGTTTTTTATTTGTTTGTTTCGTTTTGTTTTATTTTCCTGGTATTCCCATTATATGGCACTTAAAAGGTACTTAAAGTAAATACTCACTGAAAGAATAAATGAATTTTCCTTTGAATTTTATTTTGCAAATTCTAGTAAAAGCCTCATAAAGGACATAATAGAAACATGAAAGACTTCATTTGTGCAGAGAAGAGGATGTTGGCATGTGTGAAGGAGGGGACCCATTTTAGCTTTCTGTGGTATTACCTTTTAATAAGCTAGCATCAAGTTGACATGGCTGACAAAATTATATATGCTCCCATAGAAAGTAGAGGCTTTTCAGTTGTCAGAGCAACATGCATCTATCCATCTATCCATCTATCTATCTCTGAGGAATGGGCCATGGAGATTTCTAAGTGATATACAGCAATAATAGAGATGAGACACTCACTTACATTACCACCCACACTAGACATACAAATGGGATTTTATGTAAAAGAAATGTTTATTAAGTAGAGGGGAAAAATGAAGAAGAAAATGAGGGTGTTTAAAAGCATCTGTTATCTTTTTCTTTGTAATGATTTAAGTTAGAGAACTTTAAAAGCAGCATTTCAGAACTGCATTTGGAGCAAAATCTTTCACTTTCCCACTTTGGCTGCTCCTGATTACTTATAATTCCAAGTATTGAAACCTTTCCCTTAGGTTTTTTCCTTTAATGAAAAAAAAATATTTTGAACATGTCTAATTTTGTACAAACTTTCTCTAATCTAAAACTTTATGAAATATGTTTACTGGTTACTAGTTTCATTTTTTTTTCATTCTGAGATTTAATTTAGGCTTTTAAAAAGAGTATAAGGAAGTGTTTGGGAAGGTTTGCCTGTGTGGTTATTTTTCTTACTATGACACCCTGGTCTGTGAAGAAGTGTAACACAGAAGAAACAGTTTGGGGTTTATATCTCAGCTCTGGTTCAGGGACAGTGACCTCCTTGCCATTTCTCAATCAAGAAACTCCATCTTCCCAACTCAGGGCATTTCCTGTTGCTGTCCCCCATGCCTGGACTGCTCTCACTCCTCATCTCTGTCTCCTTGCTTCCCTGAATTCCTTCAAGTTTCAGATAAAATCTCAGCTTCTACAGGAATCCCTTTCCAACCCCCCTTAATTCTAATGAGTTCCATCTGTTGATTGTCTCCAATTTATCTTTATTGTTTGTTTGTACATAGTTGTTTACATGATGTCTCCACCATTAAGATGGGAGCTGCTCAAGAACAGAAACTGTATTTTACCTTTTATCATATCACCAGCACTTAGCATAGTGCCCAGAACATAATAGGTGTTTAATAAATGTTTATTGACTAATTATGAAAAAAAACTCACAATCTCTCTAACCCTGTTTCTTCTTTTCTAAAATTGAGAGTGAAAATATCTCTAGTACTTACCTCACAGTGTTCGAAGAATCAGGCTAATTTGTCTGCAAAGTACCGTATCAATCTGAAATACTCTACAAATATCCGTTAGTCCTCTCAATGGAGCAAAATATCCTTAAAGTAAATCATGATGGCTGGAAAATTTGTGCCATTTGTCTTAAGCCACAGGGTGGGGTTATTTAAGTCACCCACACCATCAGCATTCTCCATGATTCAATGCTCGTTGTAGTAGCAGAAAACCTAGAAAGAAAGTGGGTGTGTGTGTGTTGATAGAAGAATGACTGAGCAAATTGTGATACGTGAATGGAGTGGAATATTACTGAGCCACAATATGGTGATGAAGAATTCAGAGAAGTATGGGGAAATTTATCTGAATGGATACAGAGTGAAAAAGATTAAAAAGGAGAGGAAGTTGTACAATGACAATAATATATAAGTAGAAACACTATGGAATCATAGACAAACTGACTTCATTGAAATGATGAAAATATATGATGAAGCATACTTCCTGGCAGCTGGTGGTGCAGTAGATAGAACACTGGGCCTGAAGTCAGGACCTTCCAGTCCAGCCTCAGATACTCTGGACATGTCACATAACCTCTGCCTGCCTCAGTTTCCTCAACTGTAAAATGGATATCATTATAGTACCTACTTCTCAGGGTTGTTGTGAGGATCAAATGAGATATTATTTGTGTAATACATTACTTAGCACACAGAGGACCCTAAATGTTTGTTCCTCTACCCTTTCCAAAGAGAAATGGGTTTCCACTCTCAGATTCAGAATGTTGCATGTGCTGTCAGATTTAGTCACTGCATTGGTAAATTGGAAAGGGGGCATGGTATAGCAGATAGGGTACTGTGCTAGGTTCTCAGACACTAACTGGTTGTGTGACTCTGGGCAAGTCAATTAAATTTCTTGAGCCTTAGTTTATTTGTAAAATTGGGGTTAATAGTAACACCTGCCATAGTGCTCTGGTGAGCAACAAATGAGATAATGTCTATAAAATGTTTGGGAAAACTTAAGGTCATGATATGAATGCTAGCTTTTATCACTATTGACTTTTTTTTTCAACCTTACGATGGAAAATTGTTACTAGGAGATAAATACTACATAAAAACAAAAGACAAAAATAAACCTTAATGAAGGAATAAATGGAGATAATACCTACAAGTACAATCAAACCTTTCTCTACTAATTAGGAGCTCCTCCTAAAGAATAAGTAGTGACAGGGTGGAGGCTTGTTTCTTGGGGTATCCAAGTATGTCTTCCCTTAGGGAACACCTTCCATTTTGAGCAAGGGGGAAGATGAATAATCCTGGCTACACACAAATCTTTACCAAATAACTTGAAAGCCAAGAGCAAAGACCTAAAGGCACCCAAGCTATTCACTAGGATCAGTGTAACTGATAATGCAGAAACCTGGAGAAAGAATGTTGATGATGATAAAAGCATTTCAGTGTTTCTTATTTCATCTGCGGTTCAATGGTTTGTATCTTAGAGGTTCCAGAACTTTGCCCCTCTGAATTTTCCCAGCTCCTACCATTGGGGAAAAAAATCTGAACCGAATCACAAACAAAGCAACCAACCTCATTTCTTCACCAGACATGTGTTCAATCCATTTATAGCAAGAACAAATATTTCTGATGACAATTAAAATGAGTGCTAATAGATGGAGAGTGAAGCAGCCAACCTCTTGCTTCTTATATATTCCCAAACTGGGAGTGGAACAGGTGGGGAGCTTTGATATACAAGCCAAATTTGTGTTCCAGGTTCAATTGCAGAAATCATTTTCTATTTTTTCCCACCTAATTCTATCCATAATCAAAATGGTTAAGGGAAAAAAACATATTGCAGGATTTTATTATGTAATTTAATCTGCTCAATTGAAAAAGAGTGTATGACCAGATGCTCAACTGACTGTAAAAACAAGCTCAGATAAGCCCTGAAGAGCAAGTCGATATTGAATTAGAATGGCTTGAATATAGGGTATATAGACATATATACTCCTTCACCAAGTTCTCAGACTCAGATTCTTGGAATTGGAAGGCACCTCAGAGACCATCCAATGCAATCTGCAACTGAACAAGACCTGACAGCTGACCTCAAGTGGCCATCCGGCCTTCCCTGGAAGGCCGTCAGGGAGAAGAGGCCTCGTACTTCCCCAGGCAGGCTTCTTTGGGATCTGGAGCCAGTTCTCATTTGTCAGCAAGTGTGACCTCAGATTAAGCCTAAAACTGCTTTACTACAATTTCTACACATTGTTCCTAGTTCTACTCTCCAGAGTCAAGCAGGAAATATCAAATCCTTCTACCCTAGAAGTTTTTTAATGTGAGATCCGTGACCCTCTAAGGAGTCTGTGGATGACTTTCAGGGCTCTATGAAGTTGGATGGGGAAACAAACAAACAAATGAAAAAAACTATATCCTAATTTTCACTCATCGATAATTGAAATGTATAATTTTGAACAGAATTCCATACTTTTTTTTCTGCATTTCTACATGCAGAACCCATGCTTTTACCACATGATAATGGGTCAAATACAAGAAGACAGTTACCGCATTCCTGAAATTCCTCTACTGAGACATACAATCTTTCTTCCCCAGGGTCAAATTTCCCAGTTATTTCAACTTCTAAAATGGCTTGAACCTAAGGCTCTTCACCAACCTGCTCCCCCAGCTCTGAATGATCTACTCAATGATCCTTCTTAAAGTGTGATATACAGAACTAAGCATAATACTGCAAGTATCCTTAGTCTATGCCACTGATGCTATATAGCCCAACTGACCAGGTCCAGTAGACTGCCATGGAACTAGCGACATACTAAAGTATTTTGTTAATCCATCTATTTATTGTGTTGTATTTTGTGTGCTACTTTGCTCTTTTTCTCCCTTGCAGGAGAAATGTCAATGGTGTGTATGTGTGTGTGTGTGTGTATGTGTGCATGTGTGTGTATGTATATATTTATGCATATGTACATGTATATATGTGCATGTGTCT
>CM053580.1:30024939-30056831 GCA_028627135.1 Pseudochirops cupreus
TTGGCTGGCATGGGGAATACCTACCTCTGTGTGCAGTTGTTCTGGGTGCTTTAGAGAAAATTAACATATCCCCGACGCGTTATCGGCTTAATCTCATGTTTTGATTTCGATAAATGCTTTTTACAGCCAGGCAAATGACATGTTTGAAATATAGGCAGCTGCTCTGACAGGTGAGTTATGTAGCATGGAGAGCGCAAATGATAAAAGGGAAGTAGAAAGAAAAGGAAGCTGAAAAAGCTTCCGGGCAGACTTGATGGGATTTTAGTTGCTGTGTTCCCAGGGGCAGATCCAAGAGTGAAAACATCTTGGCTCTATTGGTCTTGAAGAAGTACATGGATTTATCATTAACACTGCATGGGAAGTGGTTTTATAAAATCATTTTGTGATGCTGAATTACTCCGTGCAAATGAGCTCAGGGCAAAGGTAAAGGAATGCTAAAGGCAGCAATGTTAAGCTTCTGTGGAAGGAAATCTGAAATTGGAGGTTGGGTGAGTGGTAGGAAGACTAGAAAAGATTTTAAAATGTTTTGATATGTTGCTTTATATTGTTAGCAAATTTGTGTCATGGTTTAACTTTCACCAAGAAATAAAAAAAAATTCATTAAAGAGAAGGTAATATGATTTTTAGACAGTTAAAAATGATGTATGCCTACTTTTGCAATGGCATAAAGTGGTATGGAGTAAGCCAAATGAGGAAAATATTTTGGGTCTTCAAGGAAGATGCAGATACCTCCAAAGATCATTACCAAGCTATTGGTATGAATGAAATGAATGAAAACCTATAATATCCCATAAAGACAAGTGTTAGGAAATGCATATGTTGAAAGATCTGCTCGACTTTGAAATTGTTTGGTATTTTCTGATTTATCTGAGCAGGAATTCTGTTTTCCAATATTTATTGAGTATCTCTAATATGCCTTCACAGAACAAATAAGCAACAGATCCCCAGTGGTTGAGAATTTTTTGATACACACGTCAGACATATGTGCCACCACCACAGATAAAAATGTCACAAAATGCAATTGATCATCCCTACCGGTGGTAATACCAGCTCATCCTGAGCTGCTGTGGAAGATTTACAGGAGACACAAGACATTGTCTCTGCCCTCAAGGAGTTTATACCTTAGTTGGGGAGTAAAGACTAAACAAAATATGTAAAGTGCTTTGTAAATTTTTACAAAAAAAGATTTATTCTTAAGAAATAAAACAAGCATTTTCATACCACAGTAGAAAAGAAAAAGAAAAGATGATTGTTCATGGAATGACAGATCTGTTATGTACAGCTTGCTATTCTTTTAAAATATATAATAAAGTTGTCATGTAACTTTTTTCCTTTTTTTCTTCCCTACCTCTCCCACCCTAGAGATGACTGCCATTAGACATAAATGTGTGTATGTATGTATGCATGCATATATATGTGTAACATTACATACATGTCTGTAAAATCATTCCATACATCTGTTTATTAGGTTTTTTAAAAATCTGGAGGCAGATAGCATCTTCCTTCTAAGATTCTTTGTAGTTAATCTGGGAAGTTATAATAGTCAAAATTACATAGTTACTCAAAACAACATTGCTGTTATTTTATACAACATTGTCTTGGTTCTTCTTACTTTACTCTACATTATGTTGTGCAAGTCTGTCCATCTAAAACCACTGAGCTCATCATTTCTTATAGCTCAGTAGTATTATGTCACAATTATATACCACAACTTCTTCAGCAATTCATTAATTGATGGGCATCTCTGCCATTTACAATTCTTTGTCACCACAAAGAGAGCTGCTATAAATATCTTAGAACATATTGGTTCTTTTGTTGTTGTTTTTCCTTAATAGTCATTGGAAACAGACCTGGTAGTGGTATAACTGGGTCAAAGGATATAGGCAGTTTAATAACTCTTTGGGCATAATTCCAGAATACTCTCTAAAATGGTTGGATCAGTTCACAGTTTCACCAACAGTGAATTAGTGCCCCCACTTTTCCAAATTCTCTCCAACATTTGTCACTTTCACCTTCAATTGTTTTAGCCAGTTGACAGGTGTAAAATGATATGTCAAGTCTGTAATTTGTATTTCTATAATAAAAAATGATTTAGAAAATTTTTTCGTATGATTATACATTGTTTTGATTTTATCAGAAAACTGCCTGTTCATATTCTTTGACCATTTATAAATTGGAGAATGACTTGTATTCCTATGGATTTGGCAAAATTCTTTAGTATACTTGAGATATGAGACCTTTATCTGAAAAATTATACAATATAGAATTTCCTCCCCAGTTTTCTGCTTTCCTTCCGATCTTGGCTATATTTATTTTATTTTTACAAAACCTTTTTTTAAATTTATGTAATCAAAATTATTTATTTTACACTTCAGGCTGCTCTCTATATCTCTTATTCATTCATAAATTGTTCACCTATTCATAAATCTGATAGGCAATATGTTCTACGTTCTTCAAATTTCCTTGTAATATCTCTTTTTATATATAGGTAATGTATCCATTTTGACCTTATCTTGGTAAATGGTATAAGGTATTGGTCTGTGCCCAATCTCACCCAGACTACTTTCCCTTTTTCCCAACAAATTTTGCCAAATAATGAATTCTTATCCCCAAAACTTAAATCTTTACACTTGTCAACTGCAAGGTTACTATAGTCATTTGCTGTTGTAAATTGTATGTCTGCTTTGTCACACTGATCTACCTTTCTGTTTCTTAGCCAGTACTAGATAGTCTTGATAATTACTATCCTATAATATAGTTTATGTTTATATATCTATATGTAAAATATCTATATGATAAAAGGTTGTAAAATTGAAATATATGTATTTGCTAAGTAAATGCTAGTTATCAAAAGATAGGCACAAATAGAATAATAAATATTTCAATCTTCTCTCCTAGAGCCAGGGGCTAGAGTGGAACTCCTTTTGCAGTACAAAGAACGTTGAATTTGGAACAGCTTGGTCATTTACCTGTGACCTTGATCAAATTATTTATTCTCTTGAGGACTCAGTTTCCCCATCTGATAAATAAAGAGCTTGGACTACCTGATTTCTAAGGTCTTTTTCAGCTTTAGAGTCTATCAGTCAATGAATCTATATGTATCTAATAAGTGCCTGTTTTGTGCCGGGCACTTTGCTGGGCACTGGGGTTACAAACACAAAGAATAAAATGACCCCTATTCTCAGTGAGCTTAAATTCTAATTTGGTGGTTGGTGGTGGTGAGAGGCAGCAAGTTGATAGGATAGGATAGGATGCGATACGATATATTCTATTCTATTCTATTGTATCATATTATATTATATATACATAAATATATGTGTATATACACATATACATTACATATGTATATATATTTACACACATAAATGAACAAATTACACAAAGTAGTTAGAAATAGTGTACGACATGAGGAAGAGAACTGTAATCTATTTCTTACAGATAATTTGTTTGGCAATGAATCCTCTAATTTTTGCCTTTTTTTCTTTTCTACTATTCTTATGAAACACAATATAGAAATTATAAACAAAAAAAATTTCTAGACAGTTTGAGGAAGATAAAACATTACTCAATCATCTTAAACTATAGGGAAGATTTTTACTTCAAATGATAATAACCATAGCTTATCTTTATATATTGTATATGGTATTTTGCCCAACTAAGGGCAGGTGGAAAAAAAAAAAGAGTTTGCTAGGCCAAGATTAAGTCTATTCTTTTGATTGTCTGAGTCTGGTGTTGATTCGAAGTCTATTGTCCCAGACAACTGCCTGACACAGTGTTGCATGATTTCATTGTTTTAAGGAACACCTGGATGAGAATACTCTCAGTCATTGCAGGTTAGCACCTTCTTCAGGGATTGCAAAACTTCAATCTGTTTTGGTACAGGTCATGATCTAAGGATGAGTTTTCTATTTTAAAATAAAGTTTTATTTTCTTTATAGTATGTACAAAAATAGACCAGAAGCAAGAGCCATTGTTTGCCAGCTCCTTCTTCCCTAAAAAAAGTTCCTGGATTTTGCTCTGTTTTGTTTAGCAAAATACCTCATTGACTCATTGGGCAAAATGTTTTACTTTCAATACCATGTGAGACAGGGAGTTCAAGGCCTATTATCTCCATTTTGCAGATTGAAAACAACAGCAGCAGTAGCAACTGGATTTCACAGTCAGGGAATTAATAATAATAACTAGCATGGGAAATGAGAGTGATATTGTATGAGGAAACCAACACAGAGGGCTCTGTCAAGTGATAGGATAGTGCTCAAGAGAAAGCCCTTGTCCTGGATTGAAAATGAGACCAAAAAGGGAGGTTCACAATTTTGCTTGACAATAATTAATAATAAAAACAGTATCCTTTGGAGATAGAGGATAAATTTGAAATCGAATTTTAATCCCACATCCTAGTTTAACCCCTTAACAAGCTCAAAACCTCTCTGGAAATCAGTTAACTGAATGTGTTTGGTTCCCTATGCCCTCTCCCCATCTGGCAGTCAGTCTTTGGGTTTTTTTGTTTGTTTGCTTGTTTTGTGTTTGTTTTTTTCCCTCTTGGCTAAACTTTTTTAATTCCTTAAACTGAACTGATTCCACTAATGGCATGATTTTGAATCTCGCTTCCTCCTCCCCAACCTTGGTGACAACCCTCCATCTTATCAGGGCCCTTTCTACAATGTGAAATTGATTTAGTGCTCTAGATAGGATCTAACCAGACCAGGACATTGTTAGACTCCATTCTGTGCCCCACACTTCTGTTAATCCAGTTTGAGTCTGAATTAGCTTCTGATACTTCCCTTTTATATTGTTGATGCATATTGGACTTTTAAACCACTACCTCCAATCTTCTCCCTAATTTCCCTTCATCTCTCCTAGGTCTTTTAATATGAACTTCTGTCCAATTCATCCTCTCAACTCCTTATTTGTGTGGTTGATTTTTTGGACCCTAGCACAAAACTTTAAATTCAGCAAACACTGAGAGTTAAGTGAGCTTTCCACTTTGTGGAGATCTCTTTGGTTGCTGATCATGGCATTTAACTTAGATTCACATCAACTACAAATCTGACAAGTCTGCTGCCTTACTCTTCATCTAAATCACTGATATAAAATGCTGAAGAGAACTAGGCCAAGAACAGAATCCTAGGATGCACCACTGGGGAACTCTCTCTGGGTTGACATTGAAGGATTAACTGCCATTCTTAGACTTACAGATTGCTAGGTATGAAAGATACCTTAGAGATCTTAGGCTCTTAGGATCAGAGATTTAGAGCTGGAAGAGGCCTCTGAGCCCACCTTGTCCATTCACCTAATTTTACAGATGAGAAACTTGGGCTCAGAGAGGTGAAGGACTTAGCCAAGGTCACATAGCTAGTTAGCAACAGAGTTGTGATTCAAAGTTAGGTCTCCTGGCTCCCATATCAGAGCTATTACGGCAGATTATAGTGCAGAAGTTAGAGTACTGCCAACACTTTGTGGGGGTGAATGATAATGGAGATTATTTCATCTGAAGTACACTCCCATCCATTCCCATTCTTTCCTTTGCCCTAATTTGGACACTGATAGCCTCATGTATTGCAGGGGTACCTTCCTAATGGTTCTCCCTGACTCCAGGCTATATTGTAATCCAGTCATATTAATTTAGTTGAAAGATGTATCATTATGTAATAGTTCTGTGTCATCACCTCCAGCAGTTTTTCATTGTCTTTATAACATTGTCCGTAGTTCAACATTTAAGTCCCTATAATCTAACCCCAATCTATCTATCCAGTCTTATCTCACTTCTTTTCTACAGTAACTGTCATCTCTAAAGAAACTGAGCAACTCAGTGCCCTTTCCCAGAAGGACATTGAGTTTTTCTGCCTCTAGGATATTTTATTCATGCTTTCCCACCCATATGAACTATTCTTCTTCCTTTTTTGCCTCCCCATCCCTCAAGACATGGTTTGTACCCCCTCCTCTATAAAATCTTGACAACTGTATCATGGAATTATTTCTGTCCCCTCTGAGTAATTTTATATTTGTACCATCCAACTGATAGCAATCATATAATTAAACTAGCACATATTAAAGGCCTATTAGGTGCAAATCACATTCAAATGGACCTGTAGTCTCATCTATTTAGATAGATGATTGGACTCCTGCAAATGATACAAGCTGCTTCTTACCCATTTTGTATAGATCCTATCCATGTCCTTCCATTAGGTTTTGACTCAAAGGGTCCATCTAGCCTGCTGAGGGTCTTCCTAGCTTCACAAGAATACCAGCAGAACACCTGGGAGATAGATAGATGATAGATAGATAGATGATAGATGATAGATAGATAGATAGATAGATAGATAGATAGATAGATGATAGGTAGATAGATGATAAATAGATGATGGATAGATGATAGATGACAGAGAGATATCAAAATTATATATGTATACATTTATATAGTAGAGTATATATTAATATAGATATCTATATCTAGATATTAAATATAGTAGTCTGGAGAAGTAAATGTCAAACTACTCCACTGTTTTTGCCAAGAAAACCCCATGGGGGTCACAAAGACATGACTAAATTGACTAAACAACAACATATATAATAGAGTATATATCAATATAGACATCTCTATGAATATATACTCTACTATTTATGGTATCTGGATCCAGATCTAGGTCTAGAGGTTTTGTCATATACATACATACACACACACACACACACACACACACACACACACACACATATATATATATATATATATATATATATATATATATATGTATATATATATGTATATGTATATATATATACACACACATACACACATACGTACATACATATATGTATACATACACATATATATAGCTCTATTATCCATAAATCCAATAAAGATAGGAGTATATATAAAGACTTTAATATGCACACACACACCATATGTGTATGTATATATACTACATACATATGTATATACATATATACATGTCATTTGTTGCACCATCTATTTTGCTTACATATACATAATGGTTTACTTTTTATCCCTGTTCTTACTGTATTGGGTTATATCTTGCAGCCTGCTTATATACTGTATCTTCTTTGAGATATTCATTTTCATATCTTCGGAGACTCTATTCTATTTCACTGCCATAAAAGAACATTGTTTGAATATTGGCATGAAAAATATGGACCTTTATTTATAGAATTAATCTAGAGTAATTAAAAAAAAAAACTTTGCCTTCTGTGAAGTCAATACAACACCCTCTTCACCTGATGCTTAATTCTGGGCCCAGCTCATTCATTTGAATGTTCTGTCACAGTTACACATAGTGACGAACACTGAGGATACAAAGTTTTTGTTTTGTTTTGTTTTGTTTTAAAGTGCCGTTCCTTGCACTCAGGTAACATACAACTTATGACCTTATGGCCTCTGTTCTATTAGTGTGTTTGGACCATTATTAAAATATCTTCTCAAAAAGACCTAGAACAATAGATCATAAGAGTACACCTACAGAGCTGGAAGAGAGGGGTCATCTATTTCTCTCCTACTACCCCATCCCACCCAGTTTTACAGATGAGGAGGTGGAGGTCTAGACAATTTGAGTGCCGTGATCGTCCAAGGTCATAAATATTGCAGAGAGTCTGAATTGCACCCAAACCTTCTGATATAAAATTCAGCACCCTTCCCACCACACTACTATGTTCATAGGTTCCTTAAAAGTAGCTGTTGAACTGAATAAAATTGTAGTTGAATTGTTGCCAGCATGGGAGTGTCTAGGTTGCTGCATTTGGGAGATGACTTGGGTGGGTGGGGAATCAGGAGGGAGGGTGGTTCCTGAATGCCTACATTTTGACTGGGGTGATATCTCTTCTTATCTCTAGATCTGAACCTGTTATCCATAGACAAATTGCAGTTGCCATGCTTTTTAGAAAGCCCTATTTGACACACAATATACCAATATTACACAATAATATTTTTCATGGCAAATGTGTTCTTGTTATTCTACATTATGGGTTAAATTGGAGGTTAGCAAGTGGGAGAATCAGTAAGGTCTATGGTAGAAGGTGACACTTGAGTGGAGCCTCAAAATAACATAGGGGTTCTGTGAGGTGGAAGTGCATTCTAGGTACGGGGAATTGCCATCACAAAGGTGTGGGGAGTGGGAATGGAACATCATGTATGAAGAAAAGTCAGTAGGCAGATTTGATGAGGACACAGTTTGTGACAGAAATGAATATAAATGAATCTGGAAGGCTAGGTTGAAGGCAGATTGTGAAGGTCTTTAAAGGCCAAACAAAGCACTTTGTAGTTTGTTTTGGCAGCAACAAGGAGTCTTAGAGGCTCCTAGAACAGAGAATGACATGATTAGATTTGTAGACTTGAGCTTTATGAATATCACTTTGGCTATTAGATGAAAGATGGATTGGAGACGGGAAGCAGAGAACCTAATTAGGCACTTATAATATAATTCATAACATTTGGCAGACTTAACATTCTTTCCAAGTCACTTTTTGGCCCCAGTTCCTTGTCATGCTATTCATACTACCTTCTATAAACCCTGTGACATCAAAGGATGGCAGCTTCCATGAGATCAAAGGAATGTCAAAGGTCAACTAATGAAAACCAAGCCTTAAAAAGAATCCCTTCTGCACCACAGCTAAGTTGTCAATCAACTTTTACTAGGGAGTCCCTCCCTTCCCTCTCCTCTATGAAGACATTTTAGTTGAGTAATTGTTAGGGTTTTCAATTTAAATCTACCTTTCTGAAACATGTACTCATTGTTCTAAATCTGTCCTTCGGGCCAAGCAGCCCAATTCTTCCTACAGGTGGCAGCTTTCAAGTACATGCCTACAGCTGTCTTGTTCCCCTTCAGTTTTCTCTTCTTCAGGTTAGCCATCCCCATTTGCTTTAACTGATCTGATTGTGGTATGACCTTTAAGCTTGACTTGATCCTGATTGTGCTCTTCTGGGCACTACCAGGCTTACTAGTGTCCCTCCTGAAATTTGGCACTCAGAACCCAACACCATATTTCAGATGAGGTCTGTCGGGGTAGGAGACAAAAATTCTATGGATTCCCAAATCCTGGAAGTGATGCCTTTCAATGAAGCCTCCTAACCTGTTGTTAATTTTATTACTAAATACACCCAATGTAAGACCGGCAAACAACCACAAAGAGGTGACTATGTATGTCTCATATCAAGAATGCAAATGTCCCTTTTCACTTAAGCAAATGCTCCCTCAGGTTGTTCCATGAACAGGAATAAAATTAAGCTCCATTATGGCAGCACAGAGAAAATGAGAAGACAAGTCAACAAAGCTCATCGACTTTACGTGGCAGGAGATTCTTTGAATCTGTGGAGTCTGATGAGTCCATTATGTAAATTGGGAATTAGGAACCGAAAGGAACATAATAGTGGTCGTTTTGTTGAGAAGTGTCTCACCCATCAACAGCTTCCAGCAGGTGTGCTGTTGACACATGACCCAAAGGCGGAGAGGAGAGCTGACAAGTTGAGTGATGCAGCTACCTTCCCAACCTTATTATGCATTCCTCTGCTCCAGGACCTCTCCGTTTAGCCAAAAGAGCCTCCTTACTGTCTGTTCCTATTCCCATGTGACACACACCTATTTGCCTTCTCTGCCCTTTGCACTGGCTGTCTCTTATGCCAAGAATAGCTGCTCTCATCAGCTGTGCCTCTCAGAACCACCAGTTTCCTTCAAGATTCATCCCAAGCACTGCCTTCTGCATTAAGCTTTTCTTAATTCTCAGAGTTGTTTATGCGCCTCCCAAACACCTCCTGAATTATTTTTTTCACTTAATATTATTTTATTTTTCCAATTATATGTAAAGATAGTTTTCAGCATTCCTTTTATAAGATTTTTGAGTTCCAATTTTTTTTTCCTCCCTTTTTCCCTCCCTCCCTCACTTTTCCCCTACCCAGGATGGAAAGCATTCTGATGTAGGCTATACATGTACAATCATATTAAACATATTCCCACATTAGTCATGTTGTGAAAGAAGAATCAAAACAAAAGGGAAAAACCACAAAAAAGAAAAAAAGGAGAAAATGGTATGCTTTGATCTGCATTCAGACTCCACAGTTCTTTCCCTGGATGTGGATAGCATTTTCCATGAGTCTTTTGGAATTGTCTTAGGTTATGGTATGGCTGAGAAGAGCTAAGTCTATCGAAGTTGGTCGCCATACAATGTTACTGTTACTGTGTACATTGTTCTCCTGGTTCTATTTACTTCACTCAGCATCAGTTCATGTAATTCTTTCCAGATTTTTTCTGAATTCTGTCTGCTTATCATTTCTTATAGCATAAAATATTCCATTACATTCATATGCTACAACTTGTTCAATCATGCCCCAGTTGGTGGTCATCCCCTTAATTTCCAGTTCTTTGCCACCACAAAAAGAGCTGCCATCATTTTTTTTTATATATGAGTACTTTTCGCATTTTTATGATCTTTTTGGGATACAGATTAGTAGTGGTATTGCTGGATTAAAGGGTATGTAGAATTTGATTGTCCTTTGGGTATAGTTCCAAATTTCTCTCCAGAATGGTTGGATCCGTTCACAACTCCACCAACAATGCATTAGTGTTCCAATTTTGTCACATCTTATCCAACATGTCTGCATTACTTTTTTTGGGTAAATCTATGGTATATGCTTATATAATAGAATGTAAGCCCCTCAAGCATGGGTATAATATGCATTAGGGGCTTAATAAATGATTTTTGATTGATCAGTTCTATATTTTAAAAGTTCTTAGCAGAGTAAGACATTTAGTAAAATTGAATAACATAAAATTTAAAGGGAGAATGTCACAGCTTGTACTTGTGTTCATATACTCAGCTTTTAAGCAAAAATAAGAGAAACTGTGACTGGGTGAATTGCCGTTCTAAAAAAAAAAAATCTCAGGATTTCAGTAGACCCCAAGCTCAATAGGAGTCAGCAATGAAATACAGCATCCAAAAGATCGTATCATCATAAATAAACAAAAATTCATCTTTTCTTTTGCTTCATTAATTAACTACCAGGAAGAACGTACTGATTAGCCCTTTGTATCCTATTCAGGTAAGATGACATAAGAACTATTGTGTTCAAATTTATGTTTTCCACTATAGACAGAATTGATTGTTAAGGAATTTTTCCTTATATTGAGTCAACTTCTTTTTAGAAATGATCTTGACCCATTAGATTATGAGTTCCTTCAGTGCAAGGAATGGTTGTATGTATTTTCTTTTCTTTTCTTTTTTATATATAGTAGGCACTTAATACATACATATTGACACTATGACATTAAAGATACTGATCATGTCATCCCTAAATGTTCTTTTCTCTAGGCATCTCAAATTCTTTCAGAAGGTCTACAATTCCCTTACACTTATGGTCCTCTTTCTTTAGATGTGCTTCTCATGAGATATGTCCTATAGTTCTAGCTTGCTAAGAACATACCAGAACCCAGCAATCCCTTCTAGCTTTTTGTTTCCGCCGGATTAGATCTGCTTGCCTTCTGTGTTTTCATCCGAGTCATTGCTTAAAACTACTGAGCAGAGAATGTGTAGTTTTGAATATGGGCAATGGGAAGTCATGCAAGATTTTTGTAGCAAGGGAGTGATATGATATGAACTATATTTCACGATGATTGGTATGATAGTTATGAGTAGACTAGATTGTAAAAAGATATAAAGGGCCTTTTCCTGCTATATATTTTCAAAATATTTAAGAAAACAATTCAAATTAATATAATATAGAAGGGGATAACATGTATAGTGCATTGTAGACAGTAAATCAGTATACAAATACTACTACTACTATTATTATTATTGTTATAATTTCAGTGTTTCAGTAATCTAGATATGAGGTAGCATGACCTTGACATGTTAAAAAAAAAAAGATTGTAAGATATTTGAAGTCAGAGACTATCTTTTGCCTCTTTTTGTATCCCTAATATATCCCACATAGGGGGCACTTACTAAATGTTACTTGATTGATCAGTTGATTAACTGAAAGGGTATAATGTTGTAAGAAAACAGTTCTTTTTAGACTAGTCTTTCAGTAACTCTTTATTCACCTTCAGTCTTAGAAATCTGTCAACAGGACATCAGTGGTGTGGGATTCATGGGCTACAGGTCCAGCAAGCTTAGCAACTAAGGACAGGGATTTTTTCTTGCACATTCTTGTCAATTTTTGTTAATTAAAAAAAAAATCTTATAATTTAAAGAATATACAATTTCACTTGAATTTTCCATATATGAAATGAGAATGATGCGTGTTAGTTGTTTTCTAACCCTGAGAAAAATGGAGTACCTTGTCACCAAACTTAACTATTTGAACTTTGCTTCCCTAAAGAGCTTCTCTTCCTCCCACCAATGGGCTAACCCATGACATTTTCACAGCTTCTGATGCCATCTGTTTCAGCTTGTCCTCAGCTATGATTTAGAATGAAGGTTTAATTACTTCTTTAATGACTTTCTGTCATTCAGTCTTAGTATTAAATGCCCTCAAACAGCTTGTTTCTTTTGGCACAAGCTATCTCCTTTGGAGTTCCTAATATTCTTTAGATTTCTTCCTCTTTCTCTTTTTTGAATAGATTTGATCCAATTTTAAGAGATTCTCCCTCATCCCACCCACGCCCATCCTAGCCATTGCTAATCTCCTTAATCAGGGTAACTCTTTTAAGGAAATGATTGAACATGGCTTTTTAAAAGAAAAAAATCCTCGGTTAGTCAACAACAAGAATTTATTAAGTGCCTATTATGTGCCCAAACTGTGCTAAATTCTGGAGATACAAAGAAAGGCAAAAATCAGATCTAATTTTCATGGAGCTCACAGTCTAATGATAAAGAAACCATTAAAACAATTATGTACAAGGAACATTGGAGAAAATCTCAAAGAGGAGCACTAAAGTTAAGGACAACTGGGTAAGGCTTCTTGCAAAAAGTGAGATTTTATTTTGGACTTGAAGGAAGCAGGGAACACTGGAGGCAGAGAGGAGGAGGGGAGCTCCAGGTATGGAGCAGAGCCATTGAAATTACCTGGGGTCCAGAGATAGAGTGTTTTGTGCAAGAAACTGCATGGAGACCAATGCTGTTAGATTGTAAAATACATGACTGGGGATAAGGTATAAAAATGTAAGAAATGTAAGGTATAAAGAAATGTAGGGTACAAGGTATAAGAAATGTAAGGTATAAAAATGTAGAAATGTAAAGGGGGCCAGATTTTGAAGAGCTCTTTAAGTTTTGGATGTTTTAAAAGGGGATTACATTATTAAAGGCTTTTTCCCCACCTCCATTTGATATTTTGAAACTACCCAATAAGACAAAACACATTTGTTGAACCCATGTTTTGCTTTGATAACAAACATCTCACTCCTAGAGCAGCCATATGGCTTTCAGTAAGACCTTTCATTGTAGCACAAGAAAATTGGGAATGATTTGTAATTCCCCTGTCTGGTAGTTCTTGAATATCATTTTTATTTATTAAATTAATCGTTTGATATAAACAGATGATTGTGGGTATGGAACAACTGTACTCTTAACTTAACTAAGGGGGCTTTGGGAGAGTTGCTGATGCACCCGCTGCCACGTAAAGAACCACAAAGCTTTTATATTTACTCATAGGGCTGCTGAGAAGACGAATTACTTATAAATTTCTTTGGAGAATAAAAGTGGCAAAAATTGCTGTTGAGTTTTTAGGTGGTAAATATAGTATCTTTTTCCATGTGTTACATTTTTTATTGATAGATGTCTTACTTTATAAAAGACAAATAATTAGATACCAGCTTGCTGTCTACAGTTTTCTTTGTACTCAGGTATGTTGACTGCTTGCCATCAAGCTTCTAATTTTAAATTTGCAAAAGGGATAAAACAGGTAGAAATATTTCAGGGTGCTTTACCTCCAGAATGGTACATCTGGGGAAACAATCTGTATTTCACAAAGTCCACATCCAGAACCTAATCCTTTGATATCATTTGATCAGTCTAGGCTTTCTCTACTCTCCCCAAGAATTTTAAACTCATTTCAATTTATTTAGTTTTAATGTTAGTGACTAAAATCCTCCTCTAATGTTTCATTATGATGCAGTGATAACTCTGGATTCTTGAAGGTTGTAACAATGGAGCATGAGATCTAGGAGATTCTACCAAACTGGAAAGACTTTAGAGGTTGACCTGGCAATAGTTTACTATTTGTCACCCAGGTAGAAGCCTTCCTAAGTTTGGGGAAGTTCATCAGCATTGTCATCGGAGTAATTAATTTTTTAACTCCAGCAAATCTTTAGTGCAATGAAGTAAACTGTTAAGGCATTAAGACCTTTGTTGTAGGAAGATCGTAAGATCACAGGGCTGACATGAGTATTAAATGAGATAATATATGTAAATTGCTTTGCAAACTTTCAAGCGCTACTTAAATAATTCTTGTTGTTGTTGTTTTATGAGGAAAAGGACCTTGTAGTTCATCTACCTGAATTTCCTCATCTTATACATGTCGGTACTGAGATTCAGAGAGGTTAACACTTGCTCAAGATCTTAGCTTGTAAGTTATAATAATAATAGCTAACATTTCCATAGCACTTACTATGTGCCAATCACTGTGGTAAGTGCTTTACAATTATCATCTTGTTTGATCTTCATGGCAACCCTAGGAGGTAGACACTATTATTATTCCCATTTTACAGATGAGGAAACTGAGACAAACAGGAGCAAATTGACTTTCCCCAGGGTCATACAGCTAGAAAGTAGATTTGAATTTAGGTCTTCCTGACTCCAGATCTGGCACTCTATCAGTTGTGCTACCCTTCTCCCTTTATAAGATTGACACATGACTGGCAATACTTGGCTTTCAACTGAGATCTTCTTAATCCAGATCTACCCTTTTCTTTATACAATGTCATCTTGCCACTCTAATGATAGCCAGTGGAAAACAATCTTAGGAATGCAATTTGAATGGTAAAAGGTCTTAAATCTGTATACTATGAGGATTAAATGAAGGCACTTGTAATTAACCTAGAAAAGTCTTGGTTAGGAAATAAAAATCTCACTTGAAGGAGAAGGATTAGACTTTTCCTACTTGACTCTAGAGGGACATGACTAGGAGCAATGAGTGGAAGAACACAGATATCATCTTAAGCCTTCATATAAACAAAATCTGCCCATTAATTATGATTGTCCCAAAGTGGAGTGGGACACCTTGAAAGATGGAGTCCCCTTTGTTTGGGTTCTTCAAACGAAGGTTGGATGACATCGTATTTGTTATTTTAGTTAGGAGAGTCTTCTTCAGATATGCTTTAGATTAGATGGTTTCTAAAGCACTTTCCAAATCTGAAATTTTGGGATTCTGGCAATATCACCTTTTGTCACTGGTCATCCCTAATCCCTGGAATATATTTGCTTACACCTTAACTCTACTTTATAGAGTCCTCTTCCTTTCAGACATGGCCCAAGCATAACTTGCCACATACATTCTTTTTTGATCCCTCCTACTCCCAAGTAACCTTGTATTTAACTATTTTGTGTGTGTATTAACTTTATATTTAAATTTTATATATTTTATACATGTATGTGTCTCTCTCATTGGCACATAAATCCTATGTTTTTGTATTCCCACCAGCTACTCAGTGCCTGGTACATAATAGGTGCTTAACAACTGTTTTTCGGTTGCTTAATAGATCCTGGGACCTTGAAGTAAGTGTAGTAAGATAACTATATAACCACCCATTAACTTCACTTGAAGGGTTCACTTGACACCTTAAAACACAGAACCTTCATTGTGATTTTGAAATGAGCAAGACTTTTATGTCTATACACTGTCTATCCTCACCACCATTCAGGTATTTGTTCATACGCTCATTCCATCAACACTTCTTATATTCTGCATACTCTGGGATAATTCTTGCAGTCACCATCACTTTATGTTTCCAGTTTCTGAACAGAATCTTTAACGAGTCTCTATAGATATAACCATAGTGTTTCTCTCTTCTCCCACCCATTCCGTAATAGAAAGTAAACTTCTTCAGGGCAGGTACTACCCCTACACAAACCTTCTGCTAATCATACCACAAATGGTTAATAAATGCTTTTTGAGTTGAATCAGTTCTTTATGAGCGCTACATATTTATTCTATTTCGTAAAGCACCAATTTTTAAAGGGCTTTGAGGTAGGCATTGACCAATATTCCAGCATTCCCTTACTGGGGAATAGGGAACATCCATGAAGAGGTAGATGGTGACTGTGGGCCTAGTGTTGGACACATACCTATATCACCTCTCCCCCCACCCCCCACAAGTCTTTATTACCTCTATCTTTTCTCTGATTTTTTTCTCTCCCTGAAAAATTCCACATCTTCCTGGCAGCCCCATTTTCTGCCACAGCTGCATAGCATATATTATTGCTGGCATTTTGCATACAATGACTGAGGAACATGTACAGGGCTTGGTCTGCCGTCATTTTTAAACCAATGCTTTATTTTCTAGGTTTAATCTCTGGAATGCGTTCTTTCTAACAAACCCTGGATTTCGCTGTACTTCCTTTGACCTCTCTTCTCTTCAAGCCACTTCAAAACTATCCACTCTCATTAGTACTCTTAAGTAGTAGAATCTCCATTATACTTACCCGGGAGAAGCAAACAATACTCAACGGCTGCTATTATTTGTGCTAGGATTGGAAATTTCCTTTGCAATGTTAAAAATGTGCTAGATTTGTATTTAAGAGAACTTGGGTTTGACTCTAACCTTTGGACAAATCACCTGGCCTTTCTGGGTTGAGTTTCTTTCTCTGTAAGGTGAGGGTGTTATACATGGCGACCGTTAATCACATTCTTACCAACTCTAAATCTACAATTGTGTTCATAGGTGGAGGAATTTTCTTCCTCTGCCTTTGTCTAGGCCCATAGACTTTTCAGGTGCTGAGAAATGTTTGGTTTCATTAGGCTAACAGGGGCCCAGCATCCTCAGGTTACAGTGTGTCCTCACAGTTGGTGTTGTAGTTCCTTCTTTCTAGGTGTGGTTCAAGGCGCACTGTTTAGCAGGGGTGGGGAACCTGCTGACTTGAGGCCATATATGGCCTTCTAGGTCCTGTGGTACAGCATTTTGACTTAGTCCAAATTTAACAGAACAAATTATTTTATTAAGAGGAATTGTTCTGTGAAGTTTGGATTGAATCAAAGGGCTGCCCCTAGAGGGCCACACCTGGCCTCAGGCTCCCCATGCCTGGTTTAGATGGTAAGGAAAAGGAAAAGGCAAACAATTTGTGGGGTTCTTGTTTATGTAATGAGCCATTCTTCTTTCACCACAAATGATATCTCATTTGAGCTTCATGGAATGTGGTATCTTGCAAATAATAGGAACCTAAGAATGCTTTTTAGAAAGAGGGAAGGAGGGAATGGAGGAGGGAAGAAGGTAGAAAGACAAAGAGTGGTTAAAGGAGAAGGGAGGGAAGGGTCTGGGTGGAGGAGGAGAAAAAAGGAGAAGGGGAGGGAGAAGAAAGAGGGAGAGAATGAATATCTTTAAATGGGTTTTAGATTTCTTCATAAATCAATAACCACTGAGATATGACTTCTTCCCACTCCTTCAGTAACTTCTCTAAAAGACCCTTCCTTTATCTGAGACTAAGGGTCAGAGTCTTGAGATTCCCCATCTGTTGGGGTAGGAACAGGGTGATTTCTCAAGTGGTTTCATTCCCTAAACTGTCACTTGACTTTTCTTCCAGTTTCCAGAAGCTAAATCCACTGCTCAATCTCATAAATCATGCTCAGGAGGCCATGGCATTGTTTCTTTCCTGATTGCTCATGAATTATGAGTGCTTGGAAATCTGGCACATAGGATTCAGTTAATACAAACATATATACACAGATTCACACACAAATGAATACACACACACACACACTCACATCTAGCTACAAACTTGAAATTGAACCAGATATAGTTGTAATTATTATCTTTCAGTATAAGTCAACAGATCTGACATCCCTACAAATTGAAGGCCACTTTCAATTTATTTGACTTCTATCAAGTGGAAACTAGTTCTAAGAAATGTCTTTTTTTTTTTTTGGCTTTTTTTTTGGAGCGGGGAGGGCAGGGCAATTCGGATTAAGTGACTGCGCAAGGGAGAGCCACAGAAAGGGTAGATGGCGAGAGAAAGGGAGATCATATAGAAAAGCTCCATCATTTGTGGGCATGTTCTTTACACAGTTGGCTTGCTTGTTCAACCTGATTTCTCATTTTTGGTGTCTGCTTCAGGTTAAGGACATGAATCTAGAGCCTGTCATCAGGATTATTGATTTTGCTTAGTTTGTAGAGACAATATGTAGCCTTGAGTTTGAATCATATGAGTATAGCTTCTGAGCTGAAAAGGACTTGGGAGATCTTCTAGTCTAATTCTATAATTTGATAGATGAGGAAACCAAGGCCCGGAAAGCCTAGTTTAAGGCCAAAGAGGTAGGTAGTAGAGCTGAAATTTGAACCTCAGCCCTCTCCTTCAGAACCAATGTTCCAATACAGGAAGAACTTCTCACAGTTACTGATTCCTTGACTTTGGCAGAGTCACCAGATTCTCATTTTTAAAATATGTTAAATGTGGATAACAAAAGGTGGTGTAACTAAATGAGATCATTTGTAGAATGTTTTGCAAACTTTAAACACTTTTCAAATGTGAGCTTTTATTAAGCCATGATTTAGGAAATATCCTCAATCCCTCAGTCAGATAAGCTTCATATATGTCAAGATACAGAAAAAAGGGTCAGGGTTAAATCAAAATATGCAGAACTTGTTACAGTTAATGTAATGTTTTGAAATGTTTTTACTTTATATCTTTTGATCTCAATGAACTAAAATCTACTTAGATCCTCTTAGCATTAGAGGCAAAGGAAACATTTACAAGATAAGTTACTAACACTTCTGATCCTTGATTTTACATTTAAATTTCTGCTTCTTTTCATTGATGTCTTAAGTCTGAGTAAATGCTTTGAAAAACCCATCTGTTAGCATTGGCTTAAAAATAGAGTATTTCATTTCTAAACATTATGTAACTCTTAGAGTTAATAAAACTTCAATGAATGTGTAATTTCATCCACATAGATATTTTCCTAAATGATACATATTGCATATCATGCAACCTGGCCATTCGATACCATTCATATGTGTGTTCAGTCATTCTTCAGTCATGTCCAGCTCTTCATGACCTCATTTGGGGTTTTCTTGACAAAGAAATTGGAGTGCTTTGCTATTTATTTCTCCACCTCATTCTGAAGCAGAGTTAAGTGACTTGCCCAGGGTCACTTTTGCTTTTGCTAGTAAGTGTCTGAGGCTAGATTTGAACTCAGGAATCTGAGTCTTTCTGACTGCAGGCCTGGTGTTCTATCTGCTGGACCACCTAGCTTCTGTAAATTCACCAGATGGGTATACCCAATGACCTTACAATATTTCAAAGGTTACCAATGGAGCATTCAAGTTGTCCACTGGTTTTGCCTTACTCTAGCTCCTTAAGAACAAGTACTGTCTTTGGCTCCTTTTTGTATCCCCGGTGCTCAGCACATTTCCTTGCGCACAGTAGTCACTTAATACATGCTTATCAATGATTGTTGTCTGACCAGCTCATCTTTCTTTTCAATCATACCTTTCTTTGATGATATCCTTTATCCTGCTTTATAGCTCCTCGTTTGTAAGACATAGCAGCCAGTTTACATTGACCATGCACCTTTCCATTACTGTGGGGGGGAGTTTAATTGTTTAGAGACCGCTGTATATCATGACTCCTAGTCATACCAATATCAGAAGAATTTTAGTATAGAGTCATGCCAAGAGCTTCCATTCACTAAGTGATATTTACTGATATATTAGTAATCAAATGATTCTTTCTTTTGATTCATGGAGAAAATACAGTTCCACATCAAAAATTTAAATCATAAATCTTCAATTAATAAGCATTTTATATTGAGAATTGGCAGACAATGTGTTAATGTAGACAAAGGAGAAAAAAAAAGAAGGATGTGAAAGTGACTAGGTATGAGCAAGGGCTAGTTAGGGCTCAAGAATGTTGAAGAACTCTTCAAGGGTTCACCTTGGAAAGTCATCTATTCCAAGAGAACCTTGGGATTCTTGTTGCTTTGCATGGAATTAGTTGAGAAGGAGCTAATACCTTGGGCCAGTTGTCAGAACCCTTTGCATGTAAATATAACTGGTCAGTTATGCTATATACATTCATACACATCATGTTTTACCTGCTATATTTTACATGCAAAAGCCTATATAGAAATAAAAAGGGAGTGGCTGTACACAAGAGACATACATGGTATCTTAAATGAAGTGCTGTATTTGGATTAAAGAAAGACCTAAATTTGAATCCCATTTCTGGCATTTGCTAGTTATTTGACAAAAAACAAGTCACTTAAAATTTTCTGAACTGTTTTTCCATCATCTGTAAAATGGGGCCAATAACACCTGTGCATAGACTTATTTACTCATTCACCAAGCATTTACTAAGTAGCTAGATGGAACAGTGGATAGAGTTCCGGACTTGGAGTCAAGAAGGCATGAGTTTGAATCCTTCATCAGACACTTGTTATCTGTATGACCCTGTGCAAGTCACTTAACCTCCACCTTCCATAGTCACTTCATCTATAAAATGAAGATAATGATATTATCTAACTCATGGCTTTGTTGTAAGTAACAAATGGGATAATGTTTGTAAAATACTTTGTAAATTATAAAGGGTCATATTCTAGTTATGGTGATGATGAATCATCTAATAGGCATCAAGTACTATGCTAGGCACTAGGGATAGAATTTATTTTAAAAGTTCCCTTAAGGAGATTACTTGGGGGGAGGGGTGACCCAAACATTACACGCAAAGATAAGTAAAATAAAAATTTATACAAATGAATCAATTGATACAATTGGGTATGAGGGAGGGCGTCAGTAAATGCCTAGTGTTGAAGGTAGAACTAGCCCCGAGCCTTGAAGACAGCCTAAGATTCTAACTCCCTCATTTTGCATATGGGGAAACTGAGACTGCAAAAAGTTCATGACTCATATTAAACAAGTCAAATAGACAGTGAGATGGAACTTATTTTCTCTTGCTTGCCAACGAGTGACATTGTCCACTTGAACAAGATGAAGCACTGTCAAAAGGAACTTTTTCCTGCTTTTTTTCTTTTTTTCTTTTTTTGGTGGGGGGACCATGAAGGGAGATACAATGAAACTAGTTTTATTAACATTTTGTCTGACTCCTTATTGAAATTGAGGACTCTAGAACTTCTATGTACATATAGGCTTTCTGTAGAACCCAAGGCCACGCACCCTCTTGAGTATTTTGGCAAAGCTGTGTGGGCCCCAGGAGAAAGTCAACTAACAAAATGTCCTATGATTAAATAATTGGGAAAAGACTGGCATTTTAGGAATGGACAACACCAATCCACCCATCTGATATTCACTGTTCATATATTCACAACTGGCAAATGCCTAGTTTTAAATAACACACTTGTGTGTGACCTTTGAAGAAAATTACCAATGTCTTTGTTTAGAGCACATAGGGCATGGATTTTGCCAAGCTTTCCCCGCTAAATGGAGTCTATTACTCCCATATCATTGCCATGTTGTCAGAGAGTGGCACTTCATTAAAATAATGTGACCTTTAGAAGAGTCTTCCAACCTTTTACTAGGTCTTTGGTAGCATGATTTTATACTTTAATTCCTAGAGCTTTTTGATAAGTTGGAAATAAAAGTAATTGAAGGCTACATTTGTTATTTCTCTTCAGCTATAAGTTGTGAGGGTGGCTTTTTAAAATTTTGAAAATGGCAAAAATAACTGGGGGAAGTTAGTGTATTTGTCTGAACCATGAATTATCTTTGTGCCCAGCTTGAAAAAGTTTTGCCAGCATTAAAGTCAAATTGGCAAGTTTGTTCTCCCAAAGGTGGAATGGAAATAGGGGAGGAATTGGTTACAAAGAGAATGAAACCTATTCTTTTTATGCTAAAAATGATTGTGATATTTAATTGCTAGCTTTGGCATCAGAGAACTTTTATTCAAATTCAGATTCTGATATTTATCATGTAACTTCATACAAATCTCTTAACCTCTCTGAGCCTCAGTTTCCTCATCTGTAAAATGAGATTACCTGTGAGGCATTTTCTAGCCTCATTTATGATGCTATATCATTCCAGGCTACCTTTGTAAAGAAATGAGAAGAAGTCCCAAAGACCTTAACTTTTGTTAATTGTAAAAGGGAAAATGTATTTATGAACAAATCTGCTGTATGGTAAAGTCTGGTTGTACTCAATACCTCTTAATGTCTTACAGAGTAATTTCATAGGACCGAAAGATCATAGATTTTTGAGCTGGAAGTGAGAGTGCTAATAATAGAGTCAGAGGGTGGAGATAGCTTGGGAGTTCATACTCAGCCAAGTCTTCCATTTAAACAACTCGGATTTTATTCTCAGTGTCTCTTGCCACATAGTATTTCTTTTTCACACGAAGAAAAGCAACTCTGGTGATTTTTAGCCATATTTTCTTATGAAATAGTTCTGCTTTTTACTCTGTGTGTGATCCTGAATAAATGACTTCTCTTCTTTGAAGCCTCAGTTTCTTCAATGGTATAAAAAGGGGGTCAGATCAAATCACTGTCTACCTCAGGATCTGTGATCTTATTAGCCTGTCGTGCTCCCAGAACTGTCAATGCTCTCCAAATTGTAGCACTCTGGTTCAAAGCTCTGATCTCCCTACTCTCCTTCTGCCTCTGAGCCCCAGTCACTACAAGTGTTTAAACTGGTCTTGGATGACCAAATCATTAATATTGTAGGGGCAGGGTAGGGAATAAGGGTGGTATATTAGGTGACTTTCCATTTCCCCTAGTCTAGTGCATTGAATATTGGTAAGTGCTTAATCAATGTGTGTTCACTGCTAAGGTTGAATGGAAGGCCGAACAAGTCGGTGATTTCTAAGGTTCCTCCCAGGCCTACTGGTCTATGATCATTTGACTAAATAATTCTGGTCAAAAAAATGTGTGAAATTAAGTGAGGACACTTTGTGATGGTGTTGTCAGATACTGCTCCATCCCTTTGAAGTATTGTGAAGGCTAAACTTGACTGGTGATTTCAGCAGACCATCCTTTTTCCTGACCTGAGATAATTGAGGGCTGGTTGAATATTTGAAGAGAGATCACAGAGAGGGAAAAATAAGGAGGAGGTGTGCCACCATCCTTGGTTATGTTCAGCATTGGCTGCCTTTGTCTTGGCTGCCTTCAGAGAGGGTAGGTGTGACTTTAAACTGTCTTCCTACAGGCAGGATATTATTCTTTTAAAAATAGCTGCCTCTTTTACACAGCTTTCTTTCCTAGCGCACATCCATTAGAAAGAACAGGAAACAAGGCGATAAATTCCAAAGATGGCAGAGGTTGAGTGGTGCATGTGGCTTTGTGTTCATTATCATCTTTGTGTAAGTACCTGGAGGTCTCCACCCCAGGCTTTAATTTATGTATCAAATGATGCTATCCATTCGAAATTCCAAGGTTTTCATCCACAGAAGTTATTCAGCAAGTCTTGATTATGCCTTTACTATGTGTTGAGAACTGTGCTAAGTTCTAGGGATACAAAGAAATGCAAAAACAATTCCTGTCCTCAAGGACCTTGCATTCTAATGGGGGAATATTCATGCAAACAATTAAGGTTATATATATGTGCACACACATGCATATATACACATGTATGCATATGGTGTGTACATATGTGTGTAAACATGTGCATATACACACATTAAGGAAAGTACCCTAGCCATGAACGGTAGCCAGTACAAAGCTGTGAAGTAGGAAAATGGAGCATCATATGCAAGTTATGCAAAAATCCTAGTGTCACTGGGTCACAAAGTATGTGGAGGAGAGTAAAATATATGAAGACCAGAAATATCAGAAATGACAGGGATCCCCTGGAGTTTATTAAGTGGTAGCAATGGAACTCTCTGACCTGTCCTTTAAGAAAATCATGTTGGCTGAGTGGAGGATGGACTGGAATGAGGAGAGACTTGAGACGGGGATACCAACCAGATTCTTCCCTGTAACTCAGAATAAAATAGAAAATAATAGTGCTTCTCACAGCCCCAAATTAAATAGCCTCTCAGTGGAACTTCTTACAGCTCAGATGGACCCAATAAAGTTGGACAACTCCCTGTAGCTCCCTGACTTCCTTCCCTCCACTTAGCCTGTTGACAATTTATAACCCCTGCACCATCTGGGGAACAGGCTGTTGGCCGCCAAGTAGACTCATTAACATTCCCCTCTAGGAACTCTTGCTGCTTAATTAGCCTGTCTGTAGGATCCAGGAGGCGGAAGCCTTAGGTGGCTGAGTACCAAATCCTGGGTTCCCTTGTCTTCTGAAGTCAAGGTCATTCAGGATGCTGCCAAGACCTGATATGAAACACAGGCTCATAATTCCTGGTTGTGGAAGAAAATTCAAGAGCTTCAGGTATAGGAGAGCTTGTCCAAGTTAAGCAAGTGGCAAAAGATGAGAACTATGCATTCCTAGGAGTAACTGCTGGGTTGTGTGACATCTCTTTAACCCCCTAGGCCATCAGGCCTTGTCTACAGTCCAACCTTCTTGTCACAGCTAGTCAATATCATTTGTAGTACACTATCCAAGCCCAGTACTGAGCTCACTACATATGCAATAATTAAATGCATCAGACTAATTAAATCCTCCAAGAGCATATTGTTCAAAGTATTAGCATTCCAGACACTGATTTTCGGATAACTTTTTCAACTAGAAAATCAGAGAACCACTATGGTGAGAGATGGCTCATCAATTTAGTGTCAAGGATATCATTGAGTGAATGGCCTCAAACTCTTGGTATGCTTATACAAATTGATAGGGAGTCCCCCTTACAAAAGATGGCAACCAGATGTTTTCTGAAGGATAGAATAAAGAGTATTAAGGGTTACTTAAAGCGTGTGATAACTGAATTGGAAATAGAAATGGATTTCTTGATTAAAACTTCTTAACTCATATATGAGATGCCAATTATAGTTGTCCATTAATGTCTTCCAGATGACTTTAAGAATCAAATATAAGGCAGGCAGCAGAACATAATGAATGAAATTCTGGACTAGTAGTCAAGGTAAACTGGGTTCCAATATTCTCTTTGAGCTATATGATTCTAGGCCACTCACTTTACTCTGAGTCTCAGTGTCTTCAAAAGTAAAATGGATTTAATAATATCTAATGCGCCTCCCCATCCCAGGGTTTTTGTGAGGCTGAAAGGAGCTGATGTTTGAAAAGTATAAACTTACAAATGCTGTGACCCATTATTACTGTTACCATTCATATTTGCATCTGTGTTTCAAATGATAAAGTCTTGATGAGAAATATGATAAAATTATAATATGGAGAAGTTGAGATTCCATTGGCATAGGGAGAAAATATCTTCTACAAATGCAGATCAGTAACTGCTCTGCCAAGTACAGCTGGACAGAATTGCCTGAGGGCACTTAAGTAAGATGGGCAGCCAGTAGGGAATAGAGACAAGACTTGTACATGTTCCAATGCCATCTCTACCTACTATACCACAGTGTCTTTTCATAGTATAAATCATATTTAGAAAAACACAAAGTTTACAAAGCTCTTTTTATCACAATAAAATATATGTCCAGGGAGGGTTGGGGTAAATTTCACTAAGGACAAAATAGGTTTGGGAAACTGGAGAATAGGATTACACAAATACAAAATTGGACATGAGTTGACTGGCTAGTGGTAACAAAATCTGGGAGTCATAATTGGCCACAATTGGACTATAAGTTAATAAATATTAGCCTTAAGTTTTTAAGTCAATATTTCTGAGATAATATCCTTAAAACAATGAGACAAAAAGGAGCCATGAGGCAATTACTTATTAAACTTAACATTATTGGTGCACTGTGCCAAGTTTGAGAATCCAAATTTGAAAAGAGATGAACTACTTGAAAAGAGAACAGAGAAGGTCAATAACAGCAATTAAAAGGATGGAAAATATTACCGTCAACAAAGCTTAAATGTCTTGGAATTACTTAGCTCAGGAGAGGAAAAGGCTAATGGGATAATTCAGTAATGGTCTTCAACACTAGGATGAGTTGTTAGAAGTAAGCCGATCAGATCAGCTGGGCTCCATCTCCACTGAGGATAAAATAAAAGGAAATCAATGTAAACAGAAATTGGGAGATTTTAAATTACATACCATGAAGAACTTTCTAGACTATCATGATTATTATTGAGCTATGGAAACAATATCAAGAGTGACGTTTGTAGGATATTTTTAAACAAAGAAACTCCAGCAGTGGTGTTTACTCTGGAAATAGGGTGATCAGTGAATTTAATGTCTTCTAGAGAATCCTCCAGATCACACTATCATAAAAGTCTAGATTCAAACTTAAAACTGATTTATTGAACCCTAAATAGATGAAAATTAAGGAGGAAAGCTAAATATAAAAAATACCCTTTCTTCGACCCCATACACCTCTAATATTTCACATCTGTACCCCTTTCCTTTATTGATTAGGAACACAGTTTAGAAAATAAATAAAATAAGGTGAAAACCTTTAGAATTGAACCAATCAGTCCAAAAGATGGCAGATAAGAGTCAGGGTGAGAAGACAGTGAATTAGAGAAAGGAGATATAATGTATGATTATGTTCAACAAGTGATTAAATGCCAAATATGTCATTGTTAGATAATAGCAATCCAAAGACAAAAACAAAGACCAGTTCCTACCCTCAAGGAGCTTCCCTTCTATTAGGGGATACAACATGTATACAGATAAGTGGATAGAAGAAAATTTGAGATGAGGGAGAATGTTAGCTATAGGAAAGCGGCCAGTGTTTGTGTGGGATATTATACCTTCAGTGAGCTGTGGAGGCACAAAGCATTCTGGATACTAATAGTTGATGAAGGAGTACAAGGGGATGGAGGCCAGAGATGCAATTTGCTCCTCAGGAAAGAGCTAGTCAGCGAGTTTTTGCTTTAACATAAGTGTATAAAGGGAAGTAATAGGAAACATAGAAAAGCAGAGTGGAGCCAGTTCATGAAGGCTTTTGAATGTCAACCAATGAAATTTTAATTTTCTCCTAGAGGTAATAGAGAACCACTGAAGATTTTTGAGCAAAGGAGTAACAGTTGATCTTATGCTTTAGAAAGATTATTTTTTCAGTTGAATGGAAGCTAGATTGGAAAGAAGGGGAGACTAGAAACATTTACCATTTAGGAAGCTATTGCAATATACCTGAAAGCTGCTGAGGGTTTAAACTAGGCTACTGTTTGTGAAAGGGCAGAGAAGGGAACATATACAAGAGATGTTATGGAGAAGGCAATGAATAAGATGTAGCAGCTGATCAGACAAGGACTGAAAAATAGTTTGTCCACTGAATTTGATGGAATTATTCACTGTTAAGATTGAAGCCTTCTGGGGTTGGTCCATTTCCAGGAGCCAAAAGGAAAGGTAATAGGATAGCATTGATATCCCACTTTGGCAGCACATTTTTTTACTGTGATGAACTACCTCAGTTCAAGATGCCCAAGATAGGGTAGCCTCCTCTGCAATCACAGGGCGGGAGGTAACTTTGACCTCGAATCCTTTTACCCTTTTAGGTAGCTCTTGTATTCAATCCTATTCCAAAGCAAAGAAGCCCTTGGTCTCCTCTTTCTCTATTTACTTTTTCTAGGTTGCCCCTTTACCTAGGAATCTTCCACATCATTTGCTGCCCAAGGGTTTCAGCTGTTACCATATTGAAATTTCTTATCATTGAAATCAAGATCTTATTCTTCCTTTCCTCTGTTTTGAATCTTCATATATAGATTCTATACAGATTTATATCTTCTTCCCCCACAGTCAACACTGAGAAAGACAAGACTCCAAAACACACACACATGTTCTCTCTCCCTCTTTCTTCCTCTTTCTCTCCCCCTTCCTCTTACTCCCTGTCCTCCTTCTGTGTGTGTGTATGTGTGTGTTTATGTGTGTGTGTGTATATATATATAAAATAATTTGTATGTACACATATACACACAGTAATTACAGGGAGAACATTGAAGAGAGTGATTTTCAAGATGACTTTGAAAAATAGATCACCCATTTTTTTAGGAGCAGAATATAGAAGTTGCCAAGATGTAATTTAGGTTCAATATGTCTAAATGTCTTAACAATGGGAACTATCTCTAAGTAGGACAGGAGGCTGCTAAAAGGATTGGGTTCTTTCTTGCTAGAGTACTCTAAGTACAAGCTGCATCATCACCTGTTGGGTGTGTTGTAAGGCAAATTTTGTTGAGGAGTTGGTTGAACTAGATCCCCATCAGCTCTGAAATCGGGGACATCTGTGATTCCCTTCCTTTGAGATTCATGCCATTATGGCCTTATGATGACAGGTAATATTACTGTTAACTATCCAGAGGAGAGAATAGCTTTGTGGTTTTGGTGCTTCAACATGCTTTTGTCCCTGCTGGCCTCCCCATCACATAGCAATCCTGACAACATTATTGATAGCAAACGAAGCTCAAGGTCATGGGCCTTGGTGTTTTGTTCATGGTATGGTAATCTTGTTTCAGGAGATTGCAGGCTCAGCTAGTTCTTAGCTAGATGCTGGGAAGATAAATTTGAACTTGCCTTGTGACACCACTTAACTTGTAATAATGATTGTGATCAATGTCTCTCCATCCTATTTTGAGGGCAGGGAGTTTGGCTGTGAGGGCGCTGGTGTGTTTTTCCACTGTGAATGGCATTTAAAATGTCCTGCTATTTTTCCCAAAGTAGTAGCTAAGGATTATTACTATTAAGAAACTATAAATGCATTTTTATTATTCAGGGCAGGAAAATACAAGTGAGTCATTTCTCTCCAGCGAGAAAGCTGCTGAATTCATCATTTGAGCTCGTGAGTCTTCTCTTAACCAGCCATTTGGACTGGCCTATATTGCCTTCCCTCACTTTGGCTGGTCTAAGAAACTTCTCCACCTTTAAACTGTAGGGGTTTTTTTTAAGCCTTTCTCAATGAAAACAGTTATTTCTGATCCTTTCATTACAACTATATTCTTATGAGAGAATGGGGTTGGAAACACCTTGTGCCATCTTTATTTGTCAAAGGAGACTTATTTTTTTTAAATGTGTTTTATACCATCTTAAGAAAATTAAGAAATGATAATAGCTTAAAAAGAAATAATAGTAGCTTACATTGATAAAACATTTTATACAGAATATGATTTGATCCTCAAAACCATCCTGGGAGGTAGATGCTATCATTATCATTATTATTATTTTAATTTTACATAAGAGGAAGCTGAGACTTACAAGGATTACAATACTTGCCCAGGACCCCTCAGCTAGTGAATTCAGGCTTTGCTGATTCCAGGTCCAACATAGTATCTATTATTGTATATAATGCATCTCGGTGAATCAAAATCAAGGGGCAATGTGAAAATTTGGGTTTATTACCATCATTATTATGCTATTTTCTTTTTTTTCCAAAAAATGAAATGGGTTGGAGCTGGGATGATAAAGCAGGTTGCTTCTACAACAATTTGTCCTTTAGGATTTATAATAACTACTGGGTGTGCAGTATGGTTCGGTAAAAACAGGGCTGAACTTATTATCAAAAAGACCTGGAAACAAAGCTTGCCTTTGACACCAACTACCTGTGTGTCTGTGGTTAGGTCACAACCTTTCATTGCTACAGGTGACTTACTAGTCTCTAAGGTTACAAGTGAGGTGCTGGTCTCCATCAGAAGAGGGAATTTCCATACTGAGGATTCCTTCACAGAGATGAAAGCCCAAAATCCTAGGTCAATATTCTTCTCAAGATTAGACTTAAAAAAAAAAAAAAGAAATGCAATATATTTGTAGGGAACAACTGTGGAAAACTATGTTTAAAAGCAATATTATGAAATAGAAAAAAATGCTGGATTTGGAGTCAAAGGAGTTGGATTTGAAAGCCAACCCTGCTGCTCATTACCCATCCAATGAGATAATGTGTATCAAGAGCTAACCTTGATGCATGTTATGAATGCTATTATTATCATCCTCAAGATCAATGTGGATGGCTTTAGACAAGTCCTTTTTCCTCTCTGAGCCTTCATTTCCTCTTGTCTGTAGTGAAAGAACTGCAGCAGAGGCTATCAGAGGCCACTTCCAATTCTCGGTCTATCATTCCGTGAGGCACCTAATGAAAATGACATCTCTTAGAATACTTTTCCCATGATGTCTCGACATCATGTCTTGACTGGTAATTCAGCAAAATGTCACACTCTTTTCAAAGTGTTTCTTCCTATTGATTCTTCCTTGGGCAGAAGAATATGTAAAAGGATTTTATGATGATCCTCTTGGGCAGCTCAATTCTAAAGAAACCAGAAGACTACAGATCCATGGGCTTGAGGGCCACCCCAGAACCAATGGGGCTGCCTCACTGGATCTGCTGTGCCTTCTTTTTGGAGCTGGAAACAAGCCAAGGATCTTTTTACTTGATTATGTTCTCTCCCATATTCTCAGAGATACAACTAACACAAGGGGATTTATATTTGACTGAACAGGATCTTTAAAAAGTTTGTAATCAGCAGGTCATATCTCATTTCAAAAGCCATGTTTGGGGAAAGAAGAAACAAGTGTTATTCATTTTAACCCCTTGTTGCAAATGCCTAGTTCTATGGAGCCTAGGCAGCCATTGGAAGTCCTAGAGAAGGTCAAAGAATAGTAAGAGAAGGCGTAAGCAGTGCATAAGTGTCTCATGATGGAAATAATTGTAATATTAGGAATTACAGAGGAGTTTTACCTTATTGATTTTGGGGTCCAGCTAAAATATTGTAATGGCATTCTGGTAATGTAAAAATAAATATATTTTATTATATAGGGCAAGAAAATATAAATGAGCCGTTTCTCTGCAGCAGCAGAGCTGCCAAATTCATCATTTGTGCTCACAAGTCTTCTCTTAACCAGTCATTTGGACTGGCCCATATTGACCTGTCTACTTTGGCTAGTCTAAGAAACTTACATCATTGACTCAAAACTTTTTTTTTTAACCTTTAAACTAGGGGGTTTTTAAAGAGTTTCTCAATGAAAACACTTTTTGATGATCCTCTTGCAAGGGAATGAGACTGGAAATACCTTGTATCTTCTTTATTTGTCAAAGGAGGATTTCATTTATTTATTTATTTATTTTTAGAGACAATTGTATACTATCTTAAGAAAATTAAGAAATTATAATAACTTACAATGATAGAACATACAGTAATACAGTATAGAGAGCATGGTACCAATAGAGCATACAATAATTATATAAAACATATGAAGTATGAAGATCAAGAAAGGCAAACACGGAAGTTATATTTTCTTCTATTTCTTCTTTTATTTTTTAAATTTTCTCTGTCCAGCTCTCACATAGCCACCCCAAAATACCCATAAAATAGGACTCTAAACCAATCCTAGAACTCCAAAACGCACAGAAAGATACTTCCCACTAAAGTCAGCTCAGCTACGAGGAACCATATCAGCACTGCAAACCGAAACCAGCCTGGCCTGAAGCCACATCTGTGCCCCGGGGGCGGCTGGACGGGAGGAGCAGAGGAGCCTCTCAGGTGAGTGAATTAGCAGCAGCTGTGAGTGGGAATTGTGAAAGGGGGAGATAAGCAGTCTGGCCAGAAGGCCTCCACAGCAGAAAAGCCAAAGGCAGAGGTTTTGCACCCGCCTGGGCGTTGCAGCTTCCTGCCCCGGCCTGCAGGCAGCAGGGGGACTGAGCGATTGAACTCAGGCCAGGGCTCTCGCGTTGAGCTGCCTGGATCTGGATCGCCGACTTGGGCCTCGGTTTTGGAGTCCTCGCTATCCAGTCAGCCGGAAGTATATAGGAAGAGTTCCCAGCCTCTTCCTAAGAGCTACGGCAGCCGGGAGGACCCCAGCGATTTGGGACAGAGCTTTCCCTTCTGGAAGCAGAGCCCCAC
>CM053580.1:30057331-30089831 GCA_028627135.1 Pseudochirops cupreus
AAAAAAAGAATATTTCTTGTACATGCTCATGTGAATATAAATGCAATACAGTCTTTGGACTGTTCCTGAGTGCTGTGTTTTAGTGGCATTGAGTCTTATCTTTGGCGCAGTGCATTTGCAAAGGGTCAACAACTTGGCAATACAAGGAGACAGCTTAAGTGCATTTCAAAGGAGCAGCAATAAAGACTAATATTATCAGTAACTTATGACGTATGTATTGGTCTTCTATTTCAAAATATCTTCACACAACTGCTGGTTGCTGTGGTCATCTAACACTTGCTGAAGTAAAAAGTTACAGCAGAAACAGCAACAGTAAAAAGAAACACTTCATGTGAAGGGAAAACAGAAACATACTTCTGAACATAATGTTTGCTTGCATCATTGGCTTTTAATACATAAATCGGGAACTTCCATATTATAAAAAGCTGGAGTTCTTATAATGCTTTTCTTTTTTCACACTGGTCCCAGATGCGTTTAAAATCTGGTTTTAGAGTAGCTCAGATGCACCTTTCTTTTTTAGCAAAAGCACTTATTTCTTCTTCCAAACACTTCTTTTCTATTTGGCCTGTAGCGCTGTCTCTCAACTTCTTTCAAGGTTCCTTCTTTGTCCTTCATTTGCTGCACAAACATCTGTTTCATTTCCCCTTCTTTCCTTTGACGTTCACCATAAAATTCATGTGTTTTGATTTCATAGGCATCCTGAAGACTGACTGATTTGTTTTCTAGGCTTACATCTTTAAAACTCATTTCCCCCAGTTTGTAGTTCCTATAAAGTTTGTAATGTCCAATATGGGTTTGTTCTTTGAGGTCTTCCAGATTTGTTCAAATAAGCATTTCACAGAGCTTTACAAAGTAACAGTGATTAACATTTTCCACTTGAACAATGCTCCATGGGTACTGATGAGTTTTATCATCTTATTTCTAAGTTTGACCTCTTCCATACTTCACACAACAGCAAATGGCAAATGTCCATTCATTGAAGATTTAATTTGAGAAATAGTTTCATCATCTGTTGGGAATTAGTGTATCTGGGCTCTGTTGCTGACCAGTTCACTTACCAGTTTTATTATAAGCTTCTGTACTTCGGTTTTAGAAATTGTATCTGCTTTGGCAATCATAAGGATGATATTTATCTTACTATCAAGGCTCTTCATGGTTAACAAATTAAGTGTCTTAAGGTAATGTCCCATAGGTGAAATAAAGTCAAAATGAGCATGGATGTGACAATCATAATAGTTAAAGAGAGACCTTTTCATCTTCAATTCTTCTTGGAGATAGGTCTTAAACTTGTGCAACTATGTAATCAACTATCAACTGACCTGTTCTCTTTATCTATCTGGTCACCAAATCCAACTGTATTGACAATGGTCAGTTTCAAGCAAGCACTGCTTTCCTGGAGTTCATATGTCTGTTCTTTGAGTCTTACATTTGGTTGAAAGTTTGAAGATTCAAGATCATCAAAATTCTTGTTAAATAATTTGTCAAACAGAGTTGATTTTCCAATTCCAGCTTCTCCCACACAAAGAATGTTGGAGCAAAATATTTATTGAATGAACTTGTTGACTAACTGATAAGGTAAACTTTCAAAACAACATGGCCACTCATATTTAAACAACAAGGAGTATGATCTATTCTTCTTTGCCTGGTTGTAAGGTGGAACATGTTGTTTTCATCCCCCTAAGAGACTCATGGACCATGTGCAGTGGCTGGCCAGAATCTGGGATCTGGGAAAAGAGAAAGCCAGAACCTCAGTCTCTGTGCCCTCTAGCCTCCAGTGGTGCCGGGGAAGCCTCAGAACAAAGAGTAAGGGGGAGATGAAATGGGAAGAACTGAAGTAATCTCCCTGAAGTGATATTTTCATTAGAATTTTCTACAGACTACCTGAGCAGAAGGAGGAAATAATAATGAAGGTCAGAAAAGAGGTTACAAGATGGCTATAGAGGCATAATGAAGTAGTTATGGGAGAGTTAAATTATCCAGGTGTCTGTTACCCATTCTTTGCCAAAAGAAAGGCAGGTAATCCATATTTTGGCTGATTTAATTGGCATTTCCACACATCAAAAGGTGAAGAAAGCAATTAGAAAAAAAAATGATAGTGGTTTTGATTCAGAACAAGGCATTCCACTCTATTGTACACCACATCACATTTTAACCATCTACAGAATATGTATTCCCAGTTTATAACATTGTTCCTAGCCACTTCCTGTATTTCAGTATCACTTAAAGTTGTGCTTTCTTAGAAAAACAATACCATTAGGCTTTATCTAATCGATCAAGGGCTGATCTCTATTAAGGTTGTTTCAAGAGACAAGCCAATGGAAATTTGAAGATACAGTCTTTGCCAGGGTCTTCATTAAGGGCTTGAGATGCAGGTCTTAAACATCATCATCAGTCTTTGAAAGTGGACCCATGAAAGCAGCTGTGGCTGAGTGTGGGACTTCCTCTGGTATAAGTTATCCAAGTATCCAAAAATGAGGAGGGAGTGGCAGGGTGATTGGTGGAGTCTTTTAACACTTGGGTCTGAGGACCACCAGGTGTTCTTTGTGACAGGGAACCTCTGTCCAGGTGCTGAAAGCTGCTAGTGATCAAAGATTGTAAACAACCACAGCTGTGTTCAATTAAACCTCCACCTAAGCCTTTCCCCTTGACCTTTCTCTCCCTCTTCCCTCCCCCACTTCCATCTATAAAGAACCAGCAAGGGGCCCAAAACTTTTTATTTTCCCCACCCTGCTGGGAGAATTCCTTTCTCATAGTAACTTTCAGTGTTTGGTGATGGAGAGCTTTGTGGAATGGTCTAGTCCATGAATTAAGCTCTGCTGTGCTGGTATACAGTCTTCTTTTAGCCTCCTACTAGTCAGTGTTTTCTGTTCATTGTTGGGATTTCAGTGTGACTCCAGTGTCCTTTCCCAGTGAGTATTTGTAATTCTCTGTGTCTCTGTAGGGACTTGGAGGGATCTTAAGATGATCAGTGGCAGCTGTAGAGAGTGTAACTTGCCATAGGATTTTTCTGTGATGTATTTTTTTTGTTTGCATGCTAACCCAGCACCAGGCTAATTAATGCATGGACTGCAAACTTCATGGATTTATACTTAATTTCAAATGGAGCTGCTGTTAGAATTAGAAATCCAGGGGAGAAGTAGAACATTCCACAAGGGTTTTTCCACCAAGATATCTGTTTCCAATTTACAATATAATGTCTATGCTCCAATTTTCATGAAATTCCATGTTCCATTCCCTATGATGCCATGTACTGTACTTTCTGTTGCTGAGGGATATGTACTACTTACATTTGTAACATTTCCTTCTGTTGTAAATAAGGAATGGGTAGATTTGTAGGATCCACTTGGGGGAATGGGCTGGATGTAGGACAGGAAGAGTGAAGGGGGAGGGACAACTGAAGAATCAGTCTACTGAGAGAAAATGGGGAGAGCTGTTCATTGACACAAGATATGCTGTGTTCAAAACCGGGAAAGACTTAGGTTCCAATTCTGCTTTTGACCCTTAGGAGCTAAGTGATCATGAACAAATCATTTGACTCCTCAGCCTCATTTTCCTCATGTCTGAATTGGATATAACCATCCTGTAGTATGTAAGTCACAGAGCCAAAGTTCGAGTACTACAATATATGAGAATCCCTTTGGAGACTTAAGAGAAAATAGATGTGAGACATTATTGTTTATTATGATTATTGCATTATGGTGGTAATGATGATGAATTGGCCTCAGGACATGTATCAACTCACTCTGCCAATGAGCAAGAAGCCAGAAGAATTTGGAAAAATGAATGTGATAATTATGCATAATGGTACATGCTTGCAACCCGTGGCTGGTAGAACGCTTGAGTTAGAGAGTTCTAAGCTACGTTAGGACTAAAGCTCATTGAATTCCCACACTAAGTATAGCACCAAAAGTCTAACGCTCCTAGGAGTGGTGGGGCACAGAAGGTTGACCAAAAAGGGGCAAACTTGTCCAGGCTGGAAATAAATGTCTTGATTCCCTTTCTAAGCAATAGTGGGATTAGAATTGCAAGTGGCAGCTGTAGTTCCAGCCTGGGCAAGATAGGGAGATCAAATGTCAAAAAAATAATAAGAAAGGGAGAGGGAGAGGAGAATGGTGTGAAGAATCTAACTAGGGGTATTGACATCAAATGACAAGAACAATACCACCTGCTCATGATTTTGGAAGGAAGCAACACAGAAACGGCAGTTTCCAGGGGGATGATTTTCAGTGGGAGTGTGAGGAGTGGGGTAGGAAATTTTTGGATGGGTGGTGCCAGGAAGGAGATAAACAATGACTTCTATAAATGATGAGCCTCCTGTTTAGTTATAACATAATGCAAATTATTGAGAAACCTAGTTTCTATGCCTAGCTGACTATACCTGGAGCTTAGAGTACCATCATACTAAGATGGAATTGGGAGTGAATTGCTCTGAGTACAGAATCTGGAAGGAAGGAGCTAAAAAAGATATTGGCCTAACCATTAGTACTCTGGGAAATTTGTTAGACAATGAGCATTCACTAAGCCAAATGCTAGGGATACAAAGAAAAGCACAAGCATGGGTCCTGCCCTCAAGGAGCTTATACTCTAATAGACCAGGGGTAGTTTTCAATGCAACTTAGTGGATTAGGTGCCTATGATTAGGGGTCTAGCGCTGGCAATACAAAGACAAAAAAGTATCGGTCCCTGCTTTCATGGCGCTTACATTCCGCTGGACAAGAGAATGGTACATTTTAATTTTTTTTCTTTCAAAACCCTTTTTGTTATGAGAGGTAAACATCTTTAAAATCCTAAATAAGGAGGGTATACTTACTAACTTCAGGAAGCATGGCAGAAGAGTAGCAGAAACCCTGTTTCTTTTCCATAGGAAGTTGAGTTCTGTAGGGCTCAGGCTGAAAATAGTGTGGGAGACAGAGTAAAGTTTGTACAAGAAGCAAAGGCACATTGGAATGCAGGGGCATCTCCATGGCAATAAAGCATCCTATGATTTATGATTTGTACTCTTCTGAGCAAGCCAAACTACAGAACCTGCGTAATCAGGGCATAGGTATGACTCTGGAAGAAGGGAAGTTGAACAGAGTAAGATTGTAACTTGATATAAGCAAACACTTTCTTACGTTGTCCAAAATTAGAATGAAATGCCTGTTAGGTATTGGGGGCCCTATTACTGGAGGTCTTTGAGTAGTCAATCAATAAACATTTATTAAGCTCCTACTATGTGCTGTGAAGTATGCTAAGCTCTGGAGGTGTACAAGAATGTAAAAGGAGTCTTTACCCCCAAGCTAGTGGCTAGAAGAGCATGCTCTGGGACTTTCGCACAGGTCCTCTCCACCTAGAAATCCTGTGAAATCAATCCACAGGTGGGTATTAAGATCCTACTATGTGCCAGGCAATATGGTACATGCTGGGAATATAAATACAAAGAATGAAATAGTACCTGCTTGTAAGGAGCTTGCATTTTCATGGGAGAGATACATATACGTACAGGTATAGACAAAGGATAATGGTAGTTAAAAAGCTTAAACACATTAAAGTAGCAATTACCGGGCAATTTAGGAGAAAAGGTTCTTGCATTTGAAGGGATGGAGAAGGGTTTCATGTAGAAAATGGTGCTTGAACTGTGTCTTGTGGAAAAGAGGAATTCTATGGAAAGGGAATACATTCCAGACAACTGGGCATGAGAAAGCATATAGAATGTTGTGAGGAACTGAGATGAATAGTTTGGTTGGATTGTAGACAGTGGAAGGGGTTCTACAGATAAGCTCATGCTAGGCTGTGTAAGGTCTTAAAAGCTAAACTTTGAAGGTTTTCTTTTTTATCCTAGACACAGTGGGAAGCCATTAGGGTTGGTTGCATAGATGAGTTTCATGTTTGAATTGGGGTTCAAGGAAAATTACCTGGTAGCACTGTGTAGAATGGGCTGAAATAGTGAGAGATTTAATCTAAGAAGAGCTGTTAAGAGACTGTACTAATAATTTCACAAGAGGTGATAAGGACCTGAACTAAGATGGTAGGTATATGAATGAAGAAAGGGGGTCAGATATGAGAGATTTTGTAAGGGAAAGTTACAAGATTTTTTTTCAGCAGCGGTAGAAGAGGTAAAAGTCAACATTGGAGACTGTAGAAAGTTACTGACAGAATCATCATGTGTGAAATAACCTAATACCTTTCCTATCTACATTAAATATGTGGTTAAGATCAAATGAGATGTGAAATCATTCTGAAAACTATACTAAGAAAAGTAAGAAGAGAATAAACCCAAATAAATTTCCTGGGGGAGGACACTAGAAATTAGGTATATCAAGAAAGTTTTCCTATAGGAAGTAACCTTTGAGCTAAGATTTGAAGAGTTAGAGAAGCTTGTTTATTATAGTGACAAATAAACCTAATTTCATTCTTGCTTATTGGGGATCAAACAAATTCTCGGGGTTAGGGAGATTCTATTCAAATGGTTCAAATGTCCTTAGTGAATTTTTATCTTTTGACTGAAATTTTAAAAATATTGAACAGAATCATAGAATTCACTCATCAAGATTTGTGTTGGGGAAATACAGCCTGAAATTACCACGTGAGAGATGTTTTAATTATTTGAAGGAAAGGGAAACAAAACAAAACAAAAAGCTCTTCCAATGTCATATGCTTCTCATTCATTTCTTATTCTAACCTGTAAACTGCTCAAGTGTTGTTTAAAATTAGTTCATTGATTTCACACTCGGATCTTCTCAAATGTATGAATGAACTGTATAATTCTTTGAAGTCAGACATAAAATTATTGAACCATCATGGAGATGAGGTGAAAGAAGAAATTTAAAACCTTTTTTCAGGTCGCCTCTCCAGCATATAATTAGGCTTTCCCAGATGGCAAAGGAATCATTAAAAATCCATTTGGGAACCACTGGACCTATATTGAAAGTGCCTTGACCTGTTTTGGCTTCCTAATTCTCTGGGGTTTCTCTAGTTTACTGATGCAATGAAGCAGACAGCTTTTCCCATATACAGCCAACTTGGAATAATGAACAAACTAGGGGGGTTTACATTCACATACAGAGTTTAGAACTAGCCCCTTTGAAGAAATAGGGGAATGTTCTGTGTGTTTGAGTGAGCCACCAATATGGTTTCTTGACAAAAAGGTATCTCTCTCTCTCTCTCTCTGTATATATCTATATAGATAGATAGATAGATAGATAGATAGATAGTCCTGCCTTTACCAAGTGTTTGAATTTCTCTGTGGTAGCTACTGGGGACCACTGAAATCCTAGTGGCCACTGGGGTACCATTGGGTGCAGGCACATTGTAAAGTGCTTGTGGCCTGAATAAATTAATGTGCTTTCCAAAGCAGTTTACTTACTGCCACTGAATAATTTAATCTCCGAGACAATCAGATTAATTTTACTTTAAAGTATTTCATTTTTGTCTCTGTCTGAGTTGAGGATGAGGCAGGATTGGGAGGTGATTTAGTGATATTTTTTAAATGTGTTGGTAGTGGTTGTAGCTTCTCTTCCTTTCAAATATGATATTGTGGTTGTTTGCTTTTCAAGACGATTTGCTTTTGAAGTCTTATGTCAGATTCCATTCAATTATTATTTCTTTTTCTTTTCTTTCTTTTTTTTTTTTTTTGCTTTTTGGAGGGGGAAAGGCACGGCAATTGGGGTTAAGTGACTTGCCCGAAGTCACATGGCTAGTAAATGTTAAGTGTCTGAGGCTGAATTTGAAATATGTTCCTCCTGACTCCAGGGCCAGTGTGTGATATGTTCACTATGCCACCTAGCTGCCCCCCCCCCCCATTATTATTTCTAAGGGAATGATTCCGGTGTGTGTGTGTGTGTGTGTGTGTGTGTGTGTGTGTGTGTAATTTTCACTTTGTGTATGTTTTGATAAATTAGCACCATTTGGCACTTGTTTATTTCTGTTTGGTATGGAAGCTAAGTAGTAGATCAAAATTCTGCCTATTTCTCAGTATAAAAGGGGAAACTCTTGACTGGAGTGGGGCATGGATGCCATATTCTTTTGGCGAACTATATTCCCCAGAATACCATGTAGGGTTGCCTAACATAGTCATATCAATTAGATAAAGAACATGTGGGGAATAGGTAATGAATTCTCCTACTACAAGAAGTTTAAAAGAATAAAAATAGATTGGATCAATTGACATTATAACAAATCATTAAACCAATTCTGTATAGCCATGGATATCAGACAAAATGCCTACTGCTGTGAAGTTTGGTAGAATGTAAGCTCTTTGAAAATAGAGGATATATTGGGAGTGGTAGTGCATCTATGTAGTTCCTGCTACTGGGTAGGTTAAGGCAGGTGGATCACTCAAGGTGTGGAAATGTGAACTTCAGTCAGGCTAAAATTAATTGAGTGTCTGCCACCAAAATGATGAGTCCCCAAGAGCAGAGGGTCAAATGACTGTCTAAGGAAGGAACAAACCAACCCAGATTCAAAAAATGGAGCTTCTCTGTTGATCAGCATTGGGGTTGAGTCCAACTCTTCCTGACCCCATTCGGGGTTTTCTTGGCAAAGATATGGAGTGCCTTGCCATTTCCTTTTCCATCTTATTTTACGGATAAGGAAACTGAGGCAAAGTAAAATGACTTGTCCAGGATCACACAGCTAGTAAGCAACTGAACTCAAGAAGAAGAGTCCAGACCTGACTCTAGGCCCAGTGCTCCATCCACTATGCCATCTAGCTGCCTAAACATTAGAAACATTAGAGTCAACCAATGACTAGTCTCAGGTTGAGACTCCGACCCTGATTTTGTGAGGTTGCATTTCTTTTGGACTTTAGGTCAATTTATTTTCTTTCATGTGCATAGGGAAGGGAGCATTGGAATGAGCTATTGGCTAATGGTCCTGAGATAGGAAAGCTCATAATTGTATTGCCTTTCAATTCAATGAGGGGTGGAGGAAGCCACAGAAATGAAGTTCCCATATTTTTTATTAATCTAAATCTTATTATTATAAATATTGCCTTTCACTGGAGGGAGGAAGAATATGTTTAGGGAGCGAACCAATGCAATCCCTGTGCCACTGGGAAAGAAGAGAAGGGGAAAAACCAGACCCTCTACTCCCTCAAGTTATTATCAGGCAGAAGAACTGTAACCATATGAAAATTTGTATGTTCTCCTTGGAAGTGCCTCATTGTTGTTATCACTGGAACCTCCTGTTAACTCAGCATTTGTGATCATTTTATAATCTAGACCAGTGGTTCTCAAAGTGTAGCCTGGGGATCTCTGAGACCCTTTCCAGGGACTCCATGAGATCAAAATATGTTTGTAATAATACTAAGATGTTTTAATTTCTAACATAGTCAATGTTGATAGAACCACACATAAACAAAACTTCTTTGGGAGGTCCTCAACAATTTTTAAGAGTAGAAAATGGTCCTGAGACCAAAACATTTGGAAATCTTTGATCTAGACAATATGTATTTTATATGGCTGTTGTTCCCCAGTGTGGATGTTTAGACTAACCTTGAGTTACTATTGATTTCTTTGAAGGGTAGGAACAATTTCTGTTGATTTGGGGGTATCAGAAAGGAACAAGAGTCAGTATCTTTGAAAATTCAGCTGTACTAAAGGAAAGTCATTGAAAGTCAATACATTAAACAAATGTAGTTTGAAATCAACAAAATGATTAATTGTGACAATTCATGTATACATGTGTACAGATTCTCTGGGATATCATATACATGTAGGTATATAATGCCAGGGATGTACATGTACAGATGTGCAATTGTTCAGTATCTATTAAAGTCCCATGATAATTGGCATATGGTGTTGTATAACAGTACATAATAATATATGATGATTGTAATTAAGTGCATTGACTTAAGACTTTGTCTTTTAACAACTCTCAATGGAGACTGAATGAAAGATAAATTAAAGGTTCATTAAGCTGTTTTCGGGGGGGGGGGTAAGTGTTTTCAAATGGCAGATATACAATAGCATTAAATGGAATTTATTAAGATCTTATTTGCTGGACAAGTTTGGTGCCCATGATGTGAGATGTTTTAAATTTCTCCTTTAAAAAATACAAGAGTATTCTTTATCATAGTGAATTAACATTGCAGGTAACAAATGTGTAAACCAGTTTGGGAAAGCTTTAGGAATATTGATGTTTCCAGATCAAAGTGACCTTTCTTGATGGTTCTCTTCAATGTTCTATTGTCTGAAAGGAAAAACAAAGTTTAGCAGGAAACTGACAGCAGGTCATTGTCAAGGATGGAATACTGCAAAACATCCCTAGCTGCCCGGTGTCCGTTCTTTATTTTTATGCTTCTGTTTGAAAGCCTAATTCTGCCTTACTAAAGCAGGTTATGGGAGTCAAAGAGATCCATTCTAGGGATGTGATGTTAAGATGAAAAGCAGAATAAGGCTGGTGATGGAACTGCATTGATTATAATGTTTCCTCTGGTTCCTAAACATATGGTCATTTCTTGAGAGTCTCATAAAGAAGCTGGTGAAAGTCATTGTGTCTGTTTTGGAAGGGATTGTATAACATCACCTTTACCACAAAGTCTAGAGGCCTGTTGTCAGGTAGGCTACAGGGGAAATCCATGTTTATATACAGGTTGGACCAAATGATCTCCAAGCCTCCTTGCAACTCTATTTTTTTCTGTGAATTCAGGCAATGCCCTTGATATGATAAACGTATCCTAACATAAATAACCTTCAAGAATATGACCCCTAACATTCAATGATTTTTTTTTCTAAGTGATAAATTATAATATAAAAATGTTCATCTTACCAGGACTGGGGTTAGGAGGTCCTGAGTTCAAATTTGACCTCAGACACTCACTAGCTGTGTGACCCTGGGCAAGTCACTTAACCCTGTTTGCCTCAGTTTCCTCATCTGTAAAATGAGCTGGAGAAGGAAATGGCAAACCACTCTAGTATCTCTGGCAAGAAAACCCTAAGTGGGGTCATAAACAATCAGACAGAACCCAAATGGCTGAGTAGCAGCAACAGAAAATTTATATTGCCCTTATTCTGTTCCAAACACTGTGCTAAATGCTTTATGATTATGATCTCACTGATCCTCACAACAACTTTTAGAAGTCAGTACTATTATTATTCCCATTTTGCAGATGAGGAAAACTAAATCAAAGAGGTTAAGTGATCTTCCCAGGATCACACACAGCTATTAAGTGTCTGAAGCTGAATTTGAACTCTAATCTTCCTGACTCCAGCCCTGAGACCCAGGGATGATTCTCTTCAGTCACAAGATTAAGCCCCCATTCAGTTGTGTTTCCTAGATTTTTTTTTAATGGCCCAATAATTAGCACTGCAATTTTGTCTGACCATTTGATGTCAGATTACTTTTTGCAAAGGTATATTTACCTCGAAGATACCTCAACAGCAGTTGTTCAGATGTTATCCCGGAAACCTTGGAGGCTTAATCCCTCCTACACCACCTATTTCTTGGATATTGGCAGATGGGGACAGATGAGGCTGACTGTTTTACCTGCCTCCTACAGCTTTGGTCCCAACAAGATGAAGTTCCAAACCCAGCAGCCCTGACTTCTGCTGCACAGCAATCCAGGTACCCTGAGCCTTCAGGGTGTTACTACTTAGTCAGCTTCAACATCTCTCTTGGATTCCTGTATTTCCTTGGTTTGAACTTTCATCCCCAGTTCAAGTACTCCGTCCCTATATTTAGAATTGGGAGAAAAAAAGAAAACCATCATCAACAATGAAAAAGCCCAAGACCCAGATCTCTCTCTCTATCTCTCTTTCTCTCTCTCTGTTTCTCTCTCTCTCTTTTGTGAAGGGTGGGAGGTACCCCATGTATTATTGATATGGTGGTAATGGCATATGGCCTTGGGGGAAAAGAAGGAGGTGCTAAGGCCTTCCCTTTTTTGTGGTTTGAGTGAATAAGGCACCTCTTTCCTCAGATACAAATGCTGCAAAAGGCAGCATTCTTGATGAGTCAGGATGTTTTGATGGCATCAGATAATTCTAGCTGTATGGCCTCTGGAAGAAAAAAATAAAAAGCCTTTCCTCAACCACTTGTTAAGACAGCCTTGAAAGTCCATTCATATTCCAGTCCTCTGGACTTCCAAGAGCAATTTCTGGCATGGAGGATGCCATCTTGGGTTTTGTGGGCATGTGCCAAGCCCTTATTACAGTAGGATATTATCTGGAATGAAGGGGCTGCTTTTAATGTTGGGTTTGTATTCCCATTCTGGTACAGCCAAGCTAGGTGAGGTCATGGAGAGATCACTGAACTTGGCATTAATAAGAGCTGTATGTGAGTCCTTCGTTAGACACTTATGTGTTGTGTGGCTCTGGCAATTCCCTTAAACTTCTGTCAGCCTCAGTTCCCTCATCTGTAAAGTGGGAATGATAATAACATTTACCCCATAGAGTTGTTATAGATGTCCAATGAGATTATATTTGTGTGTATCTGTATATGTGCATACATATATACTATATAAAATTGTATGCATTTATTCATTTCATTGTCAAAATGTCCTATACATCCTTACCTTTACATGTCCTTTACTATTAATAGTTCACTGGAAAAACTACAGAAGACCTGAGTTTATGTCACAATTCTGACACCTAGCAGATGGGTGACAATGAAGAAGTCCTATAAAGCTCCCTGTGCTTCAGTTTCCTCATCCATATAAGGGGGATAAAAATACATCATCAATCTCATAGGGTTGTTGTGAAGAATGAACTTTGTAAAGCAAAAAGGACTATATAGATGTGAGTCGTTAGGACATAATTTTGATGAATAAGTACAAGATTTTATTTTCTTCTTTGAATAGTCTCTTCCCTTGGGGAATAGTGGTTGCTAACAACAGAGTCCTAAACCAGTGGATTATTGTGTTAAAGAACAACTTTAAGAGGCATGAACTCTAATTAAATTGTGTTTACTGGAAGTAAATAGATGCCCCTTTAACCACTGTTCACCTCTTTTTAATATTCTCCAAAAGAATGCTGTGGATAGCTAGGGGACATAGAAGGCTACGCTGACCAGCCTCACAGCCTTCAGAGAAATATCATCACATATTTATCTTTCTCTTCCCACTACTGTGGTTACTAAAAAAAAAGGGAGGGGGATAAAAATTAAGCGATTAAATGTAACTGTAATGTTGCCATCACAGTCTTCAAAAGGAACTAAATTAAAGGTATATGTGATATATTCAAGACTTTGTTGAACAGAGATTTCATTCCAACCCTTTTAAAAACTTATATGAGGAGATTATGGTGTTGGGGGCAGGGGAAAGAATCCTTCTTTGGTCAGTTTGGTGATAAACACCTCTAAATTTACTTGGGCTGGTCCTTGGTCAATAGGTATACATTCCATCACAAGACTCATACTCAAAACTTTTATTGCTTAGTTGGAGTGACCAGGGCCTGGGTACAGCCCTCAAGGGCCCAAGGTTATCCCCTCCCCATGTCGATATGGTAGAATAAAATGTGAGAATGGGTATATGTTACTTTGTACCTGTGATCTTATTGACTTGTATAGTCTCACCAATAATGCTAATCACAACCCAATTATGCCTGTGCATACTGTGTGACCTTTGATCATGTCCTCCCCTTTTGCCAAAGGGGTTTCACCCATCCAAATCAGCAGGCTAAAGCCCATTACAAAAGAAAGATTATGTAAGAGAAGTACTGTAAAGAATGTTATCACAGAATGCATGACTGGTGGGAGAAAGGGGAAGAATAGACCAATAATAAGTCAAGAGTAAGGGATATATTATAGAAAGCCTATGTGCACCATTGATACCCACACAAGGTGAAGAGTTCTAAAAGAAAGCCCCCCAGAAGGTTGGGTAGACCTCCTAGGAAGGACTTATGGGAGGACGCGTGAAAATACAAAGCGATTATCTGATAAACCTCAAAAATGCTCTTTTGATAGAAAACTGATCAACATTTATGGGTGTCTTTGTTTCTCAAGGTTGGCCCTATTTGAGTATTTGACTCTTACATGGATTTTCTATTTCTCATCTCTCCCATTCCCAATAAATGCTATATTCTGCTGTTATATTAGTTTTTCCTAAAATCTTATACTTTTATGCCATTTCCTATTTAGAAACCTACTGTTGCCTACACCTCAAATCCAAGCTCCTTCTTCTGGAATTTCAGGGCCCTTTGATGATATGACCCTACTTTAATTATCTGATATTCCCTGTTCCAGCTCAGAAGTTGCTCCCGCCTTCTGCCTTCCACTGCCACCTACTAACACACATACACATAGTCCCATGTACATGCTTTATCTCTCTCCTGTATTACCGTCCCTCCTACCCTAAATCTCCCATCTTAGGTCTTTAAGGCCTTACTGTATCACTCCAGCCTCCGTGATTCCTCCTTTCCCAGACACCTCTGGTCTCATTCTGTACCACACACATGGTTTGGTATTTCTTGTACACTAATTTTCTTCTCCCCCACTAAGCTGGGTGATACTTGATTATAGCAAAGTTTCCAATACTATTTTTTGTCTCTCCGAACACCTGGTATTGAGGACATAGTATGTTATCAATAAATTCTTGTTCCTTCCGAAGAAATGACCTCTACCTCACTGGATATCTTCAAGCAAAGGCCAAGTGGCCACTAGTCAGGCGTATTGTGGTGGACAGTCTTAATCAGGTTTGACTAGATGTCCAATGGATTCCTACTCTGATTTTCTGATTTTTTTTTCCTAAGTATGATAGTGTTGTTATTAGAGCTGAGATAGGTATGTACTATAGGAAGGCAGGATCAGAAAGGATATGGAGCAGTAGATTTAGAATGAGAAGACCTGGGTTTATACAGCTGTTCTGCTACTTACCACGCAGACTGGAGGCAACTGCCCATCTCCGGGCCTTAGTTTTCTGATCTATAAATTAAGCTGTTAAAAGTAGACGCTTTTCAGGGTCTTTCCTAAGTCTGAATTCTATCAATAGTTTAAATAATGATAGTGACAGTTATAAAAAGCAATAGGTCATATTTATATTGCTCTTCAACGTATACAAAACACTTGACATACAATATACTAAAGGCTCTCTGGCAGTGAGTGATCACACAAATGCATCTTTGAATGAGACAGAAAATAATTTTATTTTTTTGCTACATATTTTTACAATTTTTGTCACAGACCAAAACCTTGCATTCAACCAGTTCAATTCCATAAACATTAATTAAAAGTAAAACAAAAAAAACCCTCGAAATACCATGTACAAGGTTCTGGGCTAGGTACTCGGAGTACAAGGGAATTCAGTGGCATTCCACAATCATTAACCATGGATATACTTCCCTTGGAAAAGTGTAGACATTTGGAATACAAAAACCACAAAGAAGCTGTCCTTTACTTCCCCATTTCTCTTGTTATGAAATACATTCTGTCATCTAGAGCGAAATGAGCAGAATCAAGAGGATGTTGTATACAGTAATAGCAATATTGTTTTAAGAACAACTCTGAGTGACTAAGTCATTTTGATTTTTATAAATGCCCAAATTAACTACAGAGGACCTATGAAGGAACATACTGTTTGTATCCAGAGAAAGAACTGATAAATAGAAGTAGTTTTAGAATAATTGTGTGCGTGTGTGTGCGTGCGTGTGTGTGTGTGCGTGTGTGTGTGTGTCTGGTAACCATCTTTAGGATGGGGGAATGAGAAAAAAAAGGAAATTTATGCAATAACTTTATTAAATAGTTAAAAAGAATAGCAAGTTGTAGATAATAGATTTGCAGTGTCCTATGCATTCATCTTTTTTTATTCTATGTTATGGAAATGCTTGTTTTAATTCATAAAATAAAAATAAAGTAAAGCAAAGCAATGTAAGCTCCTTGAGGGCAGGTACTGTTTTATTTTTTCTTTGTATTCTCAGCATTTAGTATTGTAACCAGCACACAGGAAACACTTAATAAATATTTACAAGGTAAAATGAATCAATTATGAAAAACTTAAATTGGAATCTTAACTGAATTGTGTTTGGGTATCATGACAGCCAATGTGTTCTTTTGCTAAAGGCGTTACCATTTTATTTTGCCAATTTTTTTCTTTTCATTTCTTTCTTGATGACTTTTTTTAAGGTAGCAGAAATAAAATATCAAAGGTAACAAGTCAATTCACCATCACTTTTTTTGTTGGATAGTAAGAGGGAAAAGGATCGATAAACATTCGTGTGTCAGATGTTAAGTACTGAGAATACAAAGACAAAATGAAGTTCCCACCCTCAAGGAGTTTATGCTCTAATGGATGAGACAACATGTATACATTAAAATATGTACAAAATAGATTCATAATGTCTGGCACATAGTAGGTCCTTGATAAATGATAGCTGACTAACAAGGGAATTTAGGAAGCGAGGACTCTAGCAACTGGAAATATCAGAGCAGGTTTTGCGTAGAAGGTTGCCTTTGCATTGAGTCTTGAGGGGAAAGAGAAACCAACCTTTCACAAAAAGGGACAACTTGGAATCCCTAGTGTCATTACAAGAAAGAAATCAACCTTGAAGATATTTTTTTCTCCCTCCCCCCAACCCCTCTTTTGAAAACATAAATAACAGGCTTTTCTTTTCTTTAGAACAATTTGTTCAGGCTTTAGGAGCTATTTAATTAAATCATTACCTGCTGCACAGCCATCTGTTTTTGTCTTGGGAAGGGGATACATGGAGTTCTACATAAGTTTGGTAACTAGACAGAAGATACCATAAAAGCAATATATAGAGTCAGCAGATAGACCATGGCATGTCATTCTGTAAGCAGACAGCCTTAGAACCTAGCTAAATGGACTTACCTGGATCTGCTCTTCTTAAATACACACACACACACACACACACACACACACACACACACACACACTAAGAAAAGCAAATGATTGATTAGTTATATGTAGCACACACACACACACATGTTTTTGATAGTGGGGAGTCATATGTTCTTACCTTACTCTCTTCACTTTTCCTTTAAAAATAAAATAGATTTTTTTAAAAATCATAGAATTTCAGAATTGTCAGGAGCCTTGGTGGACATCCAGTCTCATCTATGCATCTTCATAATATAGTGGAAAAGACAGTAGATTTTGAGTTTACAGGACTTTAGTTGAAATGCCAGCCCTGCCTCTTATGTGTTCAGTTGGTTTCCATTTAGTTGTACCTCACTCTTCATGACCCTTTTGGGGGTTTTCTTGACAAAGATATTAGAGTGGTTTGCTGTTTCCTTCTCCAGCTCATTTTACAGATGCGGAAACTGAAGCAAACAGGTTTAAATGATTCGCCCAGGGTCACACTGCTGTTGAGTATATGAGGTCAGATTTTAACTTAGGTCCTCCCGATTCCAGGCCTGACTCTAACCACTGAGCCATCTAGCTGCCCATTACTTGTGTGACTTGGTCAAATCACTTAACTGCCTGAGGGTTCATTTTCCTTATCTGTTAAATGAGAGGGTTGCCTTGATTAGCCTTAAAAGTCCCCTCCTACTTTCAATCTGTGATTCTAAAAGAATCCTCTGGGTCCCGACCCATAGTTTAAGAAGTGCTGAAGGAGTCACCAGTGGAAGAAGTTTAAGAAGCTGTGCTCTATACAGCATACCCAACTAGACCTTTTCCAATGTCCATGTTTGCACATATGTTTAAGAAGAACTCATAATATTTTTGTCTCTTGTGGCTTAGAGTCAGACACCTGTTAAGGATCTGCGCCAGCCCTTGGTCTGCAGATACAGTCTCTTCCTCAATGCCATAGTCTTGTCTCCATTGGGAAAGATCTGCTGGATCTTGAGTGTAACCCATAAGAGTCTGTGGCAAGGGCTTCACCTATGTGGAGGAAAAGCCCATTTACATCAAGGTTTAGAATTTACAGTGTCTTCCTCAAACAAACAAAAAGAAATCTGGGTGTTTGGTAGGAGAGTGGCACTGGAACCCTCATACTGAAGGGAAACATGTCTTTAGGCTGCCATGTAAGTAGACACTTTCACGCCTTGGCCAGAGAAGCAGGCTTCTGTCTGTAGTTGTCTCCTTACCTCTAACACTCTCTTCACACCTCCGAAGTCTTTTCACATCATTTAGATGCAAAGGGCCAGACTCTTGCCCTGTCCCATGGAGAGTGGTTCTGATCTCTTTCTATGTCTGAGGATTTCCGTGTTGGCGACCTTAGCCTCCTACCAGGGAAATGAACTTAGCAAAAGATGTCAGCTCAACTGCCTTCTTTGTTATTTCTTTTCACTTTCTTCCTCCTTCCATCCAGGCTTTATCTTATACACGGATTGAAGGTGTATGTCAGTGGAAGTACAACTAATAACAAAGGTAACAAGTACCATTTCTATAACACTTTGATTCCCCAATGCTTTACATATATTTTCCCAGTTTATTCTCATAACATTCCTGTGAAGTAGGTGATATTATGCCTATTTTACAGATGAGAAAAATTATATTGAGAAAAGTTGTGACTTGTCCCAGGGTCACCTAGCTCGTAAATAGCTGAGGCAGGGCTCAAACTCAGAATCTTCCTGACCCCCAGGTCAACACCCTATCCAGTATGCCAAATAGCCACCTTAGTGGTGTCGTCACCTGAGAGTCTTAACTAGGAACTGAGGATGGAGGGAGGGTAAAGACCAGAAGATATAGGGAAGGGAACCCTACTTGAATGAGGCCACGTAGGGAAGGAAACATTTTCTGCAGCACATTGAGCTTTCTGTGCTTCCTAGGTACAGGATGATAGAAGGAACTGGGGGCACCTAGGGTATGGTCCCAGGAGAGGGAAGCATACCTGGAAATAATCTTTTTTTTTAAAAAAAAATAAATTTTATGTTTATTTTTAGTTTACAACATTCATATCCACAAGATTTTGAGTTACAAATTTTCTCCCCCTCTGTCCCCTACCCACCAATCCAAAACCTTGAAATAATCTTGCTGGAATCTCTTCAATATTTGTGTCCTTGGCCAAAATACCGATCGCTCTGTCCTTGTTACCTCTTCAGATTTCCCATTCACTTCACCCCATCCCTGTTCCCCAAACCCTTGAGGTTTGTCATACCTTCATATTTGACTTTGTGTCCCAGGTCCTAAAGACAGCAATTTCCCTAAAGGTTGCATCATTTAAAAGTTAGTGGATGGACTATTTAAACTGTTACTGTTGAATGGGCCCCACTGCTTTTCATTAATATTCAAAGCAGAGAATGGTTGGAATGAGGATTTTCAGCATTTATTAAATCCCTCTGTTTGTAGGAATCTATTAAGAATATGTGAAAATCAAACATTTTAGATAATAGCCCCATTCAATCCCACATGTTTGGCTGAATCGGTATTTAATGATATATATTTGGAAAGGTAAGGACTGAAAATACATGCAGCCTATCTCACAAATACGGAGCCTCTGCTTAATGAGTTCCACCCAACTCTGTAGATATCACTGGTTGACCTTAGTCCTCTGTTTAATTCCTTGGCCTGTCAATTTTTAGGAGCACAGAAAGAGCTCAGATGATAAATGCTGGTTTTTTCCATTCCATTTTTATTAAGCCATAGAATCACCTGGCACATACTGGTTGTAAAGGTCACCTTTTGTGAAATTTTAGTTTTGTGTGTTGTCCAAGTAGGCCGACTAAGCTAGACTTTTGTTCCAAAGACTTTCTGTCTCTGCTGCATTGCTGGTGTAAGGTAATGGGCACACGTGCTCAAATGGGAATTGTTCAGAACAGACTAAGTTTTGGAAAGGTTTAAAATGTCATCTCAGAAGTGGTATAATCATAGCCCTTGTCCAGCAAGTCCAAATTGTCTTCTTAATTGGGGAGGTAGCGTTCTGTAGGTAACACCGTAGAAACTGTTTTCTAATCCTTCCCTCCTTAATAACATCTCCAGCCCATTTGCCTTTGCCTCAGATGTCTCCTGTTGGAAAAGGCACCTGACTTCCTTGCATCTCCTTCTGAGAATCCATGGTTATGTTCTAGGCTTCAGTCATATGCCCCTCCTTCAAAGAGCTTTTCCTTAATTGTCCTCCCCCTCCACAAATAATCACATACATGTGTATCTATTTGTCAATAATTTGTGTTTCCTGAGTAAAATGTAAACTCCTTGAAGGCAGGAATTTTTTTTTTTTTTTGGTTTTTGTCAGTAACTGTCTTGAAATTCTCAACACCTACCTCAATGCCTTGTATGCAGTAGATACTTAATAAATGTATTTTGTTTTGGTGCAAACATGACTATCACATAAGCTTTATGAATCTCAGCTTTTTTTTAATCTATACGATGAGACAGATTGAATTGGATGCCTTCTGGAATCTCTCTTCCAGCTCTAATATTCTTTGGTTCTATGTGTAGCCATGATTTATTTAATTTTTATGGTTTCTTTAATGACAATAAAGGTATTACTTCAAAATTCAACATGTTTCATTCAACTTCTGTAAAAAATATCATTGTAAAAATTATATTTTATTACTAATGGATCTTTTTCCCCCTTACCTCTTGCTTTCCACTCAAAATCAAAATCCTTGTAAGAGATAAACACGGACAAACAAAACATTAGCCATAGCTGTGATTTTCTTTTCTTTTTTTTTTTCACCTTTAGGCATATCAGGAGGAAGGGTAGCATTCTTCACTACTGGTCCTCTGGAATCCCCAGTGGTCATCATGCTGATCAGAGTTCTAAGATCTTTCAAAGTTGTTGTTACTGTTCTCCTTCTAGATCACTATGTTGTAGTATAAACTGTTTATAAAGTTGGCTTATTTTTTCAATTTTCTTTTTTCCCCCTGAGATTCAAGAATGGATCATAGAATCTGTCAAAAGTGATCTTGGTAGCCATCTAACCCAACTTACACCCTAAAAAAAAAAAATCTCCTCCAAAATATTCCCAAATGGGTCATATTTAATCAGACTAAGACTTGATCTATTCTTTTTTTCTCATAGCTTACTCTTTCTGCTAGCATTTATAGCATTTTGCATTATTAAAATTGTAGCTAGTATCATTTACACATACCTATTGGTCTGTTCCTAACTTATGACTCCATATTTCAACCTACATTTTTATTTTTTCGTTGATACAAATGTATTTTAAAATTATTTTTCAGTGATCTTTTAATATAATCAATGTATTTTTCAATGTATGGCCTCGAGAAAGTCATTTAATCATGCCGAGCATCAGTTTCCTTTTCTGTAAAATGATGCAGTTGGCTCTCAGGGATCTAAACTTTACCTCTTGAGATCATGTGTCCCTGTCTCTTAAATTATGCAATGAGTGGTTTTAGTAATGAATTTTTTAAAGCATCTGAGAGGAATCATGGATTTTATAAAAAAAGTGATAGAATCTTATAAAGAATTTTGGGGGTGAATGAGAGGAAGAAGAGTTAAGGATCAGAAATGTGGGGACTAACAGCCAGGTTATTAATTCTTAAGTGGGATCATGACCCTCCCTTTAAGCCATGTTGGAGGAAGCATGAGACTTCTGAGTTCTGCTAATCAGAGAAGGCAACATTAAGGGAGAAAAACAAAGAGAGAATTGACTTTGCTGAGTCAGGAACTGAACGATGTGTTACTGAAAAGGCTCGTTTGGCACAGAACCTTAACTAGGAATTGCCATGACCAGGGCAAGTCACAAACCATACCTGTGTCAAGTAGCATGAAATATGTCTATAATTGGAGAAAGGGACAGGGTAGATGAGAGCAGAGAGACCCTGGGACAAAGACTTGTTGGAGAGGTTACTGTGGAGGAGGAGAGGGTAGGGTGGAATAGAGAAAGAAACCACTTAATCCTAACATCTGATAAATTCTCAATGAATAACTATTTTTGCTAATTGCTAACTTGTGTTTCAAATTCACTATGGTAGTTCCATTTTTTCTTATGCCCTCTAAATTCAGAAGCCATAGGCAAAGTCCTGGTTAACCCACCCTGGTTACTGCTGTCCTTTTGAGCATGAGCATTATATAGCTAAATGAATTGTCTGATATTTCAGTAGAACTAGGATCTCATGAAAATGGGTGTCCATTCCCATCAGTGATGTATATTGTAAGTCATATGTGCCTGCTTAGTCTGTATGATGACCATCCATGTCTTCCTCATGTATAAATCCCCTATAAAGGGCCCACCCACCACACTAGAGACATACTTCGAATTCTCTTGACATTCTATGGATACCAAAGAAACACCCAAGCTTCTCTGTTTATTTCATGCAGCCTGTGAAGCAGTATAACAATACTAGTTAGCTAATGTCTATGGGAAAAATGAACATGAACCTTTTATGGGTTATTCTTCTTCCGCTGATCTCTGAAATAAGAGTGAGGGAAGGAAATGAAAACGTGGAAGAAACAGGGAGTGTTTACTAAAGGACAAAACATGAAAAAAACACAATAATACAATGGTTGGGGAACGAAAGGAAAAAAGAAACAACAAGCCTAGTTCGTTCGTTCCTCTTGATCTCATACCCTCTAACCATAATATCTAGCATACTGACAGCACTTTAAAGTTGAAAAAGTTCTTTACATATATTGTCTCAATTGATCTTCCAAAGCACTTGGGGAAGTATGCACTACTCTTGTTATTTTTATTTCCACTCTACATTCTACAGGTAGGTGGTGCAGTGGATGGAGCACCAGACCTGGAGTCAGGAAGACCTGAGTTCAGATCTGACCTCAGGCACTTGACCCAGGGCAAATCACTTAACCCTGTTTGCCTTAGTTTCCTCATTTCTCAAATGAGCTGGAGAAGGAAACAGCAAACCACTCCAGTGTTTTGGTTAAGAAAACACCACGTTGGGTCTTGAAGAGTTGGTCATGATTGAAATGACTGAAAAACAATCCATGATAAACTGAGGAAAACAGGTTCGGTGACATACCTAGACTCACCCAGCTAGTAATTGTTTGACATTTCTTTAGAGTGGATTTAAATCCAAGTCTCCCAGCCTTCGCATGTAGTGCTCTATCCTCTTTGCCACCTAGCTGCCAAGAGAAGGTTGGGTTAGATGATCTCAAAGTCCTACCAATCTCTCTGACCTTCGCTGGTTCTAGAATTCTGACCTCTGACTGTGAGAGGCTCTTTTTAGAGGCCAATGTTATTTGACATTTAAAATGGAAAGATCACAGAATCTAATTTGGTAGGCTCAGTGGAGGTGAGCCAGCCTGCCCGTTATCACACAGGTAGTAAAGTTTAGATGAATTCTGTCATGTTTTATCCATCAATCAATATTTGTCAAGCACCTACTATGCGCCTGGCACTGTGCTAAACTCTAATTTGGCATGAGTTATTATAATAAAGCATCCTTCAATTATGTCCATTATATAAAAATTCTGCAAAATGTTTTTGGCTTTACGGTTTCATGAATATTGCATCCCCATGCCGTTTGCCTGACATTTAATTTCATATCTGCATTACTTTTATGTGCCATTGGAGATCTTTCATTTTTAATAATATTCCTATTCATAAATAAAATATGAATGATGTAAGTAGTACCCAACATAGTTTTTGGTAGATTCTCCAGTGGTTTTAATGGACCTCAAGACTAGAAATATATGGGTTTTAAAATATTCAGTAACAAAAAAAAATTACCCCTTGAATGCCAAAGTGTTATTGGTACAGATGGTGTAGATGGTTTCATTATTTTTTCACCATATTTCCTTTCCTTACTGTAAACATATTAACTGAGTTTTTGTTTTGTTGTTAAATGGTATGCCTGGGAGATGTTAGAAACGTCATCTGTCCCCCAAGTACACAGTACAGAATTGCTGTCTTTCATAGGCTTGTTCTTAGAGTTTGGTTTGTAAACAGGATTTACGGAATTTGGGCAAAGTGGTAAAAGTCCACAGAAGTCTTCTCATTATCTTCTGGAAGTGACCCTAGGCCCTCGAAAGCCCTTGAAAGAAGTTATAGCAGCTTCTGCTCTCTCTGAAGGGTTTTGGGTCTGGCAGTGGCTGGCATTCCAAGCACTGGAGTGTATTTAAAATCCAAGATGTCCTCCATGTCAAGCTGATACACCAGAGGAAGACTCTGGACTGTGTTCACGTTTGTTAAGCAGACCTTAATTAAACAAATTTGTGTTGTTGTATGTGCATTGCTAAAAGCAAATTTCAGCTATAATCTATGATCTGATCTGCCCCCATGTAAGAATCTTCTCTTTTCCATCGCCAATTAGTTGTTATTCCTACTTTAGAATAGTTTCTGGAAGTCCCTTTCTCTGTCCTAACTTGTCATGGACATAATGGCCAACACCTACCTCTGAGTGGCTTGCCAGCTGGTGCTGGCCCTCATTATTTCTCTATGTTGCTTAACACCCACACTAGGGACCAGCCTAAGCAAGCTTTTGAACTCTTACTATTATTATAATATCTTCATTTCCCTGAGTTATAATCTTTAACTATGTAGAATGTAAGACTTGTATTTCTATATCAAGCACAGTGCCTGATTCATACTAAATGCTTAATGAATTCTTGTTGATTAGTATATATTCATTTCGTTAGCCCCCTTTAGAACAGGGATTCTTAAGCTTTTCCTTTTTTTAATATTATGATCCCCCTTTGGCCATCTGATGAAGTCTAAGGACCTCTTCAAAGTAATATTCTTAAATACATAAGAGAAAGTACACATGAATAAAAAAAGAAGTCAATTATATTAAAATACAATTATAAAAATATTTTAAAAGCGAATTCAAGATTAAAAACCCTTGCATTAGGGCAGAGATGCTGCATAAAGCTCGTAGCATTCCCAATAATAGCCCCAACTGGATTAAAATGTAATTGGGAAATATTTAGCAAAATAGATAAAATACAGTAAAATCTGTGTACTATTAATAATACATGGTTTTCTAAGTCAATATAACAAAGTTTATTATGTATGATTTAGATGAGCACCAGCAGCACTACCCTCTCCTTTGTTTCTATTTGAATTTGCTTTTAGAGCATGGAAGGAATCATTTCTTACTAGTCTTCTCTGTGTCTGTCTCTCTGTGTCTGTCTCTTTCTGTCTTTGTCTCTCTTTAAGAGACACCCTTTATAAGTATTAATTAGTATTTTTCTACTCACTTCTTCTGATTCTACAATATATAGGCCTTTCTCATGAAAAATGAAAGGAAAAAAATCCACGAAAAAATAGAATGGGTGGGGAAAAGAAAAAGAAAAGACTTTGCCTCCATTCTCTTGTTTTTCTAGTCTATTGTTTCTAACTTGAATGGGTCTTTTTGAGCCCTTGTTTAAAGGTCACAGGAGGAGTGATTTGGGAATTAAGCACTATCTATTATGAGAAATGTGTTGATAGTTTTTTGAAGAGCTGAGATATTTAAAAAAAATAAATAAGGGACCTTTGAAATACATGAAAAATAGAGTACTTAGGAGTCTCATATAGATAAAAGCTTTCTTTTCTTGGAAATCCACAGTCAGAAAAGCAACAATTTAAGATCATTCATGCTGGCTGAAAGGGGGAACAATGGCAGGAGATCTATCAAACTCTAAGGGTTTCTTTTTCTTTTTCTCTTTTTTAAAAATCCAGACAGAAACTTCTAAATAAGCCCAGTGGCTTTCCACTGCCATCTTAACTCTTTAGGTGCTCAAAGCCCTCTTGTGTTTGGTCAACAGAACTGATCCCTTTCTAAAACATGGCAATCCCTTTTTGTTTAAGTAACAATCTTAGTAGAGACTAGGGAGTGGTTTGGTGTTATCCCAGGCAAATGGATAGAGTACCCAAAGTGTGTGTGTGTGTGTGTGTGTGTGTGTGTGTGTGTGTGTGTGTGTGTGTGTGTGTGTGTGTGTGTGTGTGTGTGTGTCTACACACAATATGAAGAAATAGCAAGGAAATTTGCATGTTCCCCATGCCACAAGGAAAAGACAACAGTACACTGTGCAGCCACATCATTTTAAGCTCTTAGTTATAGATGAGAACACAGTGATTTTAAAGTATTTTTACATTGAAGTAACTTGAGCATTTTGTAGTAACAATGTACTTCTGGTATAAATTGAGCACAGTGAAGTTAGCAGTTGTCTAATGCAAGAATATCCTTTGTTTTTCCAGAACAGTGCATTCCAGTGAAATTGATTCTGATAGCCATTTCTTTAAGTCAGATTTAACAATTTAGTTCCACCAACATTTATATTGAATACCACAGAAAGCACTGGTGAAAGTCACTTGGGACACAAAGACAGGAAGGAAATTGTCTCTGCCTTGAGGAAATTCTACTCAATGGGATACGTGATATATGCACAGAGAAATGAAAGTAAGGAAAATTGAAGAACCAGGAAGGGGTTCTGCAGGAAGGCAGAAGTGGAAATTTGGACGAGGAAGATGACAATGACTAACATTTATATGATACCTTAAAGTTTGCAAAATTCTTTATATTAGCTATTTCATTGGATCCTCCCAAAGGCCTTGTAAGGCAGACATCATTATTATCTCTGTGTTACAGATGAATAAATTACATGAAAGCTCTAAAGAATCTAAGATGACTTGTGATTTAGTGTCGATGAAAAAAATGTATTTGGTTAAAAACAAAACATCACCTTACGGGCTCTTTTACACCATGGTATCTACCATTTATGTATTGAAATCACTTTATATCAATTATATTTATAAGGAAGGATTAACTTCAAAAATATAGAAAAATAATACCCGAAATGCAAGCAATTCCTTCTAATATAACTCTAGCTTGCACCGCCTCAGTCTCTGGGAGAGTGGGCTCAGGCTTAGCATTTTTCCTACTTAGCATTAATTCTTTCAAATTTATATCCAAATGGTACATGCATACCCAATTAGTCTTCATCCTGGTTAATTCTGGGCAGGGTCCTATTGGTTGACTCTTGTGTTTGCTACATAGATACTATACTGGCTACAAAATCCAGTATGGACTAGACTTGCATGCCTCAGGTCCTTGCTTTCTTAACCTTTTAAAACTCACAACGTCATGGCCTAAAATCTCCTTCACATAGAAAGGACAAAAACTGAGATGCATAAAGAATCAAGGCCCTTATCTACAGGGCCACATTTTGGCCTGGGTTGAGGAGGAGGCCTCAGGATTCTCCCCTAACATCATAGACTCTTACTTGATACCCTTTGCAGGAAGAAGTCAGCTGAAGGAGGCCATTCCACCAAGGCTAATGAGAGAGATCAAGGCTGATGAAAATCTTTCAGAAGAGGCTGTAGTTTGGGTTACATAGCTCTGATAAATCAAAAAGAGGTTGATCTTCATCATGAGGTTAGCAGACCAGAATCAGTCACGCAATGTCTCTGTTACATATCATCACAACTCTGAAGGCATCCCAGACTCTTCCGTGGTAATTTGCTTTGGCAGAGAGTCCTGTTACATTCTGTGTACACTTTTAAAGACTAGGCTTATTGGCAGGTCCCCCATTATGCCAAGAAACAATTGCATAATTCACATTCATGTGACTTTTTTGATGGAGATATGTGTGTATTTGAAGGCAGTTAAAATATGTTAAAATTGTTTTAACATATAATTGAGGAAAAATAAAATATTTTATAAAAAAATAAATTTCAATTCAATCTTTTGCAAGTTGACCCAAAGTTATTAGGATTGCATCCATAGAGCTTTTATTAGTCATTTGAACGCTTGAAAATTTTATCTGCAAAGTGGTTACTTGGGCCCTATATTCTGACTCTCTCTTCTCAAGCTAAGAACATAGAGGCAAACAAGTACTGGATTTTTTATTCTGAGGAACTAAGCTTGAACACATGTTCTGCTATTTCCTACCTGTGTGACTCTGGGAAAGTTACTTCCCCTCTTACTCTTACTTCCCCTCCTTACTCTTTTGTCAAATGAGGAGATGACATACAGTAGCCTCAGAGCTTCCCGGAAACTTCCTTGATCCTAATACTTTGTGGACCTGGGTCATGTGTTATGCTTTAATTTTTCCCTTAAAAAACAAACTCATTCCTTCCATTTTACTGTAACGTTCAAAGATTCTTGCAATGTTATATGCTGTGGATTCACTTAGAGAAGCATAAATGGCTGATTATTATTGTCACTTGTTTTATGTGCTTGACATGCAGGATGACAGTTAAATAGGAAAGTCAATGCATTTCCAGTCTTCACAGCAATCACGCAGGCTATTTCACCAAAGTAAGAAGAAGCAAATCTCATCATGGTGAAAAATTAAACAAAGCTGGCACTGGCTTGTGAATGTCTGTTTACAGTTGCAGTATTTCTTGCCTTGCTAGATAGCAGTGGCTTTTCACATCTTCATTAACAAAGTGATTTTCCAAGCTGGAGAAGCTGCTGTCTAACCTCTCTAGCCCTGAAAAAACTAAGATTCTTGACATCTCTAGGGTCTAGGGTCTACTTATTAAGTCTAGTAGACTACTGTGATGAATAGAATCCTATGAAGATAATCAGTCTCTTTAAAAATATATATGGTTCTCAAAAGAAACAATTGAAAATTATTAACAAATATAAGAGGGGGCAGCTGGGTGGCACAGTGAATGGAGCACTTGCTCTGGAGTCAGGAGCACTTGAGTTCAAAACCGGCCTCAGAAACTTAACACTTACTAGCTGTGTGACCTGGGGTAAGTCACCTAACCTCAATTGCCCAGCCTTCCCCCCTTCAAAAAAAAAAACATAAAAGAAAGAATGCTCCAAATAACTAATAATGAGAAAAACATAAAAAACTCAGAATGTTTGTCTCAAATGCAGCAAATATGGGAAAAAATACAGGAATTGTGCATTTATGGAAAGATTTGCACATTAATGCACTGTTGGTGTAAATGTGGAATAGTCCAGTAATTCTAGAAAGCCGGTTGGAATTATGTGAAGAGTGACTAAAATGCCCAGACCTGTTTACCAAATCACAGAACCCACTGCTAAGTACCCCAAATGAGACTGTTGACAAACGAGAAAGGCTCCACATACACCAAAATATTTATAGCAGTACTTTTAGATATAGCAACGAAAAGCTGTAAACAAAGTGAATCCCCATCAGTTTGAAAATGGCTAAAGAAATTGGAGTACGTCCATGAATGCAATGAAATATTATTAGGCTGTGAGAAATGAGAAATATGGCAAGAATTTCATATACTTCATGTAACGTGAAGAATGTAGAACCAGGCAAACACCATGCACAGTGACTAGAACCACATTCTGTTCTACAAATAAGAAAACAAAACAAAATAATGAAACCTGTGGCCTATGAAAATATAATGGCCAAACTTGTCCCCAGGAAAGAAATACAAGAAAGCACTTCCCTAGCCCAGGGGTGGCGAACCTGTGACCTTGAGGCCATATGTTGTCCTCTAGGTCCTCAAGAGAAGCCCTTTGACTATCCAAACTTCACCGCACACAAACTCTTAGGGGATTCAGTCAAGGGGCCACCCTCAAGGACCTAAAGGGTCTCAAAGTCTTGGGTTCCCCACCCCTGCTCTGACTCCTTCACAGTGGGGGAAAGGGGAGTATGACTACAGAATGCTGCATAAAGCATCTATCTTTTTCAGTAATTTGGCTCTTTTCATGTAACTTTTTCTTCTTTTAAAAAATTTCTTTAGAGGTCATCTGATGAAAGAGGGATACCTCAGGAAATGTAGGTGATTTAAAAATAAAAATCCTAAGATTATTTTAAAATACACCCTTAATATGTGTTTTGTGAATCATTACAATTAAAAGTAATGATTTGTGTTGTGTTTTAATTTAATTTCTTTAGTATTCCCCAATATCATTTTATTAAGGTATTGCCTCTTTTGAGGTATATTGTTAGCCACCCACTGAGAGACAGATTGTGTTTGAGAGGGTTTTCTTCATGCGGTATTTTCCTTGACCAAAATAATTCATCATTTAGATGTGAGGACCTGAGAACTCTGCCACTTAGTCCCCCTGGGACCTTGGGCAACTTGCTTGCTCCTTCTTCGTCATCAGTTTCCCCACATGAAAAATGAGGAGTTTGGACAAGTTGGATTTATGGGGTCATTTCGGCTCTAAATCTCTTATCCTGTGATTTGTGAAATGAGGAGGTTGGCTGAAATGACCTCTGGGGTCACTGGAAGTTTTGAATCACTTGTGACCAGGCCGAATCCTCGATAATGAACTTCTCTGAACTCAGCTAAGCCAATGCTCCAGCCACACAGCTAAAGAATGGAATCAGTCAATAGCCTCTCTAGCTTGAGGGCGTTGGCCAGATTTGGGGATCTTCTGGCATGATCCTGGACAAGAACTCTAGGCACAGTGGTCTGAAAGATTCCTCTTGAAATAAGCAAGCTTGTTGGAAATCAGGCAGTGAATATACAGCAGTAATGTCCACAGAATATCTCATGGATGTGGTTAATTGAGGTCTCAAAGATGCAACTTAAATATTGAAGCTGAAGGCCTTTGATGTTTCCAGGCAGCATCAGTTTTAGAAGGTCATGAGCACCTTGGTAGTGTTTAATAGGTATGAAATGGATAGAGTGCTGGGCCTGGAGTCTAGAAGACCTGACTTAACATCCTGCCTCAGTCACATACTAACTGTGTGGCCCTGGGCAAGTCACTTAACCTTTGCTTGCCTTGGTCCCCTTGTCTGTAAAATGGGGATAATAATAGTACCTACTTCCCAGGATTGTTGTGGCATTTAAATGAGATTTTTTTAAGAGTGCTTAGCACAGTGTCTGCCATATAGTAGACACTATTACAGTAAAGACTTATTCCTTTCCTACCCCCACCACCATCCATCAGACAGTTGAACTTGGTATATAAGACCTATCTTTAAATTCCAATGCTAACACTTGCTAGCTAGATAGCTATAGGTGGGTGCTTAATCACATTGATGATGGCTAGTCTTTTTATGATTCCTTAAGGTTTGCAAGGGGCAGCCACGTGGTACAGTGGATAGAGCACTGGGCTTGGAATCAGGAAGGACTCATCTTCACGAATTCAAATCCAGTCTCAGACATTTGCTAGCTGTAGGACCCTGGACAAGTCACCTTACCTACCCTCTTTGTCTCAGTTCCCTGATCTGTAAAATGAGCCAAAGAAGGAAATGGTGAACTGCCCCATTATTTTTGCCAAGACAATCCCACGTGGGATCATGAAGAGTCAGACACAAGAGTCAGAACAACAGTGACAAAAGAGATGGGCAAAGCACTTTATACAGTCTTGTCTCATTTGGTCCTCACCCCAGCTCTGTTATGGAGAGTGCTATATCATTATCATCACCATTTTTTCAGATGGAGAAACTGAGGCAAGAGAGGATTAGTGACTTATGGAGGGTTCCACAGCTATTATGTGTCTGAGGTAGGATTTCAACTTGGGTCCTCCTCGAAGACCAGTATGCTATCCACTGCACCACCTAGCTGCCTCTGAGCTAAAGTCGCCCATTTAAGTGCTACATAAATGTCTTAATATTATTGTTGATAGCACCATCAATGATTGGGGCAGGCCTCTCGCAGGGAAGACAGTGTTTTAAACAGTAAATTTTCAAGTTGTATACATATATCCCCTACCTATGGTCTCTATGATATCAAGGTAGTGAGGATTTATAATCAGAATTAATGCAATTAGAATTCAGAAATGAAAAAGGTATTGGACATCTAAACTTATGATAAAAATTCATTGTGTGGTCCAAACTGATACTTGGAAAATATTCTGTATGACTAATGTGTGCCCGTATTTTACCTCAGTCTTCAGCTGGGCATTTAGATGGATGTTGAGAAAAATATAAGTTGTATACAGTTGTATAGATAAATAGAGAAATATTCTAGGGTGATAGATTTTGAATTTTGATTTTGCCTTTGGGGATAGAGTAGGATCAGAGAGGACCTCACATAAATGAAAATGATGTTTGGAAAGCACGAGAAAATATGTTTTACCTCCCACAAATGTTGCATTTTCATAAGCTCAAGTGCCACAATATTAAATTTGAAAAACGACTGGAGACATTTCTATTTGAAGAAATGTCACTTGAGTTTCCATGACCTTTCCAACATCAAAGTGGGTCTCTGCAAGAGAGATACTTCTATGATTGAAAGTAGAGACTTAAGCTTTTAGTCTTAAAAATATTGTGCGATTTCATAGGCTTTCTATCATATTGAATAGCAGGTCACCTAATAGTGATGAAATGAATCATCTCTATCAGTGATGTATGGATTGCATGTGGACTTGGTATTAGTAGCAAACATTTACATGATGTCTTCTATGTACCAGGCACTACTAAATGCTTTATAATTGTTATCTCATTTGATTCTCACCACAATCCAGGAAGGTAGATATTGTCATCCACATTTTATAGATGAGGAAACTATGATGGCGCCACACAGCACAGGTAATGTGGGTCTGAGACTGAACGGGAACTCAAATCTTCCTGACTTCAGTCCCATGCTCTATCCACTGCATGGATATGCAGCAGCCTATGTTATAAATAGAATCATGTCCAAGAATGCTAAATTGAGGGAATATTATTTTTATAAGTGAAGTTTTTTTTTTAAATTTCAGTTTATTATGCAGCAAAGTATATTGGAATTTCAAATCTCTGGACTGGGCTGGATTTGTAATCAGGGGACTCAGGTTTGGGTTCAAGTCCCAGCTGTTACATATTACCTTTGTAACCTTGGGTAATTGACTTTATGTCTCTAGGTTTCGTTTGCCTCATTAGTGGATTGGTAAAGCTGGATTAAATTATCT
>CM053580.1:30094831-30123807 GCA_028627135.1 Pseudochirops cupreus
GGAGTTTCCTGTAAAATTCATCATTTTACCCTGGGAAGGTATTTTAAAGCAAGGTAGTAAATGAACTTGAATTTTATTTTTGAATGTAGTAATAGACTTGCCTTTTGATATCCCAGACTGCTAGGAAGAAAAGGATCAATTGTGCCATGTGCTAATTATGGCTCATACCGTTCACTGAACCAACAAGAACAGGATGCCTCATGTCTGGCATCCCACCTCTCTGTATTTTAGGTGGCAGCAGGCATGGGTTCTCATTTGTCAATTGTTTGGATGAGGGAATAATCAGAAAGAGAGTGACTATGGGGCAGCATCTGGAGACCTAGCTATTGTCAAATGTTTAGACTTTATATGGACAGGAAAGGAAGGCTCACATACCTCTCATCAGCCTTGGTTTTGAATAATTAAACATGAGTTAGGTTGTGTTGTATAACTGTACTTTGTAAACATGTGGAACTCATTGTATCTTTTCATCTGATGATTTATCCTTTAAGAAAAAAGGAGTGGGATGTGTTCTCTTCACTCTTCAATGATAACTTAATGAAAGAGACCTTGATCAGCAAGGTAGAACTCTCTTGTCCTCTAATCACTGCTGATTCGCATGGGAGTCTATTGCAGCAATCATTTATTCCCCTTTTAAAGGGGATATGACTTGAAAAAGGACAATGCTATGTTCAAGAAAGAATCTCAGTATTTTTCAACAATGAAATGTAATTTGCAGACCATCATCTCTGTCTGTTCTGCAAACTAGCATGTGATGTACTCAGTAATGACGGTGAAGGGCTGTATTCTGGAGCCTTCATCAGGGCTCACTTTAGCCATGGTGTGGCTCTAGCGAAAGGCCATCCCTGGGGGACTTCAGATCTTTCTGATGTACCTTAATTGGTGATCTAGTGCACTCAAACTTGAGGAAATAATCAAAGGGAAAAGAGAAATGGATCCCAGAGCATGCTCAATGAAGGCCCCTCTTTTATCAGCCTCCAGCTGAAATTTGGCTTTTCAGTGGAGATCAGAAAATGAGAAGTTTGAATGTGGGTTAAGGGCAAGCCAGTCTTATGCCCTCTCCCCAAATAGGCCTTGGTTTTTATGTACAATTTAGCAAAGATTTCGAGCTGGAAGGGACCTTAGAGAACACCTAGTTAAATATGCACCCATTTTACAGATGAGGAAACTGAGGACCATAGAGGACTTGCCCAAGATCAGTAAGTCAGTCATCAAACACTTGTCATGTGGTTAATGTGTTCCAGACACTGTGCTGAGCACTGGGGATACAAACAAATAAATAAAAGAAAATAAAATAAAATAAAAGCAAAAGGCTAAAACCAATTCCTGCCCTCAGGGAGCTCACAGTTTAATGAAACTGCCTACAGTCAGCAGAGGATTATGTTGATAGAATGATCATGTGATCATAGATTCCAAATTTGAATGAGGTCTTAACAGTCACTGAGCCAACTGCCTTCATTTTACTGATGAGGAAACTGAGCCTCAAGAATTGATTAAGTGCATTGCCCAAGTTCATCTAAATAATAAACGGCAGAGCCAAGATCTGAGATTTTGGTTTTGTTTTGTTTTTTGGCTTTCTTTGGAGGGAGGAAGGCAGGGCAATTGGGGTTAAGTGACTTTCCCAAGGTCACACGGCTAGTAAGTGTTAAGTGTCTGAGGTCAAATTTGAACTCAAGTCCTCCTGACTCCAGGGCCAGTGCTCTATTCAGAGCCACCTCACCACCCCAAGATCTGAAATTTTAACTCAAGTCTTCGGACTCCAAATTGAGAGTTCTTTCCACGATACCCAGGACAAATGAAATCAGAAGTGCTTAATTTTGTTGTGGTTATTTCAAATAAGATAATATATGTAACACATTTTGTGAAAATAAGATAGTATATGTAGCACATTTTGTGAAACTTAAAACCCCTTGTATGTTAGCTATTATTATTTTTGAGTGGGAGTTTGGACTTTGGATTTCATCAGTATGTCTTGGGGAGTTGCCAGAGTAAGCTGGGCTGATTGATTTGCCCAAGGAAGGAAGAATTAGAACCAAGGTCTTACTGCCCAAAGCTAATACTGTTTCAACTAAAATAGTTGGAAGTGTTGAAGTAGAAAGGTATACATATATGTGCATATACATGTATGTACACATATGCACATAAATAGATATGACTGTGCTGTTATTGTTGAGCTGTTTAGATAAGGCAGCTGCTCAATTCACTTTTTCTAAATGTTAGCCATACTGATATTTATTCTCCGTTCTTCTGGATTCCACCCAAGGATAATGGCGGACAACATTAAGCATCTCAACACATTTAGAAAAAAGCTGCCACTCACTGAACCAAGAGTGTCATACCTAACAAAATGAATCTTCTGATCAAGATTTTCAATGCCATGTGGGCTATCACTTAAACTTACTACAAAAATAAGTTTTTCCTCCTCTAAAAACAATGAACTGACCACTTACAGCTGAGCTCAAAGTCGAAGGAGATACAAAGAGAATTCCCACTTCTCCCCTTGCTCCCCCAACCCTCAAAGAGATAAAATTTGAAAGATATAGAACATTGTAATTCCACAGTTTGTATGGAAGAGAAAGGCAGCATTGTGTATTGACTAGAGAGTTGATCTCAAAGCCAGGAAGACCTGTAACAAGTATTAGCTGGGTAATCCAGGACAAATCATGGAAGTTCTCAATGATTTAGGTCACCATGTGAAGCTATGAGTTAGGGAGAAGGTGTCAATATGCTTCATTTCCAAATGGAGCCACAAGTCCCTGTCCTGAGCACAGACATAGAAGAATCACAAGCTTCATGCTGTGAGAGCTAACAACAGGAGGGTCACATCTGGTGCACATCTGTCTCAGTAGACTCTGTGGAGTCTCAGCCTCAAAGGATACAGACATTGGCTTACTTATGCAGATAGATGAAGCTCTTCATTTCAGCTTTAAATTTTATTGCTTCCTTTGAGGACACCAAAGTGTATCCTGTATCATGTTCTTCTCCTTTCTTTCTTGGAATATATGGAAAGTGATGGGGTCAGAGGACCTGGGTTTTATTCCTCCCTCAGTCTACTGGGGCCTCAGTTTCCTCACATGGAAATTGAAGCAGTTGGTCTTTATAAACTTATAGGCTTATAAACTTTCTGGCTCTAAATCTTCTCAGCCCTTGGAAGATGGAGCTGGGGGGTAGGGGTGGGAGGGAGGTTTATAGTATAGTAGATTAGGTCTTGAAGGGACCTTAGAAGCCATTGCATCCATAGCACAGATTAATAAACTAAGACACGGTGAAATTAAATTACTTCCCCAGGGTAACACAGACAGTGTCTGAAGAGGGATTTGAACCCAGATTTTCCTGATTCCTATTTTGGTACCATATCCAATATAAAACTTTGCCTGATTGTTTAACAGAAGGATGGCGGATGTCACTCTTTTTCAGAAACAGGAACACTGAAGTACAAAGAGGTTTAAAGGATGTGCCTAAGATCCCATAACTGGTCAGTGGCAGGATTTTTATACCAGCCTGGCCAAGGAGTCCGATGGCAAACCCCCACTGTGGGCTTTTATAGCATTATGCCCTAGATAAGTCCCACAGAAAATCTTGATTTTCTCTCCAGATGAGGCCAAAGCAAGTCCTTGGTTACTTTTTGCTAATCGCTGTCTGTATATGGTCAAAGGTGTGTTCAGGGAATAACTCTTTATTACCCTCCCTCAATTCCTTCTAAACCAGGTCTTTAAAATGGGCAGTCAATATGCCACAGAGATTTTCAAAATTACTTGCCAGTTCTCATTGATCATGTAAATTTCCTGTCAAGCCTGAAATCAGGCTGTGAAGATGAGCTGCCTCTGGGATGACATATGTCCCCCAATTAGGATTTTGTTTTTCAGAGTGCTGTGATAATTGCACATTTTCCGTATATTTTATAAATTCAGCTATGCAGTCTTTTTCATTATTCTCCAGGCTACAGTGTTTTTATGTTTCCTCCCTTTATTTATGTTTTTCTTCCTCTCCCTTCATCCTTCTTTTCTTGTTGTTATTCTTTCCGGCAGGCTTTTTCCCCCTTACACTCTTTTCTTTCTTTTTGACTTCTCCTATAAACCAAACAATTCCACTCCTCTTCTTCCTCCATGATTCTTGCTCTCCCATTTAATCTCCATATCTCCCTCCCCATTTTCCTTTTTCTTTTGCTGATTTTCCTAGTCTTGCCTTATAAGGGTTTGTGTTCATCAAGCTCTAATCCTTTCTTCACTGAACCCAGAATCAGTAAAACCAAATTTCAAATCTGGACTCAGTTACTTTGTAATTGTGTGACTCTAGGCAGGTCACCATGCTTGTCCTCATCTTGATAACTTTATCTTCCTTTCCCTTCTTCTGAATCATCCTTTCAGCTCTTATCTGAATCAACCACCCAACATCTCAACATCCAACTAAATTTCTTCCTACTTTAAGAAATTTCAGGTTTCTATGTTTTCCATGTTGGATTGACAGATGACCACATTAGTACCCTCAGCATGGAGTCACCAATGACCACCACTTGACTCTTCTTCCTCTTATTATTCCTAGATGATATCTTTCTAAACTGAGTGTACCTACAAATCTAGAAGGAGGAACTTTAACATAATTTTTCCTAACAGAAAAAAGAATAATTTTTAGTTGTGGAATTTTAGACATTGTGAACTGGGGAACTGTTTTCAAGGGCAAATGGATTTTCCTGAAGTCCTTAAAAATCCATACCACATAGGGCAACCAGAATCCCAAAGCCCCACTGCCCTCTTTTCCTTACTGTTTGAACATACAATCATCACTTTAGTATATACTACTTTCAGTCACATTTTGTATCTTCTTTTGAAGAAGAGTGATGCCATATCCTTATTTAATATCCAGCACCTGATGTAACATAGGTAGAGAACAAATGTTCAGTAAATATTTAGGCGATTAATGAAAGCTATCCTTAAGTTCCTCAATATATTCCAAATGAAGCCCTACTAATTTCTTGAGAAGAGCAATAATAAGAATAGGCATAGTAATCACTGCTGGCAATAATAGTTATAATAATTGATATGCCCATAGTGTTTTCAGGTTCAAAAAAGGACATTACTTCATTTAGTCACCCCAGCTCTATGAAAGTATGAATGTTTTTACTGAAGCTCAGAGGAGTTAAAATACTTTGCCAGGAAAAAACAGTAAATTTCTGGGGTGTGATCTGAACCAAACCTTCTTGCCTCTATGTCAGGTCTTCTACCTTCTTAAGGATTTAGGTCTCTCTCTGTCCTTTTGTGTGATTAATTAGTTGCTTTTTCCCCTTAGGAAATAGTGTTTGTTTGAAATTAAATGAAATAATCATGGTATTAATTGTGATTATTTCAGTTTATTTTATGAAAACACACATTGGAAAATTATTAGCTTCTGTTTTTATCAAATTGTTGACATATTAAGTTATCATTCCATTAAAAACCCCAGATCTTTTTCATATGAACTACCCTCTAGCCATCTCACTTTGGCAAGCTGATTTCTTAAACCCACTTTACATTTTATCCCTATTAAATTACATTATATTTAATTCAGCTTGTTGTTTTCCTAGCCTGTCAAGATATTTTAGGTTCTAGGATTTTCATCTACTGTGTCAGTGATCTTTCCTAACTTTGGGTCATCACTGAGAAGCATTCTGTCTATACATTTAGCCAAGTCATTGACAAAACAACAACAAAACGAAACACCCAGAAACAAACCGTTAAATTGCATGGGGCCAAGCACAAATCATCGGGGTACTCTCCTGGAGATGCCCTTCCAAGTTGACATGTAACAATCAATGATTATTGCATCAGATGGTACTGTTGTCTAACCTATATATTTCCATGTTTTCCACAAGAATAGCCTCATAAAAATCTGCTCAAATCTAGGTACGTTATGACTCCATTAGCCATCAGTTTAATGACCTTGTCCAAGAAGGAGATGATTCCCATTTCCATGACATTTTATTGATGAAGTGCCTATTGGCTTGTTTCTGGTCCTTGGTCTTTTATATTGGCTTTGATACCTCTTCATTCTTTATAGATTGTTTTCTTCCTGTATAATTAGGTCTACTTGCCTCTTTTCCATTAAGTAAGAATAAGATAACATATAAATTGAATTAGCTAATTAGAGTGCTGATGCCTGAGATATATAGACTCCCCGACTATGGAGACTTTTTTTAGACTTGGCTAGAAATAAGAATTTCCATCCTTAAATTGACACTTTTATTTTCCTACAGAATGACCTAGTGGCTGATAGTGACTTGTCCCCAGTGATTTTTACTAAGTGATCATGGCTTTGTCAATGGTTTATGCAACAGATTCTAAAAGTATTTACTGCTAAAATGTGGGCCTTTTTCTCTCCCTTCACCTTAGCTGATAACCTTTCTTAACAAATAACTCCTTGAGGATTTCATTTCCATCTCCTGTTAGACTGATGATAATGACTTTGGTATGCTGAAATTATTATTAGATCCTTTAGGGTTAGAGTTGGTGATCGAGAAAGAAAGCAATCACATTTTGTTGCCTTCCAGATATCTATCTTTTTTGTGCCTTGGTAGAACAGCATATTATAGACAGCTGAAAATCTGAAGAAAGACTGTCAGATTGGCATACTTGACTAGTCCATGAATAGAATGTCTGATTTCCTTCATTCCTCAGCTCAAATATCATTTTCTGCAGGAGACCTTTCCACAAATTTCCAACCACTTCAGCCTTCCCATTTAAGGTCACCTTCCATTTGTTCTCTAGTCAGGAAGATTTGAGTTCAAATTTAACCTCAGACTCCTTATAGTTGTGTCACCCTGGGTAAGTCACTTCCTCACCATCTGCCTCAGTTTCCTTATCTGTAAATGGGCGTAACAATAGCACCTAACTTGGTAATTGTGAAGAGCAAATAGAATTATATTTGTAAAGTTCTTTACAATCCTTAATACAGTATATAAATACTAGCCATTAGCATATATTTTGTATCCACTATAAAAATGTAAACTCTTTGAGAGCAAGGAATAATTTTGCTTCTCTTTGTATCCCAGGTGCTCAGTACAGTGCCTGGCACAGAGAAAGCTCTTAATAAATGTTTGTTGATTGACTGGCAGAATGTTCCTTTATATTCATTTTTACTTCTAAGGGAAAAAACAATAATAATGAATACTTGGCTGGTGGGAACATCATTAGCTTCTTGATTGGTGTTTGAACAAGTCTTTAAATTCTTGCTTGAGGTAATAGCCCCTTCTCTCACACCCTGCTAATCCTATCCTAAACCCTTCAGTTCCTTATCTATACCATTCCTTATTCTTACTTCCACATGCCTTGTTCAGGCCTTTATTGCCTCTCACTTGAATTATTACAAGAAGCCCCAAACCAGTCTGTGTCCTTAACCAGAATGGATCCTCTCTTTAACCTATCCTCCACACAGCTGCCATGTTAATCTTCCCTCTTCGTAGGTCTGTTCATATTCCAACACTGCTCCCAGGGCTCTCCATATTCCATGCTTACCGTCAGTACTTAATGGAGTTTAGTTGAATTTAAAAAAAACCATGAAAAGAATTTAATTAATTAGATCCCCATTTACCTCTAGAATAATCTCTAGTTTTCAGCATCCTCACTTATGTGGCTCCCGCATGTTGAACATGCTGTCCCTGATTTCATAGTGAAATTTCAATCTTTAATAGCATAAAGAGAGATAAATAGAGAGATACAGAGTTATAGACAGGGTGGCCCAATAATAGTGGTGGAGTTTGAAGTTTTAGTAGAATATTTAGATATAAATATAGATAGCACATCTCAGAAGTGTTAAAGCAGTTTTAGGGTTTAAAAGCATATATAGACATAGACATAGACATAGACGTAGACGTAGACGTAGACGTAGACGTAGACGTAGACGTAGACGTAGACGTAGACGCAGACGCAGACGCAGATGCAGATGCAGATGCAGATACAGACATAGACATAGATATAGATATAGACAGCATGTCCCAAAAGTCTTAGTGTGGTTTTAAGCCTATGTGTCTATTAAGCCTATGTGTCTATGTATCACGTCTGTCTGTCTATCTATCTATCTACCTATCTATCATCTATCTATCCATCTATCTAATATTCTTTATGCTTAAATTGTTCTGTTCCTCACTTAACCTCTGTTGAAATTGTACCCATCTTTCAAAATCTAGCTTGTGTGATATCTCTTTGACCATATTTCTTCTCTTCTTTTGGACTCTCATAGGAATATTTCCTTATATTTCTCAAAGTGCAAGCCTATTAGTTCTATAATTATCTGCATGAAGTCTATATCTGCTCCTGGAACATGAACTCCTTGTGGGCAGGGAATGTATCTTGTTTATGTCTGGATAAAGAGAGAGGGTTGATCAGAGATTCTTGTACCAATTATATGAGAGTATCTCTGCCTATCGAATGAATGAAAGACAGTAATAAATCTCTTAACATGTGCCAAGTACAGTGCTAAGGTTCTGGAGTTTCAAATACAAAAGAGAGGTAGTCTAGGCCCTTAAAAAAACTCATTATTCCAATGATGGAGATAACATGTTGAGGAGAATGGTGGTCAGAGAAGGTAGTTATAGTCTGGAAACTCACAAAGATGATTAGTGGAACTCTAGCGTGACGTGTTAATGGTAGTTGCGACTTGACAACATTTCTCAGAGAAAGAAGTAAAAGTGGGGCGCAAAAGGGAAGATAACATGCAGGGCAGAAAAGAGCTGGAGTTAAGGTGAGGTTCAAGGGAGGGCAGAATGTGGTAGCTTAGATTCTTCTAGGCTTAGCTCTGTTGGTTTTGTTTGAACAATGGAACAACATTAAGAAAAAAATCAAGGCAGAGAATAACCCAGATGAAGAGGAGGTCGGAGCCTGTCAGACGCAACATGTCCATTGGTATACCTATCTGAATCTTGGCCATCTTATACCTCATAACCCAATGAAATTGCTTTCTCCTCTGGGCAGCAGCAGGAGTCTCTATTTTTCATGTCTGGTTGGAGGACTTCAACAATGAGGTTAGCTTCATGGCTCTATAAACCTTCAGTTTCGTAGTCAGTTTAATACCTCTTCTTTTCCACACTTTCCTTTGTAGTCCCCCAAACACTAAGCTAGCTCTGACAAAGCATGAGCCATTATCCATGTGTACATCTTTGGAAAGTATACCACCAACATAAGAAAAATTATCTACAGCATTTAAAAGTTTTCCATTTGCTGTAACTGATGGTTTCACATATGGATGGTGTGGTGGTGGCTGATGGAGCACCTGTGTCTTCTTGGAGTTAATTGTTAGGTCAAAATTAACACAAGCAGGAGAGAATCGATCCATACTTTGTTGTATTGCAGCTTCAGAGACTACACTGAGTAAACAATCATCTGCAAACAGAAAATCATGCACCAACACTCCCTCCACTTTGGTTTTGGCTTTCACAGAGCCATTGTGCAGACTTCAGATTTTTATGCCCATGAAACCTAGACAGTATACCAGGGCCATGCCAGGAAACTGAATCACTTCCATTTGAATTGTCTTACAAAGATTCTGAAGATCACCTGACAGGATATAAGATACCAGACACTGAGATTCTTACTCAAACTAAACTTCCAATCATTCAAACTCTGCTTCAGAGAGCACAACTCCAATGGTCTGGCCATGTTGTCCGAATGCAAAATGGATGACGTTGCCCAAAAGACTATTTTATGGAGAAATCACACAGGGCAAGTGTTCACATGGTGGTCAAAAGAAGCAATACAAGGACACTCTCTAGGTCTCTGTTAAGCACTTTGGAATTGATATGTGACATGGGGGACACTGGCACAAGACCACTCAGCATGATGTGACCACATCAGAGAAGGTGTTGTGTCTCCGAGCAAAGCAGAATTGAAACAGCTCAAAAGAAACATGAGATGCTCAAATTTAGAGAATCCACCCCAAATGTTCATATGGACCATCTGTGCCTGATCTATGGTAAAACAATCCATGCTTCTATTGGTTGATCAGTCACATTTGAACACGTTGTTACTTGACTCTAGCATAGTGGTGCCCTTCATTCTTGAAGAGGACCAAAATGACAACAACCAACCAACCAAGAAGACTAACTTTTGAATGTTTTTCCAGTGACTGGGATTTCACCATCCTGGCCTACAGATGAGTTTTTGCCTAGGACTCTGGGAATATAGACTTGTCTCACCAAAGGAAACATGTCTCTATGTTCATCTATCAAAGAAAACTCATCTGTCACTATTTTTTCCCTCCCTTTTCCCTTCTGTCTTCCTTCAGAAATGCAGCAAGTGAGAAATGGGAATTTCTTCTCCCTCACCCCATGAATAATTAATGGTACTTTGGGCAGGGTAGAATAATGATCATCTTTTACCTAATATGCATTTGTTATTTCAAGTAGTTGTAGTGGAAAAGCTAATTTGTTACTATATTTATAGAAATCAAAATATAAGCATATTCAGAGATTTCATAGAGTAAACTCTGTGTGAGGACATTTAAGTAAAAAATAAAATAACTTTTTCGAGTCAGTCCCTGAGATCCAACCTGGAACTGAACCCAGAGTTGGGATCATCAGGACCATGGCCAGCGTTTGTCTCTATTTCAGATCTTAGAATAATTGCTTTCAAAGAATAGCTGCTTAATGAAGGATTTTGAGTGAGTGTATAGCTTCCTCTTACAAATAGGATTTTTGTGCTTATATTCAAACTCAAATCTTCCTTTCCCAATACCTTTGCATATGGAACTCCAGGGTGAGTTGGTTTATTAAACAAATTAAGCAAAAAGGGACTGATGAGACTTCTGATTTTATTTCTCTGATATTTGAAATAAAAAGCCAGGTTTTTACATAATAAAAGGATATTTCTTTCAATGCCTATACTCTGCTTTCCAGGAAGTTTTTTTTTTCTTCAGATAAAGCAAGGTCCCCTGTGTTATTGGACAGCTTAGCCTTAAAATGATTCAAATTTAAGGCTTATCACATTTTTCACATACCTCTCTTGTGATTCATTTCAATGAAGTTTTTTCATCCTTTCAAATTCTCCTCATTGAAAAAGAGGAACAAGATCAAGCAAATGTAAAATGAGGGGAAAACAAAAACTTTTTTTTTCTTAAAGTTTTTCAGTTTCCTGTGGTTTCCTTTGACTACTCTGCATTCTCGAGCCTGGAACAATTGCTAATTATCACTGGGAGCTGAGAAAGAGAGAAGTCAAACCTCTCAAGAGGTGGGAGTGTTTAATTATATGTAATAACAGAGCTGGTCTATAACCTCTCTGAGCCTCAGTTTCTTATCTGTAAAATGGATGCAATAATATGTAGCACTAGTCTCAGAGGCTTATTATGAGGGAAATATTCTGTAAACCTTAAAGAATTATATAACAATAGAATAGCAAATGGATATAGTAATACTTATACCACATGCTTCAGAGAAGTATTAGAGAGAAGTATTCTGTAAACCTCAAAAGGATCATATAATAGTAATAATACAGAATAATAAGAAAGTACATAGTGCTTTAAGGTTTGCAAAATGCTTTATAAATATTATATGATTTTATCTTTATAGCAAGTCTTTGAAGCAGGTGCTATATCAGCATTTTACATATGAGGAAATTGAAGAGGTTAAGTGACTTGCCCAAGGTCACACAACTAGTAAATATCTGAGACTAGATTTGAACACAGATCTTTCTGACTCCAGGTCCAGCATTTTGTCCATTCTCTTCCCCCCTCTCTTTTGCTCTTTCCTCTCTTCAATCTTTTCCCTTCCTCCATCCCATTTTTTAAAAAACTTTTCTACCCAACTAGGTACAAAATAATAAGAAAGGAAGAGAAACATGGATGGAAAGAAGGAAGTGAGGAAGGAGGGAAGGAAGAATGGAAAAGGAAGTAAATAAGAGAATATGGAGGGAAAGAAGGAAGTATGGAAGACAAAGAAGGAGGAAGACAGAGAAAATGGAAGGAATGAAGGGAGCAAGGAAGGGAGAGAAGAAAAAGAGGAAGGAAGGAAAGAAGGAAGTAAATATGCCTCTAAAAGTTTATCAGACCCTATTCTACATTTGACTCAGTGATTCCGCTGCTAGACACATATCCCAAGCAAGTCCAATATATTTATAGCAGCCCTTTTTGTACCATTAAAGAACTGGAAACAAATTAAGTGTCCATTGATTAAAGAGTTGCTAAACCAGTTTTTTGTTAACATGAATATAGTGAAATGTTGCTGTGTCCTAAGAAAGGATGAATAACAGAAAAGGGTATTAAGAAGCATAAAGCAGCACCAAAAAAGAAATATGCAAAGACAAAAGCAATTTAAATGGAAAGAGAAACAAATACCCAAAAAATGCAGTGGAATATTGTGTTATTATAATGATCAAACATCATGGCAAAGAAGAGAGGTGGAAAGGCATCCCCTGAAATTCATGGTAAAAGCAAAAGCTTTTTTTAAGGGAAAAAAAATAGCGACCCATAAGAATAGTTAGGATACAAGGAGCTCTCAATTAATGTGTATTTCTAAGCATCATTTAGAAATGTCTTAAAGGAGTCAGGAGCTCCAGAAAGTGTCCAGGAATGTAATGAGCTGTTTCTTGAGGGAGTGAGTTCCACTTTACTGGAGATATTCAAGCAAAGCCTGGGTGACTTAGTGTGTGCAACATAGGGGACATTCCAAGTACTGGTTAGTAACGATGCCAAGTGAGGTCCCCTCCAGCTCTGAGATTCTTGGTTACTGTGATAATTTTTGGAGTCAAAACAGTGGCCAAGCTATTGAGGCATCTCTTCTAACAAATAACATATTCCAAATTTTGCAAGATGTCATTCAGATCTGGGGAAAAATAAGCTGGCACTGAGAACCATCTCTTCTTCATTATAACTACAAAAAATATATTGAGTTTTCTATGTCTGATTTGGGAAATCAGTTTCTGTCTCCAATAACTGATTGTGTATTATCGCTGCATCTTTTATAAGTGAAGCACATTTCTATGGCTTAAAAATTGCTTTCTTGTGCAACGTGATAGAGTAATGAATTAAGTCCAAATGAGCCTTATATTCACCATGTCATAATGTGGAACTAGTCCCCAGTGGAAGTTTTTATTATCTAATACAGTCCCAGCTAATGTCTTCCTCTTATGGTTTGCATCTCAGAAGGCTTTGGTGACTCCCTGGAAAAGGCAGAGAGGACTATGATTTGAAATCAAATTACCTTTTTATAAACTCCCTAAATCACAGAAAGCACCTTAATATGCTTCCTCCCCCCATATATGCAAATCAAATGTTGATGGAACAAAGGAAGCCATTTCAATTCTATTGAGTGCCTTCTATGGGGAGAGAGAATGAAAACCTCAATTTTTTTTTTTAAACAGAAATGGGCATTCAGGTGGTTGTTACCTTCAATAAAAATACAATGAATGTGGGTATTTGCTCTGTTTCTTCAGTCTGCTTTGTCATATTAATTCAGTTCTGTAGAAAATGATTTGTAAAGTCAGTCTGTACTAATATTTTAGTTCAAACTGTTTCATATATTCAAGAAGGTCTAATATATTAACCTGAATAAATCAAAAAGTAAATGTACATGTTTATACACATACATATATGCATGTGTGTATATTGTACATGTGTGTATGGATATATATACACAGAGAGTGTGAGTGTGTATGAGACACACACACATACATACACACACACATATACACACACAGACTATGAGAGTGTGTGTATGACTACATGAGACCTCCTAGCATACCACCTCATTATAATTGCTTTTGGTGTTTCTTAGAGGAAAGGTTTCCCCTCCAAGCTAGATTTGGAGCCTGAGACCCAAGGGTTCTAACACAAACTCTTCTACTAATTACCTATGCGACCATGGCTAAGTTAAATTTTCTAAGCCTCAGTTTCCTCCTCTCTAAAATGAGGGAGTATGATTAGAATATCTCAGAAGTCTTTTCCACTTGTAGATCTATGATCCTAAATCCTAAGATCCCTTCTAGCTCAAAGCCTAGCCTTCTTTTGATCTTAATGTTGGAAGAAACATTAAAAATCATCTTGTCTAACCCTATCTATCTGATTTAATGCGACTCCCCTTTATTTTGGTTATCTTGAATGTTTAGCCAGACTCTTCCTGGACCCTGTCAATTGAAAATAAATCTGACGTTTCATGAAATTGCTCATTCTATCATCTAAGTTGTGAGCAAGCTCTTCCTTAATGTCATGATAAAGATGTCCACCTTTTGTTCCAATCTATTTGTCCCTCTCTGGAATCCTGCTGAATAAATACAGTTCTTCTTTTTCAGCCCTTCAGGTATTAGAAGGGGATTAACCTATCACCCTACCTGTTGCCCACCTTCCCACCTTCACTAAATATTCTTTTCTCTAAGATGAACAGCTCTAGATCATCAAGGATATGTCTTTACTGTGTATCTCTAGATCTTTGCATAGTGGTTCATACATAATAAGCTCTTTATCAATGCTTGTTAGCTGAATGACAGTTTTAATCTTGTGTCTGGGTCTCTGTGGTTCAGCACATTCCCTTGTACCTCGTTGGACCTTAATTTATATTGAATTTAAGTGAATCAGACCTGTATCTTGAAACCAGTGATTCTCAATGTATAAAATCCTATAATTTTATACATTGTATAAAGCACCTATAAACCCCAAGACCCTTTCAGGGGATACATAAGATTAATTTTTTTCATAATAATGTCAAAATGTTCTAAATTCTAATGTAGTAACTATAGATAGATATAAGTTACAAAGACAAAATCTCTCAGGAGGTCCTTATTTATTTACAAGTAGTTTTATTACTCATATGTATTTACAAATATAAATTGGTCCTGCGAGGGAAAAGATCAAGACATACTGATCTGAGTTATTCCCCCATAAACTTAGGATTTCTTATTATGCTCTCTTTTTATCCTCACTCAAACATTGCATGGCTTCTTGGTTTTGTGGGTTTCTATACATGGAGGCATATTCTCTACCCCTCAAATGAGATCTCTGAAAAAAAAAAGAATCTAGGTATACATTTCAAAAATAAAATTAAAGATGCATTCAAGTTTTAAATGAGCCAGATTTTTTTAGGGGGAAAGTGCTGTCTATCTTATATGATGCTATTTTTCTCAACTATGCTACTAAATAGCTACTAAATACTAAATAGCTAACATTTATGTAGCAATTACTCTGTTCTAGGCACAGTGCTCGGGACTTTATTTTCTCATTTGATTCTCACAATACCCCTGGGAGGCAGGTGCTATTCTTGCCATTTCACAGATGAGAAATGACTTGACCAGGGTAATACAGCTGTTGAGTGCCTAAGGCAAGATTTGAACTCAGGTCTTCCAGAATAAGTCTAGTACTCTATCTACTGTGTCACCTTATATGCTTCCTATTGGTTTGCTTTTTTAAAAAACAAGGTTTTTGTTTTAGATTGTGCATACTGAGAGCCTCATCTCTAAGACTCAGGAAGATCTGTGAGACCGAGTTCACCTTACTTTCTTTCTTTTGGGGGGGGGGTTATTATTCTGTTGATTGTATAGATTTAAGAAAACAGGACTGATGCAGATTAAACTTAAATGTGTGTACACACATTTACTCCTCATAGATCCTGGTTTGTTAAACATTTAGCATACCCTTCTATTTGTTTTTAAATTTTGTTTTGAATTTAATTTATTCTGTTTCATTTTAATTTATATTTTAAAATTTTATTTATAATTTCATAAACAAACATTTTTATAACTTAGGGCAATAAAAAAAGATGATTGCACATGAAACTGCAAATCTACTGAGCACAACTTGCTATTCCTTTCAAACATACAATAAAATTATTACGTACATTTCTTTAGTTTTCCTCTTTTTCTTCCCTACCCCTATCCTAGGGTTGACTACCATTGTCACAAATGGGCATATCACCTTACTTTCACATCTCACACCTTGTTACTTGTAGGTTTTATATGTTATATGGGACATAGGTCTTTACCCTCTTCTCATTGGTTTATACTAGTCATTTACTGATGAGCTTTCTGTAATCTGCTGTGTTCAATATGATCTGGATTTTAAGTTCTAACTAGGGATTTGTCTCCTTTCCCATTTTCAGTTTAAAACCCTTTGAATAATACATTCAAGTACCCAAATGCATGATTTTCATTCCTATTCTTATCGGTTCATCATTATCATTCCACTATTTTAAACCATATTCCAGAAAACTCAATTCCCATTTTTGTTACTGTTCAGCCAGCATTTATCCCCTCCTTCCTATCTCAGAGTCTCAGCCCTCAAATGGAAGAATCAATGGTGACACCACCTGTGCCCCTGAGTTTTTCTATTTTCTGACCTAGACTCTGGTCATTAGTCATCCTTTCCTGATTTCCTTTGGCAATATATTTTATACCTACGTGAATGACTGAAAGGGAAAAAACTACTGATAAGTTTGATAAATTTGAATCTGTTTTATATTTCAAAATGGGATTCTATTATTTCACAAGAGCAAAGGTAAAAAATGGGAAAATAGTCATTTGCACCCAACAGGCAAGTCAAGTCAAGTCACCTCAGACTTCACAAACTACTTAATCTTTTAACCTTCCTGTGTCTTTTTCTTTTAACTATGAAATCTTTCATAATTTCCTCACCAATACTGTTGAATCTCTAGGTAAGTACCCTCTCTCCCTAGGTTTGTAGTAACTCTAGATCACAATTTACCTGTAACAGTAGGTGTGTGTGTGTGTAGGGGGGTGGCGTTAATTTATGTTTCCTGATAGGGATTGAGACCAGATGTGATTTCATTGGCATAGGCAATTCCCAAGAGGAAATTTGCTCTACAAATATAGGTTGGTACATTGGCTTCAATTTATAATTTTAGAGATTGGTCTGGGGCACTGAAAGGCTAAGGGATTTTCCCAGGGCACATAACTAATGTGTATCAGAGACAAGACATGCACAAGAGTCTTCCTGGTTTGGAAGCCCGCTCTCAATCCACTATGCTATACTATTATTTTAGTAGAGGATTACATTTCTGTGTGGATTCGTCTAGTTTATTTAGCAACTTTTATTTCAGTCATGTATTGAAACATTTTATACACACACACATATACACATACATATAAACACAGCATGCTAATGGTATCCAATAGCTAGGTCCCAATTAGTGAAAATAAGGCATCTCATAAAGTGGTAAATGCATGCAAATTCACACTATTTGAAGTTATAATTATGTAAAATATGGTCATTGGTTCCAGCCAAATGAAAATATTTAGTACAAATTTAAATAATGAAACCACTTTATGAGATGTATTATTCTACTTAATTGAGACCTGGCTATACAAATAGCAAAACAAGACAATGGAGCCAAGGTCAGGAGCAGTATTGTAGGATGGCGTCTTCTGTTGGGAAAAAGACTGCCCAGAAACAACTTTTGGAATTTATCCTTGTTCTAAGCAGAAATTAAATTTACCATTTTAAACAGAATTTCTAGGAGTCAGTTCACTGTCACCGGAACACTTTCTCATAGTATGTAGGAATATAAAGGGATCTAAAAATTATCTAGTCTAAACCCTTCATTTTATAGGTGAGGAAACCAAGGCCCAAAGAAACAAAGAAATTTACATAACCTCATCCAGAAAGTGATCACTAGAAGCAGAATTTGAATTTGTATCTTCTGATTCTAGAGCCAAGGTCTTTTCCATCATTATGTTGTCTCTCTGTGCCGATGGTTTGCAATTAACCTATACCAGAACCCGTGAAACAAATGGAGAAACAAAAAACAAACCAAAAATACTTTTTCTGGAGTTTGAAATACTCTATAATGCTTCCTCAGAGAAACGCATGAATGTTTTGATGGTGATGTAGCTTGTAGCCCATTCTCGGGCTCTCTTCACTGAAACAATGTACACTCCTCAAGAGTTGAAGTTATTTCATTGTTCAGATATGTATCTCCAGCATGTACCACTCTGCTTGGCACATCATTAGAATTTAATACATGTCAGTTGACTGATTGACACATGGGCTGTAGAAGAAATTCTTTTTGTGATATGGTGGAATTCAATGGCTTTTAAGATTCTGAAAATGAAATCCTTTGATCTTTTTTGTTAATTTTTTTCAGTGAACAAAAATCTGTTTTCTCTCCCTCACCTTGATCATTATGATTATTTAATAGCTCCTCCAACTCTGAAGAGGTGGGATTTAATTGCAAGTTTCCAAAAAAGCCACCAAATATCATGCTTCCCATCCTGGCCATTCTCCCCATTCTCAACCTGGCAACCTAGCTGTCTGTGAAGCATGGTGCCTTTTCATGTGTGTTAAACTGCTGAAGACAAAGAGTGACTTTGTTTCAAGTGGTGTTTTTCCTCCTTTAGTGATATCACTACTGAGGATTATATCAGCACTCCCAGTTTATTTTCATAAATTTCACATTATCCACTCTTTAAGTACAGAACTGGTATGGTACGAGCAATAACACTAAAAAACTCTTCTCGATTATAGCTCATCCCTATCCTGGAATAACCATTCTAAGGATGATGAGTTAATTTGGTATTTTTGCTTCCCCGGTTCTTGTTTACTCAGCTGCAACCTTTTAAAAGAGTTGCAATTCACCAATTATATGCTATTATGCTATGACACCCAGTGGTGTGCGCTGACTTTTTAAGACTGCAGGCAGTATTGGATGAGGTGAACTGCTTCCCAAGAAGACTGAAAACGAGACAATGCTGTTTAGACTCCTCAGTGCTGGGCAGAGTCTGAGTCCTTCAAATTGGAATGAGTCTATTTCATTTAATTTTCAGTGGTTCAACCCATAATTAGATTGTGGGGGTTAGTGTGGCAAGAACTGGACCAGAAGGCACAGGGATGGTTATGAAGATGTGGCTTAGAATTTCATCTGTGTCCTATCTCAAGCAGTGGGAACCACAGGTGACATTGTTAGTTAAGGAAAGAGTTAATTCCCTCGTGGTTATCTTCTGAGAGTCATCCTGTTATATTAAATAAGTGGGAATGTCAATAAAATGAATGCCAGCAGACAGAAGGTACCAGCATCAAAACCATTGGGAAGCATAGGTAGTGTAATAGAACATTGGACAGACTATAGTCAGAGGAATAATTAGGCTGGGGGACTGAGGCCTTGTTCCAGGATGCCAACAGGTAGAATTTTAAATCATTTTACCTTTAAACAACTGAAACATGCATCTTTTTTAGTAAGAAAAAGTAGCTGAAATAGGGAACTTCTCTAGGACTGATAGCCAAGGCATCCAACAGCTGGATCCAACAGCAGCACTGGTGTTCTTGGCAGCAGTCGGCTTGTGTGTCCCTTGGGCTTTGCCAACTCCTCCCCCTTTAGAACTGACATGAGAATGTGTTTTGCCATACTTGCCATGGGTGCAAATATTCCTAGTTATGGTTCTGTTTGCAGTCTTGACATACAACCAACTGGCTGTGTGACTTTGGGCAAATCACTTTTCTATAGACCTTTGTTTCCTTTCTGTAAAGTGGAATGATAATGTTAAATCTTTCTGCCACTTGGGGTGGTTGTGAGGTTAAAAGAAAGGCAAATGTCCTTTGTAAATTGGAAAGCATAAACAGAAGGAAACATGCTATTGTTATCATAATAGTATCCAAGTCAGAATGCCTCCAGCAAGTTGACTGTAGCCCACTTTACAGACTTATTTGAGGATGCCATTAAGAGTCACACAAGGATGGGTGTGGTCAGCGTCTACAACATTGTAAGTAATGGCCAAATGGATAAGATCATTGATCAGCTGAGATATTTTGGTATGAGTATTTCGGAAGATGTGTGCCTCTTTAGGCAATATCAGAGATGACTGGGGCTCTGAAACTACACTAGCCTGTTATGGTGCAAAAAATGCTATACTTGCTGTCAGATGAGATCTGGATTAAAATTCCACCAATGACACTTACCAGTTTTGTTACCTTGGGTGAGTCACTTAACTTTCCTTAGCCTCATCTCTGTTTTACTAATCTGGGAATAATTTATAAACAAACAGAAATGAATAATGTTTAGTCATTCAAGTCTTTGTGATCCCCTTTTGGGGTTTTCTTGGCAAAGATACTGGAATGATTTGCCATTTCCTTCTCCAGCTCATTTTATAGTTGAGGAAACTGAGGCAAAGAGGATGAGGTAAATTGTTCAGGGTCACACAGCTAGTAAGTGTTGGAGGCCAGATTTAAACTCAGGTCTTTCTTCCTTCCGGGCCTGGCACTCTATCCAATGCACTATCTAGCTGCCCTGCACATTGGGTTCTGATGTGGCTCAAATAAAATAATGTTTGCAAAAATAGTTTACAATCCTCAAAATTCTATATAAACCAATAAATTCTCAGTCATTTACTAAGTACTTACCAGAGGTTAAACCTTAGAGGTAACTAGGCAGCACAGTGGATGGAGTTCTGGTCCTTCAATCAGGAAACCCGACTTCAGATACAGATTCAGACACTTGTTAGCTGTGAGACCCTCAAGAATTCATAACTCCTGTCTGTCTGCTTCTTCAACTTTAAAACAGAATAATAATGGCACCTGCATCACAGGTTTAAAGTGAGGAAAAAAGGAGATAATATTTGTTAAGTGCTGAGCATAGTGCCCAGCATAGAGTAGGTAATTAATAAATACTTATTTCCTTCCTTCCTTATTAAATATATATTAAATAATAAGCATTATTTAATAAATGCTTCCCTCTCCTTTTCTTTCCTCCTTGCTTCCTTCCCTCCATCCTATCCTGTCTTCCTTCCTCTCTCCTTTTCTTTCTTCCTTCATTTTTCCTTCCTTCCTTTCTTCTTTCTCTAGGGATACAAAGAAAGACAAAAACCTAGCTATTATGATTCTTATTTCATTTTTCTTATTCTGTTTGATGAAATTCAGTTAGAAGCATTAGAAGGCTAAGCCACTACCTACTTACTTTTTATGTTTAATGTTCTGTGAACTATTGTGCAGGTAGATAAAATAATTTATTTTTATAATTGAATTTTAGTATTGGCTTAGGAAGTTATCTTCTGCATTTTCCCTGAAAGTATGTTCAGGATAGTTTTAATAGGAGGTAGAACCAGAGAAGTGATATGTAAGTACTTATGCCAAGTCTCATGTGGTTTTTATTTCTTCTCACTGGTATATATATTTTGAAAGTTTTTAGTTCCATGTAGTTTGGAGGTTATCATCATCATCATCATCTTCCTCCTCCTCCTCATTTGAATTGATAGTGATAAAAAAAAATGCATCACTTGCTAGCCAGTCTTGTTAGAGGTAGATGTAACCTTGGCACCATGTTAATTCAGGTTTGATTTTGGGACAAAATGAGGCATTTCTAAGTTATTGAACAGTTTATGAATGTTGATTTACTTCACCCTAATCTAGCAATAAGATAGAGGGCACTTAGCTTCTGTTCTCCATATGGAAATGTCTGGTCAACAGGGCAGAGTATTGTGACTGATTTGGTACTCAGACCTCAATAAAATAGGAGGGGCTCCTGACTCCATGTCGATGGAGGAAAATAGCAGCCAATTTTAAGTGTGTTACCCTGGGTGAAGTTAACCATATATGCCCCAGTTCCTCATCTGTAAAATGAGCTGGAGAAGGAAATGGCAAACCACTCCAGTATCTTTGAAAAAAAAATGGGGTGTGGGGGAGAAGGGGTCATGAACAGTTGGACAGGACTGAAAAAAATGATTATACAAAAATAACCTCTCTTATTAGGAAACAGGGAGTTGTTGTCCTACTAAAGCCTCTCTGAATTTATTCCTCTAGGTATTCAGACTACAGAAATATAGGCTATCACTAGGCTAACATTCAAAGATTTTCAGGCTCATTAAAACTTGCCAGAACTTGCATTCCATTGGCATAGCCTTTGAGAATCCAAGGTCACCACGTGACATAAGAAAGCAATGGAGTCAAATTCTAGTGAGAGAGAAGATAGTGGAAGGAAGACTGGCTTTAGGTTTAAGAAGAGATGGGTTTAAGTCTCTGACTCTGTAACCATGGACAAAAAAACTGTTTTTCCCCCTTATGGGGCTTGTTCCTTTATATAGTATTTACATAGTATTGGAAAACAGAACAGAAACAACAAGAAAAAGTGGTTTTGGAATCAGAGGACCTGGGCTCCACTACTATCTATGTGACCTTGAGCAAGCTACTTTTAGCACTTGGGTTCAGTTTCCTCATTTATAAAATGAATGAGTTGGATTAGATAATGCCTGAGGTCCCTCCCAGATAGAAATCTATGATCTTTGATTAGATGATATCTTCCAGCTCAAACAGTGTATGATTCAGTATAAAAATATACTCATTCAACCCTTAATTAAAACAAACAGGAAGCAAGCTTTCAGTGACAGAACTGAATTATTACTATTTTATTGCATTTTTAAAAAGTAAAGCTTCATTCAGCCTTGGAGATGAGTTTAATTCATCTCAGAGACACATGATTTACTGCAGTAATCCTCAAGCTCACCTTCCCATGGCTATCTTTCTCTTGGTATCCATCTACCTCCTGTGGATACATCCAGATGTTTCCCTCAGACACCAATCTTTATGGAAGCATATTGGTGATTAGATAGTAAAAAGGGAAACATAACTCACAAAATTGCTATTTAGGTTCTGAGCTTGAATTTGTTTCAGCTTGGTTTAAACAAAATTCATTGCTACATGAACAAAAAAACCTTGACCCATAGGGCATATCCAGTCCTTGTTCAATTTATGATATTTATGAAAGTTAAGCATTGGTTGATTGTTCCTGGTAGTTCCCATTGAGATCAGTGACTAGCTAATATTTACATGCCTCATTAAGATTTCCAAAGTGCTTAACAAACATTTCATTTGATCCTATTTTACAGATGTGGAAATGGGGAGACAGAGGTTAAATGACTTGCCTAGAGTCACTCAGCTAGTAATTATCAGAGATCATATTTGAACTTGGGTTTTCCTGATTCCAGGCCCAGCATGAACATGTTGCTAAGTCCAAGTCTAAAAGAGAATTTCATTGGTGAGATACAATTCTCCATGCCCTACAGTGGGTGTGTTGTCTTGGGATAGATTCCCTGTGAAATGCATATCTCTGAAGCTGAGATATAGGAAGCGGTTTTGATGGTAGAATATCAGTCAGAACCATCAGTCAGATGGTACCTTATGCTGGACAGAGACTTCATAGGGTCATAGGTCTCAAGCAGGACTTTTTAATTTATACTTCTTGAATAGATTTAAAGGGATCTGCCAAAAAAAGACATTTTTTAAAAATTACCTTTGGTTTCCTCTGTTATCTATATATTTTATTTTATGCATTTAAAAACACTATTCTGAGGAGTCCCAGAGCTTCACTAGATCATGAAAGGGGTCCATGACACAAATAAAGTTAAAAAAACCTTGTTGTAGAGCCAGAAGGGACCTCAGATGCCATCTAGTACAACCTTTTCTTTTATAGATGAGGAACCTGAACCTAGGGAGGCAAAAGGACTTGACTAACAACACACGGTGTTAGAAGAGGGATTTGAACCTGGATCTTCTGACTCCAGAGATGGTAAACTTTCCAATGTAGCGTACTGCCTCATTTACCTCATTTGGGAGTTACTTGATTTATCTGGGCCCAGGGCAGGAACAGTACAAAGTGACCAGTAGAGTGACTTCTAGCTCTAGGTAAATGATTCTATGCCAGCAGAGCATCCTTGGGCTTTGAGGCTGCATGAAGAGTAAAGCGGGTCTGAGCTGTGAGAAGCAACCAAGTTGGACCTGAATTCAGGAGAGAACTTGCTACAAATCCTGCCTCTGACACTTAGCTAGCTATGATGTGACCATTGGCAAGATAATTTCTTTTAACAGAGCCTCAGTTTCTTACGTATAAAATGGAGGAAACAATATTTGCTAGGACACAATCTCCAAAATGTTAAAATTCTGTGTGTGTGTGTTTGTGTGTGTGTGTGTGTGTGTGTGTGTGTGTGTGTGTGTGTGTGTGTGTGTGTGTGTAATATAACTATATTGGAAGAATTTCCCCAGAAATTTGCATTGATACCTCTCACCTCCATGTCATAAGAAAATAAAATAAACCTTTTCCCATTTTGCTTTGTCTTTTTGAGATAACTGCTAGAGATAATTATCCTTCCATTTCATCTCATCTCTGCCACATCCCAAACTTTTCTGGATAATTTGAAAGAATTAGGGAAACCAAAGCATTTTAGAGTTTGACTACTAACATAAAATTAATACAAAAAGGCCATCATATTAATAAACAGTAAGACATATTTTTCTGTTGTCCTGCCCCTTACAGTAAATTCATATTCTAAAAAAGTTACTCATTACTCAACTATTTCCTTCATTAGCTTAAATTGTTCTATTTATGTTAAATGTTGAACCTTCAACAAAACAGAGTTTTGGGGGGATGAGTTAGACTTCTCGGTCTCCCACATTCAGTATCAAAGCATTGAGCATATTGTTGTTGAGTTGTTCAGTTTTTCTGATTTCCTGACTCCACAGTTCATACCGTCCATGGGGTTTTCTTGGCAAAGATCCTGGAATAGTTTGCCATTTCCTTCTGCAGTAGATTAAAGCAGAGGTTAAGTGACTTGCCCTAGGTCATACAGCTAGTAATTGTCTGAGGCTAGAGTTGAACTCAGGACTTCCTGCCTCCAGGCCCAGGGCCTCTATCCACTGTTCCACGTAGATTCCTCAATTGAACGTTTACACAGTAAGTGTCCATTGACTTGACGTTCTGTGTGCTTCTCTGTTAAAATGCAATTTCCTTAAGATTAAGTATTGTCATTTTTTGTGCGTTTGTGTTCTCATAGTGCAGCTCGGTGACTAGCATTTACTCAAATTATCTACATGTTATCCACTTGGATTTTTTTTTTCTGCAGTCATGGAAAACCGTCTCCCATCTATACCTACTCAGACTATGTGTACTTCTTGTTTATATCCTCCTATGTTAGCTTTGCACATAGTAGGTACTCATTTGGCCAGATTTAATTTAATTCTACTAAATTTGGTTTATATAGAATTCTTTTTGGAAAAGAATAATGCCTTGCGTAGAGGTGCTACTGTCTACAATACAAGTCTTGACAAATGACTCAAACCAAAGTCTCCTCCCCACCATGTATCTACTAGTATGTTTAATGTCTTGTTTATATTGGCATATTGAATAAAAGAGACTGGCATCTAAAATGTAACATGGTATGACGTACTAGACATTGCACAAATGGTGCAACCAGGTTGGATCTAATTACAGAGGGTCATTTAAACCTAGTCTAGAACAAATAAGTTGCTAGTACGTGGGAGTGAGGGTTAATACTAGGGAAGTGGTGGAGTCACTTCTGCCTGATAATGAACATTAAAAAGAAAACAGTGAATTCTTTAGAAGGTGCTGGTCAGCCATTATAAAAGCTGCAATGCCTCAAAATGTCAAAAGGAAGTCATCCATTTTGTCCCCTTCCTTCTCCTCCAGGCAGAAGCTGGTTCTTTCTGCTTATCTCAAGTCAGAGGTAAAAACTGTTATGTTTTGATCAATGACAAACACAAAACATTTATTTATTAAGTCTGTTTAAGGCACTGTGCTATACCTTAGAGCAATAGAAAAAATTTTTGATGAGACAATCTTTAACCTCATGGAGCTTGTATGTATGCGTATGTGGGGAAGGGATGACAATAAATCTCTTTAAGGTTTACTGCATACTTTACATTTATTGTCTAACTGGATTTTCACAATAGTACCGTGAGGTAAGTGTTTCCCTTACACACAGGGAAACCGAGTCTGAATAAATTTAGTGAACATGCATGGATGAGGTTAGAGGAGGGATTATCATATAAGCTGAAGCTAGACAGATGATAAGGTTTCCGAGAGTTGAAATTGAGGGAGGAATGTATTCCAGATATGGAGGAAGCTTGAAGGAATGCCAACTTTGGGAAGAACCTAGTAATCATGTTCTTCTTTGAGGACCCGGGGATGTTTAGCCTAGAAAAGAGAAGATGGAATAATGCATTTTTTTCAAGTATTTGAAGGGCAGTATTAGTAGGAAGGGATTAGACTTGTTCCACTTGGCTTCAGGGAGCTCTGCTAAGAGCAAGGAGTAGGAATTTCAAATATAGGGATTTAGGTTTCAGATAAAGAATAACACTTCACAACAATCGGAGCTATCCAAGGATGCAATTGGAATTGGTCTCCCAGGAGTCTGGGAGGCATTGCTGTTTCTGGGGCTTTGGAGCTTACATGTCTGTGGTTGGTATTAGTAGCGGCAGGATTGGCAGGCTCTATCTCCAAACAAGGTTCCGCCCCTTGATGATTGACTGTGGCAGGTGGATTGGAAATGGGACTGGTCATCTGGGGAGGGTTGGGTGGGAATAGCACACTATTCCCAGAGCTATAAGGAAACTGACACAGAAAATAAATGACTTATCCTAGGTCATCTAATTAATAAGTGCAAAAACCTGTATTTGAACTCCCAAGATTCCAATTCTAGTAGAGTACTCATATCCACTGTGCCATATTGCTATAACACATGCATAACCAGACAACCCACAAGCCTTTGCCATGTGTCAGGCACTGAACTAGGCCCTCAGAATAATTATACTGTGTATATTTGGTTTTAGCTTAGAAATAAGATTATTTTTCCTTAATCTAGCCATGGAAACCATAATCCATTCTGGGCTCAATATATCCTATGCCCTAATGAGAGCATCAAATATCAGGAAACTGACCGTTGGTTTACGAATAGAAGCATAAACACCTTACGTAGCCAAAACGATGTGAACACCAGAACCAGGTCTGCCTGGGTGTCTCCTTTATCTATTGTTCCCTAATGTCTGAATCAGAGTTTCCAGGACATTTTAAAAATGCAAGTTATAAAAACCTGCAGTGGAGTTCTGGATCAGCGCACACTGTCTGAATGGATTATCACTAGGCACTCACTATGCTGTAATAATCCCGTGATAAATGGGGAATGACACCGGCTGCCTCTTTATCTCCCAAGATGATATTGATTTCTTGTTTCTCTTCTCCCCGTGATCCTTCGCTTCTTTGTATTTGGAGAGAGCCTCAGTGGCTTCTTAGTTCCTAGATTTGCCAATGATCTGTGTATCTGCAGAGTCAGTCTTGCTTTTAAGAGGCTTGTTGACCTCATTGACTCAGTCATTAATATAGGGGATCTTGTGAATCAGTGAAAACAGGACCGAATGTGGGATCAAAGGACCCGGGTCCAAGTTCCAGTTTTTCCCACTCTCTTAGTGTGTGATTTGGTAAAGTTTCCTCATCTATACTGAGGATAACGGAGGTCAGACAAGTGTCGAGTTTAGGCTAGATGATCTGAGGTTCTTTCCAGTTTTATGGTTCTTTCCAGTTATGCTTTTCATGACTTCCCATGTATAAGAGTATCATAGTACTTGCCTTCTCAATGACCGGGACAGGAAGAGAATTTGGAATTATAAAATTAAAAATAATGAATGTTAGAACTGTGGGTGAAGGGGAAAGGGTACACTTTGATTTAATAGTGCTTAGGGTCATATATTAAGGGAGGGAGAAAAAAAAAACCTCTTAAAACAGGACAACCTGGGCCATATATTCATGCTCCTTTGTAATTATTACATGATAAGACTACTAAATCTACTTACCTGGTACCTTAGAGATCATTTGGCACAGCCTCTCTTGTTTTTTGTCTTTTTTTTTTTTTTCCCCAGAAAAGAATCCCAGGAAAGAACTTAGAAATAAGAGGGATCTTGGAGGTTTTTGAGTCCAAACATGTCATTTTATACATGAAGAAACTGAGGCTTAGAGACATTAACTGGTAGAGAGTGACAATATTTCTATCTATTTCTTCTTATTACAAAGCCAGTGACCTTTCTTCTCCACTAAGCTGTCTCTCAATAACACTTTTATCAGTTTTTCACCTGAGAAAAAGACGGTGTGATACATCCAACCGTTCCCTGGTAGTAGCCTGAGTATATTGTGTTACCTTGTAACTGCTGCTGATCTTGTCATTCTGGATACCATAACACTGATTGGTTAGAGGAAGATGCAAAGAACAGTTTTGTTTCATTTTTTAATAATCTGTTTTTCTTTTATGAAACTGTATGTCCTTTTAAATGAGAATGCTGCCCTGATGACCAGATATGCTTCCTTATGAAGGATAACCTATTTTATTGGTTACAAAATTCTTGAGAAAGTATATTAAGGTGATTCTTCACACATGGCACTCCATTTCTTGATTCCGTGCATTTTCACTGGCTGTGGTCCCCTCTTCCTAGAATTTTCCACCTCTTCATCAATGCCTCCTGGCTTCTTGGGATTTCTTCAAGTCCTAGCTAAAACCTTGTCTTCAAAAAGAAGCTGATCCTGGTCCCTCTTTTTCTTCTGAGACTATCCTGTTTATACTTATAACTTATTTATAATATTTTAAGTTTTAATATTTATAAATTTTATTTTATTATCATATATCTTTTAACATATTGTTTGTACATAGCTGTTTGTATGTTGTCTTCCCTACTAGACCGTGAGCTCCTGGAGACAGAACTTTTTTTTTTCCTTTTCTTTCTTTGTATCCTTTTGTGTCAAGCACATAGTAGGTCCCTAAAAATACTTTTTGATTTGACTTGCCTATACAAGAAGGCATTCTAAAAATTCCTCAGAGCGATAGAAAGCATTGGATTTGGATCCAGAAAGCCATGTTTAAAGTCTGATATCACTGACTAGCCATTTGACTTTGGGCCAGTTGCCTAACCTCTGTCAGCCTCAATTTCCTCATCTGTAAAATGAAATAAATTTGATATTTTAATGATCTTTCTGACTCTATATGATACCAATATTGGTATGATTCTATATCACATTGCTTAGGAGGAGGGAAGCCTAATTACATCATAGAAGAGCAGAGAAGTGGGAAGAATTTTTTTTTTTTGGATTTTTGCTTGCTGTATTGTACTTCTTTTTTTTTTTAATATGAGATTCTTTATTAAATTTTTTTGAGTTACATATTTTCTCCCCGTCTTTCCCCCTCCCACCACCCCAAATCAGCCATCCCAGTATTTCCCCCCTCCCCCAGTCTATTCTCTCCTATGTCACTTTTTGG
>CM053580.1:30124307-30149236 GCA_028627135.1 Pseudochirops cupreus
GCCGAGCTGACTTTAGTGGGAAGTATCTTTGTGTGCGTTTTGGAGTTCCAGGATTGGTTTAGAGTCCTATTTTATGGGTATTTTGGGGTGGCTATGTGAGAGCTGCGATATGTTGCTGCTTCTACACTGCCATCTTGGCTCCGCCCCCCGGAAGAATTTTTCATATGAATCATAATCATACAGTACACAAAGGGCACTTTCCACTGTGTTAACTCACTCCATAAGATGAAGGATCAGCTGGAACAGAGATTAAAGACAGGAAGTTAGCTGGAGGTGCAATTGGGAACATAGACTTTGAAGAGGAAGAGAAATCTGTTTCACTTGGGGACTATTGTTAATTAATATCAGGAGAATATAGACTCAACAGGGGAATAGGGGAATAGGACCTAGCATCTTAAAACTAATGGCCTCTAGACCAGATGGGAGCCAATATGGATCTAGATGATTGCTGGTCTAGCTGAAATATCAGATAATTAAGTTTTACTCTTCCAATATCAGTATTTCCTAATGCCAATATTTCATGTGGTGCCTTGTACTAATTGGGCAGATCACAACTTCTTTCACTGATTCAGGACCATTGTCCTAACATCAGGTTCATGGGCCTCCATGGGAACTATGGATAAATATCTGGACGTCCATGAACCTGGGTGGGAATAACATTATATCTTTTTCTAACATCTTGCGATTTTGTGATTTTTTTTTTTTAGGCAGTGGTGGCTGGAGAGCATTAGGTAAATTTACATAAGGTCTAGTCAAACCAATCTCTAAAAAGTTAGACCTTCTGAATAGCATTTAGAGACAGCTGTTGGAGCTAGTTACCTGAACTCAGAACCTCTATGTATTCATCTGAGACATTGTTAACAAAGCAAATCACTGATCTCATTTAAAATCAACAAGGCTGAATATCTGTTCCAGAGAGCTATGACTCATGCAGCCTTTCTCTCTGAAATGATGAGAGCCAAGATTGAAATCGATCAGGGATAATGAAATTGACATGGCCCACGTAGTAATCAATTTTAATAATTGTGTGTTACAGTAGCTTCCCAATAAAGAAGCTCTTATTTCCAATTCCATTCACTTAGGCTCTATGCCCATGACTGCTACATGAATGGTTGGTAAATGAAAAATGCAGGCTTTCTCAACATTGATGCTACATAATCTCTTGGCTTAAAAACAAACAAACAAACATTTTTAACAATGAATTATCATCATGGGTGTTTTGATGTCCTTAGAAAGTTAATGATCAGGTAGAAGAAAACTAATTTAATTTAATGAGAATAATTTTGTTAGCAAATAGAAACTTGGTTCAGGAGCCTTAAAAAAAAACATACAGAAAAAAACACACACACACACACACACAGCACTGTAGGAATTGTTGGGAGCTGCAAGGGACACCTTCTTTCATGGTACAATATTCTGGTTTGCTTCTGTTTTTCTTTTGGGCATCTCTTTAGTATTTAGAGAAAATCATAGAAGGTAGAGAGAGTCTAGAGGAGAACAACCGGGATGGCCAAGTGTTTTGAGTTCATAATTATATGCTTTTATATACCATAATACTATTAGAACTTCTCTGCATTTGTACTGGTAAAATGAAATAAAAAAACACAGGAGTCTTTTGGCAAGTAGAGGGGAAAAAAGAATAATAAGACAGCATATGCTGGTTGGCCAGCTTTCTTCTCATGTTAAGATTAAATTAATTTTCTCCTTATTTCATCTTTTTCTTCAGGCAGTTTTTTTTAAGCTATGCTGGAAAAACTCCCACCATAATTCATATTTTAAGAAGGAGTATTGTTACTTTTTATTATATTGGTATAGCTCAAGCCTGTAAAGTGAATATGCCTCTGATTATTTGCTGTTGTTTTGTTAAAGAATGCTTTAAAATTATATTTCCATTATTTTATAGTTATATTTTATAGGACTTTTATATAAATCTTAAGTATGTCAAGGTAAGTTGACTAATATTTTATGAATTGTATAGTTATTTTGAAAGAGACTTCCTTTTCTAGTATATTATTTCCTTCTGGATTTTATTATTTCAAATAGAGTTGCTATTGATTTTTGAGATTTATTTTGAATCCTACTACTTTACTAAAGCCATTCATTGTCTTAATTTTTTTTTTCTGATTCTCTCGGGTTTTCTAAGTAAATCTTCATGTCATCACAACATAGGGATTGCTTTATTTCCTTGTCCTTTTTAAATGCCTTTTATTTCTTTCTTATGTTTAATTGCTGCTAGCATTTTATAAGTGTCTTATACCAGTGAGAAAAGGGAATCTTATTGTTTAACCCTATATTTGTTGTGAAATTTACTGTTTTCCCCCACTACTAATAGTAGTTTTTGGTTTTAGCTATATATTTTTATCATATGGAAAATTGTCTTTCTATTCCTGAGTTCTATAGAGTTTTCTTAAGCAAAAATGCAATAAATTATTAAAGTTTTTTTTTTCCTGTGTGTGCTGTTCTAATTATATGGGTATTGGTTTTCATGTAATTAATTATGGTATTTTCCTAATGATGCTCTTTTTGCCCCTAGTATAAATTCAACTCAGTCAGAGTCAATAGTTTTTTTTTGGATATATAGCTATAGATTTAGGACAGCTAGATGGCACAGTGAATAAAGTGCTGGGCCTAGAGTCAAGAAGACTAATTTGGTCTTAGACACGTACTAGCTGTGTAACCCTGGACAAGTCACTTATCCTTGTTTGCCTTTGTTTCCTCATCTATAAAATGACCTGGAGAAGGTAATGGCAAAGTGCTCTAGTATCTTTGCCAAGGATATCCCAAGTGGAGTCATGAAAAGTTAGACAGGACTGGAAGGCCTGAAGAACAATAGCATCTACAGATCAGAGCATTCTTCATTGACCACAACTCTCCTGGATATGTAGTTTTCATCATTAGAATGTAAATTCCTTGAGGAGAGTGACTATCTTTATTTTTGTATTTTTATCCTCAACAGTTAACCCAGTACACATAATAAGCACTTAAATGTCCCCCTCCCCTCCCGTCATTTATTCATTTTACTAGGATTTTATTTTTACATTTCACAAAAAATTGCCCAACAAAACCCATTATTGGTATTGGTTGATAGTTCTCATTCTTGTGCAGGTATTAGAACTAAAATTGTCTCAGAAAAGGCATTTGATAAATTGCTTTTTTATTTATTGAAAATAGTTTGGATAGCCTGAGTATTAATTGTTCTTTAAGTGTTTAGAAAATCCATCTATAAGTCTTTTGGTATTACAGTTGTTTCTTCTGGTTGGTGTCTTTATAGCTAGTTCAATTCCATTTTCTGAGATTAGATTGTATAAGATCTTTATTTGGTGTTCTGTTAATTAGGATATTTGGTATTTTTGTAGATAATCCTCATTTTCTTTTGATTCTCAAGTTTTAAGAGAATTGCTTTAAAATTTTAGTTTAGTGCAGGCACAATTAAAAAAAGATATTTAGAGGAATTAATTCCAAATTTCAAATGGTTAAAAGAGATCGTGAAATGGTTTTATGTAAGACTACATTGTAATTGTGGAAGTATTATGACGTATAGTGGATTTCAAGGCATGCATGATAGCTTGAAAAAGGAACTGCCCTCAGAATTTTGGATCGCGATCCCGAACAACGTCTGTTTGTTTTAATTTGTTTTGCCATGAATGTTCTTTGCTTTCTCAGTGCCGCCATCATAGCCAAATAACAAGATGACAGGCCACTGAGGATAAATGAAAACAATGGAAATGTTCAAGTTTTAAAACTGAAAATGATCTCACAAGGGATGGAGAGCCAGAAAATATAAGAGGCTTAAAGTAGAAATTAATATTAATAAGGTATTCCTGTAGGAAAGCTTAGCCAATAAGGAACTTTTTTTGGCTTTCTCTGGTGAGGCAGAAAGAAGAGGGCATTCATGGCATCCAGATCTACCCATTGTAGCTCTATAAGCAACGTAGTATAGATTTCTAAGCTACTGGTTGACATGATCTATTTAAATGGCGAAACAATCTTGTTTCATGCTATCCTGGAGATAAGAAATAAGAATACTGAGTAAAAGTTATTTGGAAGCTAGTTTTGGCCAAATACTAGCAAGAACTTTTTTATATTTAGAATGATTTAGTAGAAAATGGTTTACCATGTGTAGTAATGAGTTCTCACCAGTGAAAGTGTTCAAGCCAAGCCCAGATGGCCCTTTGTTAGAGATATTTTAAAAGGAACTTCTGTGTTAGGAGGGAAGTTAGACTGAAAGGCCTCTAAGATCCCTGCTAGTTTCAAGAAGATTCTGTAACTGATTTTTTCCCCCTCTCCATTCCTTTTTTCTGTTAGATTCATCAGAAAATAGGATTAAGGCTAGAAGGGGAACCAGAAATAATTTAGTCCAGTCTTTTCATTTTAAAGATGAAAAAACTGAAGCCTTAAGGGGTGGATGGACTTGCTCAAAGTCATGCAGGTTATAGAGCAAAGATTCAGGGCTTTTTCTTTCAAAATGAATGTTCTTCACACATTGTTTGTCTCCACAAATAATGTATTTTTTTTCTCTTGATTTGGAGGGTGTGTATTCAATTTTCTAATAGTCTGACTATGCATGCTACCCACTTTAATTTGAGAGGTGAAGAGAAAGAAAGCCTTTTAAAAAATAGATAGGATTCTTTTTTTTATCAGTCCTTATTTCTGCTGAAATGCTAATGCTCTGAGCCATAAATGTGACAATCTTTGATTTACAGCTTCCTTTTTTACTTTATCAGCCTATCAAAGCAGAATTACACATGTAACAGGACAAAGCCATTCTTTTAATCTAATATTGATTCAAATGCATATAAAAGAAAAATAATTTCATTTTAAATTACAGATTTTGAACTTCCTTTCCTAGTCCGAAGTGGGAATGTTTTATAACAGTTTTAAACAACATTTTTTTTCCCTTCTCTGCACTAAGCCTCGCTGTTTGGAGGGGAATTTCTTGCATCAATTCATTAAGCTTCCTAAATGTTACTGAGATCCTAATTAGAAATTTAGAGTGGAAGTATGACCTCATGGGGGCAGCTAGATGATGCCATAGCGCATGGAGCCCCAGGCCTGAAGTCAGGAAAATATGAGTAAAATCCCACATCAGACACTTAATACCTGTGTGACCCTGGGCAAGTCACTTAACCCCTATTTGCCTCAGGTCCTCATCTGTAAAATGGTGACACACTGGAGAAGGGAATGGCAAACCATTCTAGTACCTTTGCCAAGAAAGCCACATGGACAAGTCTTTGGGTCACAAAGGGTCAGAATGACTGAACAACAAATTACCTCTAATCTAACTTTCATAGGGTTTTAGGTCAGGAAAATAAAGAAAGTTTAATAATTTGCTCAAGGTCACACAGTTAGTTAGCAAAACACTGTTCCTTCTTATTTAGGCTGTTGAAAATGGAATATACATTATTCTTCACATAGGGACATTTAAAAACTTTAGTTTAGACAATAGAGTCAGCAAATAAAGAATCGTGCAGTTGGAAAGGACCTTCAAGGTCACTAGTCTAAGCTAACCCTAAATCATGAATCTATTTTGCAGTAAAAGTGGTTTTCCTACCCCTTCTGGAGACATCTGGAGGGTTAGAGTCCCACTAAACTTGTCAGGAGACCCATGTAGAACTTAATTAGCTTTGTCAGTTGTTCTGAAGGAACAACAGAAGTTGTTCTGCTTGCCTTACACCTTTAATCCCTAACCCCAATAGAGCTTCCCCAAATCCCAAATTTAGGTTGCTTGACTACTCATGTAGCTTGAATGCGATGGGAGTCGCCAACTCTATTCCTTCAAATTAGCTGGAGGACCCCTAGGCCTAAAGTCCTAAAGTCCTCTGGGCCTTGCCATCTGCTCCACCTTGACATTTTGCTGACTTTCTGAGACAGTCATCCGACATACTGATAGGAGCCTTAAGTATTACCTTCCTCTCTTCTGCTGAACCATTAGGATTGCTGGAGTTTTTTGCCTGTACTGTCATTATTTTTCCATTTCTCTGCAGTGTTCCACAATTAGAGCATGAGTTTCTTGATAGCAGAGAGCATCTCATTTTTTAAATTTATATTCCTGACACTTAACACATTGCTTGGCACATAGCATCCACTTAAGGAATGTATTTTTGTAAACTTCATTCACTTATTCCTGCCTATCTTCTGTGACTCTTGTCCATGTTCCTGTCTATTTGTTCATCTTGAGGGGTCCATCCAGTGATCTGAGAGATTTCCTTGCTTTCTCTGACATCTTGAGGATACCTGTAGAGCACAGAGGGTATTCATCAGTTGGCCTCACTTTTACCAGACACATCTTCTTTTTCACTCCTGTATTTCTTTCTTGACATCCTTCCCTACAGGCCTCTTTTTTAATCCCTTGTTTATATTCTGCAGCTTACTTACAGCCACTGTACATCTCTCTGTTTCCTTCTGTGCAGCACTCATTTTTAATTCTTTGAAGGCTGTAGTGTTCCATGGCTCACAGCGATATAACAACACCAGAAGAATACTGGTACTTAAAAGATGAGCCTTGAAAGTACCTGGTTCTCTGTTAGCATTACTTCTTTGCATCATGTCAATAGTAATTTAAGAATCGATCTCAGAGATTACACGTGAAAATGTATATGAATATAGCTCCTTTGAAAAGAAATAGACATGTGTAAGGACAGTTTTACTAGCTTGTAATTGGGGCTGAGTCTGGTAAGCTTTGTTCATTGAAACGTGTCTTAATAATAAGGCCATGACTGTGGGTGTAAGCACAAAAAACATTCCTTGCCCCTAGAGTCTAGGGCCTAGACTATCTGATCCTAGACACACATTTAGCAAATGTGTTCTTAGTTCTTAAAAAATGGAGAGAGGGCTATTGAAGGATCACAAAACTTCACTTGGAAGTGACCCTAGCAAGCATGTAGCCCAACCTTTCCTTAAAACAGGAATTTCCTCTACAATATATGATTGTCCTCAAGTTCAGGGCATCCTCAGATATAGCTCCTTCCACTTTGCAACAAACAAATAGCATGGTGGCCTATAATGCCATTCATTTATAATATTAATGGTAGTTCATATTTTTATAAAATTTATAAAATTATAAAATTATAAAATTTCCCAATTTGCAAAAACACTTTACCCATAATAATGATGTGGGGTGGTACAAGTAATGATGTCCACTTTTTATAGCTGAAGAAACTGAGGGTAAGAAAGGCTGATTTGCCTAACTGGTTTTTTGATAGAGTTGGGATTAAAAGAAAATTACCCTGTGATCCCACCCCCACACCTGGCATAGCCATATTTCTCTTTATGTTATAATCCCTGCTTTCCTAAACTTTTACCAATTCCATGTCTTTGGTTTCATGCAGAAATTAAATTGGCCACAAGGATGTTGTTCTTGTAAGGCTGACTAGAAATAGCAAGTTATATTTTATAATGAGCATTTCCTTTGCTCTGTATCATCAACAAAAAGTCACTATAAATCAGACTCCAGCGGGATCCAGGGTCCCATTGTTAGGACTTGAAGGTATTAGACTGTCTTAAGACCAGTTAGGGAGGCTGCTTGCTGATATGTAGGTATTTGAATAACCAAGTGAACCAGTTCATATATAGATCAAATGATGAAGTATATTTGTAGCCCCCCTGCATTAAAGTCTTTAGAGATAGGAAATACCAAACGTGATCCCATTGGATTACTTCAGAAACGACTCGTAGTTTGCCAGAGGAATTCAGTTCAAATTGATGAGGTTGTCAGTCGAATTCGAATCTTTTTTACTAAAGTCTGTAGACACAACAGCCTTTTCAAACTTCTCCGGTGGATATCATATCATTTGCTACTGACTATACCTTGTTATTCAGGTACATTGAAAAGATGACTATCCGGGAATTCATTCAGTTTCATCTTTTTGAATTTTGAATAGCAGGGATTTGACTTTATGAAGTCAATCAGGCCCTTACTAAAATGGATTGCTAAACTATTTACCTTAAAGGTGAGGTAATTTCTAAAATGGATTAGGACTGATGCCATTTCACAGAGGTGTTATTTTCTACCATGTGAGCATTTTAACTGTTATATTTCCATTATTTGGATAATTTAATGATCAAGTGCAAAATGGACATATTTCTAGCAAGGGCTACTATAATGCTTTGCTTACAAATGTATCAATGCCTTTTTTGTTGTTACATCAATTTTTTTCCAAATATACCTTTCCCTCTTCCCTACCCTTACAGCAAAGATTTTCAAGGACAGAAGTGGGATGGTTGGAGTTCATCAAAACCAACCAATATGTATTCTATATATAAATCTAATGCCTCACTTTTAAATTATTTTTATAGATATCTTTTGTTTTGAAATTATCATTATTTCCAAATCCATTGGGGTAACTGTACAGTGGGTAGAGAGCAGGGCCTGGGGTCAGAAAGACCTGAGTTTAAATGCAGCAGTAGTTGAATGACCCTCACAAGTCACATAACCTCTGTTTGTCTCAGTTTCCTCATCTGGAAGATGGGGATAATAATAACCTTTCAGGAGATCAAACGGGATAATAATTGTAGAGCATTTATTACAGTGCCTGGTACATAGTGGGCGCTGTATAAAAGTTAAATGTTATTATTATTAGGGCAGCGAGGTGCCATAACATGCTGGGCCTGGACTCAGGAAGACCTAAATCCAAAGATGACTTCAGACACTTTCTAGCTGTGTGACCCTGGGCAAGTCACTTGACTCCATCTACCTCACTTTCCTCATCTGTGAAATGAGCTGGAGAGGGAAACAGCAAATCGCTCTAGGGTCTTTGCCAAGAAAACCACAAATGGATTCATGAAGAGTTGGACGTAACTAGAAAGACTGAACAACAACAACATACAAAATACAGACAGAGTCGCATAGAAAGTTGGAAGAGAATTCCTGGATTGGGGGGTGGCCAGTAGAAAGTGTGGAAGGAGGAGATGGATTGTAATATGCTAGAAACACCAGTAAGGCCAACGTGGCTAGGCAGTGAGTCTGTAGAGGGGAGCAACATGAAAAAAGATCAGAAAAGGAGGAAGGGGCCAAGTTGGAAAGAGCTTTTAATGTCAAACAATACTATTTGTTTATATTTGATCCTGGAAGTAATAGGGAGCTACTGTGACTTGAGTAAGGCAATGGACAGATGCTATAATGAAATCACTTTGGGAGCTATATAAGCAAGGTGAATTGGATTGTGGAAAGGCTTAGGAGAGGGAAGCTCATTAGAAGGTTCTTGCAATAGCCTAGTTGAGTGATAATGAGAGCCTGGACTAGAGTGGGGTATGGGGGAATGCAGAAACTTTACATGCATTTTTCAATTTAAGATGATTTATTCAGTGTTTACTATGCGTTTAGCTGGGTGATGCTGTGGATAGAGCACAGGATCTGAAGTCAGGAAGTCCTACGTTCAAATCTAGCCTCACACACTTATTAGCTGTTTATGTTGGGCAAGTCAGTTAACAGATCTACAAAATGGGGATAATAGTAGCACATGCTTCCCAGGGTGGTTGTGAGGATCAAATGAGATAATATGAGTAAATGCTTAGCATGATGCCTGGTAGACACTAAATAAATACTTATTTTCTTCATTCCTACTTCCATATGGGTGCAGGACAAAGATCACTGGATTTGGAAACAGAAGGATTAGGTCTGAATTTTGCCTCAGCTCCTGGCTACCTGTGTTCCCTTCATCAGGTCACCTGTCTTTTTTAGGTCTTGATTTTCTCACCTAAAGAATGAGGGAGATGAATTAGGTGACCCCTGAGGTCCTCCCAGTTCCAGACATGATCTACTTAATTTTGTGCTGAGTGTGGCAGTAGATATCCAAGATGAATAGGAGCTAACTCTGGCCCTGGACAAGCTTAGAGAGAAAAAGGCGATCTAATTCAGGACTTCAGGGCTTCTGATTAGTTGGTATAAGGATATTGTCTTCTGAATAGGATCTCATTTCTTCCACATCTTTAACTCATTATCATCACCATCATTGTATACATAACAGTAGGTAGTATTTATCTAGCACTCAAGGTTTACGAAGTCCTTTACAATTATCACATCATTTTATGCTCACAGTAACATTAAAAGGTAAGCTCTAATATCCCAACTTTACAGGTGGGGAAACTGAGGCAAACAGAGTTTAGGTAATATGCCCATCATAGAGCTAGTGTCTAAGGTAGGGTTTGAACTTGGGTCTTCCTGACTCCAGAGCCAGCACTTTATCCACTGAACCAACTATCTGCCTACAGGAAATCTGGTGATGGATCTCTCTGAACGTAGCTATCGTGGTCCTTGGATGACCCAGTTTGTCATCTGACCCTTCCTCAAAGATTTTCTGTCTTGGAGGCCCTGCCAGAACTTGTATACTATTAGTATAGGCTTCAAGTTTACCCCTGTGTTAAGATGAGAAATCAGAGGAGGATTTTAGGGAGAATATGATGTATTAATGTTATTTCAGGTACTAAAAGCACTGAATATATTCTTGATTATTGTAAATGTCAAATTAAAGTTAGTAATTAAAGATATTTAAATAAATGCTTCATAACCCCAAAGGCATTTCAAGAGCATTCCAATAATTCACAGTTGATTGTGTTATTATTTTTATAATTGCCTCCTAATAAAATTAGAAGCAAAAATTATCATGGCAAGATATTTTAAAATTAAATTTATTTAAATTTAGGAGAGTTTATAGTATTGAGATTCTTGGTAATAATAACCACATGATTGTCTCAATTTTCATACATTGGCATAAATGAGTTCATTGCCAGCATTCACACACTGCCTGCTTAAAAATTTAAGAAGCAGAGTATCATTCGATTAGCAGAAGTTCACATTTCCTCCCCTCCCTTTTCCTCACTGTCCCCTTGGTGATGTCTGGCAGCCAATATTAAGGACTGTCACAGATTTGTCTCACAGTCTTTATTTCCATTTTCTCATCAGAGCACTTAAAATTGGAAATGTCTCATGGCGTTGTTTCTGTTCATTTGGAAAAATGAACAGCAGCCATAGGGGAAGTATAGGGGGAAACATGTTCCGCCATCAAGATTTCAATGTGAGCTGGCTGCACTAAGGCAAGAGAGGTTTGACCTTCTCCTCTTGGCCCACTTGCTGTGAGTGGTTACTTTCATTTCGAATTCTCCATTGGAGTCTTTCTCTCAGGCATGCAATTAGCGTAGCTCCTCAAAGACAACAACAATTCATCTTTTTTTTCTTTGAGATGATAGTTTTTATAGACTTACATAAAGTCAGAATATGTTAGAGTCATAAAGGATTTCAGAGATTTGGTCCATCTCTGCTGACCATTTTAAGGATCAGAAAATCGAGGCCACAGAAAGATGGTTACTCAGATTTGTAGAGTCAATAGTTGAAAGGCTATTAGTGAAATTCGCCTGATATCTCAAATCAGTGCTTTGTAAAAATATTATGAGGATCTTACATGCTAATGTATGTTTTGTGTTGATTTCTATGTAAAGTTATTATCAGAGCACATGAACACAAACATATATAAATACATCCACGCGTGACAATAAAAGTCCATCTTCAGATACAGCTTAAGTTTCTTTTTGTGTTTGCCTTTCTGTCTTTTTCTCTGTTTTATCTCTTTATCACTCTCTTTTTCTCTCTCTATATCTCTTCCTCCATCTTTCTCTGTTTTGTCTCTATAACTCTGTTTCCCTTTGTTGCTCCATTCCTTCCTTCCTTCTGTCCATCCGTCCTTCCATCCTTCCTTCCTTTCTTCCTTTCTCTGTTTGCATCTTTTTCTGTCTTTCTCTTTGGTTTGTCTCTACAATTTTCTTGCTGTCTGTGTTTCTCCATCTTTTTCTCTGTTTCTCTAGGGCATTCTCTCTCTCTCTCTCTCTCTCTCTCTCTCTTTCTCTCTCTCTCCTATTTCTCCATCTTTCTCTGTTTGTCTTTCTTTCTCTTGTTGTAGTCTATAATTTTTGCTCAAGTGTCATAAGGCACTTCACTGACTAAGGACAAGTCCTGGGAGGATTATCTTAGACAAATAGCTTCAGGCTACCTTGCAGTCAGTGCTTAACCAGTCCTTGCTCCTGATTATTTTGGTCTGTGGAATCAGTTGTGCACAGATTTACATCAGCTCTTTTGGACGTGATTTCCCTGGTCTATTTGCCTTCTTGACACATATAAATTTCAGTTCCATAATGGAAGGTGCCAGGACCTTGAGTCCCAAATCCTGAGCTCTTGCACCTTGTCTTCATAACTTGTGTGTGTGTGTGTGTGTGTGTGTCTGTATTTATGTATATGTGTACACAGACACACTTATATATGTACATGTGCCTTGTCTCTTTCTCATAGAATGGAGGTACCGCAAAAGCAGAGATTATTTAATTTTTTTTCCTTAATCTTTTATCCCTGCTGCCAACACTGGGCATTACACTTAGTAGTCACTTAAATGCTCCTGTGATTGACTGCTTCTCTCTCACTTTTTCTTATGTTTTAATATATTGATGTATTTTAGTTTTAACACAATAGGCAACTCCCAAGGAATGACCTGTGAAATGCATTCCTACAACAGCTTATCAGTTATTAACATAAAGAAGTTTTGTGGTGTTTAATATTGTATGACTCCATTGACTTGCATGGTGACTTTGTTTACCTAGTTGACAACGTATATGACATTCTTCTGTCTCTACTCTTACAATTTTGCAGCATTTCATATGTCTCCCCATGTTTCTTTGAGTTTTGTGTTTTTGCTACTCTATACTGTCCAATAATATCTTCTTGCATTCAAGTCAGGACCATCATATTAAAATCATCCCAAACCACATGATTATCTCAGTAGATGCAGAAAAAAGCTTTGGACAAAGTATAACACTCATTTATACTTTAAAAAATCCTACAAAGTGTGTATGTATGCACACATGCATGTATATGTGTATGTATACATTCATACATGTATACATACATATATATCAATATGTATACACACATATATATCTATGTAGTAACACAATGTATTAATACAAAAACACCTTTCTAAAGACAATGGCAACCACAATATAGAACAGATGTACACTACAAGATTTCCCAATAAATATAGGAATATCATAGGGATGCCTACTCTTCACACTATTATTTGATAGATAGTTTTAGAAATGCTAGGAATTGCAATAAGAGAAGAGAAACAAATTAAAAGTAGTAAGATAAGCAAGGAGGAGACAAAAACTATCTATTTCTATATAACATGATGGTTTAACTTAAATATTCTAAGGAATCAACAATGCAACTAATCAAAACAATACCTTTAGCAAAGTCTGAGCTACAAAAATAAACTTACAAAACCCAATAATATTTCTACGTAACAACAACAAAATCTGGGACTTAATAATAATGGGAAATCCTATTCAAAAAAGCTATGAAATGCATTAAATATTTGAGAGTTAATCTCAAAGCTCACTCAATACTTTTATAGATTCAATTATAAGATGATCCTTAAATGAAGGATAAATTGAATCCCTAGAATATTCAGTGTTCATGACTGGGTCATGCTAATGTAATAAAATGATAATACTTCCAAATTTAATTAATTTTAACAGCTAACATTTAACATTTACAAAGTTTTCCACACATATTATTTCATCCTCACAACAGCCATTTGAAGTAGGTTATAGTATTATTTCCATTTTACAAATGAGTACATTGGCTCTGGGAGAGACTTCCCTATGGTCACCCTACTAGTATCAGAGGCATATCTTCCCAACTCCAAGTTCAATGCTCTATCATCTACTTTACCCTCTAACTATCTTAGTTTTAATGGTAAAACAACTAGGCTACTAAAGGGATATATTTCAGAGCTAGGTAAAAGAGCAAAACTCATTTTAAAAAACCCTAGAAAATCAAGGGTTGGTCTAGTCTTCAAAAAACCCAAAACATAAATCACTCAGTAAAGAACTCCCTGCTTGATAACAGTTGTTGGGAAAACAAGAAAATAGTCTCATAGAAATTAAGCTTAGATCAGCATTAAAATTATATCCCATGATAATATCAAAATGGATATATGACCTGAATATTAGAAGAGGCAAATTCACAGCTCGGAGATGGATTTTTTTTTTAAGAATTTAAAAAAAATTTGAAATACATGTAAAATAAATTTAATATATTTTTAAACTATTGAGTTCAAAATTCCCCCCCCCCCATCCTTTCCCCTGTCCTTAAGAAGGCAATCATTTTGATATAGATTATGCACATGCAGGGATGCAAAACATTTCCATATTAACCATGTTACAAAAGAGAAAGTAGACCAAAAAGAAAAGCAAGAGAAATAAGTACAGTTTTTTAAAAGTGTGTTTTGACTTGCGTTCAGACACCATCAGTTCTTTCTCTGGAGGTAGATGGCATTTTTCATCATAAGTCCTTCAGAATTGTCTTGGATCACCGTAATGATCAGAATAGCTACAGTTGATCATTGTACAATATTGCTGTTGCTGTGTACAATGGTGTCCTGGCTCCCCTCCCTTCACTTTGCATAAGTTCATGTAAGCCTTTCCAGTTTTGTTCTGGAACCATCCTATTTGTCATTGATTGTAGCAAAATAGTATTCTGTCACAATCATATATCATATCTTGTGCAGTTATTCCCCAGTTGATGCACATCCTTTCAGTTTCTAGTTCTTTGCCAACACAAAAAGAGCTACTATACATATTTTTATTTTTTCCTTTTCTTTGATCTCTATGGGATGCAGACCTAGTAGTGGCATTGTGAGGTCAAAGAGTATGTAGTTTTATAGCCCTTTGTGCTTAGTTCCAAATTGTCCTCCAGAATGTTTGGATCAGTTCACAACTCTACCAACAATGTGTCAGTGCCCCAGTTTTTCACATCCTCTCCAACATTTGTCGTCATTTTCCTTTTCTGTCATCTTAGCTGATCTGATAGGTATGTGGTGGTACCTCAGAGTTGTTTTAATTTGCATTTCTAGATGAATTCTTAACCAAACAAGAGATGGAGATAATTACAAGGAATAAAATAGATGATTTTAATTAAATGAAATTGAAAAGCTTTTGAACCCACAAAATTGTTGCATATAGGCTAAGAAGAGAAGTGATCTATTGGAGAAAATAATCTTTAAATTAACTTTCTTAGATAAGAGTTTGATATCCAAAATATATAGATAATTAATAGAAATATTCAAAATATATGAATCTTCAATTCTCAAAAGAAGAATTTCAGTCTCCCCAAAGGCATATGAAAGAATGCCCTAAATTATTAATAAGAAGAGAAATGCAAACCAAAGACCAGGTTTCATCTCATACCCAGCAAAATGACAAGGATAACAAAAGGAGTAGTGAGTGCAAAGGAGTAGTTGTCAAAAAACAGAAAAACCAATGCATTGTTGATGTTGTACATTAATACAGCTCATTGGGAAAGTGATTTGCAATTCTGCAAATTGGGTAAAGTGCTTAAAATGTTCATACTTTTTGACCTAGGTATTTCACTGTTAGGCATCAACTCCAAGGAAGACCTTGACAAAAAGAAAATTTTTGCACATACCAGGACTTTTATGGAAAAATTTTCTGTGGCAGAAAAAAATAGAAGCAGAGTAGACATCCATGGATTTGGGAAGGGCTAAACAAATTGTGGTAAATCAGCGTAACAGAACATTATTGTGCTGTAAAAAATGATGAACATGATGAATACAGATAAGTATGGGAAGATATAATTAACTGATGCCAAGTGAATTAATCAGGGCAAGGAAAATATACCCCAGGACTTTCAAGATAGAAAGTACAGCCAAAAAAAAAAAAAAGAATGTACCTGTACAAAGAATAATCTCAGTCCCAAAGGGAAGATATGAGAAGACCCATTCCCTCAATTTCTTTACAGATATGTCAGGCACAGGTTTACAGAACACTGAATAAAGTTGGATTTTTTTGATGTATTGATTGATTTTGCTGATTTTTTTTCTCTTCTTCCTCTTAAAAAATGTCATAAGGATCACCCCGCTTAGAGGGCATAGGAAGGGGGATACAAGGAAAGTCTGGGAGACATATAAATAAAATCTGTTAAAATAATCCTTTACATTGCTATCACATCACTTGTTCAGTCATTCCCCTAATCATTGGGCATGTTTTGTTTTCAGTGTCTGGTAGATAATAGTGTTCCTATTAACATCATTGTACATCTTTTCTTGTTGCCATTACCCCCGTCTCCCAAGGATATAGTCTCATTGGTCAGAAATATGGGTTAAAGGTTATAAATAATTTCTTTCCTCTCATTTTGGTGGCCAGTAGGTTTAGGTTCATAAACTCAGTGTAGGACAAAGATGCCTTACCCAAAATTCTGATCACAGTGTTCTTGGAGCTCTGCTGTCCCAAAGAGTCCTGTTGAGTAGAACCTAACCTTCAAAAGGGGAGTAGGGATGAATTTAATTTGAAAATTTGATAGGTTGGTCTAATAAGTACTAATCTCTGATTTGGCATCCTTTTTTTCTGTCCTGATTGGAATCAGAGATACAATGGATATTAATTATCAAGAATTTCATTAGAATATGGTAGTGACAGGTAACTCACTTCCTTAATTATTTTTTTGTGGGGAGTTCATAATCAGATGTATGATTTCATTGATGTATGAAACCCTGTATTCCAATGCAGATTAGCACTTGTACTGATTATACTTACAATTAAAGAGGGTTATCTTAGACACCAAGAGGTTAAGTGACTTGCCCAGGGTCACACAGCTGATGCATGATGAAATTTGGTCTTTTCTGACTCCAAGGTTATCTCTTGATCCACTGTGCCAGGTTGCCTCTCAGTTGGTCACATCTTGTTCTGATAAAACTAAGGCCAAATGGTTGACTTCAAACTTAATAGTTAGGTATGTTGTTAAATCTTGTCCCCCATTAAAATGTGTTCTATTCTAATGTTCTTGAGAGCAAAGATTTTGTCTTATCCCTCGGGACCTACCATGGAATTTTGCACATAGTAGACACCTAATTAATGTGTGTTGAATTGAATATGACTTTCTGTTAGTCAGGTTCAATAGGCACACAATCCTCAACTATATCAACATAGAGGAAATAGTTTACTATTCCATATCAACCACATGATTTATGATTTATCCATCCCCATCACAACATATATTCTTTTCTTGATCATTAAGGTCAAAGTTGTCAATAAGCATTTATTGAGTGTCTTCTGTGTAAGGCATTGTGTTAATCAATAAGTATTTATTGAGTATCTACTGTGTAAGGCCCTCTGATAGGCCCTACCAATAAAAGGTCAAGAACTCTCAAGGAACTTAAATTCGGAGAGATAATGTATACATAAAAAAATGTATAAGATATATACCTTTTGAATAAAAGGTAATTCTCAGTGTAAAGCACTTGTAATCAGAGGGGAGGAGGCCAGGAAAGGCCTCGTGGAGAGAGATGCTGCCCTCTCCCAATGCATTACTTCCTGGCTTACATGGAGAATGCCCCTGTGGTTGGGCTAGAGCTAGATGTCTTGGGCGATAGAAAAGCCAATACGCTGACAAAGTTCCAGATGCTGGTTTTTAAGGGGAAGGAAGAGTTTATTCCAAAGAGAAGAATGAGTTCATTCTAAGGAAAGTTTCAAAATTTTAATCTACTATATTAGTGTATGTAATATGTCATCCTTAGCCCAAAATCATTCACTATGCTCACCAAGAAAATTGATGTCATTAAGTTGTAAATCTGAGCATGGGTATAGATTTTTTCTTTTTACTAGAAAAGAAAAAGAATAGAATTCCCATGTAGTCATATTCCCAAAAGGCATCTCATTACATCTTAAAACACATACTCAAACACACACGCACACACCTTTATATACACAAACTCATATAATGTGTCTATAAATTATATATAGACAACATAATGGAGACTAATAGTATTTTATATGTATGAAACACATCAATAATACAGTCACTATTCCACCTATGCCACCATTTAAAATTTTTAAGTTTTCTTAAAGGGCTAAAAGTGTTTTTATGTGAAAACAAAACCTTTTGGGGGAAAGGGAAGATCAGAGAAAGGATTCTTATCCTCCTCTTGTTTCTAATAGTGACTGTGATGGTAATAAATGTGAAGCATATGTTTAAAAACATCTAAAGTGAAATAAAAATGCGGCCCTCGTAAAACTCCCACTCAAGTTTTTAAGTAGCACATTTAACAGTAATGAAGGCTGTTCTATGAAATGACCCTTTGCTTTGGAATTTCTGAGACAATTAAAAGACTTGATTTTTGCATTCAGCAGATCCCTCATTCCTAAAATGCTTGCTTGGACTCTCATCATTTAGATTTAGGATATAATGCTCTGGAACTTGTAGGAATCAGTGGAAATTATGGTATTGAGCTGAAAAAGGTTCCTGTGCCTTTTGGGTTTTAAAAGTAAGACTTTGACAAGCTGTTATTTCTTAGTAAAAGAATATCTTGCTCTTTGGTATTGTGGGATAAGCATTAGTGCAATGAATATATATATATATGTATATATATACATATATATATGTGTGTGTGTGTGTGTGTGTGTGTGTATATGTATATAAATTTTTTTCTGTGAGATTTCCTCACTTAAGTCCATGCTGAAGTTTGACTTTGAAAACTTCACAAATTCGTCTGTGATGTTATTAGGTTTTTTTAGGATGCCAGGAACTGGCCCTTAAACTTTCAGGGTTCTCAGGCATGCTGTTTCCTAAATCCAGGAGGAGAGAGAGAGGGAGGGAGGGAGAGAGAGAGTTCTATTCGAGTTTTTCTGGTTGAGGTTTCGCTTTCCAGACAGATAAGAAACTGATCCAAATTCATATTAATAGGAGCTATTCCCCAATTAATAAATAGTCAAAGAATAAGGACGTGTAATTCTCAAAGCAAATCTCCCAAACTAACAACAGCCGTGTGAAACAATGTTTCCATTATGAATAATTAGAAAAATACAAATGACAGAAACTAAGTAAAAAAGGAAAGGAACATTATGAATATTAGGGAGATTGTGGGAGAGCAGGCACGTTAATATGGCGTCGGTGGAACAAAGCGTGAATTAGTCCAGCTATTCTGGAAAGCAATTTTGAACTCTCCCTGCAAAGATGCTGAACTGTTCGTGTCATTTGACCTAGGGATACCCATGCTAGATCTATAACCCAAAGAGAGAAAGAGGTAAAGGACCCATTTGTGTGAAAATATTTAGAGCAGCTCTTTGTGTGCTGACAAGGAGAAATCTAAGGCAGTACCTATCAATGAGAGGTGGGCGGTGGGGAGAGTGAGGCTAAACCATTTATGGTAGGAGAAAAGAATGGAATACTCTGGTGCTGTAAGACATGGCAAAAGGGACAGTTTCAAAGAAAGTTAGGAAGACGTGTATGAATTGATCTAGGGGTGAGAAAAAACAGGAGAACAATTTTTACAATAATATATTCTAAAGACACACTTTAAAGGACTTAAGAACTCTGATCAGCACAACGCAAACCACAGTTCCAGAGGATTCTTGATGAAGAATACTATCCATCAGACTGACAGAGAAGTGATACAAATTGTAGATCCACTCTCTCTCTCTTTCTCTCTCTCTCTCTCTCTCTCTCTCTCTCTCTCTCTCTCTCTCTCTCTTTCTCTCTCTCTCTCTCTCTCTCTCTCTCTCTCTCTCTCTCAACAAACATGGAGTTATGCAAAATAAATACTCAAACTTGCCTTTATATACTGTCCATGTGTATATACACATATGCAAATGTGTGTATACACATAGATTTGTGTGTATATATGTATAAATACATATGTATGACATGTAGAAATGTTTACATATATCAGATATAAAAAAGATCAATTTGAGAATTTGTTTTGCATGATTTACACAGACTGCATCTTTGTTGCAAGGGTTTGGTTTGGTTTTCTCTTCCCCTCTACCAAATGTATGTGGTGGTAGAGTCAGCCAAAGGTGGGGGGGAAGAAAAACTTAATGTTTTTTAATTGAAACAAACAAACAAACAAACGGTTCTCTTCCCCAAATCTTCTAGCAAGGATTTTTGAGTCTGCTTAAAAAAAAAAAAAAACAACCTTTCAAGATGTTGTTATTAATTTGTTTTTGGCCTTGATGCACAAATGTTCTTTACCTGAATGAATCACGTAAGCATTACTATTTTGTTTTGTTGTGAGGTTGTAATTATGATTTATTCACTCCATAGTAGCAGTATATTCAATTTCTTGCCTAAATATATGTAATGATAGTATTAGAAACAATGGAAGGTTATAATAGCTCATCACTGAGGACCAGTACGGCATCTTTGCCTTGGAGAGTTCTCAAATCTGTCCTTCAGACATTTTCCAAAACAATCTTCTCAGCCCTACCTCCTGCATCTAAATGCCTTCCACAACAGCTCCAGAAGATCTTTTCCAGGCTAATTCTATATTTTTCCCTTTTATGCACAATAACTTTCAGTCATAATGGGCTGCCTGTTGTTCCCTTAACTCAGTAGTCCATCCCTGACCTCGATTCCTTTGCCCAGATTATCCTCTGGATGTAGAGGGCATTCCCTCCTCCTCCACAATTCTTAGAACTTTTGTCTTCCATTTGGACCTTACTGATGTGCCAGCTCCTATGGGAAGTCTTTCCTGACCTCCCTAGTTGGTAGTACTTTTCTCCTCCTTAAATAATCAACTATGTACTTGTAAAGCCATGCACCAGCAGATTCCCAAAAGAATGCTACTGTGAACAGCTTTTAGGGTTCGGATTACACAATATAGTGAACACTCTGTTTATTCCATTACAAATCAAGACAAACATTCACAATATATTACCATATAATATTCACAACATTACATCTTATCACAGAAGATGGCCACACAGTTTTCACTACAGTGGCCACCACAATACAATACTCAAACTTCCACTCATGAGACAACTCAATAATCACTCAATCAATTCACAATAGAATAATCAAAATTCCACTCATGGGGCAACCATTAACTTAATCAGCCACTAATCTAGATTCACAATTACTAAATATCATTAATCACAAATACAGTCATTAGAAAACCACATAAACTCTCCACCCCTTGGTGTCCAGAAAACCTCAATTTCATCCAAGGGGAGGTCTTTTCTTCATCTTGATTCTGGGTAGTCTCTCTGATTCCCTGGATCCCCTTCCATGGTCCCAGCTCCCTCCTGAATCCACGAAACAGTCACCTGGATTCAGAAGCAGACAGCTTTCAGGTCCTTGTCCAGTCATCAGGGCAGTCCCTGGCACACACTGAAGTTCACAGGGTCCAGCACATCTCAAACTCTTCACCACTTCTCTTGCCTGGAACTCAAGGATCAGCAGCCAGGCCACGAACAAACAAAATCTTATCCTGGTCATGTTTCTTCAGTCCTCCAGCAATTCAGCTGGCCCTAGGACCCAGAAGGAATATCGGCCTTCCAGGCAAGCCCTCTCAGCCTTCCAGTGGCCTTCACCAGATTCTGGTCTCAGGAAAACTCCATCTCAGTTCTCAGTCAGTTCTCAGCTTCCAGATGCTGGGAGAGAAACTCTCTCTCTCTCTCTCTCTCTCTCTCTCTCTCTCTCTCTCTCTCTCTCAGCTTGCCTCAGTCTCCAGGATTCTTCCTTCACTAGGAGCAGCGTTCCAATTCTGTCTCTCTGTCTCTGGAATTCTTGCTTATATACACACCCTGGCCTCCTGTCTCAGCCAATCACCTTCTTCCACATCAACAGGGGAGTTCCTGTCCTCTCAATGGTGGGACAGAGCTAGCACCTTCCAAGGTACTAAGTGCTAAGTATCTGCTAAACTGATTACTATTACAGTTCTTCATTCTGTTCTTGTTGTGACTCTTCCCTACTAGAATGTAGGCCCCTCAAGGGCAGGAACTTTTTTCTTGTTTTACTTTTGTAACTCCAGAATCTCATTAAGTATGTTGTATATAGAAGATATTAATAAATGCTTGCTGGATTAGATTGTATGGTTTTCAAGGGGACCCTGAGTTCTTAAGTTAATAATTATATAAAATAGACTTTAACTTAGAAATAGATCCCTCATTAAGAAAGCCATAGCTTAACCCACATGAACTAGTTAATTCCTAAATTATCCATTTATTGCTATGTATCTGCACCTTCAACAGAGCAATTTGATGATTTGTTTTTCTAAAAGATAACATGTCAATGAATAAGAATACCTAAAGTGTTTATTCCTTTGTGCCAGGACCTGAGCTACAAGTCTCTGTCCTCATGAAGCTGGAAGAAAAACTGGCCTAGTCTCAAATACCCCAACTTGCTTGTTTCTGTCAAAGGCATGATATGACCATCCTTCCAGTTCCCTATTTTTCACAATCTCAGAATCATGGTTGGTCCCTCAAGTCTTCCTCATGGCCATCATCAAATTAGTTGCCAAGTAATTCTTTTGAATTTATCCCCTTTTCTCTCCTTACATAGCCACCACCTTACTTCAGGTCCTCACCTACTCTTGCTTATACTATTGCTATAGCTTTTTAATTAATCTTCCTATTAGTCCTTCTTCTTTTCATTCTCTACTCCAACAAGCTGCCAAAGTTATTTTCCTAAATCGTAGGTCTGACCACATCACTCTTCTCATTAAACTTCAGTGGCTCCCAGTTGCTTCTAGTAGAAGATATAAGATCCTGTTTGGCATTTAATACCTTTTGCAATTTGACCACAGTTGACCTTTTGAGGCTTACTTATACATTAATCCTTTTCATACATTCTGTGGTCCATTCAGACCAGCCTTCTGGTTGCTCTTCATCCACAGCAGTTTAACTCCTGTCCCTTGGTTGTTCCATGGGCTATGTCCCATAGTTGGGATATACTGTTCCTGATCATTACTTTTTAAAATCCCTTCACTCCCTTCCAAGTTTAATCAAGTTCTGGCTTGTGAATGAGGCTATTCTGGATTCTCTCAGCTTCTAGTGACTTCCCTCACTTTAAACAAACAAACAAACAAACTACTTTGCTTCTACTTTATATCTATTTTCTCTACACTTACATTGGTGTATGCATTTCCTTGATAGAATGTAAGCTTCTCAGGGGGCAGGGACTGATTTGTTAGTCGTAAGCCTAGAAGTCATTTATATTATGTCTGAAGCTCTCTGAAAGAGAGCTGTGTGCTTACACTCTTCTCAATAAGCTAACATTGAATTTACACATCTTCCCTTGGAGGCATGGTCTTGTATCTCCTTCTTTAGGTTAGCCTTAAAGGCTAACCTAAATCTCTCTTGGTACAATTAAAGTCCATTACCTATCCTTCTCAGTTCAAAGAAACACATATTTCTTGAGCTCCTGCTGTTGAAGGGCACCATAATAGGCTCTAGAGATACTAAGAAAAAAGAAAAAAAATAACTTCTGCCCTTAAGAAACTTCTGTTTTCCCTAGGGGACAAAATATCTAGACAGCCAAGAAATAAATGGTTATTGGAAGAGAAACTGAGAGCGCTAAAAAGAAGGGGCATGAATAAAATCTTATTTTAGGAGATTGGATTTGACAGAGCCTTGGAGAAAAAATATGGAGGTGAGAAGAAATGCAGTTCAGCCTGAGGGACAAAATTTACAAAAGGCATGTAAGAAATGTGAGATGACTTTCATGTCTGGGGAGCAGTTAAGTTAATTTGGCAGGGAAGAGAGAAGGGGAGAGAGAGAAAGGGGGGGAGGAGAGAGAGAGAGAGACAGAGAAAGAGAGAGAGAAAGAGAGAGAGAGAGAGAGAGAGAGAGAGAGAGAGAGAGAGAGAGAGAGAGAGAGAAAGAGAAGCTTAAAAAGGTAATTATTTGCAGATTGTGAAGGACTTTAAAGTTGAAAAGAAGAGCTTATATTTAATTCTAGGGAGAAGTGGGAGCCATTGAAGAATCCTGAGCAGGAGAGTGACATGGTAAGATCTTCACTTTAGGAATATCAGTTTGACAGCTATAGAGATGATGAATTAAGTGGAGTGAGACTGGAAGCAGGGATGCTAGTTAAGAGACTGTTATAGTAGTTCAGAGAAGATGAAGGCTTGGATTACAGTGAAAAGATTGAGATGTATCTGAGTTATGATGGAGACAAGATCTACAGGATAGATTGTATGTGGAGTGTGAGGGAGAGGACAAAGTTATGTGTATTATGGAGTATCGTGTGAGATAAGGCTAGAAAGGTATGCCGGGTTAAGATTGTAGAAGGCCTTTAGTACTAGGAGGCAGAGTTTGCATAAGATTATCCACATCCCTGTGAACTGTCCTTTTGGATTAGGTCTCAAACAAACCACTAAACTTAATAAAAGTCTAACCCATTTTAAATATCTTGACTAATAGAGATAACCTAAGGCAAGTCCATGAAGTCAGTTAATCTACAACCATATATTAAGTCCTTACTATGTGCCAAACATCTCTGTATCTGGGGATACAGAGAAGTACACACAGAGAAACACAGTCCCTGCCCTTGACGAGCTCACATTCAGATTGGGGATACAACATGCAAACAATTCTATATGTACGAGATATATACAGAATGATAGAAGGCAGTCTTAGGCGCTACCGTTTTACATTAGATGATGGATGAGTTAGTTTGATCAGCCAATTTGAGCTGAAATGAGTGTCTTTATGCCTGACTCCTCCAAAAGCTGTTTGCATTTTAACAAGGACCCTCAATGCTTTTGCCCAAAGCAGTGACAAATATGGCAATCTTAGTCTTTGGCAGAGCCAGCTGGGGAGCTATTTTTGGGGTTGGAGGGTTTTTCAGCATTCCTGAAATCACACTCTGCAGGCAGCTGCCTAACCTGCCTACTTGTAAAGCCATCCTAAGGATAAGCTTGTAATGCTTGTGTCATATAATTATCAAGTGTTTGGTCATATGGGAGTAGCTGGAAGAGCCATGAACTTAGGATCTATTAAGTATCTGAGCTCTGCCTCTTCCTGGCTATGTACCCTTGGACAAATCAATTAACCTCTGAGCTATGAGCCTCATTAACCTCATCTGTAGAATAGGTATCAGAATGTAGCAGTAGTAGAAGAAGAAGTAGTAGTAAAAGTAGTAGTAGAAG
>CM053580.1:30149736-30194917 GCA_028627135.1 Pseudochirops cupreus
GATGAGGGACAGCATTCCAGGCACAGAACTGCCAGAATGAATGGATGCTTTCAAAGTTTAACAGACACTATTTTGGTATACATTTCTTTCCACAGTCTTTCTAACACTGAGTATTCCTATATTGGGTCAACCTTCTCAATTTTATTGGGGTAAGAAAAAAATACTTTCATTTGTCTTTCTCATATTGGTGATTCGAAGCAACATTTCATATGACTGTTAATAGCTTGCAATTTAAAAAAAATTATTACATTTTAAGTTCTAAGAAAAGCTTATAATTCTTTTAAAAAAAAAAACCAATCTTTATTTATTTATTTATTTGTTTGTTTGCTTTTACCGCTTTTCCTTTGACCAACGGCTTTTGGTTTTATATACGTTTGTCATTTACTAATGTATCACAAGCGGCAGCTAGGTAGCACAGTGAATAGAGTGCTGGGACTGGATTCAGGAAGACTCATCTTCTTGAGTTCAAATTCGGCCTTAGATGCTTACTAGCTGTGTGATCCTGGGCAGGACACTTAACCCTGTTTGCCTCAGTTTCCTCTTTTCTAAAATGAGCTGGAAAAAGAAATGGCAAATCACTCCAGTTATCTTTTCCAAGAAAACCCCAAATGGGGTCACAAAGAATCCAACACTATTGAAACAACTGAATGACAACAACAACAATATATCACGAAAATCAGATCCTTCTATCAGGGCTATTTCCCTCAGGCCCACGACCTACAAGAGGATTTACGTTGTCTAATGTCCAGTAACCACACTATTGCCATGACCCGTCAACTTTGCCTTTGCAACATCTTTCAGATATGCCTGATGATGCCACCCTCCTGGCCCTTGTCACCTCATATCTGAACCACTACCACAGCCACTGCTGGGTTTGCCTGCCTAAAGTCTCTCCCCTCTCCCTACAATCTTCCATTGTCACTAAAGTGATTTTCCCAAAGCATAAGTCTGATCGTGTCGATTCCCACTACTCAAGAGGCTCCTTATTGGCTCCTGGATCAAATACAAAATGCTCTGTTTGGCATTTGAACCCCTTCATAGCCTAGCCCCATCCTACCTTAACAGTCTCCTTACAAATTACTCCCCTAAATGTCCTCTTAGATAGAATCACCCTGGTCTCCTGGGGTTTGACAAACAAGACGCTGGATGTTTTCTCTGGCTATCTGCCACGCCTGCACAGTCCTCCCTCCTTTGCTCCAACAACTGGTTGGTTGGTTGGTTTTCACGTTGTCTCTCCCATAGGACTAAATTCCTTGAGGTCAGGGACTGTCTTTTGATCCTTTTTGTTATGTCCGGTGCTTAGCACAGTACATCCCCTGTCATAGGTGTTGAATAAATGAAGATGGACTGATATTTAATGTAATTTTCCCCCTCATCAACCATTACCCTCACTTTAATTGTATTAATTTTATTTAAGCAAAATCTTTTCAGTTTCATGTACCTAAACTTGACTATGTATCTTTGATGACTGCCTTTATCCTTTGATTATTTTTTTCTCCCTACCTGTAGCTATGAAAGGTACCTCCTCTGGTTATCTTCTGTTTCTCTTTTATGGCGTGACATTTAATACTTAGATCAGACGGGTATTTTGAGCTTATTTGTAGTATAACGTGTAAGACATCACTCTAAAGCTCGTTTCTGCCAAACTCTTCGGCAGTTTTCCCAGGAATTCTTGTCAAATGAGGATTTCTTTTCCAAGGAATATATGCAATTAAGAGTTATCAAACTCTGGGTTTTTAGTTTGATTTTAAAAAAAAAAGCCTCCCTTAGTCTGTTTCATTGATCAACTTTCCTATTTTTAAACAAGAGCCAAGTGGTTTTGTTTTTAGTAATTAAAGTCTCATTACATAAACTGAGGTCTGTAATTATTATTTCCCCTTCATTTCTACTTTTTAAAAATTTTTCCTTGAAATTTAAGTCTCTCTCTCCAAATGATGTTTGTCATCATTCTGGTCTTTCCTTGTAAAAGTGACCCCCAGGCAGTTGAACTGATGCAGCACTAAATCCTTCATTTAAATGTCACTTACTACATTGTTACGTCCCAACCATGAGCATCAGGTACAGGATTCCCTTTCACTTGGAAGAGTTTGTGTTAGAAATTACTAGCCAGTTTAACAGATCTTGGGGGGGGGGGGGGAACAGTGGAACGTATCAGATGTAAGACAAAGTACAAAGAAGCACAGAAGACATACATCAGAACTTGGGAAGCTTGAAAGATGAATAAAAAGACAAAACAAACTTTTACGTGAGATAGAATATGATCAGTTCCTGACAGACAAAAGGAGGAAGATGTCATAGGCATCTGGCAGCAATCACTGAAGGGTTTATATATTCTTGTTGCTAATTCGTTTCAAAAGTGTCTTTTCATGACCCCATCGCGGATTTTCTTGGCAAACGTATTGGGGTGGTTTGCCATTTCCTTCTTTAGCACATTTTACTGATGAGAAAACTGAGGTAAATGTTGTTAAGTGACTTGCCCAGGGTCACACAGCAAGTAATTGTCTGAGGCCATTCTATCCATTGTGTTACCTACCTACCCTTGAAGGTTTTATATAGGAACTATTTAATCTAGGCCTTGAAAGTCCAGTAGGATTTATAAAGATGGAAATATGGTGGGGGAAGGTATACAAGCACAGAGAAGACCATGAACAATGTCAGCACAGTGAAAGGTATATTTGAGAAAAGGCAAGAAGCCAATTTTTCCTTTATTTAAATAGAGAGCAATAAATTCATAAAGGTATTCTGGGGTTCTTTTATGGAAGAGCTTGGCTACCAGGCCTAGTAATAGCATACTCATCAAAGACCAGCGCTCAGTTATTTACCAACACATAACTTCACGATTGCAATTTAAACAATCTCTGCCACTTAAGGACAGAAAGAGAATGTTATCTCCTTCTGACTGAAGAAAGCAGGGCTATAAATTAGGAGGTCTGGCTTCTTTGGATGGTTTTGTCTCTAGCTGCATGGCTTTGGGCACGTTATTTATTCACTGTGGGCCCCGGTTCCCTCTTCCATAAAATGGAGATAATAATACCTATAGTCCATACCTCATCGGTCTGTTGTGAAGATCTCTAGTGTTTTATTAACTTTTAGGAACAGCATAAATGCTATTTATTATTATTGTAGTCCTCATGTTCTATGCTTAATTTTTCTAGCTTTCCTCTTTTTCTTCAGATAGAAGGGGATAACAAAGAAATTAAGATGACTCCTTTAGTTAGCCAGTATGGTCTCTATGGGATAAACAGCTCTGTAGTTGAAACTGTGCAAAGACAGGTGGGTATACACTAGGACAGGAAATGTAGGCACTCTGAGACCAAGGCAGTCCAAAGGCTGAGAACAAATATCCAGAAAGGGTTTGGGATTATAAATGAACACTTGAGGTAAGGTGATAAGAGAAAAATAAGGTATCCATGTGGGAGATGGGAAAGTGTTGCTTAAGTATTTATCTTTTTTAAAAACTGCTTTTAACTAATTTTTATTTTTTAAAGCTTTTTAAAATGGTTTTGAACTCAGCAAAAAAAAAATCAGACAATACTTATTGAGCATTTCCTACATGCCAGGTCCTGCACTGAGTCCTAGGAATGCAAATATAAGCAAGAATCAAAATTTAACATAATGTCTCTGCCTTCAAGAGACTTACATTCTAGTAGGGGAATAACGACAGTGAAGAAGGAGTGGGACCACTGAGCGAGGGGGAGGGCCAGAGGGAGGCAAAGCTTCAAAGTGAACAGAGGTCAGACTGGCCTGCGATCTGGCCCAGGGATATGCCAATTAAAGGGGAAGCTCACGCAGTTGAGACTTCTCTAGGATGAGGAGCCTGCTGAAGAGGCTGAAAAGTCTGATGAGTCACAAAAAGAAGATTATCTACATGAAATTATAAATCTATTTCATATCATTTGCTTTTTGAAATATATAATACACTGTAGACATTATTTTAAAACTGTCTTTTTGCCTCCTTTAAAAGTTCATTCTGATCTTTCTTTTCTCTGGTACACACTTATTAAAAAAAAAGGTTGATTCTCTCTATTCACCCTTTCTTTCCTCCTTCCTACTTACCTTCTCTCTCCTCCCTATTTCTTTCTCATCCCTTCCCCCTTTCTTCTCCCCCTGACTTCTCCCTTTCCAATCTCTCCCACTCCTCTATCTTTTCCCCCTTCCCGCTCTCCTGAACCCTCCTCTCTGCCCTCTCCCATCAATGTTGCCTTGTTTCCCCATTAAGTTTGATACTTCTACTCCAAACTGCACGTCCAACTCCCCTTTGTTTCAGATTAGAGGGAGGGTCACCTGACGCCCGACCACTCCCTCTACCACTTTGTCAACATTTTTTATACTCTTCACAGCCAATACAAAGGGAGGCAACTCCGGTGAAGAACGAGCCAGTCATGCCCAGTAATTACAAACTAACTGTCCCTGACAGGGTATGCAAGCATTCAGGAAAAGAGACAGGCAGCATCGTGTACCAGGCAAGTCAAACCACGATCAACACAACGACTACCATCTACCCCCAGCTCCCACAGAGCCATCCCAGAACCCTGAACCCAAAGAGCATTTGAAATAGCAACGCTTCCAGCAGTGCCTATAGGCATTATCCTGGGAAGTAACTGCAGTGGAGACTCAGCCTAGCAAAAACCACTCAAGGGACTTACTTTGCCACTTCAACCTAAGGACTATGGGACCTTTCCAAGTGATTTACAGTTACCAATGAGGAGAGATGGAGACAGGAATGGGAATACAATAAGGAGAAACGGATTCTGAAGAAAGTCCAGGCATATGGAACTAAACCACTGATTCTCCTTCCAGTTCTTTCCTCTTAATGAATTTTTTTTTAAATTTCTTGGTTCATTTCCTCTAGATATCCATGATGTTCTTGTGTAAAATCCATTTTTTCCCCTTTGAGTCTTGGATTACAGTTACAGAGTTACTCTCCTTTTAGGCTGGATTTGGGGGAATCTCTGGATCAACAATAATTTTTAGTGGCCCATGTCTTTTATTTTCTCAGTTCTACAGTTTTATGTCCTGCAATGTAGCTTTGTGCCAGAGCCAGGCTCTTGCATATGCTATGCTTTTGAGCACAGTGGTCAGCCCTCCTTGGACATGACCCATCCAGGTACCCTGTGTTCCTGTGCTGACCTCCATTTCCTAGATTTAGGCCATTGGAATATCTAAAATTCAGATGGTTGGATCTCTAGCAGGAGAGACATGACATCTCAGGACAGAGCACCAGAGATCCTGGTGATCTGAGCCATCCTGATCTCAGCACTGTTACTATCACACTGACTCTACCATTCTTGATAACTTTCAGGGTCCCCAATGTGGGATTCCAAATCCCTGGAACTTTCACTGGGGATATTTCCATTCAAACTGCCTCTGTATAGAGTCTTGTAAACTACTGTTTTCTCTGGCCCATTTCTGGTCTCATTGGATGAATGTCAACCGGTCTGTTGGCACAGGCTTTACCAGCAACCCCATTCCCTATACCCCATTTTCTATTGCTTTTGAGCCTCTGTCTAAATTTTGCATAGTTCAGGGAAGAAAGAAATCACTTACTATAGTTTCTCACTGAATTTCTTGATAATTTTTGGTTGGGTACAGTTTTCATCATTTTGCTGGAGTAGACATATGGGATTGGGTCTGTCTACCTCCTGTTTGGCAGACATTTCATCCAGAAAAAAAAAAACTACCATCTTTTAAATCCTTTTCAAAGATCTATGATCAATGTGGGTTATTCCTTCCCATTTTAATCCATCTTCTTACACAGATATTCCATCAAGGATTCATACAACATGCTAGACGTTTTCCCTAGATCTTAACAGTAGAACATTTGGGCCACCTACCTATTTTAACCTCACTCTCATGACTAGACCAGTACAGTACTGTTTCTAGCTGCACACTTTCTTGATGACATTCCTTATGTCATTTTTTAAAAGATGGGATCTCCCTTTCTCACTCAGGATGGAAGTGCAGGGGCTACTTATGAGCCTGGTTTCATTTTGATAAGGTAAGAAGCTTTGACCTGGACTAGTTTGCCCCTCTTTAGCCAATCTGTTGGCCTACAGTTTCCAAGAGTTCACTATAATAATGCTAAACAGTGCAAATACCTGATCAATTTAACCCACTGACATTCAGAATTCCTAATCTCAAGGGATCATCTGCCTTCATCCTTTCTGGTACCTGGGATTGCCGGTTACCTGGCTCTACTCCTGGATTATAGGTGCTTATTTGAAATATGCAGTAGCCTATTTGTACCTCTCACACCTGAGAAAAATGGTCATTTGATTCCTGGTTAATACAGTATGTGCTGGAAGGAGGCAGGTACTGGAAATGCTTCCAGTGACAGTTGGTCTGCTCTAGCAGGATCAAGTTAATTAAGTTTAAGAAGGCTTACTGCCAGAAGACTGATGGCCAAAGAATGTTTTCTTCATCTAAGGCACCTTATAACTATCCCATCTGAGGGCATGGAGGGCTTCCTAAATGTATCTATGGATGTATCACATCACTTCCACTCTGTGAGAGTCAGCAAGGCAGGACAGAAAGGAAGACACAGGTTCAAATGCTACACAGAACACTTATAAGCTACGTGACTGTGGACAAGCCATTTCAACTCTCTAAATCTTAGTTTCCTCATTTGTAAAATAAAAAAAAAAAAGAATAAAGCACCTATTTCACAGGGTTGCTATGTGGTTCATGTATAAGTAAAGTGTTCTGCAGACCTTAAAGTATTATATCAATGAGAGCTATTATTCAAGCACTGAATTAACTCATCTAGTTTAATGTCAGCTGTTTTCATTTTTTTAAAGGCTAAAAAGGGGGAATGAGCCAAATGTGTTTACTTTTCTGTTTTAAAATAGAAACATCAAAGACAGATAAAGTAGCAACAAGTCTTTAAGCTCAAGGACAAAAGATCTCTGTCAGGGAGAAATAAAAGCTGAGAACAATTGGAGAGGGCTGGAGAGAACAGGGCAAGAGACACCTGAAGTCCTTGCAGATCAGTGAGAAGGTAGAAGACTTGGCTGAAATGCTGCACAAATACTGATAATCACACTTCAAATCACGGTGTAATGAAGACTGGCAGCACAATTAAAGTTCTGCTCATCATTTCAGCACTCAAGGTCCACATTTGGAAAATTCCTAGTATGTCAAGCATCACTCAGATGGTCAAATATTTAAACTCCTGCCTTACTACATTATTCTGTTCGGTTCGTTAGACTGATACCTCGAGCCACTTTAAAAAGGAGGATGAGAAGGAAAAAAAATAAATTAAAAAAACAGTAGGATGAGAAAAGAGCTATCAAAGCTATGTGGTGGAAGCAAAATTTGGATCATTTTTAGGAAAGTGATGCTCGCTGCAGAGAAATCAAGTACAAAGAGATGTGATTTTAATGAAAAACAGGATTTTTGATGACCTATTTTGTGTAAGGGAAAAAAAACCAGAAAAACGGTAACAAATAAAAATTCTCCTCTTTTAAATCAAGTTGCAGGAAGTCTAAGCTTACAGAAAGCAGAGCTGGAAGTAACTCAGAAGCTATTCAATCCAATTTCCTTATTTTATAGAGGTAGAATTTTGTTGTTACTGTTCAGTCATTCCAATCACATCTGACTCTTTACAATCCCATTTGGGGTTTTCTTGGCAAAGATAGTGGAGTGGTTTGCCATTTCTTTCTCCAGTTCACTGCACAGATGAGGAAACTGAGGCAAAGAGGGTGAAGTGATCTGCCCAGGGTCACACACTTAGTAATTATCTAAGGTGAGATTTGATAAATTTGATGAAGATAAGTCTTCCTGACTCCAGGCCCAGTACTCTATCCACTGCGCCACCTAACTGCCCCAACGATGAGGAAACTGAGAATTGAAAAGGAACTTGGGTAAGATCATGCTAGTCATGAATAGCAAAGCCTGGATTTGAAGTGAATCCTATAGTATGATACAGGAAATCTTTATAACATAAACATTTTTTCTTTTCTCCACTAGATGTTTAAACCAAGGGTTCTTAACTGGGATCCATGAATTTGTTTTTCAAAAATTACTGTGCTAATTAAATGTCAATAGAACTGGTTCCCTTCGTAGGCCTGTGCATTTTACTTAAGCATAAAAAAGATTTTCTGAGAAAAATCCTGAGGCTTCACCTGTCAAAGGGCATATCGAAAAGTTGGAGAACACCTGCTTAAAACCAGTATGAATGACGGTGGGGGAGTCCTGTCACCACTCCAGTAAAAGCACTTCAAAGCATATGTCTTCTTAGCATTGGGTCAGTGTGTCATCATCTGTAAGTCAACACATCTGCACAGCTGTGACCATTCGTGCTGATGTTGGTGGCATCATTGCTATTACTGGTGAAATGGATGTGATTCATCAAATAGGCATCACACCTCAGAGAAGCACAGATGACTTCTAGTCCGTCCCAGAACTGAATAAGAAACCTTTACATCATTGCATTTGACCTCCAAGGCAGCCTGTTTCAGCTGTGTGCAGTGCTACATGTTAAGACATTTCCCCATACACTGAAATCTGTCTCTCTGCAATGTCTCCACATTGCTACTGCTTCTAACCTCTGGGGCCAAGGTAAGACAAGAATTAATCCATTTTCCATGTGACAGTTCTTCAAATATATGGAGGATCCACCGAATTCTTGCTTTATTCAAGCTAAGCATCCCTGGCTAGAGTGTCTGGGTTTTATTATTGTTGTCATTGTTTGGTTTAGCAAGTATTTACTAAGCATCTTCGACCTGCTTAGTAAATGAGGACTGTGCAAAATGCTAGGCACACAAAGACAGAGTTGACTACAATCCTTGTCATTCAGGAGTTTATGTTATACTGATCCTAATATGGTCTAGTTTCCAGTTCACTCATCACCCAAGCTGCTGTCTTCTGGACTTGGTAAGCATGTCAATGTTCTCCTAAAAATGTGCTACTCACAACTGAATGTAGTAATGGGTAATGCAGATCCCAACGAGACCACTGCTTTCCATCTTCCCAACACTAGGGACAAGTGAAGAAGGTATTAGCTTTTTTGGTTGCTATTTCACACCGGTTCAAAATAGACCAGAAGTACATTATATAAAACTGTGAGCATTCTATGTATAAAAAAAACTTCAGTGTTCCATTTCTCTTCCTCATGAAAATTCTGAAAATTTTTTTTAATATTATAAGCTTTAAAAAGTCTACTTGGAAAAGCGCAAAGAGCACACTGACAAAATTTGAGATTGTTGTATACATTGAATGCCTTGGATGGAAATTCTCCATGTTGAGAGGCAGAAAGCATGTTTCTCGGAAAGTCGTCTTGATATACAAGGAAATCCCTTGGAGAGACACTTGGTTCCGGTTGGTTTTGTCAGTGGTGAATGGAAGGCTCTTTAATTAGTTATAGAGACATTCAAAACAGCTTCAGTGCTCGCTCCCATTTTCTCTTCACACACCTTATCTTTAGCTTGCATTCTAGTGGTGTGACATGTTTGCTCACAGATCTAATGAGGGATAGGGTTCTAAGCAGAGAGGCCTTGTGGCTTTTCCCCCTCTGAGTGTGGCTCAGAGAAATGGAGCTCAGTTCTTAATCTCTATTGTTCTTTTTCTCTTTAGGTGATGGGTGGAGTCTCCAACCTTCTGAGGTGAAAAAGTTCAGAGGGTACCTCAGCACCTAGCATTCCAGAATAAGGGTTTGTAGCCAACTACAGCACCCTAAAGAACAAGGAGAGACCACTGGGAGTGAGTGACCTTCTAGATTGAGGCTAGCAGAACCCAAGAAGAGGATCCATCTAGCATCTTTGTTACATCTGGAAATAAACTTGGCGAGACCAACAAATTGAATAGAAACTGCGATGAGTTAAATCTATTCCCACTCTAAGATTGAAGTGGGATGGAAGACAACAGGCCTTGAGGTACTTTAGAAATAATTGTACATTTGTTCTTGTTGTATCTTTGAAGTAAATAAACATTGTAAAGGCCAACTGACATTAAACAGTTAAATGGAACTGGGAGCTAGGAACTGGTACCTAATAGTGGGGGAAGAATCCAGCTGGTGTATTCTTGTAATCATGTCAATGGAGGTGAAAAGACACAACTACAACCCCCTCAAGCTGCTTGCTCTACAGCCATGAGGGGAGACAGAGGAAGCCTGGCTCAAGGAGAGTAAGACAGAACTATTTTCTATATTGAAATTACCTACCACCACCACAGTCATCAGATAGGCAAATCCTTTCTGAAATCTCAAACGTGTACAAAGTGTGGGTAGCATCCAACATAATCTTTAAACTAAAGAAATGCAAATAACCAATCCTAATCATGCTGGAAAAAAATTGTGTAAGCAATATTCTGGAATATCTAAATCAACAATCTAATATATTCTAGTACATGTTAAGCACAGGCTAAATACTTTCTTTTCTTAGTTCTAACTACCTTTTAAAGAATTTCACATCCAGTAGCTATAAACAAATGCCTCATAGTCTGCTAAGAATGCTGCAAAACCAACAACAACAAAACTGGTGTGACTGATGGAAATTTAATTGTGGCTCTCCAGACTGAGTTACTGCTGTCAGTGTATGTGCTTAGCATAAAACACAAATCTATGAATATCCATAGTGTTTCCTTGACATACCAACTGTCAGAAATAGGCTTACAGGATTCAGTCTAATTTGAAATTTGCTGTACTGAGTCATTATAAATCAAGATAAAGTAACTGACAAGCCATCTGAAAAGTAACACAATAAAACAAGATAAATATAAAATTGAAATGTAATTGGAGTGCTTTAAATTTCAGACAATTCACTCAGAAACACTGATAATAGGATAGTACCTAAAATTTAGGCCTTGCTGGAAAACAGCAGTTTCCAGACTCGACAAATAGTCACGCTCCTCTTAGAATCCAAGGCTTTCTTCATGATTCCACTCATATGTCACCCCACCAAAGGAGGTCTTTCCCAATCTTCCCAGCTGCTGAAGTCTTTCTCTCTAAGGTTACTTCCTACCTATTCTGCATGTATACCATACGTATCTACTTACCTACCTATATTTGGTGCCCTAGATTAGAAACGTATAATCCCATTAAAACAACCTCACACCAATCAGATTGGCTAATATGACACAAAAGAAAAATGACAGATGTTGGAAGGGATGTGTGAAAACTGAGATACTAATACACTGTTGGTGGAGTTGTGAACTGACCCAATCATTCTGGAGAGCAATTTGGAACTATGCCCAAAGGACTAGAAAACTGTACATACCCTTTGATCCAGCAATACCACTAGTAGATCTGTATCCCAAAGAGATCCCCCAAAAAAGGTTTTGGGGAGGGGAGAAACCTTGTTGTATTAAAACTAATTGTAGCAGTTCTTTCTTCAGTGGCTAAAAATTGGAAATTGAACGTATTCCCCATCAATGGGGAATGGTTGAACAAGTTGTGGCATATGATTGTAATGGAATATTACTGTGTTATAAGACATGACAAGCAGGATGATTTTTTTAATGAAAAGATTTGCATGAACTGACACAAAGTAAAGTGAGTAGAACTAGGTGAACATCGTAAATAGTAACAACAATATGGTACAGATAAAGAACTGTGAAGGACTTAGCTCTTCTCAGCAATACACGGATCCAAGACAATTCCAAAGTACTCATGATGGAAAATGCTATCCACATGCAGAGAAAGAACTGATACAGTCTGAATACAGACTGAAACATATTCTTCCACCTTTCCTTTCTGTTTCTTCCTTCCTTTCTCTTTCAAGTTTTCTTGCATTAAATGATTAATATGGAAATGTTTTACATGACAGTATATGTATAACCTATATTCATATTGCTTGCTATTTCATGGGGAGGTTTAAAATTGGAACTCAAAACTTAAAAAAATTGATGTTAAAAATTGTTTTTACATATAATTGGGGGAAAAAATTGTACTTAAAAAAGAAAAATTTATGGTCCTTGAGGGACGGACCTGTTTCCTTTCTTTGTATCCCTAGTACTTACCACATGCCTAACAGACAGAAAATGTGCGATAAATGCTTGTTGATCAATTGGTTGATGAGTCCCAAAGAACAGTGAAAATACATTCTAAATGCCAAGCTATACTAGTAAAGATCTGGAGCCGTCAAGAAGCATTTGTGGCCTCCCCTCACATGCCACTGGTTCTTCCATTAGTATCCTTTATTCCACAATGATTTTTCTTAAAGTTTGTTGCATGCAGACAGAAACACAGACTTCAACATTTCAAGTGGCCGTGATTTTCTTGCCACTGATATTCCCTTCATCACAGCTGATGATTTTTAATTGACTTTGCTAATAATATTCAATAGTTTCAGTGACTAAAACTGTACTACTGTATGGTCAACTCAAAGATAAATTTCTCCATGTAGGAAGACTGGTAGAACACAATATCTATTATGTTCACTGAGATCATACTCAAAGCCCTTCCTTCTTAGCTGAAATAGACACACCTAGTATTTTCCTAGCATATCTATCAAGAATTACGGGTTACCATGAGGCGTAAGGGTAGGAGTAGAAACATTTTAGCCAAATAAATGATATCAATTTCTTTTATCCCCTCCACATTTATATACAACATGTAAATGTCTAAGCAGCAGCTGGTGATGCAGTGAATTGAGTACCAGACCTAGAGTCAGAAAGACTCCTCTTCCTGAGTTCAAATCTTGCCTCAGACACTTACTAGTTGTGTGACTCTGGGCAAGTCACTAAACCCTGTTTGTGTCAATTTTCTCATCTGTTAAATGAGTTGGAGAAGGAAATGGCAAATCACTCCAGTATCTTTGCCAAGAAAACCCCAAATGAGGTCACAAAGAGTCAGACATGACTGAAAAACAACTCAACAAAGTCACATAAACATACAAAATTGAACTAAAATTGTTCTCCTGATTTATAAATTCACCTGTAATTCAATCCCCATTTTCACAAGAACAAATTCTGTGAAAATACACAAAATCATCTCTGAAGATACAGGAATTAATGGCCAAAGACAGAGAACTATAGTGAACATGTTTTCATATGAGATTCCTTCTACTGATATATTTATAATTTGAGCATTGTCTCCTCTCCTCTATTTAACATATCCACATGTTATTCCCATCACAAAGTATTACCACTCGTTTGTCAGACAGGGGACAATTGAATAAAATCAAATGAAATCAAATGGTTCTAAAGGATTTCAGCATTTCTATAGATAGCAGGAAAGAAAGAGTTACAACTTTATGACCACGGAAGACTTATTTACAATGATTTTCTCCATGGCAACATAAAATCACTCAGTATGAAATCCACAAACTCACATAAAACAATTCTTGATGAAAATGAGCTTTAACAAAACCTTTTATTCTATAAAAATATTCTGTTGTTTTTTCAGAATAATTCCCAGATAAACAGCATGAAATAATGTATATTTTCTAGAACAAAAATAACTGCCTGGATGCAAAAAGATGGCAAGCACTGATAAAAGTGGAAGATGTGTTTCTGAAATAAAGAAAATGTTGGATGCTTCCCTGTCGGGTCTAATTTTGTACCTATATGTAGGCATTCCTTTTCCCAACATGCCATTACGAATTTGAAAATTCACATTGCTTTTGTAAGGATTTAATGTTTGATTCACAAATACCAATGGTATGGCCAGAGGGAAAAAAACATTTTTAATGGGTAAAAAATTCAGAAACTGAAAAAAAAAAAAGGAAAAGAAATTAAAGTGGAAGGCAACCTAGACAACAAAAAATGACTGTATAAATTTCCAAATAGCATATGTAGCAATTAAACAACTCCTAAAGAGACCGTGAATGTTCTGAATAACAATATTTAGGAGTTGAATGGGGGGAAATTCATTGTGACAATAGAGTCGTGCAGTAAAATACTGGGAATAAACAGCTATCTGCAAGGTTTAAGAGTAAGATACAGAGTTGACTGAAATAGACAGGCCAATGTTAAAGATATCTGAATATTAACTACAAGTACATAATTGCCAGTGATTGCTAGTTCAAGAAGAAAATATTATTAATTAAAACAATATAACAACTGAGAAGCAAAATGATTTAAAAGACATTTTTTGGAGCAGATATTAAGTTTGGATCAAAGTACTAAAGATACTGAATTTGGGGGACAGGAGTAATTATTTTGTGGCCAATGGTGAATCATCTTATGTCCAAATACTCAGGCAGTTTTTACCTTGAGACCTCTACTTACTAATCAATAGCTATACTCTTCAAGAGGAAAATGATGTGCATGAAACAGGGAGACAGCTTTGCATTATATCTAGCCTAAAACTTGTCATATTTTTGGTGATGGAGTACTAGAATGAATTTTTTTAAAAGCCAATTTATCAGGATAGGTCTTTTAAAAAACAATATAACAATTTAAGGACATAGTGATAGAGAAAATTCAGCACTGGGTACCAACTTTCATAAAGAATACTGATTAACTGAGAATATTCACAGAAAAATATCCAGAATGATAAAGGGATTTGAGATTAAACTCTAAGAAAAGGTTTATATTGGAAAACAGAAGAATGAAAGGGAATAAAAGTGTTGATCTTCAAGTACTGGAAGCATTGATGCATGGAAGAAGGGGACAAATTTCTTCATCTTGGTACCAGAAGTCAGAACAAGGAGCAATCAGTAGAAGGGGCAGAGAAACAGACTTCAGCTTGATATGGGAGGAGGGGGAGATATTCTAAAAATTAAGACTGTACAAAAGATCACTGGGCTGCCTTTGTATGATGTAATGGTTTCCCACCCACTGTAAATCTTCAAAGACTAATGCTCAATTAATGAATGTATTATAGAGAGCATTTTTGTTCATATATGTGCTGGACTGACTGGCCCAGAAGTTTCCTTTTAACTCTGAGATTCTATACAAGTATTTGCTATTACCTAAAACCCACATTAGTAAATGTCCTGAAATACAATTCCCATTTCTCCCAAGTGAAAAGGAATTAAGCAGTTGGCATTGACACGGATAAAGGGATAAGAAACATTCAATATTCTGATTTATATTTAGGAGAGTCTTATTGTTATGCTGGGTAAAAGAGTAGGGCAAAGTTGGCTAAAGCTGTTACAAGTTTGTCACATTATATAAAAAGAAAGTTATGCTACAGGACTGGAGGAGGGAGTTGAGCACCTAATATAAGCAAAGGCTACGCTACATGATAAATCATCAACAAAACTGTTCTTTTTAAAAAATATCCTATAGATATATTCACATATATATTTATTCATGTGGATATGTTCAGTATAGGAGATGACAGACAGATTGATAACTAGATATGTTTCTTTTTTACTAAAAGCTTTCATTATATAAAGGTAAAGATTTCCTTGTTGATTTTAACAGAACTGTGACTTCATGGGTGTAGGTAGCTCACAGTGAGGAATTCTTCATAACAACGGAGATTCATACCAGTTAAATCATAAATAGTTCCCTGGTAGATTAAAAATTTAATCATTACAATTGAAATAATTTTTATTCACTAATTTGAGTTTACTGGAGATACAGAATGAAAAAAAGACAAACAGAAAAAAGTTAATCATCAGGGATGTGCAGAAAAGTCGAACAGAGATTGAGACTAGAACCAAAGTCTTCTGTACTCCGACGTTAGCTCTAAATACAACACACTGCCTCTCTGTTACTGATTTTACCAGTGATAAAAAAAAAAAAGTATTATCCTTTAAAAAAAAAACCGTATTCATGGGGACACATAGGCAAATGTCACCAAATGGTATGAAGAAACAAAAACAAGAACTTCAAGCAACAAGATAATTCTCAGATCAGGATAATGTGGCATAATCAGCCAAGCAATCTATTTGATGATTCTACTATTAACACACTGAAAATTATCCAAAAATAGTTCAAAACAAAAGAGAGTGTGTTAATTCTAGAGACTGAAAGATCTAAGACTGTATTGCTGGATCAACCCTGTAGTCTTCAATCTCTATACCAAAAAAGTTACCTAAGGAACAGGTCCGACTATGCCATGTTCTACCTCAAGATGAAGAGTTTGTCGTGGGTTATTGGTTTTTGGTCTTTTTTTTCTGTGGGGGGGGCGGGGAGAGATTCTTTGAAAGCCATCATGACATAGGTCCATACTGCTTTTCAAGATTTATACAATACACTATTTAAGACACTCTCAAATTCAGGTCATTTGTCGGGTTGCCTATACCTCATCAACAACATTCCATTTCCTATCTTGATGCCTTTAAACAGGCCATTCCAAGCTCAGCTGCATTCTCTCCTCACTTCTGCCTATTTAAGGTCCCAAGTTTCTTTCAAAGAACAGCTCAAACACCATTTCCGACACGAAGCTTTGCCAAATGCCACCAACCAAGAGCGCCTCCCCTTCCAAATTACCTTGGATTTACATTGCACAAATTTTCTGTCTACTGAAAGCGTCTGTATATGTTGTTTTCCCTGACAGGATACAAACTCCAGGAGAGACCAGGACTGTTTCATCTTTGATTTTGTAGCTCCACAATCATCAGGGCCTGAATGATAGTTTGAGCTTAATAAAGTGCTTACTGAATCGAACAGAACTGAACTTAGAAGGAAGAACTGAAAATGGCAAGAGTCTGGGAGTATATTATAAGTTTCAAAACAGCCACATATTGGATCCAATAACCTCATTGTTGACAACATAACCTATGAATGTCATAAAAAAGAAAAGTTAATGAAATTGTTATGATGATTGCATATGTGAGTGTATAAAATTTGAAAATTAAAAAAAACACAGAAACAATCAGAATTTCCAACAACTGGGGAACGGATGAAAAATCTATAATATGTAATTCTGATAAAAAGTTGCAAAGTAATTTAGAGTAGAAAAATATAAAAAAGACAAATTTGGAAAGATATGCCAGATAAGATAAAGCAGAATCAGATTAGTATATGCTCTGACTACAATAAGCTGTTTCAGTGAATACACACACACACACACACACACACACACACCCCCTCTCCATCATGGCCCCAGACTCTGAGGCATAATTGTGTTAAATGTCATCCCTTCCCACATGTTCTTCAGTACTAAAAGTGAATGAGGAGGGAGGGAAGAGGTGGTCAACCACTTCAGTCATCGCCATTGACTTTAAACCACATCAACTGTGTTTCTCCAGATTTTAGGGATAGAGTGTGGAGTATTCTACTTCCATTTGGCTACTTAATGTGGTAAGAGCATTTACAAAAGAATATATATTTTAAAAGCATAATAAAAGCAAACATATAAACATTTCCTCCTTCAGCATGGGAGTATCTGAATGTCTTTCTTCACTTGCCAAGATTATTCATTGTATTCCATAATTATGAAGGAGAGAGACAGGATGGAGGGGAAAAGAGGGAGAGAGATCCTTTGCAAATGGAATTAAGTCCTGAGACTGAGAAACAAACAGAACAAAAGCAACAGAAAACTAAAGTATATGTAACTTAAAAATTGCTACAGATATCTATATGCTAAAGTTCATAAGAGTTTAATTAGTTTTGTTATATTTCAAAGTTAAGTGCATGATAATTAACAACCCCAAAACGCCAGCAGATCTGTGATCTTATCAGTGTAGGTACTTCTTCCAAAGATGCTGACCCCAATCACCTATGGCTGACCTTCTTGTCCAAGTTCTCCCTTAAATCTCCCACAGGAAGTCCACTTAACGTGTTTCCTCTCCTTTTCTTGATAATACACAGATAAAATGTAAGCACAGACTGTACATAAGTTATCCCTTATTCTCACTACATAACAATAACTCATTTATTTTTTTTAAGGCATGTCCTATGGATAGCTACTTCTTGGAAACCTGAGTCCTACTTTAGTTGCAAAAAGAATTTCACATAAAGAGTCTGTTGCTCTGATAATGATGATCATGGTGATGGTGATGTCGATGACGATTAACGATGACAGTGACGATGTTTATGATACAGCAGGCCACTACTTTTCTTCAACGTCAATGAAATCCCATTTAGTAGACTGGGAAGTAAGGATCCAAAAATCACCAGGGTCATATAAATCATTTACAAATCCAGTAAATTAGTCATTTGAAGACTTGCATTCTTGTAAGTGTAAGATATTGCCAAGACACACATAAGTTACATTGATATGAAAAATGAAGTTAGATGCTTTGATGAAACTGACCATTCAAATGTCCTGACAATTCAAACCTGGTAACTTGTGTGACATATATATCTCACAGAATCTAAGTGCAAGACATAACATAAGACTGGGAGATACCTTCAGTTAATCCTGTCCAATCTAACTTTATCTGTATTGCCACATTTGAAGTCCAAATATTCATCTGAATACACAGAGAAACAGGATATTAGATAAGAGTGTAAAGTTCTTTAAAATAAAATGCATGGCTATCGGTATATTTTCTTCCAATTGTGGCACTCTGACAAAGGGATTGTTTCTCCAGGTTTTCTTCATTGAGTTCAGTGACTCAGAAATTCTCAACCCTCTGGCCCTAGTTCTGTCCTCTGGAGCAATGCCCCCCCCCCAAAAAAAAACCAAAAACACCAAACACCCAGAACAAAACAAAACAAACCAAAAAAACCTGATCCATCTTCCACATGAAAGACCTTCACATATGTCATGTTCACTTTCTTATCTTCTACTGACTAAATGTCTTCAACCATTCATCCAGGTTACTTTCAAAGAGAAGCAGAATCATTCAAACAAAGTACATACAATTTATTGCAGCAACTCATTTTTTCTATTTCAGAAATGTCCCTCATCACATTTATCTAATAAAATATTTTAATGGACAAACTACAACAGTATTTTAATATAAAATAATACATAGATGCCAAGGTATGCCCAACCAAATGGGAATATTGAAGGAGTCTTAAATAGGCATATATCTGAAAATCTGACTAGTTTTTTTATCTGGCTTTGCATTAAAACATATCATCTTTACTGTACCTAATTGGTTTTTGATCTGCTGTAAGATTAACACTTAATTCAGCCTATTGACAATGACTTATAAGAATGAACAATTCTCCCTTTTAATGCACCATTTTATTGAAAACTTTCATTTCCTTGAAAGCTCTAGCTTCTTTCTCATGTTGTTAATATACAGTTTGACATCGAGGTCTTTAATGAGGAAAAAAAAATGACCTGCTAATCTTGGTTCCTTTTATTCAGGAATAGTGTAGGTAATGACATAAGTCATTAAAATAATTTTTTGTAATCAGTTATGAGTTATTCATGTTAACATAAAAAAGTATAGCACAAATAACTTATGTACAAAGATAACAAAAAAGAAAAATGCAAACTAACTTTATGCAAGAGTGTTCAGTCACTATTTCGGTTTTCTTAGGAGAATGAGGTTTTTTATTATTAGTGAGATCACTGTAAACAGAATTCACTCAACTATCAGAATCATTTTGAATGCACATTTTTATATATTAAGATCTATATAAGTACACTTCTGAAAGTGCATTAAAGTACATAAATAAGTGTATCTTTTTAAAGAAATCTCATATCTCTAAATATAAAATATCCAAGAATAAAGTGTAATTTTTTTTGACGGGGGGTAGGCAGAGACAAGGTGGCAGAGTAAAGGCAGTAACCCAACTAAACTCTTCCAACATTCCCCTCCAAACAACTTAAAAGTAATTCTTCAAATCAAATTCTGGAGCAGCATAGAGAACAAAAGGACAGAATGAGCCATCTTTTTGGCCTTAAGACAACTGAGGAGGTCAGCAGGAGATGACTGCAATATCAGTGTGGGGTTGCCCTAGAGCACACAAGTCTGTAAAATCAACAATGGGCGTTATAGGTGACTGTGTGTGGTAGTGCCAGCAGCAGCTTCTGGAGCTCTCAGCCCAGAGACAGTTACTGGTGGGCGGGGTAAGGGTACATCCAGAAAATGATTATAGGAGACCCTTTGCTGGCACTGGGTGTAGCTAGTGTTGACTGGCAACTCTGCTGCTCGTAAGCAGTTCTGGGTCGCAATTCCAGGGTGGAGAAGAGTGTTTGTTGTGGTTGTTCACAAAGGAGCAGGAACCGAGGTCACATATCCAAGACCAAGAGAAGCACTAGTATTTATGGCTGCACAAGAGCTAGGGACCTGGTCACAATTCCATGGTTGATAAGAGCTTGGAACAATGCCTGCCCATCCCCAGGTGAGGAAACCAATTGTAATTTGAAGTTCACAGTAAAAAAAATAGGTAGGGACAATGAGAGAAGGAGAAGGAGAAGAAAAACAACAATGAGAACAACTGTTTGTGGTGGCAAAGAATTGGACACTGAGAGGGAGCCCATCCGTTGGGGAATGGCTGAACAAACTGTGGTATGTGAATGTAATGAAGTACTATTGTGTTATAAGAAATAAAGAGCAGGCAAACCAGAAAAACCTGGAGAGACTTGAATGAACTGATGCTGAGTGAAGTGAGCAGACCCAGGAGAACAGTGTACACAGAACAGCCACACTGTGCAATGACTGGTTTGATAGACTCATCTCTTCTTCTCATGCAAGGATTCAAGACAGCTTGAAAGGACTCCCGATGGAAAACGCTGTCCACATCCAGAAAAAGAACTACGGATTCTGAAGACTGAAGCATATCATTTGTTCTCTCTCTCTCTCTCTCTCTCTCTCTTTCTCTCTCTCTTTCTCTCTTTGTCTATTTCTTCTTTCTTGTGGTTTCTCCCACTTGTTCTAATTCTTCTTTACAATACGATTAATGTGAAAATAAGTTCAATATGAGTGTATATGTAGAGCTTATATCAAATTACATGTCATTTTGTGCTGTGGGGAGGGGAGAGACAGGGAGAAAATGAGGAACTCAAATTCTTATGGAAGTGAAAGTTAAAAACTAAAAATAAATATTTTTTTTAAAGAAGAACAAGAAGAACAAGGAGGAAAACAAGACAAAGAACAAGAAGAAAAACAAGAACAAGAAGAAAAACAACAACAACTTGACCATAAAAAGTTACTATGGTGGCATGGGAGATAAAGATATAAACTCAGAAGACAGCAATGTGAAAGAGATACAGCCGAAGATTCAAAGAAAAGTGCTGACTGGACACAAACCAAACAATAATTTCTGAAACAGTTAAAGAAAGAGAAAAGAGTTATAGAAGAAAAATTGGGAAAAGAAATGAGTGACGCAACAAAATTATGGAAAGAATATTAATAGCTGGTAAAAGAGGTACAAAAATACTTAAGGAAAAAACACCTTTAAAACATAATCATTCAAATGATAAAAGAGAAGCAAAAGTTCACTGAAGAAAAGATGACCTTAAAAAGTAAAACAGGCCAAAAGGAAAAAGAGGTACAAAAGCTCAGTGAAGAAAATAATTCCTTAAACATTAGAATTGACCAAGTGGAAACTAATGACTCTATGAGACATCAAGAAACAATAAAGACAATGTCAAAATATTTTTTAAATAGGAGAAAATGTGAATTATCTAATTAGAAAAACAACTGACCTGGAAAATAGACAAAGCAGAGACAATTTAAGAACTGTTCGACTACCTGAAAGCCAAGCTCCAAAATAATGAAAAATCCTGGATATCATATTTCAAGAAATTATCAAGGAAAACTGTCTTGATATCCTAATGTCAGAAGGTAAAATATAAATCAAAAGAACCCACCAATGATATTTTGAAAGAGATCTCAAAACAAAAACTCCCAGGAATATTATTGCCAAATTCCAGAGCTCCCAGGTAAAATAGAAACAACTGCAAGCAGTCAGAAAGAAAAAAATTCAATTATTATTGATTTACAGTCAGAGTCATGCAATATTTAGCAGTTTCCATTTTAAAGCAGCAGAGGTCTTGGGATTTGATATTCTAGAAGGCAAAGGAACCAGGATTACAACCAAAAATAACCTATCTAACAAAACTGAATATAATCCTTAAGGGGAAAAAATGGGTATTTAATCAAATAGAGGACTTCTAGGCATTCCTGACAAAAAGACAATAGATGAATAGGAAATCTGATATTCAAACACAAGACTCATGAGAAGCATAAAAATGTAAACATGAAAGATTAATCATAAGGGACCCAATAAAGTTAAACTATTTACATTCCTGTATGGGAAAATGTTATCAGATCAGTTAGAAGGAATCTACAAAGAGCATGAGTCAATTATGTTGGGATGAAGTGAAGGGGTAAGAAAGAAAGATGCACTAGGAGAAGGGGAAAGGGAGAGGTAGAACAGGGAAATTATCCTAATACAAAAGAGGCATATAAAGAGGATGAAATTTTATAATGGACGAGAAAAGGGGGCTGTGCTGGGCAATCACTGAATTTAACTATCATCAAAATTTGTTCAGAGAGAAATGCACATGCATACACATATACACACACAGGAAGGTAAATTAAGGAAGGTAGTGGTCAGAAGTAAAAGACTTTTGAGGAGGAACAGGATAAAAAGAAAGAGAAGATAAACAGAAGAAAATAAGACAGGAAAACATACAGTAACCATAACCATGAATGTGAATGGGATGAATTCACCTACAAAACAAAAAGTGGATAGTAGAATACATTAGAAATCTGATTCCAAAAATATGATGTTTATAAGAGACCCATTTGAAAGAGAAGGGCACACACAGAATTAAAATAAAGGGTTGTAACAGAATCTATAATGTTTTGTTGGAAGTAAAAAAAGAAAAGGCAAGAGTAGCAACCATGATCTCAGACAAAGCAAAAGCAAAAGCAGACCTAATTAAAACATATAATCAGGGAAACTACATTTTGCTAAAAGGTATCATAGACAATGAAGCAATATTTTTTTTTAAATTGGACAAAGTTTCTCTGATAAAGGTCTCATTTCTCGTATATGAGGAGAAATAACTCAAATTCACACACAAAAAAATAAAAGTCATTACCCAGTTGACAAATGGTCAAAGGATGTGAACAGGAAGTTTTCAGAAGAAGAAATAAAAGCTATCTATATTCATTAAAAAAATGCTCTAAATCACTATTGATTAGAGAAATGCAAACTAAATCAACTTTTCAGTACCACCTATCATCTATCAGAAATGACAAATGCTGAAGAAGATGAGAAAAAATAGGTACACGGATAAACTATTGGTGGAGTTGTGAACTGGTGCAGTCATTTTGGAGAACAATTTTGCAACTATTCCCCAAAAGCTATAAAACTATATAGACTCTTTGACCCAGAAATACCACTATTGGATCTATACCACAAAAAAAGTAAAGGGAAAAGGATTTATATGCATAAGGACATTTGTAGCAGCTCTTTCTATGGTGGAAATTGATGGGGTGGTCATTGATTTAGGAACAGTTGAACAAGTTGTGGCATATGATCATGATAGAATACTACTGTGTTGTAAGAGGTAAAAAAAAAAAGTGGGGAGGAGTAAGAAGGGGAGGGGAGGAGAGGGGAAGAAGGAGAAAGGCTAGAGGTACGTGAACTAATGCAAAGTGAAGTGAGAAGAACCAGACTATTGTGCATAATAATAGCAGTGTTGTAATGGTGACCAACAGTGAAAGACTTACTCTAATAAGCAAGAATCCAAGACAGTTACAAAGATTTCTTAAAGTGCTATCCACTTACAGAGAGACAATTGATGAAATCTCAAGTGCAAATTAAAGTTGATTTTTCTTGCTTTCTTCTTTTTTTTTGCAATATGGCGAATATGGAAATACATTTTGCATGATTTCACGTCCATAACTGATAGCATTTTGTTGGTGAAAGGGAAGGAGAGAATTTTGAACTCAACATTGGCAAATAGATAACAAATGCTATTTTTTAATTCAGAGCTGGATGATTCCCCGCTTCTTTGGAGTTATGACACACTTCCATTACTCTATGGCAGAGTCAACCAATTCTGGACTTGGAGGCATCAGGAAGTTCAATCCTACTGCAGACACATGCCAGTTCCATATTCAGGGAAGTTACTTAACCTCTCATCCTCAGTCCCCTTATCTGAAAAAATGAGAATTACTTTGTAGCACTTGCAAGAGTTGTTATGGGAACCAAATGAGATCATGTTGGGGCAGCTAGGTGGTGCCACAGTACACAGACAGCAGGGTCTGGAGTCAGGAAGACTCACCTTCCTGAGTTCAAACGTGACAGTGGACACTTACTAGCTTATGTGACCTTGGGTAAGTCACTTGACCCTGTTTGCCTCAGGTTCCTCATCTTCAAAATGAACTGGAGAAGGAAAGGGCAAATCACCGTAGTATCTTTGCCAACATAAGCCCAAATGAAGTCACACACAGTATGACATGACTGAAGAATGGCTGACCAACAAGATGTAGAGACAAAGTGATTTGCAAATATTAATGCGCTATAATGTTAATTCTAATTACTGCTTCGTCTTCTAAAAATGCTATTTAAATTTCTACATCAATATCATACATTTATTTCAGTGAAACAAAATCAAATTTTGTTTCTAAAACTCCTATCACATACCTTAAGGCAATGGAGAAGCATCTGAAGTCCTGACTGGTTTCAACTCTTTGGAAAAAGTTGCCCCTGTTTGTCCCTTCCTCATATCCCGATCTCCACCCTCACTTTCCTGTCTTTTTTTTGTGTATGGTCTTCCCACATTAGATTATAAACTCCTTGAGGGAAGAGACGATCTTTCTTTTTCTTATTTATATCCCTAGCTCTGAGCACAGGGTTTGGTACAAAGTAGGTACTGCATAAATGTTTGTTCAATTGAATTTAATTGAACTGAAGAGAAGAATAGCCTTGGCTGGGAGTCAGATAACTTGACCTTGGGCAAGATGCTTCATATCTCTGAGACAGTTTTTTTTTTCATTTAGGATCACTATGATGCTCAAATGAGATCATTTGCATAAAGCACTCTGAAAATCTTAAAGCAATATATAAATATCAATCAATAATAATAATTAATTATCTCATTTTCTTATCTTTTTATCAGTTCAAACAGAAATTATCCTGGGCTAAGATACCATTTTATCATCCTTTTATATTTAATGTTTTGTAGACAACTGAACAGCTGAATAAAATCATCACTTTCTGCATTTTCAATATAAAACTACTGAGATGAAGATTCATCTTTTGTACATTCACTAAAAGCATCACTGAGATAATGTCAATGACAGACAACCTGATAGAGACAAAAAGCACCTCATCTTGTTCCCACCTGGTTTTGATTTTTCCTGCTATACCTCTGTATTTGTAAAGTTTTTCAGTCCATGTGATTCAGAGATTATGAATATTTGGTAAAGCAATATCTAAAAAAATTTTTTTTAATTGTTCTTAATTTTTTATGGTAGGGCTGAGCAATTGTGGGCAAAAGTTTTGTATGTAGTAATAGGCCAGTTCTAGTACAATTCATTTATTTTAAATTCTTGAGGAAAGTCTGGAAATTGTATGGAAAGTTCATTATTAGTTTATCAAGCACAGCAAAGTTTTGGTGTATAATTTTGACTACTGGAATACGTCTTTTTAGGTATTTGGTAAGTGGTAAATTGTTGTAACATGTAGTGATATGTTATACAGTCTGTTCTGTTTCCTTACATATTCTGTGTCAATCAACAAGTCAAGACTTTTTTTAAGGACAACCCTTTCCTAACTTTAGATAGAGATCATCTGATCCTGAATCATTATCATAAACCCCTCCATTTCTGTAAACCACAAAAGCCACACAATGACAATTCTGACTTCTACTGCCATTACCACTGCTAATTCTTCCTAGATCTGCCAGTGTCTGTTGGTGTGACTTTGGTGAAGTCACTTACTTTCTCTCGGCTTCAATTTTCCTATCTAGAAAATAGTTTAACTGACTGACCTTGTATATCCTTGTCAATTCTATGACTTAGTCATCTATGATAAACAACGTGTGTCATCTTTTGATGTCATGAAAAGTTGGGATGGAAATCATTGATCTGTTTAGGTAGGATATCACAAATCTTTGTAATGCCTGCCCTGTCATTCATTTCTCACTCTGATTCTCTTCAGTGCACAGATTTGGTTTGCAATATATTTTGGTGGCATAAAAGGAATGTACAATATTAAGTGAGAAGTTATGTGGAAGAAACATTTCATTCGATTTATTAGATCTAGCATGTTAGCCTTACTTCACAAAAATGCTGCAATGAAAAGAGACTTAACAGGCTGAGCCTATTTTTACCTTAATATTTCTTAACAGTGGATGTAATAAAGTCTTGTAAAAAGTTCCAGAAGTTCAACACTAGCATTTTGTAGTGATGTATCAGCCCTTCTCTAGGTTCCTAAAGGCTAATTCACCCCTTAGAAGGAAAGAATTATGACTTTATGAGCCCATAGTTTTAACAACAATACTCTTTCAGTAGAGCCTTATGGTTGTGAATCATGGTATGCCTAAAAAGAACAATTTCAGTGGATCCAAGTATCAACAGAGACATGTTTGTTGGGATTAATCGGATTGAAACATATAGCTAAGGACAGCTTATTCATAAGACAGCATCAAATAAATCTATACAGGAAGAATGTTGGGCTGGTAATGTAGTAAGACAGACAACTGATAGTCAACCCGAACGCTTAACAAACACTCATTAAATATTAAAAAAACCTAATTGAGGGTCCTTGTTCTTTGTGTGGATCCTCTGAAAGAATTGTAGGAATACACAGAAGAGAATCATTGAGAGTGAAAAGGGCATAAATAACGCTGATTACAAAGATAAAACTTATTTAATCCTTAGACAACTTAAAAGTCCCTCTCTCATTTCATTCTTGAAGGGCTTTCAATGTGGTAGAACCTTCTTAGAATTCGACTCTGCTGGTATGGCTTTAGAGAATCCAATGTTACCTTCATGTTACAAGGAGAAATCAGAAGAAAACATAGTATTACTATTATTGGTATATTATAAGTTAATATAATATATGTTATGTAATATATACATTATATATGTAATATAATAATATAATATAAGTTAATAAAAATCAGAGAACTTTAAGGAAGCCAGAGAAATTATCTAAACTTCCTCATTCAACATATAAAGAAATTGAGTCACAGAGAGTTGACATGACTTGGTTAACATCACAAAAACAGCTGAAGAGCTAAGAATACACAGACTAGATCCCTTGATTTCAGCTGTTATACCCAGCCATCTCTCTTGTATTCAGAAAACAAAATTTTAAAATTGCAAGCACACCATCTATAAGACCATGTCTTCTAGGCAAACACATGAAAATAAAAGTGTAACCAAAGTAGAACTAGTGAAATTTCCTTCTACTCTAAAATTTAAATGAACATTCCCACAAATTTATTCATATTCTCCATATATTCAAAAATATAGTTCACTGAAATAAAAATATTTTTTTAAAATTATGAGTAGAGGGTACTTCAATGTGTTATTTAACCTATTATATGCTTGTTTTGAGAAGAAACAGGAATTAGATAATTAACTTAAGATGATTATATAACTGACACAGTATCTTTATTTTTCAACAAAAACAGACTGACCTAGCACGAAATCCAAATGGAATTAAAAGTTGTCAGCTAGGTAAAATATACAGTGTTCTGTATAGTGAAACAGGAAGGTGCTAAAAAGTTTGACATAAGGGAATAAAATGTACAGAACACTTTCATATCATCAAAATGCTAAGAAAAATTCTCAACAAGAGACTTGAAAATGATGCTAAATGGTATAAACCACCACTTGCAACTACATGCCAACTCAGGAAGTTAACAAATATGTGTCTCCAGATAACTATACCTATGCAACTTGTCACAAAACAATAAAAGAGCCAACATTTGACAGAAAAGCTATCATCAAAGTCTGGCAAAACCTGCATAATGATCTACTCTGGGAGACGTCCAAACTGAAGGTACAGAAAATGACAAGGGAAGCAGTACAGCCCGGATGCAAAGAGCGATAAAGTACAAATAGAAGGGATAAGGGCTAAATGCTTGGGAGTAGAAAATGAGGAAGAGGAAATGTAGGAAATGAGAGCATGGTACAGGGAATGAACAACAGCCAAGTTTCTGAATGGTGGTGCAGGTAGCCTGCATGAGAAATGGGTGTTATCTATGAGGAATGACTCAGATTTGAAGCTAGTATTCATATTTCAAAAATAATGAGTATAAAATAGAGGTATGACAAAAAAACAACTCCAAAGGCTATTTTTGTGCATTACCTCTACATAGAATAGAGTTTGGAGACAAATATTTCTATCCCATCTTCATAATAACCAGCTCCTTTACAATAGAGGAGAACGACCATGTAATCAATCTAATTTGGCAGCTAAGATAGACCACAAAAGATATATATCAAAATATTTATTAAAATATATAAAAAACTGGGGATGAGAAGGGGAGTATATTTGTTTTCTGGTGGTATGGGTAGTGGAGGTGAATAGGAAACCTTTGTCTTGATCAACTATATTTAAAAATAGCAAAATAATTTACTGCTGTACATCTTCCCTCAACCAGTGCAGGTGGAAATATTTCTCCATGCCCTCTAACTCTTGCCTCTCACTTTCCCAAGATTTCCTGTAGAATATCTACCTAACATAATGTGCTATTTCCTTTTAATTTAATGAAAACTCTTTTAAGTTGGCTAAATTTCTTTCACACTGATGTAAATTCAGCACTCTTCACGCCTTATCTCTACTTCTTTTGGCTATTTGCAATTACTGCTATCTCCCCCCACAACTGCCTTGGTATAAATCCTCACCACCTCAGTCAGGTGCCTTTTGCCACTCTCTCCTTCTTCATTTTTATCACACATGATGAAGTGGCCTTATCCCCTCTTCTTGTTCAAGTGGTTCCCTTTGATCCTGTGTCCTCCAAAAGATGGCTCCTCTTGTCATCCCTATTCTTTCCCTTATTTTCAATCTCTCCCTCTCTACTGGCTCACTCCTTACTGCCTACAAAGACATCCATGTCTCCCCCCACCCTGAAAAGACCCTCACTTTGTCTTTCCATCCTGTACCATCTGTCTTCTGACCTTATTATTCCATGGAAACTATTCTCTCCAAAATTTCTAATGATCTCTTAGTTGACAAATGCAACAGCTTTTTCTCAGTCCTCATTCTCCTTGACTTCTCTGCAGCCTTTGACACTGTTAATCACCCTCTGCTCCTTCATACTCTCGTCCCTCTAGGTTTTTGGGACACCACTCTCTCCAGGTTTTCCTTGTACTTATCTAATCATTCCTTCTCTGTCTCATTTGCTAGATCCTCTTTCAGATCACACCCTCTAACTCAGTGGTTCTCAACCTTCCTAATGCTGCGATCCTTTAATACTCGTATGTGGGCATATCTGCATGTGAGTGGTGTCTCAGTTCCTAAGACCATCGGAAATATGTGTTTTCCAATGGTCTTAAGTGACCCCTGTGACCCTTGTGAAAGGGTCATTTGACCCCCAAAGGGGTCACAACCCACAGGTTGAGAACCGATGCTCTAACTGCACCTGTCCCTCAGTCTCTGAAGTATCCTGGACCCTCTTCTCTTCTACCTCTATATTATCTCACGTGGTGATCACATCAGTCCCTGTGAATTTAGTTTCTATCTCTATCCTGATGATTCTCAAACCTACTAATAAATGATTGCTGTTTGGATATTAGAGAACAGTCAGATGTTGTCTTTGTGTTTGTAAGTTACTCTATTCATTTTCTACTTTTGAGGATAAAGAAGGAGGAAGGAGCATGAATGAAAGGGCCATCTTTGTATGACAATATTCAGCTATTTAGAGGTGCACTGTTTAAGTAATTTATCCTGGCAAGTCCAAGAAAACGGAGTGCTTCATAAAGAAAAAAAAAAAAGGATGCCCCACGGAGACCAAATCAATTTTGTGCTAAGGTTATGGGGTCTAAAGCTGACATCAGTAATGAGGGGGCACAATAGAGGACAGGTTTAAGGGTGTGGGGGTAAGGGGTACACTTATACTCCAATTATAAACAAATTGTTTTAGCACTTCTGGAATACTACATTCAGTTTATGCCATTCAAAGAAGAGGCACTGCTAGACTAATACTGAGGAAAATTACCAGGATAAGGAAAAAAAAACTTAAAACCATGCCATATAAGAATGAGTTGAAAGAATTAAAGAGGTTTGGACTGAATAATAAAAGATATGGGAGAAGGGCATGCTAGGTATCATTACCTATTTGGAGGGTGGTCACAGGGAGGAAAGAAACAGCTAGATAGTTCAGTGAACAGAGTACTGGGCCTACATTCAGGAGGGTCAGAGTTCAAATCTGGCATCCAGCCTGAGATACTTTCTTGTTGGGTGACGCTGGGCAAATCACTGAACTTCTTAGTGGATAAAGCACCAAGTCTCGAGTCAGGAAGATCTGACCTCAAATCTAGCCTCAGACATTCACTAGCTATTTGAGCCTGGACAAGTCACTTAACCCTGTCTGTCTGAGTTCCTCACCTGTAAAATGAGCTGGAAAAGAAAACAGCAAACCACTCCAGTATCTTTGCCAAGAAAACCCCAAATGGGGTTATGATGAGTCAGACACGACTAAAACAAATGAACAATAACATCAAATTGCCAGAAATATTGGGTTTTTATAATGGCTAGTAGGAAGAATCTGCCACAAATTCTGAAGAAAATCAAACAGTAAAGTAATAAGAAGAAAGAAAAATGGTGTATAATAAATCTAGACATTTATTTGTTAGACTCTTCAAACCTAATGATACATAGTATTTATGTTAGTCTTTTCTCAAAGTACATCAGGCTGATAACTTAACATTAAAATAATTGGAAGACAGTTGTACAACATACAACTTTGGACATAACACAATGCAGTCAGCCCTTGGAGATAATTTGCATTACTTTGGCACTACCAAATTATCAATCAATCGACACTTCTAATGTTTCTCCAATCCAAAAAAAGTAATCATTTATCCCTGCCTTGTTTCCTAACTTCGATCCAGTCTTCTTTCTATAATTGGTTGTATATGTACACATTTACTCCCCTAAAGAATTTTAATTGTTTATATGCCATAGACTAGCATATGATTAATGAAAATAAACTTGTTTTCTCTTGGAAGATATTTCATTGGAAATCTAGATAAATGACATAGTAGGAAGGATACTGGACTTGGCAGTAAACATGGCCAGGAGCTAACCCTAAAGCATTATTCAAATGTCAACAAAAATATTGTAAATTACTGAAAGTTAGGGATTCTGCCCTTGATTTTGGTATCCCTACCATAGTATCCTACATATAGTGAGTGTTAGACAAGCATCTATGGAATTTGAATACTATTTGTGTTTTCTGCCTCATCATGGGGCTGTGAACAAAATGTTTTAGAAAATATAAAACATCATGTAAACAGAACATTATTAATAATGATCATAATTTAATTTTATCATGATTTTAAAAATTATTTTGGAAGGCATACAAACCTACATATGTGTATGTATGTATGCATGTATGTACATGCATAAATACATGCATTTGGGGGAATTGCATCCATACTATATAGACAGAAACAGATGAGAAAATGAAACAGGATAGCCGTATATGTGACATGATACACCAAATCTTTAAACATTCCATTTGTTTTTAGAGAATGGATATTACTGGGTTTTTGTGCTTTATGTGCTCTGGTAAAACGGGAGTTTCTTAACAAGAAAATGTTATGAGAATCTGATTCACATTCAAATTTCTATACCACTGAAAATGGAAGTTGCAAGCAGTCTTTTTGGGAACAAGTGCAATCCGTGCGGTTTCCCAAGCAAAGGCCATATGTGCATTCATGATTCAATGGATTCTTTTCCATATGTGAGAGTGGCTGCCTCTTATATTACTCACCCAGGGTTTGTGTAAACAACCAGTTATAGCTCAAGATAGCGTGCAGGATGGAAACAGGGACATGCTGAGTGATTTAGAAAATAAATTATCTGACTATATTAAGCAAAAAAAAAAATCAAGCTACAGAGATACGTGCCACCAAACTTGACAAATAATTTCATAGGAATAAAATAATGATGAATAGAGGCAGTCTGCAGAATCTAGGAGTGTCCAACAAAGTCTGCTGGCCCATGACACTCCTGAGTACAGCCTAAACCAGATTAAAATGTGATTGGGAAATGTTTAACAAAACAAAATAAAAATACCATAAAATATAGATTATATATATATATATGCATATTACATTTTAAAATTAAGTCAAAATATGTGATCTTTCTGTACATTCTAGTGGCCCCCATTTTTATTTGAGTTGGACACTGTTGATATGGTGGATAGCAATCCATCTTTGGAGGCAGGATCACTTGAGTTTAGGTACCGCCTCCAATACACACTGTCTGTGTGACCCTGAGGCCATACCTTAACCTCTCCATGAGCCAGGCCATCCTGTCAGCTTTGCAGAGAGGGAGCCAGCCTCCACTGGAAGGAGTTTTTTCATCAATGTGCCGTGAGGTCTAAGTGTATGACTAGACCATCTAAGATAGTATCATCCGTGTGGAAAACACAAGAGGACCTGTTTCTTGGAGACTGCAGGATTGAGAAGCATTTGGACATTGAGCACTGGCTTTTAATGAGGTGGGGAGAAGTCTTTCTCCATTGCCCTCATGACCAGAAGCAAAGGCATCTAAAATAAGTTGACTAAGCGATATTGGGTGAATTTTCTTGTGTTCTATTAGAGAATAAAAGATTCTTTCACTCATGCTATTTAGTCAGAGAGGAAAGCCCAGAAGCTGTCTCCTTCACTCTCCCCAAATTATATCAGAGGACACATAGGCCCTGGGTCTTTGACTTTTTTCTTCATGTTTTAGGAACAGAAACTAGCATGTCCAAATCCAGCCTGCAAGTATATAGCACAGGGATCTGGGGGGACAAGAATCCAAGTAGAATGCTGCAGACAACCCAGACAGATTTGGACTTTAATTGTATAGGATTAATACTTTTTGAGGAACTGAGCTAAACTGGTGATCCTCCCTCTCCCCAGTGACTAAGGTGGAGGAATATTACTCCCTCAAGGACTAAGGGCAAATATTTGTGCCTCCGTAAGTGAATAAGCATTTATTAAGCACCTACTTATATGCCAAGTACTATATTAAGCACTGGGGAACACAAAAAGAGGCAAAAAACATTCCCTGACCTCAAGGACCACATAATCTAAATGTGGAAAACAAGCAAACAGGTGTGTGCAAACAAGCTGCATACAGGATAATTAGGGACCAACGTACAGAGGAAAGGCACTAGAACTAAGAGGGGGCTGGAAAAGGCTTCTTGTGCAAGGTGGGATTTTAGCTGAGACTTGAAGGAGACCAGGAGGCAGAGATGAGGAAGGAGAGCCCTCCAGGCACAGGGAATAGGCAGAGAATATGCCAGGAGTCAAGAGATGAGGTCTTCTTCATAGAATAGTCAAGAGCCCGTTGTCACTGGACCGAAGAGGACATGACAAAGAACAAAGAGTAAGAAAACCGTGGTGGGGAGATGAGGGGGCTAGGGCTGGGATCCTTGAGGTAACAGGGAACCACTGTAGCTTCTTAAGTAGGAGCTGAAGAAGGTGATCAAGGCTTCAGAGAGGTCAGGGACAATGAGGATTGAGAAATTGGGAAATCACTGATAACTCTGTAGAGTCACTTTGTCGGAAAGACAAGATTGGAAGCTAGATTTGCATTTCTTCTTGCATATCTTCGAAATAAATATCCCTTTGAAAGGCTTATCTGATGTTTAAGTGGTCAAAGGAACGAAAGTATGAGTGCCTGGGTACCTGAAAAGAGGGAATACAATCAGTGAGAACTCAAGAAAATGGGAGAAAAGAAAGACTCCCCAATCTTGTCAGGGCACTGGGGAACCCTGTGGGCATAAAACATAATAAACCAGGCCCCACATTGCACATGAATTCCCTCTATAAATGAAATTGCAGGTTTAATACCTGTCACTGAAATGATTATCACCATCATAATCGAATTCTGACTCATTGTCCATATATAATAAAAATAATTGTTATTATTTCTAGGCTGCAAACCTTTATCAATTACTAAATATTTACAAAGACACAACCCAGTAGCTAGAATCATAAATCAGAATTCACTATCACTTATAAACTAACAGATTACCAATTCCTGTCCTTAAAAAATGAACCTCAAAATATGCTGGACAATGCCACAAAGAAAAAAAAACATACCACACCTGGATAATTATGCGAGGACAGAACTGTTGCTCACAATGAATAAGCCATAAAAAACATTAATTCATAAAAATTTGACAACATTTTAAGGAGATGTCTCCATATCAAACAATTACATTCTTTAAACTATTTGAAAAAATTACATTCTTTAAACTATTTGAAATAAAAATCAAATTAGAAAACATAGAGACCTAAGAGAAAAAATTAAAATCATGTAGGACTATTATTCCCATAACCCTGTCTTCTTAGAGTAGTCCCAAGGATGCTTTTAGTGACCCTACAAAAGATAAACTTATTTTATCACAACACAAACACACACACATATGCCTGTATGAGCATGTAGGAGGTTCTAAGCCTATTTGCTTATATGGCTGTCAGTCACAGATAGCTATAAAAATATTTTCCCTCTCAAATTTTTGAAGAGCACTTCATTTGAATCTCTTGCTCCTACCACTTATCATTTTGTATCGTATTTATCTACACCTAACATATTATCTTAACTCTCCTCCTTCTAAGTTAGCAGTTCTCAAACTGTGGGTGGCGATGACCCTTTCACAGCGGTCACAGGGGTTGCCTAAGACAATGGGAAAACATATTTCCGATGGTCTTAGGAACAGAGACAGGCTCCTCTATCCATCTCCAGGCGGGTCCGCCCACATGCAGATACGCCCACATACGAATATTAAAGGACCACGGCATTAGGAAGATTGACAATCACTTTTCTAAGTAGAATGAAAGATTCGCAAAGGTAGAGACTGTCCTTTCTTTTCTTTGTATCTCTAGGGTCTGGCCACACAGTAGGTCTAAAAAAAAAATGTAGTTGAAGAAGTAACCTTTAAGTTGGAAGAATTTCCACTGAAGATTGAAAGCCTAGTTGCATTTGTGGTTTACATGAGAGATTAAATAGGAATGGATTTGCTATGAAACGTAGCTTCACTCTTCTGATGAAGAAAATCTCTTGGGCATGACAACATCAGTTCTGATAGAGCTGGCCACAACAGTTTCTTTGGTAATTAGTGGACTATGTAGAACTGAGCAGGTCTAGGAATGTAATTGAATGCCGGCATAAAACATTTTGACTCTATAGTCCTGAATACTGATTTTGCTCTCTGCATACCTTGTATCAGGATTAAATGTAAAAATGTCTGCTATAATACTTTGGGACAGAAATCACATGGAGAGGTCCAGATTCATGAATTACGATTCTATGCAAAAGCTTGTCCAGAAAACTTCTGACCATTCTATCTGTAGAACTGATTTTATGATAAAATGGAGACTGGTCTTAGAATCTGGACATCTGCAATCTTGTTATAAATCTGTCTCCTTGTTTTCCTATGTCCCTTGGCAAATTTCTAACTTCTCTGCACCTACATTTCTTCATCTATAAACTGAAGGGTTTAGAAAAGGCAATCTCAAAAGTCTCTTCCAGCTCTAAAACGGTATGATTCCATAAGTTATTTATTAAATATAGCATACCATGAAATTCTCCCCCAGCATTTAACTTGTCTCTAATTTTTCAATTAGAGGACATGGGTAATGGGGCATGCTAATTTAGCATAAGAACTATTTATATTAAAATGTGATCTTGGTTTTAAACTACTATGAAGACATTAATCTCATTACCTCAGGATGTTGACTCTCAAAATAGTTATAATGGTAGCCAAAGTTTCTACTGCCTACTTTCCAAGGACCTGTACTTTATCTGACCTAGAGTCACTTAATTCAGATTGAAATTCCTGAAAAATCAAGATTAAAAGAAAATAGAAATATTCATGTTTATCTATCTTTCACGTGACTTCTCCATTCTCTGGTTTGTGGGAATGCACATCTGATTAGCAGAATTTTTTCTATGTGTTTTAATGGAGAGAAGTTCCATGGTTTGCTAACTCAGGGAGGTTCCATCAAAAGGAAGTGTCCGGGCCAGACATATACCCACTCCTTTACTCCTTTCTCCACTGCATTTTTCTTCCACCTTCCTGTCTTCTTCTCTGCTCCTTTTTATGTGTATAAACTATAAGTACCCTGAGGGCAGATACTATAATTTTGCTCTTATCTATATCTCTAATGCTTAGAACAGTGCCTGGCATATAATAAGAGCATAATAAATCTGACTTGTTGGTTTTTTTAATGGCACCCTTAAGTGAGGACAGATATGCATGGAAAAGTTGGTTTAAGCTAAAGAAAATTCTGAAAATGGAAAAAAAAAACCATCAGGAGAGCATGGAATGAGAGAGACAAAGAATCAGAAAGGTAAAGGCATACAGAATGCAAGAGATAATTTTGATCAAGTATTAATATAGACCTTTTAAAGCATTAATATAGATCCTATGTTAGTCCTATTTATAACTGGTCAGATTTGTATTAGGAGAAGGAGGGGCAGACAAAAGAGAAATAAAGAGTCAACAGTCAAATCAAAATAATAGGAAATCAAAGTACGACGAAATGAACGGAATTGGAAGGAAATAGGCTATTTTAATGAAGAAATGAGAGGGCCTGGGGAGATGCAAACACAAGTACAAGATGCTGCTTTCATACTTGTTTTAATAATTAATAAGTACTATTACTTTAGCTTCTTGAGCATCAACATCAAAATAAAATCAACAGAATAAATATTATTGGCCTAACCTCAACTGAATTAAGTACGTATTATGGGCAAATTGAAATTCTAAGCTAACGTATATCTCAAAGAGACCATGCAGCGACTGAAAATGAAGTATTATCAAACACAGAGTAGGTCTATTGTCCACACTGTTGATAACAACTTTTTCAGCTCATGAAAGTTATCTGTGTATTGTCTAAAATCATATTCTATAGTTTTCTGCAATAATTTAGTGACCTCTTTAAATTCTTGTTCCTAATTTTTTTCAGTTGTGTCCAACTCTTTATAACCCATTTGGGCTTTTCTTGGCAAAGCTAATGGAATATTTTCCATTCCCTTCTCCAGTTCGTTTTATAGATAATGAAACTGAGGCAAATGGGGTTAAATGACTTGCCCAGGATCACATACTAAGTGTCTGAGGTCGGATTTCAACTCAGAGAGATAAGTCTTCCTTACTTTAGGCCTGGAATTCTATCCACTGTGCCAGCCTGCAAACCTGACAAACTCTTTAAGTATGATACAGTAATTTAGTCAAAATTATTTTAGCCACTAATATTTTTAAAAATCACTTCAAAACATAGAACATTATAAATATCTGACAATTTCTTATCTTCTGCTCGAGTGTTTTTCTTCCTGCCTTTCAAAAGCAATGGAAAATATGATTTAATACCTCAATATAAAAAGTGAGAACTGGGCAATTACTGATCGCAAATATACAGTGCATTTATATAAGCATGTGTACATACATACATATCTAAGTGTGTTTACATGTATAGGAATCACTAGAGAACTGCTTCTAAAGAAAGGCATTTTGTGCTCATGAGGTTGGGGAAATATCCTTTTTCCATTGGCTGCACAGTCAGAACCACCAGATTGGGAGAATATCTATTTCTGTCTCTATCTTTCCAATGGTGTCCAAGTTGTAAATGACTCATTCATTCACTGAGGACCATCATTTAATAACTGAGGTCACTGTAATGCCAAGCAAAGGCAACTTCCAAGGTTCAGATTACCAGCATAGCAAACCCCATTTATTCAGCAAACATTCACAGAACAGAGAAAGTCAAAATACAGTGTAACTTGTTCATTTAGCAAATAAGTTCTCAATTCAATTGCAAAGTACCAAGGTCCAAGGTATCCCATCCCTGGATCAGTAGTCAAAGTAGCCCACTCCATGGCAGTACATTCATTTAGTCTCTTCTCAAACAGAGAATAGTTTCCAATCATAAACAAAGTACATTCATTTAGTCAATCACAGAGCACAAGAAGGCCAAAGGTTTCCCACCCCTGGACACTACTGAATTACAATACCATCCATTATCACCTCCCACTTTCTCAAAGGGGGCAGGAGAAAACAAAAGGCCATCAGCCCTTAAGTTACAACAAGGTTAAGATACCATCTCGGCATTGAAAACCCAAGGAAAGGGCCTTCTTTTATCTTCACTCGAGGCAAGCCCTCAGCATTCTCAGTTCCTGGGGGGACAAGGCTCAACAAAGCCACAGCTAGTGTCCTCATCAAGTCACTCCTGCCTGTAGAACAATCCCAGAACCCTGAAAACATCAGCAAGGCCCTCTTCCAGGATTTCTGTATATGTACCACAAGAAAATCCTCCTTCAGGGCTTCTGAACCAAGAGCCAGGTTCCAGGAACTCTACAACAGCAGCACTGTCCTTCACCAGCAGGTAAATTTGGCAAAACAACATCAAAACAGACAGACAAAATACTGGCATCACAGCCATGCCTCCTCAGTTCTCGGCAGCTCCGGGTAGCAGTTCTCAAAAGTCCTGGGCAGCTCCAACGGGCCCTCAGCAGTCTTTCTTTCAGCAACTCAGGCTCCACAATACTGGATACTGCTTTGCAAAAGTCCTTCTGGCCTTCTCTCCCCTTGGGCCTCTCTCCCAATTCACAGCTCCTCCCAGTTCAGCCCTCTCTCTTCACATCAACAAGTCCATCCCACAAGTGGGATTCACAAGCTCTGGGTTTTAACACTCAACCCAAAAACCAAGCCAATACAGAAGCATCTCCAAATTCTATTACCATTACAGTCATCTTCCCCTTCTCTCAGGCCTTTGAGCACCAAGAAATTTGAGGGTTTTTTCATGTTTTATTTGTCATTCTCAGATCTAGGTGCAGAGAATGGAGTCCTGGAAACAGAAATTTAAGCTATGTCAAACTTAGAGATGCAAAATGATAGACCAAACGCTGTAATCAGTCCAACAGAGAACCCCAACTGGGGTTCTTGGGCCCCCTAAAATTGGGGAGTTGAACCAATGACAGAAATGAGAGATTCCCCTGCAAACTCTAACCAAAGATCTCTGAGGGAAGAGTGACAAGTAACATTCCTCTCCTTTAGGCCATGGGGGGCAGATTAGTCACAGTTACATATACTTTTACTTTTTCTAAGAATGAGTAGCTTTATACATGCAAGAAAATATTATATTATTTTCATTGTGGTAGTAAAAGTATTTATCTAAGGAATTTTAGGTGAATAAAGAATCTGAACATCAATATTGTAAATTATGTATCTTATTTTAAACCTATAATTCATTTTAGTATTTTACTAAAGGGACTGGATGAGTATTGCTAAAATGAAAAAAATTCTGACAACTATTAAATCTAAAATGAAGATGCATACAGGATGATAAAATCATTGGTTAAGAGCCAGAAGGACCCTGAGAAGCCATCTACTCCAACTCCCTCATTTTACAGATGAGAAACTTGGGGTTTTGGAAAGTTAAGTGAGTTGTCCAAGGTAACAAAGGTAGGAACAAACAGAGGCAGAATCTTGACACAAGTTCTTTGATCTCTATTCTATTTTCCCCCCACTGTACACACTCATTCTTCCTCAAGAGGCCATTTTACTGGGGCCTTCGAATTCTGTAAAGACTAAATTAAATAGAAAGCTTTGTGCATATGCTACATTCTAGAGCTGCTCTCCACTCAGCAACAAGAGCTTTAAAGGCCCTGGGTGTGTGTGTGGGGGGGGGGGGGGGGCAGTAATGGAGAAAGGCAGCACGGAAAGAGGCACACTGTGGCAAAGTCAAATTGGGATAAGACACTCACCACTTGTATTACCAGTTACCCCTCTGAGAGGACTAACAGGCTGATGGAAACAAATTCAGGTATGATGAGGAAATACTTTCAAACATTCATAGTTCTTCCCATGTTCTAGCCATGCTGATCTCCCTCTATCCTTCTAGCAACATGGTGCACTGGACAGAGCACTGGGCCTGTTGTCGGGAAGACCAGAAATCAAATCTGGCATCAGACATTAACTAGCAGTATGGTCCTGGAGCAAGTCACTTGACCTCTTTCGGCCTCAGTTTCCTCACTTATGAAATAAGTAAAATGGTAACAGCTACCTCAAAGAGTTGTTGTAAGGATGAAATGAGACTATCCCCGTAAATTGCTCAGTACAGTGCATGGTAACAGAACTATGTACCATTAAGTACATAGTGGGAGCTGAATGCTTATTCCTTTCCTCTTCCTCCATATGTAATCTCTGTATACTACAAAACTGCATCAGTGAGTTTGTTAAAACTATGCCTGTTCATTCTGTTCCTTAATGTATTCTAAGTTACTATGGCCCCAAGCAGAAGTAATAATACAACCAGCTATCAGTGTGGGCAGTTGACCACCAGAAGCAGAGGATGAATGAGCATCCAGGATCCTTGCAGAGAATACTAATTGAACTCTCATCTCCAGATGAGTTGTGCTTCTTTCTGCAACTATTGTAGTTGCTACAAAGCTTCCCCCTGACTTGCCTCCAACACAAAACAATAGATGAAGGAACGTTACGTGGCCCTCACTGTAGACTACAACAAAGGCTGAAGCAATAATTATTCTCTATATAGAACCTCCATCTCAGGGTTTGCTGATCAAAACTGTTGAAGCAGAGTATGTCATGCACCTGGGGGAAGAAGGAATGCAACATGTGAACATTACACTCATCTTTATACTTTCTTAAAATAACTTATTCTTGGTCCTTTGTGGATTGGTAACGAGAGAAAATTTCAGCTGGTTATCCATCTATGTTGCTACTCTAGTGACCTACAAATCTGAGTTCTCCACTACATGCAACAGTAGCAAGGCTGCAAAAGAGAAATGTGTCCATGAATACTGTTGTTGAATTGCAAGCACATATGATACTCCCTCTCAAACACAAGCTCTCAGACACGTGGTGGCACCTGTCATCTTCTTTCGAATAATAATCTGTCTGAGAGAGGGATGGGAAAGAGAAAATCTTCACAGCAGAGATAAACAAACCTACAGTAAGCTCCTTTCATTGGCACCACATCTGACAGTCTTATTTATGAGTGGCTGCAGGACATAGTATGGAACCAGAAGACATTGTTGTCATCAGCTTTTCCTTGTAATAGGCTATCCTGCATACTTTGGCATCACACTCAATAGCTTTTGAACTGGCATGTGGACAACAAAACATTTTCATTCACCACGTTGATGCTCTTTTTAACCTTCTACTTGCTTAAAAATATATAATGCTTCTTAATCTCAATGTTGTACATCATCAAGAAATCTCATCTCTAAAGCTGTGAAAACATATGCTGTCAGTAAAGTAAAAATGATCCCCTCTTTCTAGTACCTGCGGTAGAAGCATGATAATAACTGTGTGAGACACTGTCTTCCTCCTCTCAAAATAATTATGGCTCTCTAGAATTCAGCATCTGTGCTGCCAGATGTTACTGTCAAATACGTAAGCAATGGGCTTGAGCGCTACATAAACCTGGCTCACTTCCAAGATTCTTTGAATAAAAAGCAGATGCAAGTGGCTTTTTGGAGTCCAAGATTGTAAGTACCACACCATATTAATCCTGTTACATAAAGAGAGAATGGCTTCCACTAATGACAGGTTGAAGCTGTTCAGGTTCAAACCACTATTTTGGTTGCTGTTGACAGACATGTCTACAAATGCATTCAATGTTAAAGGGATAGAACTCTCACATTTAATATTATTAATAAAAAAGGAACAAAATTTTATGATCTAAAAATATGTCACAATTTCCCTTTCTAATAAAGTATATCCTGCTACCATGGATGAGAATGATTCCATTTTGTAGGACTGGGAGGAAAATAATTTAAAGAAGAGATATGTTACCCCAAAAGGCAGGTGATGCATTAACAGCAGAAAGTAGATGGTGTGCAGAAGGCATCAAAGAATTTTAATCAATTATATGTCACTTCAATTTAAAGATGGATTTTTCTTGCCTTACTAGCAAGCTCACTATAATAAGATATCAGCAGGTTTTTTTTCTGCCAGGATATTAATGGCAAAGACAAGGTTTAAGATGAATTTTTACCCAAGAATTCAAATGGAGACAAATAATGAAACACGTTATGAAAAGAACATGCATAAATAGTTATCCCAAACCACACAGGAGTTGGAAGACATAAAGCTTGGTTACTGGCTAACTGTATGTACTTGGGCAAATTATTGAACTCCTTTGGGACTCAGTTTTCTTATCTACCTGGAAAGCAAATGAAATACACTATAAATTGTTCCATAAATGTGAACTGTTGCTATTATCCCATAATTTGGATTACTGCCTTCCATTCTACCTTATGGAAGAAAAGTGCATGTCTACATGACACCAAGATGTCATATTAAAATGAGAAAAAAACATTATTCAGTTCTGCAGGAGAAAAAAAAATCTGACTGTTTTGTATTCTAATTTTGTTTTCATTATGGAGCTATAGAATAAAACAAAGATTAAACAAAGGATCATGAAATGACCAGGGTCTTTTGTGTGCACATGTAAAATTCAGACTTTACAATGTACAAACAAAAAGCCTAGATGGAGTAGTGCAACTGAAATTAAGAATTATTTCTTAATAATTACTGCCTACTACATGCAAGGGCTGTGTCAAGTGCTTGGAATAGCGATAGAAATTAAATAATGTCTACTCATAAATAGCTTAATTTCATTGAGGAAGATAATCTATACACAGATAGTAAATATAAGGTAATGTGAGGAAAGACAAAACATTCACCAGTTGGTGATCAGAAAAGGCTTCCCATAGGTGATAACACACATGTTGAGACTTAAAGAAAGCTGGAGATGCTAAGAGGCAGAGTGAGGGTGTCCCAAGCAAAGTCTAAGTGTGAGGGCAATGGCAATGGGAGGGAATGGCAAGTCAAGTCAGCTTATCTTGGATATAAAATTTGTTGAAGAGAATAATATGAAATAAGGCCAAGAAGGTGGGTACAAGCCAGACTGTGTATGGCCTTAAACATTAAAGAATGCTAAGGAGTTCCTATTTTAGGGGCAACAGGAAATTACTGCATTTTCTTGGGCATGAGAGTGACACAGTTAGTCTTGTGGTGTAGGAAAATTATTTTGTCACATGTGTGGAGGATGGATTAGAAAGTGAAGAGACTAGATGAAGGGAGGTCAAATAGGAGATGATTACAATTAAACAGGTCAAAGGAGACTACTTCAAATAGGGTTATTAAAGAAAGGCAATCAATTAATAATAGCTGACATTGACAGAGCACTCAAATGTGTACAACCCTATAAGACAGCTGTCCTCATCGTCATCGTCATCATCATCACCATCACTTTATAGATGAAGAAATTGAGACCAAGGGATCAGATAAATTATTTGCCCAGAGGTAATCAAATAGCTTAAGTACCTAAGAAAGCATCTGAAACCAGTTTGCCTAAACTCCAAAGTTTTACTCGATGTTGACAGGAGACAGATGAGATATTGTAGAAACTTGGTCAAAGTGGGCAAGGATGATTCCAAATTTATAAATCTGATAGTTTACCCAGATCTTCATCATTAATTCAACTATATAGTGCATTGGATAAATATAATATAAATTCCCAAAATGTCTTTAGCATAGGGCATGGTACTGGATACAGGATGCATAATGCTTGTTTCCTTCCTTCTGATATTCCCAAGACATTAAAGGTAAGACAAACACAGCTGCTGATCATTTTCTTTCTGTCAGATGCCATTTTCATGGAGTCTGACAGCCAGTATGACAACTACCTATGTTCATGTACTTCCACAACTTCCTATTCCAAGGGTGGGGGACCTGTGGCCTCAAGACCACACATGGTCCTCTAAGTCATCAAGTGTAGTCCTTTGATTGAATCCAGTGTGGACATCTGACATAGAGGGTCACATGCAGTTTCCTCACCCGTGTATACTATTCTATCATACATGTTTTGTTCTTTCATTACTTGTCAGCAATACCACCAGAGGACCAGAAAAGGGAGGCAAGAGTGGGAAATTCAAATAAGTCAAATTTTGTACTCAATGGCAATTCTAATAAGATTTCATGGGTTGGAGTGAGGGAGTAAAGGGAAGAATATTTCAGCCAATGTCTAAAATGAGGTCATGTCTGCCTTATTCTCCAAAGGCCTGCTCTGTTTATTGAGTGGTCCAGGATCTACTATCCAAGAGGATTGAAAAGTGACCTGAAGTTTTAGTTCTGGAAATGAACAAATGATTCTGGGTGAAGATATTATTTAAGTCTCAATACACATACAAAAATCCTCCATGTTAAAATCAAGTCAGTGAAGAACAAGAAGTCAATAGAGATTTCAGTATTGGTGAGATTTTTCACTATCCCATGAGAATTGTGGATCATACTGATTACCACAACCCACTCGTGTTGCAATTTCGACAATGATGATATGGACGAAGGTACAAACAGAGAATTACATTAATCCAATCTGTATGCGACAAAGATATAGAAAACAATTTCCACATCCACAGGAATCGTCCAGGACTTGATTTGAGCTACATTCCTGAAATGATAAAAAGCAAGTTTAACAGCATGTTTAGCAGATTTGTCAAAAGCTAGTGTGGGCTTGTAATGTTTCCAAATCCTTCATGGAAATGGGAAGTATTGTTCGAGAGTCTCACCAAGAAATTTTTAAGGAAGATTCCCATGATATAATTAAGTCTTGAACAGCTACTTCCAACAAAAGTAAGTTATCATAGTATTTGGATCTCAGAGGTTACTTACAGGTCTTCTAGTCCATCCCCTTATATTTTACAAGTAAGGAGACTGAGGGACATAAAGAATATGAAGCTGGTCCATGATCACAGAGATACTAAATTTTATATCAAACACAGACTAGATAATCTAAAGGCAATAATATTATTGTAGATATAGGACAGGGAAAATGCTACAGATTGCTATTTAAAAGATATGATATAAAAATCTAATATTACAGTTATCTCAAAATTGAAGTGCCGCTACTGATAGATTCTAGTTAAGAATAAAGAGCTATTCTTTCTTTTCTTTTTTTTTTTTGATGCGGGTGTGTCATTTTAAAAAAATTTTTTTTAAATATTTTATTTTATTTATTTTAGTTTACATCATTCATTTCCACGAGATTTTGATTTACAAATTTTCTCCCCATCTTTCCCCTACCCCCCCCTCTCAAAACAGCCATCCCCTTATATAAGCCCTCCCCTAATCTAATCTCTCCTATGTCCTCCCCCATCACTCCTCTAACTTTCTGATAGGGCAGGATGGATCTCCCTTCCACAGTGCCTGTGAATCTTAAGTTCCAGTTGGATGTAGTTAATAATAATAGTAATAATAATTGTATATATATAT
>CM053580.1:30195417-30246359 GCA_028627135.1 Pseudochirops cupreus
TTTCCGCTCTGGAGGCCTTCTGGCCAGACTGCTTATCTCCCCCTTTCACAAATCCCACTCGTAGCTGCTGCTAATCCGCTCACCTGAGAGGCTCCTCAGCTCTTCCCGTCCAGCCGCCCCCGGGGCACAGCCGTGGCTTCAGGCCAGGCTGGTTTCGGTTCGCAGTGCTGATATGGTTCCTCGTAGCCGAGCTGACTTTAGTGGGAAGTATCTTTGTGTGCATTTTGGAGTTCCGGGATTGGTTTAGAGTCCTATTTTATGGGTATTTTGTGGTGGCTATGTGAGAGCTGCAATATGTTGCTGCTGCTATGCCGCCATCTTGGCTCCGCCCCCCGAGCACAGGATTTTGAATGGAAAGATTTGAATCCAGATTCTGCCTTAGACCCAAACTGTGTGGCACAGGGCAAGTGCCTTAAATTCTCTGTGCCTCTGTCTTCTTGTCTATAAAATGAGGGTAGTAATAGCTCCTGCTTCACAGGACTGCTTTGGGCATTGAGAGAGACAGCATCGGTAAAGTGCCTTTTGTACCATATGATGTGATATGAATACTAGCTTTATCATTGAATGACATCTCCTGTGGGGGGCCTTTCCCAGTTCCCTGTCAGCTGTTAGAGCTTCTCCGTCTAAGGGGAAGACAGTATCCTTCCTATGTAACTTGTATGTGCCTATTCATTTTCATGTTATTTCCCAAATATAAGCTCTTTAAAATCAGGGAGCATTTTTTTTTTTTGCATTTCTTTGCACTCAGGATCTAACACAGTTCCAGGCACAATATAAACACTCAATGAATGCTGGTTGATCAGCTGACTCATGCCACCTTCTGTGGGAAACTTTCTCACCCCACACCCCCAGTTGTTAGCATCTTTCCTGCCCTTAAATCATCATCATGTAAATAAATGTTCTTCTGTGTATACTCTGCAAGAATAGAGACTATTTCATTTTAGTCTGTATCCTCAGTGCTTAGCAAAATATGGCACACAATAAGTGCTTAACTTATAATTGATTGTCTGTCATAGTGTCTAACACATAGTAGGTATGTCATTTTTTAAAAAATGGTAATTGTTTTAAATGTGAAATGATTCCCCAGCCTGTGTTTTGAAACTCCTTACATCTTGCTTTCTAAAAGACCTTCTTAGGTATACTATTGTACTTTTGTTGTTTGATCCTTTCAGTCATGTCTGACTCTTCATGACACCATTAGGGATTTTCTTGGCAGCGCTACTGGAGTGACTTGCCATTTCCTTCCTCAGCTTATTTTACACACGAGAAACTGAGGCAAACACTGTTAAGTGACTTGTCCAGGGTCACATTGGGAGTATGTTTCTGAGACCAGACTTGAACTGAGGAAAATTAGTCTTCCTTACTCCAGGCCCACTGTGATATCTTATGCTTTATCTTAGGAACCTTTTCATTTTTACACATACATTGGCTTCCTTATGTCAACGTTTTAAAAGTTTGGTTAAAGGAGACAAACAGATAGTGACATACCGTTGCAGCATTTATTCCCTTAAGGCTAGAGACTTGTACCAGGAGTGAGGAGGGCCAAGTCCTAACTCATGAACAGAGAAATCAGAAGACTTAAGTACATTTTAGAGCCATCCCAATTCAGGGTAAAATTTTTGGTTATAAGGAATTGATGAGGTGTCAACCTAGAACGTCTGTGTTTTCTTTATCATTAACATGCCATAACATAATACATGCCTCACAAAATATTTAGCTAAGAAAGGGCTCCATTATTCAAGATAGTATCTTAGGTTCAGTGTCTTTTTCTTAGAAGAAGGAATGCTCCCAAAGTAGCCCTGTCTGGGAGAAGTGACATTCTCTGAGTTTACTCAGAGAACAAAGAAGTTGTTGGGTCCCTTCAGTTCTTCCAGCAAGGAGCATGTCCCAAGGTAAGGGGAAATCCCACTTTTAGCCTTGTCTAGCCTCTGGGGCTGCTGACACAGAAAAAGGCATTTTTAAAGTAAGGCAAAGCAGTCTATTTGATCAATTCAAACTTTGATCAAAAATATGCTGTTTAGTGATTATCGCCTACTTCTCTCTTTAGACTTACACATTATTTCTTAAATTTTTAAGAAAAGAAGTTAATTCAAACCTCTTGTCCCATTCTGGCTAGTTTAGCCTGTGCGTGTTTTTGTGTGTCATTGCCAAGCTTCTCAAATAAGTGATTTTCATAATTTTTGTCTTTTATCACTTCACTTTGCGTGCTGTCCTCCCCAGGCCACGGAAAGTAATCTAAAGATTCTCTGAGTTTTTCTTTGCCAAAACAATGCCTTTGTTTAGGTCTCTTACGCTTTTGCAAATTCTCTCTTTCAGTGAATATTATTTCTTTCATTGGTGTTTGTGGCTTCTCTTATCACAGAAGGGCTAGTTCTCCTCCTACTTCTTGGGCTGTTCAAATCAACAAATCAGCACTCATTGATTAAGTGCTTTCAAAGTGCCCAACTCTCTGCTATGTGCTGGAAATACAAACACAAGTAAAAGACCTATAGTTTTTGCCCTCGAGAGAGGCTTACGTTCTAATAAGGGAGCTGCAAGGCTATGGAGTGGGCCACAGGAATGGAGAAAAGAAGAACCAAGAGAGGAGAGAGGGTGGGAGCGTGGGGCTAGAGACTTAAAAAATGGAGTCCCTGAGGGACTTGCCAGTCACAGGAGAGGTACAAGTATGGAGCATCTTCCAGGGTGAGAAAGTTGCTTGTTTTACAGTTCACTTCTCTGCCTTCTCTTATTCTTCTTCCTTGCCATACATCCTTCCTTTGAAAGGTCAGTCCTTGTTCCCCACCCCCTTACTCCTTCAGAGCACTTATTCCTGTCTGAGTTGTATGTTCTACTCATGTATTTGTATATGGTGTCACCAACCCACTCTCTTCTCAGTCTCTTGCATTCTGGCTTCTTCATAAATAATCTATTAAAGCTGCTAATTAACAATTGAAATGACTTCTTTTCCAATCTTCATTTGGCAGTCTTGACCACCCACAAGAGAAGGTTCCCATGTACTCTCCTCACTTGGCTTCTGAGTCACCATACTTTCCTGATTTTTCTCTCCCTCTAATTATTCCTTCCTTGTATCCTTATTGATTCTGCCTTCATAATATTCTTATACTTGTCTTTTCCTCTGCATTCACATTGTCTTCAACATAGTATAGGACTTCGTTATGATTCACTGTAACTATTTCTGTAACGTCCTGACAGGTCTCCCTGTCTCTACTTGCTTTTTCCTTTAGTCTGTTCTTCACTCTCCTGTCAGTCTATAATCTTCTGTATGCAGAGGTCTGCTGCCACTCCTTATCTCAAAAATCTTCACTATTTTTTTTTCAGGGATTTCAGTCATGTCCAACCCTCTGTGACCCCATTTGGATTTTTTTTGGCAGGTACATTAGAGTGATTTGCATTTACTTATACAGTGCATTTTACAGATGAGGAAACTGAGACAAATAGAGTTAAATGACTTGTTCAAGGTCACACATCTAGTAAGTGTCTAAGTGTCTAAGGCTGGATTTAAATCTAGGTCTTCCTGACTCCAGACTCACCTCTCTAACTATTGTGCCGCTTAGCTTCCCCTTTCACTATCTACCTGTGGACTACAGATTATAGTCCAAAAATCAATTACCTTGCAGTAAAAACCCTCCCCAGTATGTTTTTACAGTTTTGTATAAAACTTAGCTTATATTAATATACTCTAGTTTTCTGCTAATCCCTACCTGACGCTTTCCTCTATCAGTGTCTTTACTCACACCATTTCCTGTTCCCAGAATGCCTCCCTGTCCCATATTTTTTTTAAATTTTTATGTTTTTAAATTTTTTTTCTTTTCCCACATTTAAAGCCCAATTCTGATTCCATCTCCTACGTGAAAGCTGCTGTGATCTTTCCATTCATCAACAAGCTTTTTCCTAGGGACCCCAGAAAACATTTTGTTTGTACTCTTTAGTGCTCTAATCATGTATATCTGTGCATATTACAGGTCTCTTCTAAGTCTAAACCCTTAGCTTATCTTTTCTTTATCTAGCACAATTCTCTGCACAGAGTAGGCACACAATAAACATGATGAATTTAATTTAATTGAATGGGTGGTAGATTTATCTCTTACTTTCTATCCAGTTCATACCTCTAGCTGCCTAAAACTCATGTGAGTGTCCTTCAAACACTTAAAATTTGACATGTCAAAAGTTGAGCTCATTATCTTTGGGCAAGAGTCATTTCCTAATCTTTCTGTTGCTGTCAATGGTTCAGTCATTCTTGGTCTATCCCGATGTTACAACCTTTATTTAATTTCAGATGATGCCTTCTTTTTTTAAAATTTTTTTAAAAAAATCTATGCCTTTTTATTCCCCACTCTCCCTGAAACATAGCAGATCAGCTATTCCTTCCACTATGATTCCTTGCCTCTTTTTTACCCAGATATCACCATCCTCATCATCATCCAGCTGATTTCCAAGCAGCTTCTAGATCAATATGTAATAAATATTTTAGTCCTCTACAGCCCTGTTTTTGAGCATGTATACAAGGAAATATGTGTGAATAATTTGTCCTGTGGAATATCACCTTGGGGAGAGCATGGTTAATTGAGCATTTTGACATGATTCATTTGCAGCAAGTATTATTTTTGGGAGAAGCTATGCAGAGCTATGCCTTTCATTTAAAAAGGGCTCTTGATTGGATTGTTTAAGAAAGAGAAAGCATGGGAAGTGCAAGGTCTCTCTTGTTTCTGTTTTTCAGAATTTGCTTTGCTATGTTTCCATTATTTCCTGATTATAAGAAAACAATTCAGGCTTCAGAGCATAGCTGAAAGAGCTCTTGTCTTAGAGCCATCCTGAGTCGATCATATATGTTACATAAGAATTGCAGTCTTCAAAACATACTGGTGGTATGGTCTACGTGAAATCATTCCCGTGTCAATTTTATCAATAAGAATGTAAGTAGTAGCTGGTGGTATTACCTGATTAAGATGTCAGAAATTCAGTCTCATTCTATCTTTGCCACTTCATTCATTTCATATTATTCTTAAAATAGGTAAAACAAATATTGCTAATGTAACAGGTTTTATGGTGCTTTCCCTAAAATTTGTTGTAAGGGGTGCACTCCATCTGGTGGCAAGATATATTTCCAAAGGAAAAATGCAGCATTAAAGTATACGTACAGAGATGAAAATGAAACTAATTTTCATGGTCATTGATTTAACAAGCCTATAGCTGTATAAAAATCAGAAATTAAGATAGCTGGTCTCCTAGGTTTTCTTGATTCGAAGGGTGTGTTTTAAAATAGATTAAAATTTTAATGTCTTTGTTATAAATTGCATTTTATGTTCAACTGTCTGCATTCTAAAGCTAATTTTGTCCTGTTGTTAACACTGAAAGTCCAGTTTTCTTTGCCACATTTGAGTAACTTCAGGTCCATTTAATGTCTTTTGTCACAATTTTACAGTAGCCCAATATATAGATGTTGATTTATAACATATGTAAAACGTTCATTTCCTTCCTTGCCTTTTGGATTTTGCATAGATTGACAGACTAAGTAGAAGAAATGGTACTACTAATTGCTATTTAAAGTGAAAAAAATCTAAATTAGTATGTTGAAAGCAAAATAATCTGTCAAATGCATCTTTTCTTTATGCTACACATAGTAATCATTCTTTTTCCTGTCTTCTGTGTTCTAAGAGTTTGAGGCATAATTGGAATTGTATCTATTGTTGAAATCAATCCGCCAATCTTGACACCATCCATTTTTACTGACTTCTCTTAAGTATCTATTGAATAAGTCAGTAGTTCAGTATTATCTGAGTATTCTCATTATTGGCTTATTGTGTAATACTGACATTTGCTGATATTTAAAATAAATTTTGTCCATGTCTGTATTTGTTACTTAACTAGATAATCTTTGTGGTTAGTGTAAAGGTTATCCATCTCCTAATAACATCAACAGTAGCAAGCTTTAGTAATAGTAACATGTTGTGCCTTAGTATTTAAGAATTGGGAGAACTCACAATCCAAATGGCTTATTACACTTTGCTTTATAAATCAAGACACTGAGTCCTAGGTAGTTGGCTTTTCCAAGGTAATAGATATGAAGATGATGAATCTGATAGTTGGAACACTGGACTAGAAGTGAGGGCATATAGGTTCCAATTTTAGGTCTGCTTTATGACTTTGTAAAGTCATTTAATATCATTTTTCTTTTGGCTTTCCCTCCCCCTCAAAGATCACTTTAATCGATTTTTTTTCATACCTATAAATGTACAGCCAAACTACAAAGTCCTTGATGACTCAAGCTCTTTTACCCTTGTCTTTGTCTTTCCGGTGTTAAGGCACCGTTCCTGTCTTAAAGCAAATACTTAATAAATGTCTTTGGATTTATCAAATGACAGGTTTATTTTAACTCTAAAACATGAAGTTAAATGAGTTCGTAACATATAGCAGGAAAACAATATTAGCCTTTGGCCATTCTGTTCAATATTATCCTAAACTGAATGCCTTTTCATATGGCAGAGTTTTTTCTGTACTCCCTTAGCTAATAGGCATGTATATACATGTTCCATCATTCAGCAGACACAGATAAATCCTACTTAGTGGGAAAATTAAAATAATAAATTTAGAGTTGGAACGGACCATCTTATAATCTAGTCTAAACCCTTGATTATACTGATGAAGACAGTGAAGTCCCTGGGAACTAGAGTTATTAACCCAAAGTCACACATCTTATAGAGGTCTTAAAGTGGAATTCTCATCCAAGACTTCCTGACTCTATATTCACCAATATTTCTGCAGCATCATTTTCTCTCCATGAGAAGCAGAGGGTCATGGGATCCAAAAAGTGCCAGTTTGAAGCATAAATTCATTTATAAGTGTGATGCAGTAAGAATACACGCCTTATCACCTCCATGATACTCCCACTAAGCCAGATCATCTTTAGAGTGTTTGCATATGAAACTGGAATTTGGAGAACAAATTGATGCAAAACAAAACAGATCTTCCAGGGTTTTTATAGTGCTCTGTTTTCATCAGGATGAGAATAGAATCACTGCATTTGGACTCTACTACCCATCTTCATCTGGAAATGCAAATGACCCTTAAGAAGTTCAAATGAGAACGAATGACCAAATAAAACGAATTTTAAATACTTGGCTAGAAAAAACACAGCTCTAAAGCCAATCAGATCAGTTTTAAAAATTGTTTAAAGAGAGGTAGGTTCTAAAAGAATAGAAAAGATTGTAAAGAACTTTTTTTTTTTACTGAAAATGTTAAATGAGAAGATAAAAGCAACTCCCAACTCACATACTAACTTTCCATTTTTGTAAAATCTTATGAGAGAAGTCTCTGAGCATTAGGGACCATCTTTTTTTGGGAAAAACAAAGTGATGGCAATGGTTAGAATTTAATGAGAATTTTTCCACCACAGATCACGTTTTTGCATCCTCACCAAGACGTGTACAGAATATGAGTTCTCTGTCTCTATTTTTATTGATTTTTAAAAACTAGTTGACTACATAAAAATGCAGTTTTTAATATTCTTCTAAACACTCCTATGTTTGTAAAATAATAGAAGATTTTATAGCAGTAGCAACCATGAAGATAAAAAGGATATTAGAGGATATCTAATTAGTTTTTACCATTTAGTAGTGAAAAAAAAACAAAAACAAAACCTCTTTTGATCACTTGTTAAGAGAAAGAAGTACAGAAGTATTTTTCCGTCACATAAGCCTTGTCTAATCCTTCACGGCTGTCCTTAGAATCAGAATGGGAGATTGCCACTCTGGGTACCTTACTAGTATGAGTCAGGGTTGGGAGAATAGTTCAACATTTGCAATTTTGTGCTTTTGCAGTTGAGTAGTATTTCAGAGTAGAAAGCATATTGAATTAGGGAGGATTATAAAACTGAATTCTCCTAACTCTGCCAGTTGTTTAACTGGCTGTATGACCTTGGGTAATTCCATTTAACAGAAATATATTATGTGCCTACATTATGTACATAGAGTACTCCATTAGCTGTTAGGATGGATGCAAGATTTAGATAAGACACAATCTCTGTCCTCCTGAAGCTTATATTCTAATCCAGGCTTCATCTTCCTAGTCTTCTTGACTCATCTCTCCCCATTGCAGTCCATTTTCTACTCAGTTGTGGAATTTATTTTCCCAAAGTGTACATCTCACCATGTCACTTTTCCATTCAATAAATTCCAGTTGCTTCCACTACTTCCAGGATCAAATATAAAATTTTCTATTTGACTTTTTAAGGTACTTCATAAACTGGCCTCCTTTCTATTCTTTTAGACATGTTACACTTTACATACTTGACAAATTCTTTAATCAGTATCATTGACCTTCTTTCTGACTTTCTCATACAATACTCCCTCCTCTGATTCCAGGTATTTTCAATGACTGTCCCACAAGCCCAAATTTCTCTGCCTCTTCGTTTCTGTCTCCAGTATTCCTCTGGTTTCCTTTGAGTCCCAGATAAATTATAACCTTTTACAATGTCTTTCCTAATCCCTAAGTGTTAATGCTTATCATTTAGTCGTTTTTCTGTCAATACTGACTCTTCCTGACCTCATTTGGGTTTTCCTGGCAAAGACACTAGAGTGGTTAACCATTTCCTTCTCCAGTTCATTTTACAGATGAGGAAACTGAGGTAAATAGGGTTAGTGACTTGCCCAGGGTCACAGAGCTAGTAAGGGTCTGAGGCCAGATTTGAACCGAGGAAGAGGAGTCTTCCTGACTCCAGGTGCAGTGTTCTGGTCCACTTACTCTGTTTATGTTTTGTTTGCACATAGTTGTTTGCAAGTTATCTCTTCCATTATTTAATTCATTAAGTAAACATTTCTTGAGTACCTGCTCTATGCCATTAGATTGTAAACTCCTTGAAAGCAAGGATCTCAGCTTATTTTATTTTTATTTTCTTTGTATCCTCAACTCTTAGCACAGGGCCTGGCACATAGTGGCTGCTTAAGAAATGTTTGTTGAATGACTGACTCTCTAGGCCTCAATTTCCTTGTGTAAAATGAACTTTGTCTAAATGAATTTTAAGATCCTTCTACCTCTAACTTCCTGTAACTGACAAAACTGTTGGTTCCCTGTATATCTGTACACATTGGCATGTATTTAAATATGCATTTAAGAGTGGCAAAGTTTGGTACTGAATAAAGTGTTTTAGGGAAGTTTTCTAAAATATTAAACAGAAAAGAACTCTCAGCTCATGTTTCTAAAGCAGTTATTTTAAAAATAAATACAGTTTTTAAATTGACTTCATATTTAATGATTCTTGCATTGGAACTTTAATTAACAGGTTGAATGAGATTTTGTTCATGGTGCCTGTCGCCATTTTTAGTAGGGGATTAGTCATTTTCTTTTCCCTCCAAGTTTCTGACACAAAGTCCAACAGGAATGAATCACAGTTTCAAGCTGTTGCTCACCTCATTGCCCCCAAAAAGGAGAGCCTGGAAGTCATTCTGACAAATCCAAAAACTAAATTCTGAAAATGCCTTAAGGGGCTTGACAGAAGTATTTAGCAACTGAAAATTACAGCAGTCTGTCACATCAACATTTAAAGAAAGGTACACCACAAAAACTTGGAACGTGGCAAGAGCAAAACCCTAGTGAATAAACCATGTCATTGAATATTTTTAAAAGCTCGTTTGCCCCAATATACATGAGTTTTAAATCAAGTTACTTGTTGAAGAGAAAGATCCACTAAGAATCGGGAAGTTTTCTCTATGGGTTCAGTTGGTTTTTCTAGAGACTTTAATAGTCAGATTTCCTTTCGGTAGTTGGACATGTAGGATTCCACAAGACGGTCTGTGTGAAGGTGGATTTCTCAAGACTTTATTTTCTGGAGTTCATTTATTTCTTTTTCCTGAAGAACTGTGATATTAAAGGCATTAGTGAACCTAATTGTGAAATTTCAATCATCATATGTATGTAACACATCCTTATTTAACCAGAAAACATTACATTTGACAATGTCAATACTCGTGGCAATTTGAGCATTTCCGTTGCTATTTTGCAAGATTCCTACATAGCTGTAAGCTGTAGCCATCAATTAAATGAATGGCATTATCTAGGATAATTGGAAGTTTGGTTTCTGATGTGACATAGCCCCTCTGTGGAAACATGATTTCATGGGTCTTTTAAGTGTCTCATATTGAGTTATTTTTTTTCAGGTGATAGGAAAGCAAGCTCACCAAAACAGGAGTCACCACATGAGGGGCTACTTGTGGTAGTATTGGGAGGGGATTTTGGGGAGAGGGTATTGGGATAAGGGTTATTGGGGAATAGAATGCCCCATACTGGTCTTAACTCAAACCAGTCTACTTCAGTGTAGGGGTAGAAAAGATGCCCCTCCAAAGGTATGAATGAGAACAGTGAATAGTCCTTGTAGGATATTGGGAAGAGTTGGGATGGGCTTATAGAGGGAGGTAAGGCAAGAGTGTACCTTAATTTAGCTTAGTTGTTCGTAAGTGATTTCCTTTTGGAAGAAGTCCTTTACTTAGAGAAAAGTCATCTGTTTTGGGAGGAAGAGAGAACAGTTTGTTTTCGTCATGCCTATATCAATGCATATAGAACATGCTGACCTTATTTTAAGGAATTTTCCTCCAAATAGAAAGACATATATCAACATGAGCACCACAAAAATTCTGATTTGGGATGAGATAAATGGGTGCATATTCCCTTGGGTATTAGAACATATAGAAGAAGGACATGTGGTGTTTTCTAATTTATGTTGTATAAATCATATATATGTGGCATCATTTGTGTGTGGTCTCTCTCTTTAGAATATAAACTTCTTGAATGCAGGGACTGTTTTTTACCTTTCTTTGTATCCTTAAAACTTAACATAGTGCCAGGCAAATAGTAAATGCTTCAAAAATGCTTTTGAACTGGGGAGAGGCAGTAAAGGGTTTGGAGTCAGCAGACCTGACATAATATCTGAATAGATTGATTGAAAGTGTGTAACACACATATACTGTAATGTCATACAAGAGTAAACTATTCTCTTTGTAACAAAAGTAGCCAAAAAGATTCCAGTGCCTAGAACAGAATAGTTTGTTAAATGATTCAACTTCAAGAAAAGGTATGGTTTCATAAATATACTCCCCAAACCACTGTGTCATTCTACCTGATTTGCATTTTAAACCACCTATATATCTTGTCTCCTCCCTGAAGCAGAGGAAAGAGAATAAGCATTTATATAAGGCCTATATAGTGCCAGACACTGTTAAACACTTTACAAATATTATGTTTGATCCTCACAACAACTCTGTTAACTAGGCTAATACTGTTATTTTACTCATTTTACAATTGAAGAAACTGAGGCAAACATTTAACTGAGTTAATCAGACAACTATATTTGTCTTAAGCAAAATTTGAACTAGGAGAATGTGACTTCCTTGAGCAGGATATATTTTGCTTTTCTATTTGTATCCCAGCACTTAGCTGGGATACAAATCATTCATTCTTTCATTCATTCATCCATCCATCCATCCATTCATTCATTGACTCTTAACTCCCCTAAACATACTTTTTTCCCCTACTTCTTTACCTTTAGTTTTACCTAATCTGGAATGGCATCCCCAACTTCTTCAGCTATCCAATGAGATAATGTAGAGCATTTTGTAAACGATAAAGTGTTATATAAATGCTTATTATTATTAATGTTGTTCCACTCATAAAGAGATGCAGCAGAAAGAGAGATACCTCAGAATCAAGAAGACGTGGGTTCTGGTTCTTCCTGGGACACAGAGTATCTGTGTGACCTTGGTGAGTCATTTTCACTCTTAGCACCCCAGACAGTTGTATAAAAGTAGATGCTGGTCTGTTTTGGGGGAGGACATTCTGTATGCCAAAGTAAAGTCTGAACCAAATCAAAACCAAACCAAACAGATCCTTCCCTAGGGACTCTATTAGATAAAATGTTTGTTTCATATGTGTGTGTGGGTATGCATAAGACCCCTTTAAAGATCTGTTAAAGCCTGTACACTTGTCCCCAGAGTAATGTTTTTAGTGAATAAAATAAAATACAAAATATTACAATAGAAACTAATTATATTGACATCTAAATTTGTATCTAAATTTAAAAAAAAATAGCATATTAGGCACTCTAGATCAAGGACACTTGATTTGATGAAAAGACTCCCTCCAGTGCCACCAAATATAAACCATCTATTTTATTTTTGTCAGAATCCATCCATAAATCCTCGGTAGACTCCAATATGCTGGAATCCTTCCTCCAGGGTCTTTTGCATGCCCTGGATTTGGGCTCCTCATATGGATCCTCCCTCTCAATGCATCCCTGGCCTACCTCCTTTTGCTAAATTTTATTTCCTGGATGATGTATTTTTATACCCACCACTTTAGATGGACATTCAACTGGTCCCAGAATTAACTCAAGTCCAAGAGAACTGCCTGCATTGCATATATGAGAAATTATACCATGCTTTCAGTGATCCAAAACATTTGATGAAATAAAAGCACTTCCTTTTAACAACATTCTTCTGTGACTGAAATATCATGAAATATCATAATCTCCAAAGGATCAAAATTTCTGCTGACCCCAAAACGATGGAGAGACACATAGTGGCTGTATAGTGAGTATAAATAGAATGAAGCATAGTACAAGTAGTGATTTAAATATAAGAAATGAAGTAAAAGATAGTATCTAAGAAATAATTGATAAGAAAAAGATGGAAAGATCACATAGGGAAGAGTGATTATATAAAATATTACTAGATAATGGCTAATGGCTAACATTTATACAGCACTTACTACGTCCTAGACACTGTTCTAATCACTTAACGATTATTATATTACTTGATCCTTACAACAATCCTGGGACAGAGGGGCCATTATTATTTCCATTTTATGGATGAGAAAACTGAGACAAGCAGAGAGGTTAAGTGACTTGCCCAGGGTCACATAGCTAGGAAAAGCCTTAATTAGGCCCCATGAAATAGGAAATCACATAAAGGAAAAGTCTTCAACAAGTGGGATAAATCCCCCTGTTAAATCAGTGATTTATGGGAAGTGACGGGCTAGGGTGCCGCAGACGGAGAGGGTACGCATCATGAAACCTGAACTGATCAAGAATGTGGCTGTATCACTGAGATCATGGACTCAGTGAGTTACTGAAAGCGATTTTATGCCACTTCTTGAATGCAAGTCAGCATCATTAATAATACGGTTATGCCTTTTGAGGAACCTGTAATTTTGATGTGATTTTGTGTGGATTTGGAAATTATGACCTTTTCCAGTCATTTGCCATATTTCATTCTGTTGGCCACCTTGAAATGAATATGATGATATTGACAAAAAAGTTTCTTCTACCACACAGATTGTTTTTTTCTGTGTGTATTTGGTCTGGTTCAACCGTTCTTCCCTCATTAATCTTGTGTGTTATCTCTACTTCTTTGCCTAGCATATTGTAGATTAAGGTTCCAGTCCATAACTACCAAATATGGAAGTTACATTGTTGTTAATGATGATTGTCATAGAAATTCTGGTAGAACTCGAGTTGTACAGTCATTTTTGGCTCCTGAATTTCATCCAAAAATGTTTTAAGAGTGATTTTGGTTACCTACCCAGATTTTTGTAGACTTTTCTCCCCTCTCTTTCTACTATTCATTGATGGTTTGTAAGATTACCTTTTTTTTAATCTTCTGCTACTTTCCTTATTTCCTTAGAGGTGAATTTATATTGTAAACCAATATTGTCCTTGGCTGCCATGCTTCTCCTTTTGGCTAGGAGCACACCTGTGTGTGAGCTAAGTGATTTTTGGGTTGTTTTGACATACTTGTTCCATCTACTCACTGACTTGATACCCAGACCACAGATCATGCCCTGAAGGACTTTTACCAGTCCCTTAAGTAATTTAATCCTTTTATTTCTAGAACGCTTATCCTAGTGCCTGACTGTCCTGATCTATGAATGCTTCAAATAAGTTCCAGCCATGATTCACTTTTTTGTTGTTGTTCTGTCATTTTTCAGTCAAGTCCAACTCTTCTTGGCCCTACTTTTCTCTAGTCTATCTCCTTGTTAGCCTCCTTAACACCACATGCATACCCTGCCTCACTACCTTTTTGTCTTCCCACCTCTTTGTAGTTCGGGAACCATAATCAAATAATTCTCACATTGATATTGAAAGGACATGTCAGTCTACTCTGTATGGTTCCATTCACCATGTCTGAGATTTTCCAAACCATGGTACATTCCCTAGCAATCAGAATGCTTTTGGGGGCATCTACAGCGTTAGAATGGGAGCTCTTTGAGGGTGGGAACTGGTTTTCTCTTGTGTTTCTTTCCTCAGAGTTTAGAATAGTACTTGATACATAGTAAGCAGTTAATAAATTCCTTTTTCTTCATTTATTCATGAACACTTTTCACCAGTTAAAGTGCTGAAAGGAATGATAAGTATTTATTTCTTCTTTGCATTTTGCCTCTATCTGTGTCAGCAACTTTAATAAGTCAGATTAGAGTTTATCTCCAGTGCTTTTCCCTCATCTTTATACTTTTAATTTGATGTAGATTTTTGACTTTTGCTTGGACTGGTCAACAGTAGAACTTCATGCATGTAACAGATCTGAAATGACCCCCTTATCAGTCAGTAACCCATATTGTCCTGTTTATTATATTTCATTTCATTTAAAAAAAGATAATCATTGTTCAGTGTACACTATGTCCAAGACTTCTGGCTACATTTTCTAAGAAAGTGTTTGTGATCTCTCATCTGGAAGCTTAGGTGTAACTTTTAAGTCTTTGGTTTTTTTGTTTCTTAATCATAAACAATATTTTTCTACATTTCTTCTAATGTTCTGTTCCTACCTTCACATTGAAGTCATCAAATATCTAAATATTTGTTTATTTGGTTTGAGAGCTTTGACATATTTGTCATGGCTTCCCCTTCCTCTGAAATCGATTTTGCCATTTAAACTTGTGATCTTCATAATTGTTTTTTTGCTTATGCTCAGCATGGACACTACAAGGTGAGCTAACCAGAGAAAATTATGGCCATCATGGCCTTTGCATACAAGAAGAACGCTGAGTTTGCTGACTCAGAATCACATACTTTTTAGTTCTAAGAGGCCTCAGCAGCCTTCTAGTGGGAGAGAATAAAGTTGCAAGAACTCATGAGAAAGGACATAGTTGTTTTGTTTTTCTTGCCTTCTCGGTGGGAGGGGGAGGAAGAGGGATAGAATTTGGAACTGAAAATAAAATAAAATTGGACAAATAAAAAGAAAGAATAACACCTAGTTTCCCTTGGCGGATTCAGGTCATCTGGCTGAAGTGAGCTGCATATCAAGATGCTAGCTTTGTGACCTTTGAGCAGTGCACTGGACCCCCTTGATCGTCAGCTTCCTTCTCCCTGAAATGAGGATGAGAATATTTATACTACCCATATCAACAAGGTTGTTTTCTGAAGTTCCTATAAGAATGGATATAAAGATGTAAAATATGTAATTATATATATATATATATATATATATATAATAGAGATATGTACCTATAGATACAATATAAAATATGGAACTCTATATTATAGACATATATCATTATATATTATACACATAATTTTGTTACGTGCATATAGTTTATATATAATTGTGTGTGTGTGTGTGTGTGTGTGTGTGTGTGTGTGTGTGTGTGTGAAAGATGCTTTGTCACTGTAAAGTTTTCTACAAATGCCATTATAAGCGCAACCTGGAAAAAGGACATTATGAAATCATTTCTGTATTATGAAAACTGGGACCTGATGATGCAAGTCATGCATCTCTTTGACTTTTGACCTTTGAGATCTGACAGTCTTTTGCAGCTGTAGCACAGGCTTCATGAATATTAGGATTTAGATTATGTTTCATTGGGCACAGGGAGGGAGACTGGACCTATGATTTCCATTGGTACATGGAACTTTTGGATGAGAATACTTCATCTACCAGTGCGCCACCTTTTCAGTGTATGGTCTTAAAAGAGTTACCTAGAGCACCAAGCAGTTAAATTAGTTGACTAGGGTCTCATAGTCAGTTGATGTCAGAGGAGGAATTTGAACTCGGGTCTTAGCTCTAACTAAGTCCTATTCATTATTTCATGCTGCCTCAAATATATTATTTGACTAAACTAAAAACAAGCGTTTCATTTTTCTTTATTTATGTCAACATTCAACAACATCTGTTTTTCTAAGACCTTGCTAAAGGTAGTGCCAAAGAAACGTGCTTGAATTTTGTAAGTTTTCCTGATACGGTTTTCAAATAGTCATATGTGATTGAACTGATTATTTCCCTATCTCATTCTACTCAGTCTTTTCCAGACTCTTTCTATTCCCTTCATAATACTACTTCTGACCCCTGTCCTTCCCCTCACTCATAGCATGTGACTTCTCTTATTGTTTCCCTTAGAAGATGGTGGCTCTTCATCATGAACTTGCTCATTTCCCCTCTTCCATTCCTTAAGGACTTTGATCAGGTAGGAGCCACCAGCTATAATCCTTCTAGGGAGGTAGAAGAACCCAAGGCATTATCATCTGTGCTACAGCTCCATCCTACTGGTGCTCACGCCACATCCTCCAGACCGACTGTACATCTTCTAGACTCTTTGTCCCTGTCATATACCTTGTTGATGTAGCCAAAGAGCTTCATTTGGGGCTTGACATCTGACCCCATTCCAGATACTTTGGACTTTCCTACCTTTCTCTCTACCCTGCACCTGAACTCTCTTTTATATGTCTTTCCCATTAATGTGTGAGTTCCTTGAGATAAGGGACTGTCTCATTTTGCTTTTAGTATCTCCAAGGTTTAGCATATACTTAATGCTTAATAAATTCATGCTATGCATTCACTCCTTGACTAGGCTATTTCATCCACTTCAATTCTATCCCCTCTTGCCTTGCCCAGGATTTTGTTCTATTATTTGTTGCATGCATGGTTATATTTGCACATTACATGAAACTGAGAGCTATAGTTAACATTTTGGACAACAGAGAAAAGATCTTCATGACTAGAATGTTCATCCTCAACTAATAAATTGGAATTTTATTTTAAAAAAATGCAGACTCCTATACCAGGGTTCAAAAAGTCAAAGCATATGATAGTGTATGTGGCATGACTAGCCAGTGACTTATATAAAAAATACCTGGAAATTTTAATAGACTGGGAAGTTAATATGCATCAGCAGCGTGATCTTATAGCCCAAATAGCCAATTCAATCTTAGGTTACATTAAGAGAGGCAGAGTCCCCAGAATGATGGAAGTAAAAATCTTACTGTATTTTGCCCTGATCGGATTAGATCTATGATATTATGTTCGTTTCTGGGCATTTCATTTTAAGAAATATATTAACAAAACAGGAGCAAATCAAGAGAAGAGATAACAGGAAAACAAGAGGAAGAAATGCAAATAAGACAAGATGAAAATCACTTGAAGGAATTGGGAATGATTAGTTTTGAAAATGGAATATTGATTGATTGGAGGAATTTATAGCTATCTAGCATAGAGGTCACTCAGCTGAACCCACAGGGACTGGAGTCTTACATCACTCCTTGTTCTGCATCTTTCCCTGATCAATCACAGCTACTTCCCTGACTCCTTTATGGGACAATCCCAGTATGATGTCTCCCAAATCCCAGTCTCCAGTCCTGACCTCTCCTGTTAGATGTTTCCACTTATATATTCCATTAAACTTCGAAATCAGCTTAAGTTGAAGTTTTTATGACCTTCTATCTTTCTTACCTCCTGTATTGTCTTAGCTGTTAAACTCTGTCAATTCTATTTCTAAACTTTTCTCGCACTTTTTTTGTTTATAGCAATGCCATGGTGTCACTATAGTACAGATCCCTCCAAACCACCCAAAAGGGGGATTGCCATTAACTTGCTCCATTTTCCTCTCCTTTCAAGCTGTCCTTCACATAGTGGACACATTAATAGTTCTTCTGCATTATTCTTTTCCTGAGAACCCTCCAGTGGGTCACTAGTTAGCCATGTACCTTGACCCCAACATAGTGATGCCATTTTGTTCCAGACAACAACCAGCCAGTTGTCAGCCACATAGAACGAGATGACGTCCAATTGTAACGGGGTGAACCAGTTCCTTCCTGGAAGGATAACGTGATATATTTGGCTCATCGTTATTTTTGATCTTGTCTGGACTTTACATTTTTCTGCAATGTTCATGTATTTCTGGGATACTTTAACTTTGTTTTATAAGGAGTCTTCCCTTTCTATGCCTCTCCCTGCCCCCAGGCAATTCCATAGAATAAAGGTAATTGTGCCTACACAGCTGGACAGCCTCAGATCTATGTTGTATTTTATTTTATTTTTTTAAGACAGAGGTGGAGATGAACGACTGCAGAGTTCTCCAAGGCATCTTTTGAATGCCGTTGAGTGCAGAATGCTTCCCAGCTCAAAGAGCAACCCCCTTGTAGCAGCTCTCCCGGGGGTCATGCTTCGTCTAGCAGGAGACAAGTTGAATTGTTGCTAGATGTATCCAAGGATAGAAAAAGCAGGTTCAATTCCAGACATGTTGTTTGCCTGTTATCATCACAAGGTGCGTTGAATTCATGCTGGGTTTTCAGGGCCTTATTTTTTATTTTAAGTATGAAAATTAGATAGAGAAAAAAGTTCATTGTTGTTCATTAATTCCATAGAGTGGCAGTGGGGAGTGAATAGAGTGCTGCACTCAGACCAGAAGACCAGAATTCCAGTGTTATCTCCAGCAGTTTGCAGCAGAGTGACTCTGGGCAAATGATCAGGTCTCTCTGGGTCTGTTTCTTCATCTAAAGAATGAGGGGGCTAAATAGATCCTGGGATCCCTTTTACCTCCACATCCGTGATGCTAAGATTACCTACGTGTACTAGCCGCTGAGCTTGGCAGTGAGACTACAGGAGAGAGAAGATAACACGGCCCCCGAACTCAAGGAAGCTGATTCTTTTAAAAATAGATTTTATTGATAGATTTTATCTTTACAGTGACAGATTTTTACTACCCAAAGAAAGTTATCCCTCATAACAAAGTTGTTTTTTTAAAGAAAAAAGATAAAGAGGAAGAAGAAAAATCAGCAACAACAATCATGGGGACCCCCTACCTCTGCTAAGGAGTGTGTCTCTGCATATCCCTTTTTTGAGGTCAACCATGTTCTTTATAATTCCACAACATTGATTTTCAATTTTGTTTCCTGGGTTTTTTCTCCCATTTACATCGTTATGATCATTGTGTCCATTTTCTTCCTGGTGCTTCCGACTTCAAATTAGTTCCTATGAATCTTTTTTATATTTTTCTGTTTTCATCATGTTTGTCGTTTTTTTTTTTAGCAGCACAACATGACAAAATTCCATTACACTCATGTGCCACACTTTGTTTAGTTAGTCCCCAATCAATGAAGATGCTTACTTAATTGGAGTAGAGGGTGAGGGTAGGGGGCAAGAGATGCAAGACAGTAAAGGAGGGAAAGATGGGACATAAGACAGAGTCACACAGAAGGCTCCCCAAGGGGTCTGTGGATAAAGTTTAAGGAGTTCATCAACTTGAATGCAAGAAAAAAATCTTTCTTTTCATTGAATAACAACTTTAGTTCCCATTTATATCTCATATTTCCTTCCATTATTTAAAAGAAAAAAAAATTCTTAGAAGGGGTCTGGAGGCTTCCTCAGTCTCTAATTGAGGTTCATGAAAACATAAAAGTGAAGAACTTGGACTCTAGGATGATTGGAAACTGCAATGATTAATCTCACAGAGAAGGAATCAGAAGATTTCACTCAGCTGAGATGTGAATAGAGAGAAAGATTTTGAAATACAGGGATAAACAGGAGTGTATTCCAGGCATTGGGTATAGGACACATGAATAGATGGAAGGAGAGGCCTTCTCTTCTCTAGAAATTTTTTTTTTAATTGTCCCCTTTGTAGAACAAATGTCATGCCAAGGAACCTTGTTTACTTTCTTAAGCCGTTAAAATGGAAATGTTTGATTTAGTTTACTGGGTCTTTAAAATTTGTTTTTGTTTTTTTGGGGTGTGTGTGTGTGTGTGTGTGTGTGTGTGTGTGTGTGTGTGTGTGTGTGTGTGTGTGTGTCTGTGTGTGTGTGTCTGTGTGTGTGTGTGTGTATGTGGTTAAAATTGGATTATGCCACTTTCCCCTTTACCTAACAGATAAGAGACCTGGTTGTTGAAAAGCTTCATACAACATTGCATATGATCACCTGCTTTTATGCATTCTAATCTAACGTAGTAATTTTGAATTTTTGGTTTGATTACTGAATAAACTAGTTGTTTATGTATCAGGTAGTAACTGATATCTTTTTCAGATGCCTTGACCTCTTTCCAACTGCTGCCTGAGCCCCCCCCACTAATAAATTTATCAAACTAATTATTAAATGATTTTTTTTAAACTGAGCCTTTATGTCTACGATACGAGTGTTTCATATGGGTGCTATTCATGCACACAAGTCTCCCAAGGAAGGATGCTTGGGGTGTTATTTTATTGTTATTGTAGAGATAAAGTACTAGATGCTATATATATGTACATGTGTATGTATACAAAGGTATACACACATATTTATACACACATATACATGTATATATGTGTAACACACACAGACACACAGACACACACACACATAAACACACACCCCTAGTTTATAAGATCTGTTTCTACCCAGGGCCACTAAATTTTCTTCCTTTATGATTGCTGTTTTGACCCCATGTGGGTTATATTGGGATACAATCTATTGTTTTCTAGGAAGAAAATACTCAGGAGTTGCTTTCCTGGGTGTGTGAATTCATTTTCATTGCTGTGAATTTTCATTTTCGCTTGTCGCGTAAAAAGTGGCACTAGTCTCAATAGTGGGGGAAAAAAAAACCCACAGGATTTAAGGGGCTCTGGAGATCCTAGGATGAACATAGATTGAGAGGTTGCTCATTCATGGTCAGATTTGGGATTCTAGCCCAGCCCCAGAATCAGTCTCCCTGGTCTCCAGGGTCACTGTTCTTTGTGCTTTGTCACTGCCTCAAGACAATACTCTGGGGAAGGGGTTGTGACCCCAGTTTTCATTAATATTTTACATCCTGCTGAAACAAATTTGTAATGAATTTAAGCATACTTTTAATAATGGATTTTAAAACATAACTATATGTTAGACTATTATCCTTCAGCATTAGAATATTATTATTAGATAGTATAAATAAATATCTGTTAATGAAAATATTGAATCTGGATGTGGTAGAAAAAGGCCTAGTACTCGAGACTGCAGCTGGTTTCAGATAAAGGCCAGTTCAGTTACTTCATGGCTTTGTGGCTGTGGGCCTGAATCTTCTCTTAGCTGACCCTCAGAGTTCTCCCTTTTAAAATGGGAATGATAATACTTAGAGCACCTGTCTCGTGGGGTTGTTTTAAGGTAAGGCCTTTTGTTAGCTTTCACACATCATATAAATTTGAATGGAATAAAGGCTTCATCTGGCTTAGGATGTCCCTTGTTAGATAATGATAAAGGCCAATGTACTGTCTTAAGTTATTTTCACAGAAGAGGAAATTTTTTTTTTCCTAATTGGAAAAAAATTAAACAGTAAAACGTATGTACTTGTCCTTTGAGTTTTTGTATGATTTGTTTTTCTTGTAGATCTAACATCTTTTCAAATTATTTCACAAATTCCCACAGGCTTATTAAATGATAATTTTATGCAGCATCATTTTAAGAATAAAATTTGTTTCTTACTGTTCTTATGATCACTCAACATGCATAGAGTTGCACGGAGTCATTTAATTTGCCTCTTCAGCAGCCATTTCTAGAAAATTAAAAATAATGAAACATTTGAACAAGGCTCCAAATAAATAACTCCAAACCAATCAGGCTCCATGTCATGGTAATCTAAACCACTTGTCTGACAAAAACAGGATTCCACTTGGTTTCCCACCATGTCTGCTTTAAATAACTACATTCTGCAGATGTCCTTCAGTTTACTTTTGTGTTCTTCCTGCTATCTGCCGTGGTGTCTCTCTGGCTTCATTATCAAAGCAGCAATGTGAGAGCATTGTTTGATAGAATAAGCCCTGAGAAGGAGGTAAGGGAGTGAGAAAGGAGGGAAGGAAGGGAGTCTAAGGAAAGATAATGGTGGTTTGACTTCCTTGGAAAATGCAGCTTTCTGTCTTACCCTCAGGATGCTTTGCTACTTCAGTTATCGTTCCCTATTATTCTCAGGAAATAGAAGAGAGGATAACTTCCCAGAGAGTTGTTTTCATTCACCTGATGAAGGATAGTGGGAGAGAGGGAGGGCTGGTGGCCAGCTAGGAGGCTGTTACAGTTCTGTAAGCCAGACGGAATGAGGGGCTGGAAGTGCAGCCGGGTGAGTGAGCAGAGAGAAGGGGGTGTATATGAGAGAGTTTGTGGGGCTAGAATTGGCAGGATCATAGAGAAATAACAGGAGGGAAAAGAGGAGAAACGTTAAAGAAGGAACTTAGGTCTGCAAAGGAAGGCTAGCTAACATTTCTCTTTTTTAACTTTTGTAAAATTTCTTATATATGTTAGCTCATCTTTCAAACGAGACTGCAGCATTAGCAGTATCTTTATATCTCCAGTTTATAAATGAGGAAATGGGGACTTACTGTAGTTAAGTGATTAGCCCAATGCTAGTAAATGCTGCATGTGGGATCAGAATCCAGCTCTGTCCTTGTGCCAGGTTCATCACTCTTAAGTCATGTTTCCTCTAACATAAGTTTTAAAAATCCTTTATCTGAGATGAAAAGTTTTAGTAAGTAAAAGTTGCAGCTGTCATACAGAAATGTGTAATAAGCAGTCCTTAATACTAATTTTTGGGGAAAAATTCATCGAGGAAAGGGAATAAGCATTTATATATATGCACATATACATATGTGTATATATGTATGTGTGTGTATATATATACATACAGACATATATATATATATGTATATATATTTGCATATATGCCTAACTGTGCCAACTGCTTTTTAACAATATCTCATTTGGTCCTCACAACAACTCTGTGAGGTAAGTGTTATTATTATGCTCATTTTACAGTTCAGTCAGTTAAGTAAACTGAGGGAAACAGAGGTAAAGTGACTCGCCCAGGGTCACACACCTAGTCAGTATCTAAGGTTGGATTGGGAATCAGATCATCCTGACCCCTGAGCCATCAACTCCCTCCAATTTAGAGTATTAATGATGACTGGAATTCTTTGAAGACTCATGCCTTCTTGGATGTGAGTGATCACATCAGCAGTAGAGTTAGATTGAAAATGCATCTGCAGCATAGTTGATACTTTTCAAGATCTTGTGTGGCAAAAACAAAGTCATCCTGTTGTGGCTGCCCTGATGTTGAACTTCTAAAAGGTTCGGTCTTTAGACAACAGACACACTCAGTCCATTACTAGGCTCCTGCATGAATCCTTTCCATTTTGGTAAGACTCTTCAGAATTTATGTTCCTTTGGCATGACTTTGGGCAACCTGGGGCCACTGCTGCCCCATGATGAAGCAGAAGAAACTTGAGTGGAGAATGGTTGGAAATGACCTGAATGGCTGTCAGTATGTTAAAAAAAAAAAGTCTGTGCTTGTAAATTTTTTTTTAATGAGAGTAAAGTTAATTTTAATCTCATATAATGAGTCTCCTTTATATTCCAAAGATTTAATTGACTGCAATTTTGGAATGATGGCATTCTTCTTTACTGCTTAGCAACACTCCACATCTGGCTTCCAGGATTGAATATTCAGATACCACCATGGCCCATTTGTAATTTGGGGGGGAGTAATTCAGGTGATTGTCCATTAAAGCACACTTAAGACTGGGGGGCATCTTTCCATCTAATTCTGTTTTCTCAACATCTGTATCTCCTATTTGCTTACCCATGCATTTGCTCAGTATGGTTTTTCTTGCTTGATCATTCCAGGCCTTTATGTCTCGCTGATGGGCGTGGGAGGCCCATTACAGCTGAGCGAGACTTATTAAATCTTGCCTTTATCTAAAGTTTAGACTTAAAGGCTTATCAGTATTTGAAAAAAGAGATTGTTCCAGAGGGATCTGAAGGAAAATGCATCAGTGTGCCAGTTCTATTTTTTTCCTTCATTTGATGAATGAGAGAAATGAACTGAGGCTCAAGAGAAAAGGGAGACTGGACATCTGAATATATATTTTAACTACAGAATCAATGGCTTGAGGCAAAGATTTACTGAGGGGAATATAGATTAAGAAAGAACACTAAAAATTTCATTGGAAAACATTAAGATGTTCTGCAGAATATGGGAAGTTAAGAATACTTCCTGGAAAAGAATCGAAAGATCAAAGGTGTATTTCTGTAAAAGTGTCACCACATCTTTGTTTGCTGATGATCTGTTATCTAGACCCTTAGTCAATCATAGGTATAGGTGGTCAGTCATAGTCTTTCTCCTTAGCTCTAATTCTGCATCACCAGTTGCCTTTTGGACATCTTGAGAAGGGTGTCCCATAGGCATCTCAGACCCATCAGGACCCCCAAATCCACTTTTGCAAACTTCCCCATTCCTACTAGTCACTTAGCTTTGCAACTTTGGTTTGATCCTTGCATCTTCACTCTCACTCACCATTCTTATACAATTTGTCACCTAATCTTGTGATTTCTACAGACGACTTTTACAGATTTCTCTCTCTATTTCGTCACACGGCCCCCTCTCTGATCCAGCCCCTGGATTAGCCCATCAGAGTCCTAGACTATTGTAATGGCTTTCTATATGGTTTCTGTGCCTCAACATTCCCCCTACTCAACCCACCCTTTACTTTACTGCCAGAGTGATTTTCCTAAAGTGTAGCTCTATCTACCCTCATTAAAGCCCTCCAGTGACTTCCTGCCACCTCTGGTCAACTTTTAAAACTTTTTACAGCATGGTGCTTCTTACATTTCTAGCCTTTTATTCCTTCTTTCCTTCTTTTTTTTTTTCCTTCTTTACTCCACACTCTCTATAATCCAGCTCTCCTGATCTGCTGGATGTTTGTTAAACATGACACAATTTCAGTCTCTGTGTCTTTACACTGCATTTCCCCCGGGCCTTGATATTCCTTTCTTCCTCACCTCCACCTTTTAGTTTCTCTGCCTTCCTTGGAGAAGCCACTCAAATCCCACCTGCAACAGGAAGCCTTTTCCTGTCCTCCATCTACTCATGTCCTCCCCCTCTTAGATTATTTACCATCCACTCTGTATGTGTCTTGTATATACCTAGTTAAATACTGTTCCTTCCCTTTCCCCCATTAGAATGGGATCCCCATTGAGTGTAGGAACTGGTTTTTACCTTCTTCATCCCCCCCCGCCCCAAGTGCTTAGAACAGTGCATGGGATATTGCTTGTTGTCTGACTATTGACTGAAGTTCAGTGATGTTTAAGGCAGGGTAGGTTTAATCCCTACCCTTACAAATGAACATAAGATCCTTAAGGTAATGAATTATTTTATTTTTAGTCTTTGTATCCCTCACATCTGGAATGATGCTTGGCACTTGTTAATCAAACTGTTTTTAATTAAATGTAAGGAGATGAGACATCCACCTGGAAAAGGCTGAATGATATTCTCTAAGTCAAACAACTACAGCCAGAACAGGGACTAGAAACCAAAGATTCTGGTTAGTACACAAGTGTCCTTTTTGGTACGTGCATGGCTGTTTACCCAATCCAGGAGAGCTGTTTTCCATAAACTTTCTAGTTGTATAATGTTCTGATTCTCATCTTTCTGCCCCTTCTTGGTATATCTGTTCTCCTTTCTGTTCCTGTCACTGACTCTCCACATTCCACATATAGCATTTCCTTTAAGACAAGGTTTGAGATTTGCTCTGTCAAGCAGTCTTTCTTAATTAGCCCATTCTCACCTAATTCATATCTTTTCTTTGAATTTTCTCAGTACTGTGTATCTTAATGTCTGCGTTCGGTTAACATGTATTTATTTATTGTCTTTGGTTTATAGAAATTCCTCTATAAGTTATCTTCCTCTTATTAGCATTAATTTGTGTCTGACCTGTAATAGCACCTTCTGAGCTTGTGTTGGTCAGGTCAGAAACACTGTACATTGATTCCAACATAGTGGTGTCATTTTGGTCCCCTTTGATTTTGAAGGACAGTGACTTTCCTTGAGAGCAGAGGCTATCTTAATTTTCTCTTTCTATCTCTAGGGCTTATCACTTAGTAATTATTTAATGTTTTTTTCATTCATTTGTTGTGCAGAGAATAAGAGTGAGCTGAGACCTGGATTCAAGGTAAAATTTAGGTGTGGATTTATTGATTAAGTGCGTGACTACCAGAATGTTCACTCAAATTGGCAATGCTCCATTGGGGGTACAGGCCTTGTTTAAAAAGGCTAAAACCACAAACACCACAATCAGGGAGGGGAGCTAGTAGAAGCCATGAGGTACAGAAGCCAAGAAGAACGATTGGTTAGATCTACAGCTCAGGGCTAATTTGGGAATATGGCATAAGGGTACAAGGGTGCAACCTTCCTGTGACATGAGAGTCCTTCCTAGAACAGAGTGGAGGGCACAGGGTGGAGGGTCATAGTCAGCTTCCCAGAGCAGGGTGGAGGGGTAAGCAGGGTAAGGGGGACTGGAATTCCCCAGAACTGGCCGGGGTCATGTTCTGGGCGAAGGGTATGGGGACCCTACTTGGTCAGCGGAACAGAACAGGGTGGTCTCTAAGATTGTCTTACAACGTAATGAACTTTGTACAGTATGCTAATTCAGGGAGAATATACAGTAATGCTGGTTTGAGGCAGGAGGAGGTGCGGGGACTATGCCTTGGGCAATGCCCAGGCATGCCTTAAGCAGTTTCAAGCTATTACAGGGTAGGATAGAGACAAAGACAAAAATATAAAGGGGCTTAATGGTGGGCCACAAATCACGTGGTGTATAGTGACCTGGTATTTGGGTTTGGGTACAACACATTCATTCATATAAGCTCACAATAGATGTATTGTTGAGTTAATGAATCAAATAACTTTGGAAGTGAAGCCCTAAACATCTGGTGAGTGGATTTGATCAGTGCTGGTAACTACTCTAGAAAATTCTGACTGAGAAGTAGAGAGACATAGAATAATTATACTTTATCACCTAAAACTATACCACGAGGCATTCCTAACAATTGCCTTGACGCCACCTGCATAGTTCACAGTGGAGGCGTTTGCCTCCTCATTTCTCCCTCACAGTATTCTTCTGTAACTCATGGTTCACTGTCCATTCGCAAGAGACTCTTCTCATTCAGTTCCTTGTGCCTGTACGAAGATCAGAGGTAAAGACTTTGGAGATATCTATTCATGGCTCCTTGAGAACTAAAACTAGACAGACCCATATGGACACATGTATGGCCAGTGCGCGCCCACACACACACACGCACACACGCACACACACGCGCACACACACACCCTGTACTTCTGTTTTTCAAGTACTTCCTCCTCTCTGCAAATGTGTGCTCCCTCCCCATACCCTATCAATATTTTCATTAGTTCTACCCATTGCTGTCATACTCACAAACTTAGAATATACTTATGTGCCCTATTACTTCTCTCTACTCCCTCACCTCCATTTTCCTTGTAAACTATAAACTCCTTGAAGGCAGATTATGGCATTCCATAACATCCCCAATTTTAGCACAGTAACTTGTTCCTAGGAGGCACCCAGTAGATGTTTGTTTACTTGACTTATCTTAAATGTTATTTCACAGTTGGAAAACTGCTTCACTAGATGGGAGTGATAGCCCTTCTGTCCCAATCCCAGTCTCTTTTCAGGCCCTGGAAATCTTTGATTTGTAGAAGACAAGAGAGGGAGAAAGAAAATGAATTATGCACAGAACAAGCTGGAAAGAGATTGTGTTAGCTTCAGAACAAACACAACAGGCTTTGGCTCTTGGCATAAACTCTCCAACTCCTATGACCCTGAGGGTAAGCACAGGCCTTAACACCCAACATAAACTAAACTGGGCCAGTTGAATTTTATAACATCTTGTTTTCATAGTGACCAGCACTCACTCTCTTTACTGCCCACGTTTCTGCCTGTTGCTTTAAGTGGTTACAATGCAATATTGTTTTTGAAAGTGGAGTTTTGTTCTGTCATTAAAGAAAAGGAGCTTTTGAAAAATCAAGGGGCTTGGTTTACCTTTTGTTGGGTGTTTGATCTTCTGCCTTTACTCTCACTGCTTCTTTTAAATAGAAAACATAACAGGGAAGAGAACATCAAGGGGAAACATGAGTTGTTGTCCCTGCCTAAGTCAGCTTCAAACAGTGAATCAAATCTTGACTTACCTTGTTTTCAAAGGAGTCTGTGTGGTTTGAGTGCATTTGTTTAGCAGCTTTAAAAGTATCACTGCTGATAAAGGCAGCAGACAGTGCTCTGTGGAGTACCCAGAGCTTCTGGACGTGGAACTACATTTTTTATAATTATCACCAGACTAGTCAATGGCAAAGTAGGTTTCTCTAATTTTCTCTAATTGAGTTTGTCAATACATTGTCAGTACTCTAATTTAAACAAACTTTGAATCTATTCTTTACAAATAAGGTTTCTTTTAGATAATGGCTGGGTTTCTTTTAAAATATTTACGATAACTCTGCCGTTGATATGATTCAGGGAAATGGTGTGTCTGCTCTGGTTTATAGTAAGTTCATAAGGAAAAGAGTCATGTTCTTTCTAGTTTTCTTTTATTATTACTAAGTATTTTGTATAGGGGCATTGGAATGAAGATGAAGAATTTTCCCTAGCGTAAAGTGAGAGTATAAGGCAGGATCTAACTGAATAAGCATCCAAGTCCTAGGCCAGTAGAATGCCATGCCACTGTGATTACAACCAGCAGAAGATTGGGCATGCATTAAGAGTTTAGGCTGTTATTCAGTTATTTTAGCTTTGTTCAATTCTCCATGACAACCTTTCGGGGTTTTCTTGGCAAAGACAATGGAGTGGTTTGCCATTTCCTTGTCCAGCTCATTTTATAGATGAGTAAACTGAGGCAAATAGGGTTAAGTAGCTTGCACAGGGTCACATTGCTAGAATCTAAGGCTAAATTTGAACTCAGGAAGATGATTCTGCTTGACTCCAGGTTTAACCTTCTATCCACTGTGCCTGCTTAGACTTGTTACCCACCCCCCAAAAATAAAAAACTCAGCCTTAATAGTAAAATTAGCATGACACTTATAGATCATATGTACAGTTTTTCACCAGGCCTATGATTTCTTTGGTTTGGGGAACTCACAGTGAGGAAGCTTCCTTTAACAATGTACATCTACAACTACAGTCAGAGGTTAGGTGACTTTCCCAATATCACACAATCATTCATGTGTCAGAATTAGGGCTGGGAGTTAGGTCATCCAGATTTAGGGATTGGTCTTCTATCCATTATATAAGGTTTCCTCAAACATAATAAATATTCATTGTCAACAGTTCTGATAAATGTGATTCCTTTAATACAAGGGTTCTTAACCTCAGCTCTGTGACCTTTAAAAAATATTTTGATAACTGTTGCAATATAGTTAATTTTCTTTGAAATCTTTAGATTTTATTTTACACATTTAAAAACATTATTCCAAGACGAGATCTGTGGTTTTCAACACACTTCCAGAAGGGCCCATGACACAGAATTAGTTGAGATGGTCTGCTTTAAGGAATCCAAAGTGACTTCTTAGGGTTTTTTTTGCCTTATCCTCATTTTTATAGGCTCATAAAATGAGAAATAGCTTGCCCAACATCGCCCATGTATTTATAAAAATAATGTAGCTTTCATCATCACCATCCTCTTCTTCCTCATTTTATTCAGTAGGAAAGCAGGAATTTGAACCCACACACTCTGAATCCAAATCCAGTTCTCTTTCTGCCAATATCCCCATGCCTTGAAGGAGTCTGGATGCTGAGAGGCACTATGCCCTAGTAAGTCATAAGTAATAGATGCTATTAAACACAAACTCATGTTTGTCATTCCTGTCTCACATGACACTCAACACCAGAAAGCACTGGGACATGACTGCTAAGCTCTGTCTGACTTCTGGAGAGCCAAAATCTGATCTTTTCTATTCTTCCTTCTCTGTGTCTACTATCATTTTCCTCTAGTTCATCTAGTGTTGGTATGTGAATCATGCCACCATCCTATCCCACAAAACTGTCTTATTTCCAGCCTCCTCTTAGCTTCCTAATTACTTAAGCTATCATGCCTAGTTAGAATAAGTGCTTAGTTGGTATCATAAAAACATAGAAAACCACTTTCTGAATGAAGTTCATCATTTATTGATTTCATCAAACAAAAATATTCATCTCCTATCCCAAAGCTGGTTATCCTGTGCTACCCTCCTGTCACCCAAAGCACAGTTTAGAAAAGGTTAAGTATAGTTGAAACTTCAAAAGCCTATCTGACTCCTGATGAGGCAAGCACATCATCTACACAGAGGTGGAGATACTTTGCCTCATGACAAGGACCACTGGTCCAACTATGCTCCAAGCTGGTCCATACTTTGGTTCTGCCCTGTGGTGGTCCTTACTCTGCCTGCTGCCATGGGTCCTAGTGACATCTAAGGTGCTTTATTAACTGCCCATATCTGGATCTTTCCATTCACCAAAGATTATCTGGTTTTGCCTTTCATCTTCATACAAACAAGTAGCTAAGGGATGTAGGCAGGTTGACTCAGTGCCGTTCTGTTCTCTGTTCACCTTCAGAATCCCTCTGCTGTTCTCTAATATCTCCCATTATCTTTATCTACTATATATCACATCTATAATATCTCCTCTTCCTTTGTGTCTGTGTTCATATCTGGCCATAACACAGACAAGTGATATTTACATCAACACTTCAGGAGCATGGGCAGTGCTTCAAGAAAGATGTTTTCTGTAAAACTTCTCTTCTCTTTCCCTACTCAACATTTGGGAGAGGGAGTAAAAGGGATCTGTGATAAGAACCAAATGCTCTGAAAGTCTCAGAAAGCATTAAAACGATCTTGTCATAATATTTTAAAATTTGTTTATTAAATTGTCTATCAAAAGAAATTTGGGGGACATATCTCTTGGGGAGATGATTCCTTTATTCAGATCAAAATAGCTTGTCAGCTGTTGAGTTCGCTTTGTACTTGAAAAATTGTCCCTATCTAATATTATCTCAATTCAGTAACTTCTATCATGCCAACAGCTGCTCAGCCATTATAGACCCAGATTCCCGACCTCCATTAGGCAATAGTTACAGTTTTGATATGTTTTTTTTGTACTAACTGAGACGGTTAGCCATAGGAACTATAGAGCCAACCCCAGAGCCAGTCATCCCTGGATCCAGTTCCAGGCTCTGACACACACTGACCGTACAACCTTGAGTAAGTCAATTAACCTTTCCGTCCTCTGAGAAAATCTGCGAATTGCAAAGAAGATGCGACCCTGCATTAGCAGAAGGATTTCTTCACTTAGAAGGATCCTTTTGCCAAAGAAATGACAAGTCCAGTCACTATCCTAGCCATGTGTGACCATCATCTCTCCTTTCAAAGACCTGTAGATGATGCCTGACTTTTCATTTAGTTTGGTGACCTACCACAAATCACAGTACGATGTTCAGTGCCCCAGATGTCATCTGTGCTGTGTTTTCTTGCTGACTAGTCATCGTCAATGACTCACCATGGTATGGAGGGAACCCTGAATTCTAGAAGATCGTACCACCAGATTTAGCAGGTAAAACATTAAAAGGCTTTGAATGTGGTCCTAGCAGCAGACTTTGTCTGCTGATGTAGCACCTGCCTAGCCAGCTACAGAAAGAGGAGTCGTTACTGGAAGCCCAGTCGCTAGGTGATCCTGTTTTTTGGTTTTAATGACTCTTAAAACTGATTAACCAAACATAAAAAGGAGGAAAGCGTGAATCTGGTGCCAGAGTGTTTGAATGCATATCGGCTGTCACTGTTGTGGGCTTTCTTCTCCTCCTCGTCCTCCTCCCTCCTCTTCCCCCTTCTCCTCTTCCTTCTTCCTCCTCCTGCTTCTTCTAATTTATTTATTTTTAATTTTCAGCATTCACTTATGTAAGTTTAAAATTTTTCTCCCCCCTTTCCCCCTCCTCGCTCCCCAAGACAGCACACAATCTGATACAGACTCTACATATACATTCCTATTAAACATATTTTCACGTTAATCATGTTGTATAAAAGAATTAAAATGAATGGGAAGAACCGTGGGTCCTTCTTCTGAAGGAGCTTTTTCTATGTGACTCTGCTCCATTTTTTAAAAGATCAAACATGATTTCATAGTGTTGGAGAATTGCCTGTCCCCCTGCACACTGATACTTTCACTAAAATGTAGACTGTTAGGGAGTTTCCCGGTGTACTTGAGAGGCTGAGTGTTTTACCCAGGATCAGTATATCAGCACGTGTCAGAGGAGAGTCATTTGAACTCAGCTCTTCTTGACTCTGAGGAAGGCTTTCTCTTAAACTCTTCTACTTCCTAGCCCCTGTCTGCATTATCTCATAAGTACTTCACAGGACCTCTTCCCATTGTGCAGCTCATCATCATCATCATCACAATAACAGTAATAGCGGCTAGCATTTTATAATAGCACTTTATGGCGCCCAGAGGGCTTCACAAGTATGAGCTCCTTTGATCCTCAGAAAAATACTGCGAGGTAGATGCTCTAATTATCCCATTTAAATAATAATAATAACAACAACTAATCTGTAGTACATTTAGTAATAGAAAAATGACAGTAGTTTAGATATGGATTCAGATAATGCCCATGTGCCAGCACTGTGCTAAGCACACTACAGTTACTATCTTATTAGAACCTCACAAGAAGCCTGCACGGTAGCTGCTGTTATTATCCCATTTTAATAACAGTAATAATAGTTAACATTTACATTGTACTTACAATGTGTCACCACTGTGCTAAGTGCTCTACAGTTACTATTTTGTCTTGACAGCAGCCATGAGAGGTAGGTGCCGTAATGAGGAAATTGAGGCATATGGAGGTAAAGTGAGTTTCCCAAGATCACACATCTGGTCAGTGTCTGAGGCTGGATTTGAACTCAGGTCATCCTAACCCCAGGCCAGGCTCTCTACCCTGGCTCTGCACCGCCTTCATTGGGTACCAGTGAACCATTTGGAATGTCCATCTGTGACCTCTCACTGTTGCTACCTGAGCAGTCCACTTCTGCTTCTGGCCTGTATCTCTTCAGTGACAGCTTTTATCCCACTTTTCACTTGTAAAGTGTCATTGTAAAATGTGCTACAGCCATTTACAACCACAGAGTGTCTTGCTAGTCCTTTGAGCAATGCATAGTTTTTATCAATTGTGGTTGGTGGCATTCCATGACTTACAACTGGGATAGCCTTGTTTTCCTCTGTATCCCCAGTGTTTCATGGTGCCTGCCACCTGGTATGTGTTTGATATTTATTTTGGAATAAAAAAATCATTATAATAATTATTATAATAATAATTATAATAATAATTATCACTTATCTGGCTTTTTAAAGTTGGTAAACCACTTTACATATAGTATCTCTGGTGTTCCTCTGCTTCAGCTCCCACTTTGTCTTAGGATCACTTCTACCAAACTCAGGAGGCTTTGCCCAGAATTCCTGTTATTTTTCCTTTGTTTCTCTGCTGCTGGCTCCTGATCCTGAAGCTTCCAGTTTGACCCATCATCTCATCTTTGTTCCGTGGATGCCTCTGGCAACATGTTTCTCATAAAACTTGATTCTGTGAACAGGCAGCATGATCAGGTGGGCAAGGGCTTCCGTCTAATAAATGGGGCATGCCTGGCCTCTCCAGTCTTCCATCTTTGGTTGTCTCTTTTTCCCTTTAAAATTCCAAACTTAAGGGCATAATCCTGGAGTCTAAAACATCCTGCAACAATCCTACTTTACGTGTTCAGAAGAGGGGTTAATATTCAGGTACGACCCTACTGTTCACACCTCTCTGGGAGATGGTAGCAGCCAGAATGGAAGGTCTCCTCCGTTGTTAGCCTTGTTGACAAGGACATGATCTTGTCAAGGGTTCCTCACACTTTTTTTGGGGGGAGGCATCCATCTGAAGGAGTCAGTAGAGCTTTCCTAGACTATTGATTTGTACCTGCTAAATTCTGAATATAATTGGTGGGAGAGAAAGGAACTACAGAAACATTTTTCTTATGACACCAGTGAAGGAAATGCAAGTCTGAACTTGAGACATGTATTATTCCTCACTTTTCCCGCCTGTTAGCCTCCAGGTGGAAGATTTCAGTGTATCTATAGTTAGATGACTTTGAACGTTTTACACAGTATGAAAACAAATGCTGATCATTTTATTTATTATTACTTTTTAATCCACATTAATATGGCTACCATGGAGTAGAATAGAACAAAGGGGGGGGGGGGGGAAGGATGTAGCTAGAATCTGCTGTATTTTGTTGAAATACTGGAGGTTGCTCCTACGGATTTTAACAGTTGTTAAGGTCATTTGATTTGTTTTAAGGAACACACAAGGAACCGAACAAGTAAAATTAGAGGATCTTCTTGGTCTCTACTTTCACTAACGGTAGAAAAAGAAATGACCTCTGTTCAGCTCTTATGGAAGTGGACCCCCAATATACCTTGCAACATAAAAGAAAATATGATTTGGCACAGTATGTAAACCGTCATGAACCTTGTTGTCCCCCTGGTTGCCATGTGCAAACACCTGAGTTCAGGTTAAGAGCTTTTACTCATTTTGGCCATTAGATGGCACTTTCCTACCTTTTCTTTGTTCAGATCCTGGACCTAGTACTAAAGGCAGGACTATTTGAAGTTATGAACAGTTAGTCACTTTTTAAACTGATCAAACTTTCTATGAACAATCAACTTTATTCTTACATGGTACAATGGAAAGAACGCTGGATCTGGAGTCTGATGACCATAGTTTCAAAACTAGGCCCTGCCTCTTGCTACCTAAGTGACCTTGGGCAAGTAACTTACCTTTCTGGTCCGTTTCCTTATTTTTAAAATAAGGGAGTTTCTGTGGCAGATCTGCAGTCCTTTCAACTTAGAATCTATGATTCTGTGATCCTAAAGCTCTTTATCATTTGTAATCTAGTGCATTAGGCAAAAAAGCTTAAATTTATACTCACATAGGAATCGAGCATCTTAATATTTGTTCCTTCTATTTTCAGTTGTCTGGGGATTCCCAGAAATATCAAATTAAATTACAGTAGTTGCTTGTCGGTTTTTCATATTTCCTTTTTCTCAGTTTCAGTGATCTACTACCCTCTTAAATTCTTCCCAGTCTTGCCTTAGCAACTAAATTTATCTCTCAGTTTATTCATTATTCATTCATTCTTTCACTCATTCAATGTACAACTATCTATTAGCCCTGTGTGAAGAGACCTTGTTCAGGTAAAATACTGTTTCTGCCTTCAAGGAGTTGTTTTGTAGGGTATAACATGCAAACTCAGATAATTCTACCATAAACTTGCATATGTTTAAACTTTAGACAGTTGCAGAAGTATGTAACATGTCTCTTGTAAGCAGTCTAGTGTTAGAATCAGAGGATCTCGATTTGAATTGTGGTCCTTCCCCTTGCCCTTCTGTCACCATAGGCCAGGGAGATCACTTTATTTCCCAGGGTCTTCATTTGTTAAATGAGTGTGTGCAACAAAATAATCACTAAAGATCCTTCCAGGGCATGATCTTGTACAGGGTGAGGTACGACTTTATTTTAGGTTTTCGTATATACTAATGCTTAAGTATTGGTGAAATGGTTCTTATTACCTAGAGAATCTTCATTAAATATGTGTTGGAGGGTTTAAAGACTAGTGGAGGCAGCTAGTTGGTGCAGTAGATAGAGCATTGGCTCTGGAGTCAGGAGGACCTGAGTTCAAATCCAACTTTACACACTTATTAACTGTGCCTGGGCCAATCACTCAACCCTGATTGGCTCCCAGAAATGAAAATAAAGACGAGAGAAGGCAATGGCAAACTCCAGCATCTTTGCCCAGAGAACCCCAGATAGGATCGTGATAAGTCTGACAAAACTGAAATGACTGGACAACAATTGAAATATGACCTACATGGTGCCTTTACTATGAATTAGAATCTTTCCTAGTAAAAGTAAATATGGGATCAGAGATTTAGAGCTGGAAGGCATGCATTGTATCCAGCCCTTTCCTAAGGGCTGAGATGAGAAAACTGAGATGGAGAGAAGTTGGTTGTATAGCTAATAAGTAATGTCGGATGTTGGATTTGAAATGAGAGCTTCTCAATTCAAACCCAGTGAGTGCTCTCTCATTGTACCACAGCCAGTCCATATCAGAGAGCACTCATGAGCTATTGGCTTAGATACATCCAAATCTATGGAATATCTTGAACCTGAGATTGCTATTCTGAAGGTCCATGTGTGATATGGAGGTCTTTCAGATATTACATATTTATCCACATCCATATTAATGTATATATTGCCCAAATATTTTTTTTAAAAATTGACATCTTCTACCTAAAAGTTTTGTGCTTCTTGGAGGCTGAATGTACACCCAATTAATGAATTAATTGCTAAATGTTTGGTGGCTTAAATTAATGAATAATACAGAACATCAATATGAATTAGTTGCTTAATGGGGAAAATGTAAAGATAAAATTATTTTACTTTAGAAATGTTAATTATTATAGTCATCAGTAAATATTCAGCACTAATATTCAGCAAATTCATTGAATAAATACTTCATTGTTTGTCTACTAGCAAAAACATTTATTTTGCCTCACTCTTTATTCAGAAAAAGAAAGGAGTCATGGGCCTGTGGTTTTGCATTCTCATGGAAAGCACCCATCCATTCATTTATCTTGGGAGATATAGTTAAAGAACAGAGAAAGGAAATTTCCTTTTGTTCCCCAAGATAATGCTGTAGATTCAAAGGTGCCATCAAGGGAGAGGAAACAGCAGTCCAATCAGACAGCCAGAAGAAAAATACAAAGTAGTGGTTGGGGATGCTTAGCTGTGCTGAAACTTGCTCAGGCCTCTGTTGATGTGGCAACAATAGAGATGTCTTACCAACAATAGAAGAGTCTTCTGTCTTCTAGGATATGTGTCCAAGGCATGACAGAGACTTACTCAAGGCTTCTCAAACTGAATAATTACTAACCTCTCCTGGTGATTCATATGGAGCCCAATGATAATGCCAGAAATTGTCTAGTAATTATTAATAATTATGATGTCCTGGGGAAGAAACTAAAAACCTTCAAGGACAGATAATATTTTCATGACTACTGCTAGGCAAATACAAGGAATTCAGAAGAGAAACACAAATCTGAGAAGGAATAAACAGGTTAAGATTTCTGAGAACTGGATTTGGCTTTCTATACCACAGACCATATTGGAAAGAAAGAAAGAATGAACGAATGAATGAACGAATGACTCTTAGCCAGGAAGGAGTTGTACTTAACAAGGAATTGTAAGCTTTTATTTACCTGGAATCTTGCGCATATACTCGGAATAGAACTGGAAGGGAAGAGGGATGAAGAAAATTGACAGCAAATACTTAGCAAGCAAGACCCAGTATTACAGGACGGGAAAAGGAGCAACGTTCAAGAAACCAGATGTCTGGGGGAAAGTGGGTCTAAGGAAGAAACCAGCAGTTAAACTCGTGTTCTTATCGTCTGATTCCTTCCTGCTTTGCTCTTTTCAAACAAAAGAGAGCTCTCTCCACTATTAGCTTCCTTCTCCAGGTGACTCTTCCCCTTCTCTCTTCCTATTTTCTCATTTCCTCTCTCCTCATATAACTTTTAAAGTCTCGAATCAGGGCCTTTCCATGAGTAGTGACCCATCTCTAACTTATCGTGGAAAAAAAAGTAGTTAACAGTTGGATCAGGTATTAAAAAATGAACAATACATAATTTTCCTGTGGACCCCCCAAAACTGTGATTTAGCACTTCCAAGTCAGATCTTTAAAAACTATGAAAATAGTCAGATATAAATGATCTGAGGGACCACAATGAGCTGAGGTCATCTTTACTTTTGTTTGCAAACAGATCCTTAAGTAAATTTATTGGAGTGGCATTTCCCCCCCTCAGGTCCTCAGTACTGTCTCAGTTTGTTTTTCACATGAATTATTGTTTTCTACCACTTAAGGCAAATAAAATGTCCACATACAAAAAATAGTACCATATTTATATCTATATCTATAAGTATATATTACATAACCTTTAAAAATTTTGTTCCCAACTTTCTTCAGCCTTCCTTTGTCATATGACTGCTTTATGCCTTGTTACTCTATACCAGATTCCAGCACTTATAGGTTTATTGTAAGCTTCCTGGGTTGAATAAAGATTTCCATTTATCTTTTTAGGTCTCAGAATCACAGAATTTGATGGGAGAGCCTCGATGATATTCTTATCCAACCACATGAGAAATTATATGAAGGACATAAACTTTATTTTTAAGCTTAAAATGCCCCAAAGGGTTAAATATGATTTATTTAACTAATCAAGAAGCATCTTATTGTGTGTTTATTGAGGTTTATTTTCCCCAAATATCCCTCCCTCCAAAATCATAATGTCTGACATTTTGTGTAGGGCTTGACTTTTCTCACAACAGTTTTGTGGGGCAGGAAGTAAAAGAATTGTTCTTCTAATTTGGCTACCTGTTGCTTCTAGGATCAAGTCTGCTTGACTTTTTAAGCACTTTACTGCCTGGCCCCAATCAACAATGCTAGCCTTATTATAAATGATTCCCCATATTGGCCCATTCTCTGTTCTTTGTGCAACCCTCCATCTCCTATCCCTGTGTCTTTACACCAACTGTCTCCAAAGCATGGAGTTATCTCTTCTCCTTATATTAAACTCACGGAATCCTTCAGGACCTTCAAGATGGCACTCTTTCTACATGGCCCCCAAGAGCTAATAACCTTTGTCCTTATGTACCCTGTATTAAACTACTTTCTGTTTATCTCAGATTTATTACTGAATAATGAATAAAATGAATTATTATATTCATCACATATCAATATTATTATATATTCATAGGTGTTAGAGTGGATAAAGTGTCAGATCTAGAGTCAGGGAGACCTGAGTTCAAATATGACCTCAGATCCTAGCTAGGTGGGCAAGTCACTTAACCCTAGTTGCCTCAGTTTCCTCATCTGTAAAATGAGGTGGAGAAGGACATGGCAAATCACTCCAGTGTCTTTGCCAAGAAAACCCCAAATGGAGTCAAGAAAAGTTGGATACAACTTAAATGGTAAACAACAACATGATATACTCATTGTACGTATAATTCTTATATGTACAATAATATGTCATGAATATAAATCATATGTATACTGAATATAAGAATGTAAGTACTCTGAATGTAGGAATTGTTCCTTTTTTAACAGCCTGTCACTCTACTTGACACACAATTAAAATTCGAAAATATTTTTTGATAAGTTGAAGAATTGTAATACAGATGAGGAAAGTAAAGGTGGGAGTAGTTATTTCCCTACAGTTAATGTTTATCATAGCTGGAGCTCAAGCACATATCTCCTGAGTGTAAGACCCATCATTTTTACATAATACTCATGCTGTTTTCCCAAAATCACTCAAGTAAACCTATGCTGGAATTGCATATATAGTACTGACATTGAAAGAATGGTCTGTCTCTTTCTGGTTCAGTGTATTTCCTTATTAAACATAGAATTAGTTACTTTCTCCAACATAGTATTTTGGAGAAGAATGCAGGGCAAGAAAAAAGACAAAACACCCTAGTTTGTAGGCTATTTAAACACGATAGTAGACTCTGTCTTTTTAGAAACAATTTATATCATATGGTAATTAATTGTTCTTTGAATGTTTGATAGAATTCAATTCTGAATCTTTCTGGTCCTGAAGATTTTTTCTCCTTTAAAAGTTCATTAATGGCTTGTTCAATTACTTCATCTAAAATCTAGTTGTTTAAATGTTCTATTTCTTATTCTGTGAACTTGAATATTTTATAGTTGTGTAAATATTCATTTATTTCATTGAAGTTGGTTTTATTGGCATATATTTGGGCAAAATAGTTAACAATAATATCCTTAATTTCTTCTTCATTTGTGATAATGCCCTTTTGACTTTTCTAATATTGATAATTTGGTTTTACCCTTTCTTTTTTAATCAAGTTAGCTAATAGTATATTTTATTTTTTAATAGCTCTAGTTTTATATACAAATTCAGTGTTTTTGTTTTTAATTTTGTCAGTCTCTTCTTTGACGTTCAGGATTTCTATTCTGGTATTTAATAGAAACTTCTTAATTTGTTGGTTTTCCAACATTTTAATCATGTTCCTGATTTATTGATCTGTCTTTCTCTTTTTTATCAATAATGCTTAAAGATAATTCATTTCCCCCTAAGGATTGCTTTGGCAGCATCTCCAAAATTTTGGTATATTGTCTCATTGTCATTCATTATTTTCATTCATTTTTTTTGAGGGGGGAAGGCAGGGCAATTGGGGTTAAGTGACTTGCCCAATGTCACATAGCTAGTAAGTGTCTGAGGGCTGATTTGAACTGAAGTCCTCCTGACTCCAGGGCGGGTGCTCTATTCACTCTACCACTTGGCAGGACCTGTTCATTATTTTCAATGAAATTATCTATCATTTCTATGATTTTCCTTTGATCTGCCAATTCTTTAGGATCAAGTTATTTCATCTCTCATTGATTTTAATTCATTTTCAGTGGTGAGATTATATATATGTATATATTTACATTGTGATGAATAAAGAATGAATATAATAGTCTTACCATTCTGCATTTATTTCTGAGAATTTTAGGTTCAAAGATATGTCAGTTTTTGTGAAGGTGTTACTATTAATTAGAGAGGTGAAAATTAAAGCAAGTCAGAAAATCTATCTCACACCCACCAGCTTGGCAAAGATGAAAAAGAGGGAAATGATAATTGTTGGAGGGACTTTGGGCAAAGAAGCACATTGATGCATCATTGATAGGACCAAGAATGGGTACAACCATTCTGGAAATTAATTAGTAATTATACACAGAAACTCAATAAATATTTTATGCCTTTTAATCCAGCCTTTGATCCACTGGCAGACCTATACGCAAAAGAGATCAAAGAAATAAAAAAGGTTTTATATGTACAAAAATATTTATAACAGCTCTTTCTGTGGTGGCAAAACACCCTGCAGACTAAAAGGATGACAATCAATTGAGTAATGACTGAATAAATGGTGATATATAAATGTGAAAGAATGCTATTGTGTTGTAAAAAAAAATGGGGGAATTGATCATTTTGGAGAGAACTGGAAAGTCTGAGGAAGAGTGAAGTAAACAGAACCTGAAGAAAAAATGTATACCATTTTGAATACTTTTATAAACTGATGAAGAATGAGACTGGGAAAACCAGGGCAACAATTTTTAAAATAAGAACAATGTAAAATGGCAGCCAGTGGCTCAAGAGATAGAGCACTGGGACTAGGGTCAGGAAGATCTGGGTTCTGATGATGTCTCAGACACTATGTGATCCTGGACAAGTCACTTCACCTTGGTTTACATCACTTTCCTCAACTGTGCTATGAGTATAATAACACATCTACCATGCGGGATTATTGTGAGGTTCAAATGAGATAATATTTGTTTAAAAAAAAAAGAGTTTGCCATAGTGCCTGGCACAAATTAGGCATTATGCAGGTATTTATTCTGTTTTCACAAATATGACTTTGAAAGGCGTAAGAACTATGATCAATACAGTGGCCATGCGTAATTCCAGAGAATTATTGTTGAAACATGCTATGCACCTTCTGGCAGAGAGGCCCTAGGGTTCCAAATGAGACGTGTGTGTGTGTGTGTGTGTGTGTGTGTGTGTGTGTGTGTGTGTGTGTGTGTGTGTATAAAAAGATGTATCTCTGTGTGCATGCATATTATGTATAAAGCTATTGCTACATACAATATTTACATAACAGTAGTTACATATCTGTAGTTATTTGCATATGGGCAATTAAGGAATTTATTTGCTTCACTGTGCATATTTGTCAGAAGGGATTTGCATTTCTTTTCTCTTTTTTTTTTCAGTTGGGGCGGTTGGAATGAGAGAAAATAGATATCTATTAAGTGAAAATAAAATAAAATAAGTGGGAGGGGTGCTACAGCTGTTTCTATTCCATGCATTTTGAGATTGTTTTCTTTGTTACCAGAGACCACTGTTGGAGTGAAGAGAATCAGCAAATATTTATAATACAAAAACAAAGTACCTCAGTAAGGCTGTTCCTTTTTAAATGAGCTGTAGCCTTTCTCGGGTTTTACTTTGCTCTGTCACGGTGTCTCTGGCACCTCAAAGGCAGGGCATGATCTATGGAAGTCCCGCCAAGTTAGAAATGTTTCAAGAGTGGGACTGGTGGTGTAATTATGTCTGGATCTCCAATTTCAGATTTTGGACTAAAGTCTAACATTTATTCATTTTAATGCATCTTTAAATTAGGCAGTTTAGCAAAGTAACCATATTCAGACGTTCTCTAAATATCTGTTAAATAATATGGGTTGCTCTCAGAAGTTCTTGTGACCATAAATTTCTCTCCTAGAGCTGGTGTGTGGCAAGATTTTGCTCATAGAAAATGGATGGCCAAATTAATTGAATGATTAAAGTTAATAGGCATAAAGTAATGTCTTGCACTTGGGTTCAGAAATCAACTTCCCAAGTAGAAGATGGAGGAGGCAGGTCTAAATTAGACTTTGTCTGAAAAATATGTGGTTGTTTTAGTGTACTACAAGTCCCACAGGAGACAGTGCTGTAATGTGACAGGCAAGGAAATTAATTCAAACTTGGCTACATAAAAATAGGCATAATGTCTAGAATTACAAAGGTCCTGTTATAATCAGCAGTGTCCAAACCCTATATGAAGCTATTGCGTTCCTTTTGGGGTACCACATTTTATTAAGAGCATCAGTAAACCCGTATGTGTACAAAGGAGGGCAGCAGGAGCTTAGCACTATGCCTAGCACATACTAGATGCTTAATAAATGATTATTGATTGATTGAGTTCAATCATCGATCAGTTGATGCCACTGGGAATGCTTAGCTTGAAGAAGAGAAGGTTGATCCAGGAAGGAAATGATAGCTATCTTCAAATATTTGAAGGGCTATCCCAAGGATGAGGGATTATACTTATTCTGATTATCCCCAGAGGGCCAACTTCCATAGCAGTAGAACTTTGGAAAAGTTAGAAAAATACAGACTTAGACTGGATGATAAAAAAAAGAACTAGAAAAAACAAACAAAACAATTTTCCAACTTCTAGAAATTAGGGCTGTACAAAAGTGGATTGGAATAGACTATCTCTCTGGAGGGAAGTCTTCAAACAGGAATTGGGTGGTCTTTATAGGATGGATTGTAAAGCTAATTATCTTTCAGGTATACTTAAGACCACATATTGAGGATATTTTCCATCCTGAAATTCTGTAATATTGTAATTACATTGGGCTTGTATAGACTCCACAGTCTATACGCAGTCTTGTAATGGGGCTTCACTGTCATTAACTACACAAGCATATTTGCTTGGGTGGGTCAAAGCCAGTGTGAGGCCAGAAACTTCTGAGCAAGCAACTCATGGAAGGTCCGCAGTGTTGGATCATTGTTCCTGCCAGTGAACTCTGCAAAATATCTTGTGTCTTGGACCTTCGCTGTGAATCCTGATTCAGTATATCTGCTTTCCACATCTCTAGTAGTTATGTAGGACCATCTCCAGTACTCTCCTCTTTGCTGTTGCTTTATGGTCTGGCATAGTTAGGCCAGTTCTCACCATCGAGGACTCAGGTTTACTATAATTTTGAACTTGTCCTTTCTCTTATGGATTTAAAAACCTTATTTTCTAATGGCTGTGGGTAGAAAGCCAATGGCGGCTGTGGGGTAGTTAGATGTAAATGTATATGTTATTTGTGGTAATTAAATTCAAGTCAAGGAAAAATCCCATAAAAACAAAAAAGGCAATTACAAATCTTTATATATAAAAGTAAATTTAAGTGGCCAACTTATCTATGTGTTTTATGTCAATAAAACATATTTTACAAACGAACTCTTAGCTATTGTGAACTCATTGAGGACAAGGATTTTATTATTTTTATTCATTCTTAAACCTCCCTTGACATTTAGCTTGATAATTTACATGGAGCATGAATTTCAGTGAACAAGCATCTATTATGTGCCTATTCTCTTCCAGCTACTGTCCTACGTATAGAGTATACAAAGAGAAAATTTAGACAAATCTCTGTCTTTGAGAAGCTTACTTTCTATTGAGAGAGACAACATGTACCTATTTGTATGTAGCGAATGTGTAAAAGTTGATACCATGTTATTACTTTGTGGAGAAAACCACCAGTTGGGAAAATCTGTAAAGGCTCCTCCTAGAAGGTGGCTTGTCCAGCTGAGTTTGGAAACGCAAGGGGAAAAAAATGGTCTGATGAATGAATGAATTATACACATCATAACATTTTTGTCATAATTTGGGAACCTTGTAAATAATGCATGTGTTCACTTTTGTGATTTCTTATTTAAGATATTCAATATTGAAAGTGTTCAGTTTCCATCAGAAATCCTTGTGAAAACAGGAATAAACATAAGAAGCTGACCTTTCCATTTTCAAACCCACATCATTGGCTCTAGACCTTAGCTGGAATTCACCATGGTCCTTTAAATGGAACTTTTTTTTTTTTTTGAAAAACAAAGAGTCACCCGCTGACAGTTATTTATATTTTGAAGCTACAAGGTTTGGAATTAATCGCCTGTTTTGTGTGATTGTCAGTTAGTGATTTATTTTTGATAGACCTGTCTGTGCTCTTGGTGTTTTAAGAAACTTACAGTATCTTTATCATCTGTCTTCTCTGCCCAGTCCTTGGAAAGTAAAGGAACCAGATGTTTTGGGGAAGGGGGGAGGGGATATCAAAGAGGAGTTAAAAATTAAAAAAAAAAATCCCTTACCTTCATAGAGTCTTCAAAAGAGGGAAGCAGATACATTCTTGGGCTGGTATAGAAATAGCTAGATGAGGAAGATTACAGATGTGTTTTGTTCATTTTCATGGTGTTTGTGTTTGTCATGCCTCTGAATACCAAATCAAATTGATAGACTGGTCACTGTGGCCAGCAGAAACTCTACTCCATGTAAACACATTCTTTGTTTATGAAAACCCTAACCTTCCGGAACTGTGGCTCAGTAGCGTGGGCTTTATTATAACTTAATCTAAATCTCTACAAATAAAAGTTCTTTTTCCCCCATAAAACCATACAGTGTGTAAATACTGGGGTGTACTCTGTTGATTGATTCATGGGAGATCTGCTTACATTCTTCTTAGAGGTGGTTTGACAGTCTGCGTACCCTGAATTTACAAAGTTAATTCACTTCTCTACTTTTCTTTGCACTGTATAGGTCTCACTGTTTACATTTTCATTGGAAATATATAACATCAACAAAAAGGACTGAACTATAGCCAGGATTTTTTTTTTCTATTCCACTCGAAATGGAAAAATTCTTCTGCGTAGGCTTATAAGTGAAATTGAAAACTTAGGGCTGCCCTTTAGTGAATAAGCAAGTCTGGTGCAAATATACATAATGTGCTTTTAGAGGGGAAATGTGTTGGAAAAAATGGGATTATCTTTAAATAGATTTTTTTTTTGGCTAATTTCCATGGCACAACGACATTTCAGTATATCCTTCATTCGAGAATAACTCCAATGATATTTATAATCATCTCTTTCAAAGATAACTGAAATGGTCTGGACTTTGCCTCTCACCCTGCTGATATTCTGTCCTTGCTACAAATCTTGACTTAGTGTTCAATTTGTAAAATGTTTTCTTTTTACTTTCGTTTATCTGTTCAAAGCTGTTGGAAGTACACATAGAAAAATGGCCTCTCAAGTCTATTATATACTCTCCAAACCTTAAAAGTGTTCTTCTGCCCTCCCTTCCAGTTTTATTCACATTTGGTTTTGCCCCTGGTAAATATGTATATATATATATATATATATAGGTGATATATGTGTGTGTGTATATATATATATATATATATATATATATATATATATATATATACACACACACACATACACACACACATATATATATTAAAGTACATTGCATTATGGCTGTGGTTGTTTTCCTAATTTTGAACATAATTATTGATTTCTCTTGACAGGACATTCACAAAATGGGTTTAATCATGAGATTGTAATATTTCCCCTTGGTTCTTGAGATGGTAGTGAAGGCCAACATAAAACAACTTCTTTCAAATCTATCTATATCATTGGCAATCTTTTCTTAATTATTTCTAGGTAGGGGAACCAACATCGTGAAGTGGTTGAGGTATCCTTTCTGATATCCCTTGACTATCACCCTGGACAAGCCACTTACATTGTCATTCCTCTAAGACAGCAGGTGGGGTCTTTTGGGGAGGAGTCATGGACCCCTTTCCCAGTTTGTGAAGTCTATGAACCTCTTGTCAGGATAATGTTTTTAAACAATGGAAAGAAATGCCAAATTTCAACTAGAAATTAGTACGAATAAAGATATATTTTTTTTCTCTCCATTCAAGTTCATGGACCCTTTTTGGGTCAGTGGACCCTAGGTTAAGCACACCTGCTCTCAGACTAAATTGCAGAGAACCTGCTAACCAGCATTGGGAGAGGAAGCTCCTTACCAAAACAAACAAAGAAACCAAAAACAACCGGAAAGTAAAAAGAAAAACAAAAAACACAACTCTAATTAATAGCAGACAGAGAAAAAGCTCTTCCGGGCCCCTCTTGTGTGGACGTTAAAGTTGGCAGGTAAAATAATTCCAAAGAGAAGCAGATCCAGTGACAGTTAGAATTGTTCCTCTTTGAATGTCTAAGGCTGGTCTGGGCTGAGTTCCCATTAGGTCACTTCTAAAAATAACTTTGCTGCAGTTTGGCTTGGGAGGTGCTGGAGACAGTAAAACGAGGTTATTTTCAGCTTCTGGCACCATTCTGAGAGGGAGTTGCCACAGGATGTGTGTTTCTTTCCAGTTCTATCACTCACAGTGCTTTTACATGGCAGTCACTTCTCCAAAAACAACAGAAAAGGGAACAGGTCTGCTTAGTGCTATCTGATTTCCTGAGAATTGTAACTTTTAAATTTTGTTTTAAAGTTTACTTTGCATAGACTTCAGTGCCAGAAAGCATCCAGGAAATAGTTTTGAACATTCATTTTTATAGTTTACCAGAATAGTAGCCTACTGGCCGTCCCAGATATGTGGTACCATTTTGAAGTGGGGTAATTAACAAAAATTGCTTGATGATTCCCATGGTTTCCTCAAAGTACAATTTTATCATTTAGGACCAATAAGAGATAGAAATCAGACCTGTGATTTCCTTAGTAGAGTGAACTCTCTGGAGAGGACACTTTCTCTTGTCAATACAAATCTTAGAAAGAAATCTAGAACGTTGCAAGATTAAATGAATTGCCTAGGGTCACACAGCTAGTCTGTATTAGAGGTGAAACATGAACCCAGGTCTTACTGGTTTTTAAGACCATCCTCTCATTTAGGACCATAGAGTTGTTGAAAATATGGTGACTTGGTACTAGGAATTCTGGGTTCTGGTATCAGTTCACCACATGAAATTAGTATCTTTAGTATGTAGTATTAATAATATGTTAGTATATTTTGAGTAATCAAAGAATACCCAACCTAAGATAAAAATAAGCCTACAACTTAGTTTCTAAGATATAAATCAAGATGAATTTGTTGGAAATGGATCAGAGGAATGAAAAGAATTTGTTTGATTTCTTAGCTTCTCCATTTCATTGACAAAATTTTCTTATAATTTTATATTTATAGGAGATATCCAGAAGTATGCTCTTTTTTGGGGGGGGGTACATATTTTGTTTTTAGCTTTGCTTAATTTTGTTTTATTTATTCATTCATTTTCAGAAGGTCTAGACTTCCGGTACTTGGTAGTAAGATGATCAGTAGAAAAGATTAGGGCCACTAAGGAGAATGATAAAGTATTATATAGGGTGATGTGGATGCAGTGAATATAAACTTTGTGTGCTTAAATAATAATTGAGCTGACAGAGTTAAACATTCAATGTCTAATTGCAAGTCTAAATTACAGCACTCTTTCATTCTCTTAGTTTTCCTCTGTATAAAATAGGCATCATAACTAAGACCAGGTTGAATGTAATGGGTATTGTCTAATCCTCCCAGATGTCATTAGTGTAAATGAGATTATGAGGCACAAGACTTCTTGCGCATTATTATTATGTGTTTCATTTCTTCATTGGCTTCACCTTAAAGGTCAGCTGCTGAGCTTATAGGCTGCTGCCAGGACCGGACAATTGGAAGAGACACCAACTCTTAAATGTTATTATTTTACCTATTATGATATGAATACCTTCTGTTTGTATGGACCTTTAAAGATTTTCAAAGCACATTCACATATGTTAGCTCTTTGGATCCCTTCATTGCAGTGTGATGAGTATTATTAACACTGTTTTACTGGGACTCAGAGATTTAACTTGACTGACAGAGAGTAGCAGTGGGATTCAGATGCAGGATTTCAGATTACAAATTGTGTGACCTTTATAATGCCTTGTTAAAATAAATTCTTGACGAAATTGAGTGGTGATGTAATTCGATTGATGGGTTCTTTGAACTGGATGCAATAGAAGTCTGAGATACAGTTGTCATGATTTATCGGTCAATGTAATTGAGCCTTCCTCTTTGGAACCATCATTGAATTTCTGTGGAATTTGTGGTTTTAGGTGTTTGTATTGTGTACACAAAAAATTGTATGGCTTGGAAGTATGTGAAAAAAAGTTGTGTTTTAATGCAGAGAACACACCCAACTCTGTTCCCATCTAACAGATGCAGCTCTATAAATATAACTGTCATTTCTCTATGCACCAACACTGGAAGAAAGAAAAGAGAAGGCAGTGTTGACAAGAGTGACTCTGGTGAGGTCTGAATTGTAAAACAGTATCATGGGACTTCTGTTATGCAGTGAAGAGGAGAGCTGGATCAGTCCCCAGAGCAGCATAGGAAATAGTGCTAGAATCTTTAAACTGAGGGAGATGAGAGAAGGTATACTAAAGGATGAAAAACATTGGATCTAGAATCTAAAGATGGTTCAAATCCCTCTTCTAAAGTGACTTGTCTGAACTGTGGGTAAATTACTTCCCCTTCCTGGCCGTCAGTTTCTTTGCCTCTGAACTATGGGGTTTGGACATCATGGCCTCCAAGGTCTTCCTCAGCTTTGGATCTGGGATCATATGATTCTAGCTCACCTCCAAGGTCTGTTCCAGGTCTAAATCTATGTACCTGTGATCTCAGTCATTCATTCAGCCATCATACCCTGAATGGCGATTATGTGCTAAGAACTGTTGTTGATTTCAAAGGACACAGTGTCAGGAAAACAAAACAAAGAATCCCTGTCCTCAAAGAGCTTACATTCTCTTGGGGTGAGACAACATGTCCACAGACACAATGGTATAAAATGCATGGGCAGAAATTTGATTGAAGCAGATGATCACAATAGGAATGTAAGATGTGGTACTTGGTCAAGCCTTTGAGTTTTGGTCTTATGGACCCAAATCTCTCCATACTCTTCAGGCAGCATGAAATAGGGCAGAGAACACAATGACCTACAACCATCCTTCTTGCAGACTTACTTTCTGAGCATTTGGGCTGAGGTCTCTTGTGTATAGGTATCTCATCTGCAGAATGTATTGGTGGCCCCTCTGTCTCTTACTTTCTGCCAGAACCTTCTGGTTAACTAAAATTCTTTCCCCTTTGCTGTCCACACTCCCTATGAGAAAGAAGACACTTAAGTCATGGAGAGGGGGCTTTCAGAAATGTTGGGGAGGGTGGTTTCATGTTAGGAGTGTTGTACCTGGGTTCCTATACAGAAATTCTGACACCCTTCCCACATTCACTTTTAATTCTGTATCCTGCTCAAGGAGACATTTAATAAATGTTTGATTGATTGATTAGTGCTGTCTATCTGACAAGACCTTGCCCCTTCATGAGGATTAGCTACATAGATCAGAGATATATTATGAACACAGCTCTGTGAGGGTCGTGTTATGTATACTTAAATTCAATTCAGCTTGCATAAAGATGTGAAACCCTGTATTTGGGACTGTACCACATCACAGTCTGACCATGTGCAGCTCAAGGCATTTTCAAGAGAAGGTGATTTTAATGTTGACTCAGAAGTACTTTATTGCTTCACAGTCATTCTTTTTCTCTAAAATTTTAGGTATTTCCATTACTGTCCTCCCTAAGTTTCACATCAAGCACTGATTTGCAGTTGTAGAGTGTTTCCTCATTGGAAGTTCCCTATACCAAAACAATCCCAAATCACCTAGAACCTTCCTTGGCTATTGGGTTTACCTGGCCCTTATGTCCAGTGCCCACTTAGTTTGCTCAGTCCTCACTTCCAAGACCATAGAGAATGGTACTTGATCATGGTCTAGGCAATTACGAGTTAAGAGAGAAGAGAGGAGAAAGAAAGCAGCCAGAGGGAAAAATATCAGTACATTGGATCACAGAATCAAAGCTATTGATCATTTTAAAACATTCCCCTCATTTTGCAGGTGAAGAAATGTAATCACCTTAATTAGAATGTATGTTTCTTGAGGTCAGGAATTGTTTTGTTTTGTTTTTTATGTCCTCAGCACTTAGCACAATGTTCATAGCAAGGGCTGAATACACATTTCTGGAATACCTAAAGCCTCTAGACCTCAAGACAGTGGTTCTCAACCTGTGGGTCACGACCCCTTTGGGGGTCGAATGACCCTTTCACAGGGGTCACAGGAGTTGCCTAAGACCATTGGAAAACACGTATTTCCGATGGCTTTAGGAACCGAGATACCACTCCTATAGTCGTCTCCAGGCGGGTCCACCCACATGCAGGTACGTCCACATATGAGTATTAAAGGATTGCAGCATTAGGAAAGTTGAGAACCACTGCCTCAAGACCATGGTCCCAAAAGTTGTGAGTATGTGGCATTCATATTCAAGAACAATGACTCCCTCTTTTTTTTTTTTTAATTGCACCATCCTGGATCAGATTTTTATAGTGCTCAGATCATATCAGAATCAAATCCT
>CM053580.1:30252718-30267217 GCA_028627135.1 Pseudochirops cupreus
CCATTACACTACTTGTTGAGTATGTTGTAGAAGGAATTTCTTGTTCAGGTTATCAGTTGGCCTCCTAGCCACTGAGATCCCTTCTTGTTCAGGTTATCAGTTGGCCTCCTAGCCACTGAGATCCCTTCTGTATCAGCAAGAACCCTAGCATACCTAGGGCAGCTGCTAGCACAGGTTCTTAGATCTGCTTTTCTAAAGGAAAGCAACTCAAAATGGGTTAACAGTCTCACTTTAATCAAACATATATCATTTACCTAGTTCAGGGGGAAAAGTCAGCACCCTGAATGTCAGAGAATGCAAACACAAATTACAAACACAAGTTACAAACAAACAGAAAAACATCAGCAGACGGCTTCCAGCGCCTGACCATTACATCAGTTACCTATTCAGTTACCAGAGAGGGAAGCACCAACATCTGGGTTTTTCAAAGCCGGGGGGCTCAACGGCTTCTCAGAGTTTCGTCTGGCCAAATCACACAACTCTTCTCAAAGTGAGCCCCAAACCAAAACCTCACATCAGGGTGTATATATAACTTTCTCCAGGCTCAGAGAATGTCACAGCCCTCTTGACCCGCTGCCCAATCACAAAGCTACAAGGCACAGGCATTCCCGAAAACAAGCCTCCCGCCACAGGCTCGGTGTGACCACATTCAGCCTATTAGGGCACAGAGTATACTTTCAAATATCAGAAGGTTCTCAGAGCCACGTAGCCACTTTAGCAAAGGGCCTAGGGGCAGGGAAGATCTTCAGATTCTCATAATACCTTCTGATTTTGAGTGTCTCTGATTCAGTGATTCTACCCTAGCTCAACCTGATTTCTCCTTCCTTAGTTGTCAATGTGGAGCAACATGGTACGTGCCATGGTACAATGGCATGAACTGTGCCTCTGGAGTTAGAAGAACTAAGTCCAAATCCTGTCTCTGATATTTACTACCTGCCTGACTTTAGACAGGTCACTTCATTTCTCTGAGAATTCGTTTCCTTATCTCTAAGATGAATAGTCTCAACTAAATGGTTTCGGAAAACCCTTTCAGCACTCAATCAAGGGTCTTATGAACTTGATCAAATCTATTCTTTGATCTTGTTGCATTCTGCTTTCTATTATACCTCTTTGTGCATATACATGTACACATACATATATATGTATACAGACATATCTTCTAGCATGTGTAGTGACCATATATTCTGGATTTACTCTCCTGATCCTCCCAACACCAAAACTAGAATACTGGATCCCCAGATTTTGCCTGTATTAATCTCCTCCTATGGATCCTAGGGGCACCCCTGAAGGTCAGTGGGGTTCTTTTGGCGCTGTAGGCTCCAGGCCATTCTGGTATAGTGTTCACACTGGGCTTGGCTCTAGATAACTCAGGAATATATCATAGGACCTGGAAATCTGGTGTGTTCTTTGGATTTTCAGAGCTCAAAAGTTTGTCATCTGGTCCATTCTACCTCTAATATTCACATCAGGAACAAATCAAAGGACAGAAACGTAGTCATGCCTTATACTCATGTCAGTTCAGGTTGGGTGAGCAGAAACCTATTGTTCTCTCTCTCTCTCTCTCCTTCTCTCTCTCTCCCCCCCTCCCCCTCTCCCTCTCCCTCCCTCTCTCTTCCTCCTTCCCTCCCTCCCTCTCCTCATCCAGAGGCCCATGTTTTTAACCTTGATCACATAGGAGAAGACAAAAATTGTTTCAGACCCTTAATACCTTTTATTAATGCCCACTCAGTTTTGCCTCAGCAAAAGGATTTTCTTTATCACTGAATAAGCAGACAGGTAACAGTCCCAGTCTACCTACACCTGCTGTGAAGTAGAGCCAGGCACCTCTATTCTCTGTCATCATGCCCTTCCAGAAACAGGTTCTTCCCTCCCTCGGCTCTCCCCTCCACCCTGTATGCCAACAGGCACACTCCCAGACCAGGCTCTCTTTGGCCAGTAGCTAGCATTTACAGAGGGCTCTAAGGTTTGCAAAATGCTTTTTGTACATTATATCATTTGTTCCTCATAACAGACATTCAGGGTAGTTTCTGTTACTATCCTCACATTACGGATGAGAAATAGAGATATGATAGTGTTGGGGATAAGGCACTGGTCTCAGAGTCAAGATCTGTGTTCAAGTGCTATCTTAGACACATACTGACTGTCCTTGGGTAAGTCACTAGTAGTCTTAAAAAGAAGGTGTCAGCTTACACATTAGAGGAGATTCCTTACTGAAAGATCCCTAAATGAAACCTTTATCTCCTCTACAGAGAAAGAAATTGAGGCTGATGGATGGTAGGTGAGTTGCTCAGTGTCACACAGCAAGTTAGTGTCAGAGATCAGATCTGGATTCAGGGCTTCCTAATTCTAGATCTTACACCATATGGTACCATTTGCCTGTTTCTCCAGAGTATACCATGAGTCACATGCAATACATGCTCATGGAATGGTTATTAAATCTATTAAATAAGAAGGGTGGGGCAGAAATGATTAGGGATAGAAAAATTTCATACAGAATAAAAAATACAACATTTCAAAGGCAAAGTTCCCTTTCAGTTCTTCTTCAGAGATGGAATGGTCAAGCTGGTGCAAAGAGAGACATGTAGAACATACTTTGCAGGGTGAATGGGATGACCAAAACTGTGTGGTTCTGTGTGCGTCAAAACGATGATTATACCTGGGCACTGATTCCTGAGGGAGTCTTACAGATTACACCAGTATCTGTGCAGCCTAAATGCTGTGAATCTATCCTCTTTGTAGCTCCAGCTTTTACACACACACACACACACACACACACACACACGTGTGTGTGTGTGTGTATATATATATATATATATATATCATATATATATCATATATATTATAGGCAACTAGTAAATGGTCATGGACTTACACATCACCTGCTTCAACTGCAGTAAACAACCTGGTCCCTCCTTTTCCCCAATGCAAGTACTCTGCTGTTAGTTGCTTGAATAAATAGAGTGCTTGAACACACACAACTGGACTTCCCAGTGGGAAGAACAGGATGGTGGAGGGTAAGTGCTTTGATGCCAGTAGCAATAGCAAATTAAGAGAATGACTTTTCACCATAAAAAGCCCCTGACAGAATGCCATCCTGCACCGTTTCATTTGAGCTCAGGCCCTATATTATGATAGGATGATAGTTAATAAGCATGCATATCTAGTGATGTTTTAGAGATAATTCAGAAAACATTTCATGAACTCAGTAGGGTTTTAAAGTCTAAATAGTCAAGAACATTGCAAATATCAGCCCAGGAAAAATAACAGACAGACGCAACAGTTACAGGAGATGCATGAAATAACCCCCCTCGTTTAGAGTCCTCGAATAGAATTAATCGTGGTACCATTATTTATTCACATGGATTAAAGGTGGCGATGGTCATGGTCCCACAGGGGGTCGTGTTTGGTCTTATCAGATGGGATGATGCATGGAAAATGGTAAAATGAAAAACCAGGGGACCGAGGGTCAATCCTGTTCCACCATTTATTTAACTCTCTTTGTGGCGTGGAGTGAGGAGTTTCATTTAAAGGAGAAGGTGATAGAGCAGAGAACCTAGGAGACCCCTTCCAGCTCTAGATGTGTGATCCTCAGCGTGTTGTAAAATTTGAAGCATTATATGAATGCTAGCTATTAGGATCACAGTACCATAGAATGGAAGAGAGGCTGGAGAATTTAATAGGTGAAGAAACCGAGGTCCGGAGATTAAATGTGTGGGTGATGTCTTCAGTAGCAAAGCCTGGCTTTGAAAACATATTTGTGTCATATTTGCATATTTTCTTACATATTTTCATAATTGAGAAGTTGCTATGTAGTTTTATATAGTGGTGTTCTAATCACTTTAAAGAACAACTGAAACTCTAAATATCACTGTGCCTGATGTATATTTTTAATAGACCTTAAAGCAGTGGTTCTCAACCTTCCTAATGCAGTGACCCTTTAATACTCGTATGTGGGCGTATCTGCATGTGGGCGGATCCTCCTGGAGACAGATAGAGGAGCCGTGTCTCTGTTCCTAAGACCATCGGAAAAGTGAGTTTTCCAATGGTCTTAGACGACCCCTGTGAAAGGGGCGTTCAACCCGCAAGAGGATCGTGACCCACAGGTTGAGAACCTCTGCCTTAAAGGATCAGAACTACTATCTATATTTGTTCAGGTAAAGGATACTAATAATTCTCTCTCTTTCTCTCTCTCTCTTTCTTTCTCTTCCTCTTTCCCTCCTTCTCTCCTTCTCTCCCTCCTCCCGCCCCTCAGGCATTTAATACAATTGTCTAAAAGTGAAGATGACACAGAATTTGCAGAGAAGCTCAAGGTTCAGTGGACTTCTCGTGGCCTAGAAGAAGTACAGCTTTTCAATTACTCTGTCCTGCTTAGCTTGCCGGGTTCTTCTCCAAACACGGTGACTCTGAAGAACAGCAGCCAATGCTTTTATCCTAATGGCCAACCATGTGACCAAGAGCCCACAAAGGATCCAAGCCAAGGACTGCTGTACTCATATGCTGCCTACTCTGCCAGAGGAACTCTCGAGGTAATATGACCATTTGTCTCTGTCATTTACAGTGAAATGGAATTAGAAAACACCAGCTTTCATCTAAATTGAACTCTCTGGCAAGATGTAAGTGGTGGAAATGCCTGTTACAGGCTCAGAGTCTGGAGGGAGGAGAAATACTTGCAATACTGGGCCCTCCAATCAACCTTCTTGTTGACATGTTTTGAAAGTGAAGACACATAATAAGGATTTAATACTATTGTTTGGCATGATTAACTCCTAGGTTAAACAAGTTCTGATAGTAGAATAAAAACACTTTTCACACCTTACTCCTCAATTCTTGAATTAGTTCATCAACAAGTATTCATTAAGGACCCACTATAGTCTAGGCCATGTATGGAATGGTCACAGTTAAACAATTACTTCCCTCAAAAAGCATCCATTTAATTGAGGAAACATTAATAGATTAATAAAAATGGGAAGACATAAAGTTGGAAGGTGCTCCCCTGAGATTGTCTTTACAGAAAAAAATGATATAGAAAATGAATTTGGTAGTTTGGATAATTATTTTAAAAATGACATTTCTTCAATTATCATAGATTTTTTTCAGAGGTAAATTAACTAAAGAGGGATATTCTTAGTTGCTTGATTTCCTATTTTTATATAATATAGACTGAGAACACAGTTTTTGAAAGAGCATTTAAATCTCAGGTATAGAATGAAAGACATGAAGTAAGTAAATGTCTTTCTTAGATGGCTTAAAAATGTAAATACTCTGCTTGTTTAATGCCCTGATTAGGATTGTATGAGTTCTGGACAAAAACTAGCTTAGAAGATGCCAACTTCAGACAGATCTTCTTCTTCCTTGTACTCTCTACTCCTTTCTATTGACTTGGCCACCATCTTAGTTCAGGCCGTTATCAGCTCTCACCTAAAGGAATCCAGTAGCCTCCTAATTGATATCCCTGTGTCCATTCTTCCACCACTCCAAACCATTTCCACACAGCTACTAAAGTGAAGTTCCTATACTTGGAACTTAATCTTCAGTGCAGATATTGTCCACTAGGTGAGAACTTTCCTTATTTACCCAGTTGTTAGTGTTCTCACACCTGAATTGACTTTTCATTCATATATGCATATGGTTCTGCACATATATAATAGATATAGACACACAACTGGATATACATGTGTGTGTTTATTCAGTTATATATTACGTATATATTTGGATGTGTTCATATATGTACATATGTATGTTTTATACATATGTATATATGTATTAATAGATTTTATATGTGTGTATATATAAATATATGTGTGTGTGTGTGTGTGTGTGTGTGTGTGTGTCCCAAAAATCTTAGTGAAGGTTTAAACTATTTTAAATCTGCACTGAGACTTTTGGGATACTCCATATTTTTTGTTTATAAATCTGTATATAAATTGTATCCCTAAGTAGCATGTGGGCATCTTGAAGACAGTGGCCATTTTTTTTTCATCGTTTGATCTCTCCACTACCTAACAAAATGTTTGTTTTTGAGTAGGTACTTAGCCAGTACTTTCCAAGGGAAATGGGTGAACTGGTGTGACCACACCTGGAATTCGGTGTTCAGTTCTAAGAGTCCAATTTTGGGAAGGATGATGATAAACTAGGAAGTATACAGAAGAGGGTAATGAGAGTATGACCCAGCCCAAAGATTGATTGAAGAAACTGGGGATGTTTAGGCTGAAAAGAAAAGATTTATGGGACACATGATAGCTATTTCAAGTATTTGAGAGACTGCCATTTACTGGTTGGGAATGGATTTGTTCTGTTTGGTCCCAGAGAGAAAAATGAGGAAAAATGGCTGTTAGTAGCAAAGAGACAGATTCCAGTTTTATGTTAGGGACAAAAAAAACTTCCCAATAATTAGGTCTGTCTAAAAAACAGCTTCCTGGAGAGAAGGGGAGGGAGAGAGAAGGGCATCCCAAAGGTCTTCCTATAGAAATTGGTTAGACATTTTGTAGAGTGTTTAGCATGCTTGTGTATGAATTGTACTAGGTGACTTCTGAGGGTCTTTCCAGCTCCATATGATTAGGAACTATCCTTTTGACAATTATCAGTTTGAAGCTCTGACCAGATCATTGAGGCAAAAAGGCAACTTTAGATTTCAGGTGGACTCAGCCATTATATAGGTCACTTACTGACTTCTGATCTTGGTAACTGCGTCCATTGTCCGCTTTCCTTTGTATTAAAATAATGTCAAATATTCCTATAACTTTAAGGGTTGAAAACTGTTTTATGTACATTTTTTCATATGAAGATCATAACCATCTTTGTGAGAGAGCTAATCTAGGTATCACCATCCCTGTTTTCCAGATAAAGAAACTGAGACTTAAAGAGACTTTGAATCACCCACATAGTAAGCTGCAGAATTTGAATCCATGCTTTCCTGAGTTGAGTATAGCACTTGGAGCACTAAACAGCATTGCCTGGACGTATAATCAAGACAGGTCAAGTTCAGGAGGGGGGAAAAAAAACCTTGACTATGGACTGCATATTCCATCATGGCACCATGAGCAATGGTTAATTCAGAAACTATAAATATCGCATGATTACAGTGATGAATGTTCATTGTCAACTGTGACAATGCTAGGTAACATATTTCAGCATTTTCTTCTCATAATACTTGTCTCTCTTGAGATCCTTGTGGACAAAAGGGAAGTATGGAGGTTGGGTAGTAAAATGGGAACCTTGGAACTTTTTGAACAACGTTAATGAAAAAGTGTTGATTTTCTAGATGGATGTCAGTCAGAAAGGGGGCTTCAGTAGAAGGTCACTGGGCTCTTTCTTGCTATGTCTCTTTGATTTTTTTTCCACAAAGGAGACATACTAATAAAATTTGCTTCTAATAAAAACTAGAAAGGCTATTTAATCTGGCAAGTGTTAGAGTCAAGACTTAAGAAAATGGAATTTAACAGGGATAAAAAATACATTGCATCTCAGATTGAAACTGATAAGGGATAAGGAAATTTTGGCTTTGTGTTACTTCATGAGAAAAAGTCCTAGGTTAGAGTTTGACTTACAGCACTGTGATTGACTACACAGCACAAAACAGTGACAAAAACAAGAAAAAAAATGACTAAGCTGCCTCAAGAGAAATAGCATCCAGACTAAGGCAGGTAAATAGGCCTGCTCTACTCTGTATTGGTCACACCACAGTGGAATATTGTGTTCCTTTCCGCAGACCACATCTTAAGAAATATTTGGCAAACTATACCTCTTTGAGTGTTGAAATAGATGATCCTTGAAGTTAAAGCCAAGTCTGAAAATCCATGATCTCATTCTTTCTTCCCTACTACAACCCTTTGAGGATAAAGTGAGGGAGGACAAGTATGTCTTTCCTAGTTTTAGACTTGATAAAAAAGAGTTCTTAAGCAATTTTCACAAAGTTATGCCATTAGTTTGTAACGATAGAGTCAGGACCAGAAGCCATCACTTCTGACTCTCTGTCAATAGCAGAAACATTGTGCATATTGCCTACCACATTCCCAACTATGACCTGAACCAGATTAAAATGTAATCAGGACATATGGTTTTCCAGAATAAATTTTAAAATACAGTAGAACATATATAATGTTAGTATATGGTTTCCTAATTCAACATGTGCTTGCTGGGATTCTTATGTACAGTTTTATGGCCCCTGTTTCTATTTGAATTTGATACCACTGCTCTTGACCAGCTTGCATCTCCATCTCTGCATATTTTTAATTATTTTGTTACCATCTTTGCTTCCACTTGATATATATATGGAGACAGCATAGAAAAGTGAAAAGAATGTTAGATTTTAAGGCAGAAGTCTTTGATAAGATCACAGCTCTGCTACTTAGTACCTAAGTGACCTTAGGAAAGCCAATCTACTTCTCTAGGCTTTAGATTTTTCAGTAGTTAAAAAAAAGAGAGGTAGGGATCCCAGATGGCTTCTAAGATTTGTTATAGCTCTTAATCGATGATGATGATGGGAGAGAGAGAGAGAGGAAGGAAGGAAGGAAGGAAGAAACTGATAGATATGTAGACAGGCATAGCATTTATTAAGCTATATAATATTAAATAATAGCAATAATTGTTATTATTATTGTTTGTCCCAGGCACTGTTCTAAACTCTAGGGTTATCAAAACAAGCAAACAAAATAAACTGTTCTCAGGGGGCTTATATTTTAATGGCAGAAGACAACAAATACAAAGGAATTATAGGAGAAAGGGGTGATTGCCTGAGTGAAGCTGTCATGGTATACAAACAGCCTGAACGTACTATGGAGACCTGGATGCTGAGAAATAAGGCCAAAGCTGGCTTATCATAGTCCAAGAGCAGTTCTGGAGGTACAGTCCAACTTTCTATTGCAGAGGAGGTGGAAATGAATGCCTGAGTGGAGCTGACATGACCTGGAGATATCTAGGAAGTGATCATTTTGAATGGGTCAGTAATATCAAGAGAAATTCTTTGTGTTTTCTCTAACCTTGAGATTTTAGATGGGGGGTCTTAAAATGAGGGGGGGACGCAAAAGTACGCTTCATTTCCTCACCTTGGAAGCCATCAGTTGGTGGTTAATTGTAATAATATGGCAGTTTTTCTGATTATGGTTGCTGGGACTTTGGGGACCACATAGCCCAATTCTAAATATTTTGCAGAATAATCTTTGCTCTATGATAATTTAGCAAATTACTTAGAAATTCCATGTTTACCATCCCTACCGACTCACCCCACTTTTTTTTTTCTCTCTGGCTACATAGGTTCATACTTGCTTTCAGCTAAAGGAATCCTGGCAGGAGTCTTTAAATGAATGAAAAGTTAATAAAATATCAAATGTGCATGCAGAAGGCTGAAGGCATGGTTCTATACATTCCTGTTCTCTTCGTGGCTCCTTCTCTCTTCTCCTTTCTCTAAGTTCCCCTTCTCCCTCCCTTTCTTGTATACAATGCCAGTTTTTTGAGATTGTAGAAAAATTAGTCGTCCTTTTCCCCCTGACAGATTGGTACTCTAGGACGTATAAGCCATCACCTTTCATTTTCTTTATCCTCCCAGATCTCTGTCTTTTGTAGTATTTCACCTTCACGTGCTCTCAGCGTTCAGCTGAGAAAGGTAGAGTAATGTCACTTCATCTCCGTAGGGTTCCTGTCCTTTTTCTGGTGCAGATAATGAATATTACCTGGTAGCATTTCCTTTTAAACATTTAATGTACTCTGAATTATTATACAAAAAAAGCATGAGTATTTACGTGTTTTTAACCAAACTAGATAAAACCTGTATAAAAATGTGTAATACTTAATAAAGTGATTCAGAAAGATCTGGATTCCTCAGGACTGCCATCTCCCTGTTTATCTTCACTTCCATTAATCCATGCTTATTTCCAGCTGGTTTCTACAAATTAATTGCTTAGTTGGGAGACTGTGAATGAATATAGGTTCTTATTAAAATCCCAGATCTTATTTTTCCCCAGCTTGATATTCATTAGCAAAAACCCTCTCCTCCTCCTCCTTCCCCATAGTGGGGCAAAAGGTTGCACAGTTCCATGAATTATTTCCTTGAACAAAATGCTTCAGTTCAACAAAATCAGAGAATCCTAGGATTGCAGATTTAGAACTGGAAGGACCTTAGTCTTTGTCTGGTCAAACCCTCTCATTTTACAGATGAGGAAACTGAGGTCCATAGAGTTTAAGTGAGCTGACAGAGGCAGGTGTTGAATCCTGGTCTTCTTAATTCTAAGGTCTATACTCTATCTACCCTTCCAGACTTACTAAATCATAGCAAGCCATTACAGCATTAGGAGTAAATTCACTTGAATTGTGGTGGGTTGAATGAGGTGGATGAGTCCCTCTAGGAGAGACCTTGGGTCTTGGGACACAGCATCTCATTGGGGGAAAGACCCCACTGGAAGAGGATTACTGTAGTCCTAAACCTTGGGACATCACTAATTGTCTATTACAAGGGTGAGCAGGGTGGGCTTGAGTAGAGAGTAGCTTATCCTGGTGAAAAGTAGGTCTCAGGATACCACCTCAGCTAATGTGTATGAGGGATCTTTCTGTGAACCTCTGGCTTACTCTATGTTTTATGTTTCCAGGAGACCCTAAAATCTGCCCTAGTTGGGTGCAGTCATTTTGTGGGAGGGAATGACCTGTCTTCCGGAGAGTATATCTTTTACCCTTGATATTTAGCAGATATATGCTCACTCACCAACATCAGGAAGGAGGTAGAGAGGAAGTTGGGTATAGCAGAAGTGAGGGAATATGGTAGAATGGACCTATGGTTATGGAGACTAGCTCAGAGTTTGTGGAGGATCATGAGATATGGGAACTGAACTTGGAGAAAGAAATACCCTCTACTTTCCCCAATTATGTCAGCTGCCCATTAATAACCTGGTACAAAACCCCAGTACTTCCACCCTAGTTTTATTTCTGCTGCTCACTGGGAATGGGCTGACTTTATTGGATAATCCTGACTTCATTGTCATATTTCTCCTTCTCTTGAACTCCAGATACCTTTGTTCCTCAGAAATTATAGAAATTTGCAGGTTGGACTGGGAGTTTATTTTTTCATTAGATGCTGTGTCTAAGAAGTAGTTGACTGTCTTCCTATGCTGTATTATCCATTTCTTTCAAATTATTTTATATACAAACACCATTGTATCTATGTAATACACACATACACACACACACACACACACACACATGCACATACACACATACACACCCCCAACATGTTTGTAACTGAGGTCAAATTTAAGCACCCAAGGAATTATTTTGAAAATAATTGTTAGCTAGATATATGTATTCAGCTTTGTGTTGCTATAGGTGTTTGCATATCCAAACAGCCTGGAGGTAAGGCTGTTCTTAATATAAAAATTCTTAATTCTTAATATTCTTAATGATTTTTAATATAAGAACTAAGAACTTCTGGTACAAACTGGAACGTTGGGGACAAAATACTTGAGACAGCGGCCCTTGAATTTGTGTTAAATCAGAACAGACAGAATTTGTATTCCTTGGTATTGAACTGAATCAAGGATTTTCCAAGTAAAGAATTTGGGGAATCAGCTGGGTGTTTATCACAGCAGACTGCTGCTTGTTCTGACTGTCTAGATTGTGGTTTGTTTTGTCTTTCATTCAGTTCACAGAACTCGCCTCTCGTTTTTTTGGTTGTTGTACGACGAGGGGCTTACGTGACCTGCCTATGGTCACACAGCCTGTGTCTGTCAGATACAGTACTTTGATTCAGGTGTTCTTGATTAAAAGGTTCATTCTTTATCCACTAGGCTTTGCTGCTTCTGTGAAATAGAGAGCACAGGCATTATTCTCCTTTTTTTCATAGATGAGTAAACTGAGAGCTACTTGCCTGTATTCACAGAGCTAGTAAATGTCAAAAGCCAGGACTTCCAGACTCTGATCCATTCTTTTTTTCGCTGGAGGCAGCTGCTTGTCACAGTGGATAGAGCACTGGGCCTAGAAAGTCAGGAAAACCTAAAGTCAAATCCAGCCTCAGGCACTTATTACTTATATGACCCTGGACAGATCATTCACCCTCTTCCTCCCTCAGTTACCTTGTCTGTAAAATGAATATAATAATTGTACCTACTATTATCTGTGCTGTTATTTGTGATAATAAAAGGAGAAGGTATTTGTAAAGTATTTTGTAAGCTTTAAAGTGTTATGTAGATGATAATTTTTATTATTATTTTATACCATCTTTTGAAGACCTGTTTAGCTTTATTTAGAGACACTCACAACTTCAGCGTTAGCTGCCAACTGATGCATTTTTTCCCCTGCCACAGCCCCACATGGCACCCATCTGTTGAGGTGTGTAAGGTATTAGCACTTAGCACAGTACGTGGCACATAGTAGGTCCTTTGATTGAATACTTTTTGATTGTTTAATTGAGCTCTGTGTCTCTGGGTCTCAGATTCTTGGAGTATTGAAGTATCAGTGTAATACCCAATTCACATCCACCTGGGCATGTTTCCGTTGCCTGTGTTTCTCGTAGACCTCTTTTTCTACCCGAAGTACATTTTATTTACTTGACTTCCTACTAGGCAGAACCGCTAAAGAATTCTTAAGTTATTGTAGTCTGGCTGCCAAAAGAACCACATAGCTCCTTTTTGTTTTGACAAGGTTATTTCTAGAATAGTGGCATTCCTTTCCTTTGAAGGGCCATCCCGTCCATTCATCACAGGGCCATTTTGTATGAGCTATCCAGTTTGTGCTTTCTGGTAACAGTCTAAACAGCATTTGTGGTATCTGTGATCTACTTCGAAAACCTACTTAGTGCCAGCATGATGGATGGTGCACTTTGCAACTTCTTTGGAATTCAGCGTGCATTGGAAAGGTGACATTGTTTACCCTGTCATCATGACAGGTTGGTCAGTAGAAGGGTTCTAAGGAGACTTGTCCTGTCAATTGTGAAATACATATTAGAATGGATACATAAATAATTTAGCATGGGTAAGGTTGGCTTGGGGGAATAAACACAGACTTGTATTTTTATTAAAAGGTAAGTATCAACTGTAATTCTGTGGCAAGGTCAAAGATTTTGCTGACAACTCTCCATTACCTACATAAATAGCTTGTTTGGCTCTGCATTTCATTCCTATTCTTGAGAATTGTACTTCTTCTAAAAAAAAAGATACAGACAACAAGAACAATGATTACATTAAAAGGACAAGATACTATCATTTTTCTGTGATCTTATTTTTAAATCTCAATTATTTTCCAGTTACATTTTTCTTGTTTATTTGATTTTATCATTTCCAAAACTGTATATTATGCTCCTCCTGTGGTTTAGAAATTGAAGATCAAAGGCAAAAGAAGAAAAATCCCCTCCCCTCAAGAAGCTTACATGTACACAAATAAATTAGTGTAACACGTATGCACAGAAGAAATTCAGAATTATTTCAGGGGACACAGATCAGGGGTGGGTGGACATTAGGAAAAGTCTAACGTAATTTAAGTTGAACCTTGAAAGAAACTGGGCATTCTGAAAGATTGGAAGAAGGAAATCCATTTCGGTCATATTGAATAGACTGAACGAAGACACAAGATAGGACATCAGTTATTGGTAATGAGGAATAGCAAGTACTCTTGTTTGACTGGGATATATTATAGCCTGCCCCTTCACTGAGTATGTGATACGATCGTATTGGTCACCATATAATGGAAAATAGGTGATAGTAGAAAGGATTAAGTAAATAAAGCAAAAGATAACAAATGATTAAATAGATAAAGAAATAAATAACAGAAATTATTAAAATAATTTGAAGCACCATCGTAACATGCCATGGAAATAAATTGGAAGCAAACCTTGTCCTTGGCTACCTGAGTTATTTCTTCTTATCTTCAATTTAATGTGATGAATATTAACTGGTAGGGAGGAAAGTGCCTTGATGTCAATGACTAAAAAATAAAATAGAAATAATACCCTAATACATGTTTTGAATTAAAACTGGCAGCTCAGAGGAGTGACGTGGTATATTCTTGAAGGCAGGATGATAAATCATGGAGAGTTGGGCTTTAACAGCCCTTCTTGTCTTTATGGATAAAGTATCAAGACATGGTAGTTTGTTAACGTATAAAATCTGAACAGCATACCTGATATTTTGTCAGGCCGTCTAAAAAGAAAAATACAGTCATCCTCCAGTTGTATCAAATTCCTTAATGTCTTATGGCTGTATATCTGTTTCTTCGTTGCCATGAGCATCTTTATTTTTCTCTCCTTTTTTTGTAATGCTTTCAAACAAAGGCTAACTTTTCAGTTCCAAAGAGTGGCCCTGTGAAGTTGGTTCTATATGACTCAGTGTCCTGGAGGAAATATCAGGAGATTGGAAAAATAGGCTTGTGGAATCATCCTGCAGCTTCTCCCGTGATATAGAAAGATGCTACTGTCTGTGGAAATAAGGACTTAGGATGGTTTTTAGAAGTGGTGATTGGTAACCACTAATTGTCCGTTCTACTTACTTTGTCTATTGATCAGGCCCTGTTTCAGGAAAAAGG
>CM053580.1:30267717-30309293 GCA_028627135.1 Pseudochirops cupreus
AAAAAGATCCCCAAAAGAAAACTCCTAGGAATGTTATAGCCAGGTTCCGGAGTTCCCAGATCAAGGAGAAAATATTATAAGCTGCCAAGAAGAAACAATTTGAATATTGTGGAAACACAATCAGGATAACCCAGGATCTAGCATCTTGTACATTAAGGGATCAAAGGGCCTGGAATATGATATTCTGGAGATCAAGGGAGCTAGGATTAAAACCAAGAATCACCTACCCAGCAAAACTGAGTATAATGTTTCAGGGGAAAATATGGTCATTCAATGAGGTAGAGGACTTTCAAGCATTCTTGCTGAAAAAACCAGAACTGAATAGAAAATCTGACATTTAAACATAAGAAGCATGAAAAGGTAAACATGGAAAAGAAACCATAAGGAAGTTGAACTATTTACATGCCAACATGGAAAAACAATAATTGTAACCTATGAAACTTTTCTCAGTATGAAGATAGCTGAAGGGAATATAAATGTATATATACATATATATATATATGTGTGTGTGTATATATGTCTATATAGGAAGGTATATATGCATATGAATACATATGGGAGTGTGTGTATACATGCGTACATAGACAGAGGACACAGGATCAATTGAATAGGAAGGGATGATATTTTAAAAGGTGAAATTAAGAGGTGGGAGAGGAATAGAATGAGAGGAGACAGGGAGAGACAGAATGGGGTCAGTCATCTCATATAGAAGAGGCAAGGGATAATTGTTACAATGGAGGGGAAGAACAGGAAGGCAAAAAGGGAATGGGTCAACCTTACTCTCATTGAATTTGGCTTAGGGAGGGAATGACATACACTCTAAACTGTGTATCTTGCCCTTCAGGAGAGTAGGGGGAAGAGGATGAGAGGGGAGATGATGGAGGGGAGGGCAGGTTGTGGGGGACGGTTGTTAGAGGCACACCCTTCTGTAAAGGGACAAGCACAAAGTAGAGAATAGAACAAGGCCTAGACACCAGCTTTCAAGAAATTATCAAGTAAAACTGTTCTGATATTCTAAAACCAGAGGGCAAAATAGAAATTGAAAGAATTCACAGATCGCCTTTTGAAAAAGATCCCCAAAAGAAAACTCCCAGGAATATTATGGCCAAATTCCAGAGTTCCCAGGTCAAGGAGAAAATACTGTAAGCAGTCAGGAAGAAACAATTCAAGTATTGTGGAAACACAATCAGGTAAGACCTAGCAGCTTCTACATTAAGGGACTGAAGGCTTTGGCATGTGATATTCCAGAGGTCAAAGGAGCTAGTACTAAAACCAAGAATCACCTATCCAGCAAAACTGAGTATAATGCTACAGGGAAAAATATGGTCATTCAATGAAATAGAGTATTTTCAAGCATTCTTGATGAAAAAACCAGAGCCAAACAGAAAATCTGACTTTCAAATACAAGAAGCAAGAGAAGCATGAGAAGGTAAACTGGAAAAAGAAATCATAAGGAACTTATTAAAGGTGAACTATTTACATTCCTACGTGGAAAAACCATAATTGTAACTCATACGACTTTTCTCAGTATGAGGATAGCTGAAGGGAATATACATGTATGCATCTGTACACACATACATATGTATGTCTAGGAGGGTGTATGCCTATATAAATATATACGTGAGTGTGGGCATATGTATGTTTGTGTATACATAGACAGATTGCACAGGATGAGTTGAATATCAAGGGATGATATCTAAAAAAATAAAAGTAAGAGGTGAGAGAGGAATTTATTGAGAAAAGGAGAAATGGAAAGATAGATTAGGGTAAATTATCTCATAAAAGAAGCGAGAGAAAACTGTTACAATGGAGGAGAAGAAGAGGAAGGTGAAAGGCAATGGGTTATTCTCATTGAATTTGGCTTAAGGAGGGAATAACATACACACTCAATTGGGTATCTTACCCTACAGGAAAATAGGGGGATGGGGGATAAGAGGGGGGATGATAAAAGGGAGGGCAGATTGGGGGAGAGGGCAGTGAGAACAAACATTTTTGAAAAAGGATAGGGTCAAAGTTGAAAATAGAGTAAGTGGGGGAGTGGGATAGGATGGAGGGAAATATAGTTAGTCTCCCAAAATATAACTCTCTGGAAATTATTTGGGTAACTACACATGTACAACCTATATTGAATTGCTTATCTTCCCAGTGGGGGCAGGTGAAAAGGGAAGAAGGAAAAAATCTGGAACTTAAAGTTTTAAGAACAAATGTTTAAAAAAAATGTTTTTCACATGCAACTGGGAAATAAGATATACAGGACTGGGGTACAGAAATCTATCTTGTTCTACTAGAAAGTTAGGGGTGATGGAGGAGGATATTAGAGAGAACAGATTGGGAGAAGGGGTATTCAGTAGGCTTGCTATTTTGGGGTGGGGGTAGGGGAAAGACAGGGAGAAAAAACTAACTCAAAATCTTGTGGAAATGAATGTTGAAAACTAAAAATAAATAAATAAATAAATCTAGTGATATGTGCACAAAAAAAAAAAAGAAAACATGTTAATCTGGCATAGCTTGTTCTAGATAAAGTCATAGCAGCTCTTCCTGTTTCCTGCTTTCTTATCCAAAACCATTCTGTCACTTGATAGAATCTATTTCTTATTATTGTTTTAAATCTGTCATTCATTTGTTCTTAGAGATAGCATGGAACAGTGGAGAAGAGAGCTTACCTCAGACCTAGAAAAACCCAGGTTCAGCTCTGGTCTTTGAAACATACTGGTTTGTGAACCGGGCAAGTTGGTGGAAGGAGTATCCTCATTCCTTACCCTAATGAGATCATACGTCTCATCCCTATCCATTCATCTGTTAGAACCCAATCTGTCAGAACCAGGCAATAAAGACTTTCAATGTTTTGTTTCTGGCTTTGCCCCAACAATTAAAGTCAAACTTACAAGACAAAAGCACTTTTTATCAAAGTCAAAATAACACAAGACCTTCTCCAGTCCTGTGGCATCTACCTATCTTATTTTCTGCTCTCTCAATGACAATGGCTTTGCTGTCCCTGAAGTTGGTTCACTGGGGACCTACAGGCTTAAAATGATCGGGGCCAATAAGGCATTATCTATTTCCTAACTTATCTTAGATTTAACTCCTTTTAGCTATTTTTGTCCTATATTTTGTAGTCCTCTAGGTGGCACAACGGCTACAGGGCTGGACCTGGGGTCAGGAAGACCGGAGTTTAAATCCAGCCTCAGAGTCTAGCTATGATGATTACTCTTATTATACATCAAATAGGTATACATTTTAGCAACATAATTACTCCATATAGAGAGAGAAATAACTGAATGCATGTAATAATACACATAAAACTTTCTATAGTAGATCCTTGGATAGTAAAAAAAAAATCAACTGATAAACATTTATTAAGTATCTACTATGTGGCAGACAATGGTGATGCAAAGACAAAACTCAAATCAGTCCCTGTCCTCAAAGTGCTTATAGTTTACCAGGAAAGATACAGATAATATAGGATGACCAATGAACCCAGTCCTTATAATCAGGTACAGAGTATTTGGCTGATGCAATTCCCCTGTGTGGTTGGAGTATGCATAGATATTTTGTGAATATCTATTTACAAAACAGCTAATCTCTTAGCTATGTGGTCAGAAGGAACTTACTTGATTCACTATGGAGACAGCAAAGGTAGGGGAGGGGGAAGACTCAAAATGGCACTAGGAAGCTAGAACCGGTTTCTTGGCATGGGCTTTTGGAAGGAAGATATGCTACTGAGAGTGTCTGGGTACGGACAGGGGATGTGGTTTTGGGTCTTCTATTACTTGGAGCCAAAATGATTGGCCCTCCTGTTGCTTCCCTTTGCTTTGTTGTTGCTTTACTGCTTTCAGGTGAAGGACACTGGAGACCACCATGACGCTGTGAACCTCCAAAGCCCAAGAGACAGAGGCAGTAGAAGATCTGGAAAAGAAGCTCATGTCAGATTTTGCTGCTGAGTGAGTCCAGCATCAAGACCCCAGGGAAAGACCTTCAGGACCCAGCCCAGAGGTAGCCAAGATCTAGACACATCCAGTACCTAGGCATTTAGATGTGAACTTAGTGGGGACAATTTTACATACAAACTTAGAAGTCTGAGCCCATTCTCACCCAGGACTGGGATGATTTAGGGGACAGCACTTCAGGTTAAGGGGTGAAGGGAGAAAAGCTTTACTTCTGTAGTGGCTATATCTTTGAAATAAATATCCCTTTAGAAAAAAACTAATTGAGGTTAATTTATCAAATGTGTTCATCATTGGCAGTTTGGAGTAAGGAAAAAACATACATACCACATGGACAGGTTTATTGATTAGGCTTAGAATATCAGATAAAGATACCCCCAGTGCCTAGAGACACTACCAGAAGCAGGATGGGGTGAAGGGACCAGATTAGCTATTAAAAAATGATTCCAGAGACAACAAATACATATAAGTATATAATCAATCAATTAACAAGCATTTATTAAGACTAAACCAAGTGCCAGGCATTGTGTTTGGCGACAGAAATACCACTTCAGAGAACAAACCCTCCACCCCTACTTAGAAGTTAATTCTAGAGAATGAAAGAAGCTGAAGTGTTCAAGGATTTATCCAAACTTTTTGTGACAAAAAAAAGTCTTATGCAAAGCCTGCATTTCCAACTTTATTTTCTGTTCAAAGAATAAGCTAGTTTTGTTTTGTTTTTTTTCTGTCAAAACCTTTTGTGAACGCGACTAGCAGACAACACGGAAGGCCAAACACCTCCAGCTTGACTTGTAGACTGCTCAGACACACATGAATATCACTCAGACAGACCTGATTCCCAGACCCACAAACACACCAGAATATTTTCTCTCTCAGCCACAGAAAGGGTGATTGACTTTACCGCTAGCTGTGTGCTAAGAAAGCGGTTTTTTCAAGAGCTGAAAGCCAGACTAATCTTTCTTTCCTTTCTCTGTTGTTTTAAAAATATTATTTATTCTATCAGATGGAGGAAGAACATTCTTTAATTCTTGCAACCATCAGTAGGTGCTAGAGCGAGAAAGGATTGTGAGGCCTAACAACTAGAAAAAAAGAAGCAAAGGGTTTGGCAAAGACTAGACCAAACAGCTAATTAAGATAGAACCTTTATCCCTAATTCCTACACTAAGCTTCGCCCACACATGGAAATGAATCCAAATGCTACTTTCCCTCCTGTCCGATACACACATGCACCCTTTGAAAAAAGATAAATATTTCAAATACACTTCGCCCCCTACTCTTGAAATTTCTCAGCCTCTAGCTGCTGAATCTTTCATGAGTACTTCTTGCCAATTCTAGACAGCAACGAGAGAAAACCTGTCAGGCAGGCAGTAGCTGACCTGAGTCAGGGTCAGACCCTGAACACAGAGGGAAAGAAAAATAAAACTTCCTTTCTACCCCTTCAAGGAATCTCATTTTCCTTTGTATTTTAAGGTTCTGTCTATACAAGACAACACTATGTAAGGGAGAAAAAAAACAAACCTGCATACTAGACTGTGCAGGGGTAGGCAGAGAACCCAGTAGGCTGTCAGCAAACGTTTTCTAAGGTCCATGGAGATTACAGTTAATAAAGAAGTCAGGAGGAATGCTTTCCAGACAGATCAATCAATAAGCATTTATTAATAGCCTACTGTTTGATGACCAAACTCAGTCAAATGTGTAACCCTGTTTTCAACCCTGAAAAGTTGAAGGCATGGAGAATAGCCACAACATGAATCAATGAAATCTCCATGTAATCCTGAAACACACGGGTCAAAAATTCCTTCCCAAACTATCACTGAGCTAAGTGCTTGGGAGAACAAAAAGAGAAAATGCAGCCCCTGCCTTCAAGGAGCTTACGGTCTACTGGGGGGGACAACATGCAAACAAATATATACAAACATGCTATATCCAGGATAAACAGGAAATAGACACTGACCGAGGAAAGACAGTGGAATTCCGAGGGGCTGGGGGAAGGCTTCTTACAGCAGGTGGGATTTCAGCTGGGATTTGAAGAACAATGTGCAGATCATACAAAGAACATACGAATATCGGAGAGTCTCCCTGTTTTTGTTTTAATTGTTGTTATCTTTATTTTTAAGGGCTTAGAAATGGAGAGAAAGGAGCAAAATGTTAGAATACACTCACTAGTAGAGTGACTGATGGACTTTGATCCTACCTCAAACACGTATGGCCTTTGTGACTCCTACTACTCTTGTGTAAAATAAGGGAATTGGACTCAGTGGCTAAGGTCCCTTCCGTCTCCAAATCTGTGATCCCACAACCTTGTCTATGATTCCTAACCAGCTCCATCTTAGTCTGGCACTGGAGCTAAGACAGAAAGACAGTGAAGATAGAGAAGACCACGAGATTCCTTTCTAGGAGCTTAAAAGATCCAAGAAGCAAAAGTGATAAAGAAGTAGAAAAAGGCTATCAAAATATAATATGAAAGTTATTTAGATAAGAACTCACATTTGTACATTACTTTAAAGTTTAGGAAGCATTGCATATAAAACCACTCTGTAAGGTATGTGGTGTAGAGATCTTATTCCTCCCATTTTACAGATAAGGAAATTGAGACTCAAAGAGATCAATGGGAATCTACTAGGAAGTAAGCTCAAGTTCACCCAACTATAAAAGGCAGTACTTAAACTCAGCTCCCATGGTTCCAAACATAGTGATTTTTCCATTTAACTCCACTGCCTCCCTAATAAGATTTGTCTTGTATTCTTTAGAGTTATTTTCCATTCTGAATATGATATTCTTTCCATTTTGCCATTTGGTCCTGCTTACTCAGTCCCCTCAGTGTTCTGCCATTTCCCATGTCCCCAGTCTGAAAAACCCCTATTTTTCTTTTCATAATTCAAGACTTTAAAGTTACTGACCTCAGTATTGATTGCCGTTGCCCCTACTGCTAGGACTTCTCTCCTAATGGACCAATTCTATGGCACACAGCTGCATTTTTTGATTATGTGTGTCTGTGGGTTTTTTGTGTGTAGAATACGTATATGTATCTATATATCATACATAGGAGGAAGGGATGGAGGAAAGGGGAGAGGGAGAGAGAGAGGAGAGAGAGAGAAAGAGAGAGAGAGAGAGAGAGAGAGAGAGTCAGAAAGAGAGACAGAGAGCGAGAGAGAGACAAAGAGAGACAGAGAGCGAGAGAGAGACAGAGAGAGACAGAGAGCGAAAGAGAGACAGAGACAGAGACAGAGAGACAGAGAGACAGAGAGACAGAGAGCGAGAGAGAGAGAGAGAAAGAGAGAGAGAGAGAGAAGACTTGACACCATGGAGAAAAAAAGCAAATTGTTGGCTACAACTGCAGCACTATAGCTCATTTCAAGAAAAGCTTTCATAGAACTTTGAGTCTGTAATGACCTCAGAAATAATTTTATCCCATACCATCCTTTCATAGATAAGGAAACAAACTCAGAGAGATTAAGTGATTTTTCTAAGGTCACAATTCTACATCAACCCAGGACCCCAAATCTCCTGCCTCCCTGTGGCTTTTTAGCATGTTAAGCTACTTCTTAACAAGGAAAAGAAAAATAAGGGAGTCATAGGACAGTTATGTAATCAGACATGGTGGGAAAATGTAGACTGATGCTTAGAATCAAACTACAGTGAAGCCAAAGTTCATCCCTCCTTTATAATCCTATACTTTATCCATGTGAGAAGAACTCTAGGTTCTTATGCAAGTGTTCAGTAAAACACAGGAGAGCTATAGTCTGCATTTCTATATGTGTTGGAGGAGGGGTAGAGGCCCCCATATTCAGTAATTACTTGAGGTACTGAAATAGGGGACAGTTACTTCTTCTTGCCCAAAGAGACCTCCCTTGACTTCTGCCACTGCTCTCTCCAGTAAACAAAGGGGCTCAAGCCAACAAAGGAGGAATGTACTACTTCTGTGGCCTTGTACAGCTCACTTAACCTGTGTGGGTTACCTGGTTAAGTACACAGCCTATAATTAATTAATCAACAAACAGGAATTAATTAAACAACTCATATGTGCCAGGTACTTGCTAAGGACTGGAGATGTAAAGACAAAATGGAAAACCTAGCAGTCTACACTCTCTTAAGAGAGACTGTGTAGATGTGTGTACACATGTATGTGCGTGGAGAGACAGACTTATGGTGATAAGAGGACTGGAAGGGAGAAGGAGAAGGAGAAGCTTCATGGAAAAGGTAGCACTTGAGAAGAGCTTTGGAGGCAACATTGGATACTACGAGGAAAATAGGAGGAAGAACATTCTGGCAAGAGAAGGAATGACATGTGCGAGGAATAGTCTGTAGACCAGATTGGCTGGATCACGGAGTATGTGACTGAGCTGAGTTTTGGGTTTCTCAGTTATAAAATGAGGAGGCTGCACAAGATGACCTCAAAAGTCTCTTCCATTTCACATTTGTGACTCTGTGTTCCTATGGACATTAGAACAAAGAAGGTCTGGCATCATGTAAGTGTGCAGGGAGCATCAGCAAAGATCAACACCAACTGTGCCAGCCTTGGAACTTACTCTTTTGACATGTATTAGATAGATGCTGTTTGGAGCTAGAACATGACTTAGATTCATCTATCAACACATTTATTAAGCGTCTATTCTATGCGAAGCAACTGCTCAGCAGTCGGGGTATACAAACACAAAAAGGAACAAGGTTCTGCCCTCAAGGAACAGCAAGGGGCTAAAAGAGAGAAAAGATATGGGAATGCTTGCAACAGAATAAAGGAGTGGGTTGTAGGAGGTCAATGAAGCACTGATCCATGGTGTTACATGTGCTTAGCCAATGTCTTGGTTGAGGCTTGCTCTAAAGAAAAACAAAGGCTCTTCTAAAAAATGCTATGAGAATCCCACACCCCTGTTGTTGTGGTTCATATCCCAGTGACTTAATTGTTTGTGTCGATCAGTCAGTTGGCTTTTACTTAACACCCCTAGAGTATGTAAGTGCTCTGAGTGCTTAAAGATGGTTCTTAATTAAGGCCTTCTGCTTTTAAAATGAAGAAAGCTTTGCATCCAGCCAAGTTTGGGTAGGATCCAGAACGGTCCTGGCAGTATTTGCTTTGTGGTAGGAAGCAATGTTTCCTCATGTACCAAGTTAGAAAATTAATAGCTCTCGATTCCTTAATGAAACTGTTAAAAGAAGAACAAAGGAAAATGGCTTTTTATTGTATTATAACTATGTGCTCATATCATGCTAAGAGACCATAAAATGGGTACAGCTTATACCAAGGTCTAGGAAGAAAGTTTTCCCTCTGTACACTCAGACAAAATGAAATTGCCAAATGCCAAAATAAATTAATTAAAAGTGTTTTTCCCCATCAGATAATTTTTAATAAACTTCTATTATTCACCAAAAGAGGTGTGAGACCTACTCATTCTAAAAATATAAAGTAATATAATACAATATATGATAGGATAAAATATAACAAATATGGGTGTGTACATTCATATGGGCATGTATTTGTGAATACCTGAAGGATCTGTGATTAAGATGAGGAATTCATGTGTGGAATTCCCAATAGGGGGATCTCCACCAACGCAGATCACTGCACATCTCTGGTTAAGGACAGTGAAAGGAATCTAGTTTCCAGGGATTTGCCTAGGGTATTCTGAGTGTACATGATTTGCCCAGAGTGACAAAGCTAGAACCTGTCAAAGGTAGGATCTGAAGCTGCATCTTCCTGTCATAACGAAGAGAATGAAAGTCAACCTCAGAATCAGGGAGAGCTGGATTCAAGGTCCACCTATGGCACACATTGTCTATGTGACCCTGGACAATTAACTTATCTGCAGTGAAATTGTTCACAATTAGTATTTCCTATAGAAATGGAGTCACCAATATTGTCTAAAACCATTTTTTCCCAGAATCATAGCTCCCAGATTATAGTTGTCAGAGTCTGAAGCATCTTCTGATCACTAAGCAATGTGCAGAAAAAAAACTCTTAACAATATATGTTGTACATATAGGTGAGTTCCTGTGATCCTGAAAACCATCTGTGAAAAGTAAATATGTACACATATCATTAGGAAATGTTTTCCTTATTTAGCTCTGGAATCTCTGTGGATCCTTCTAGCTCTGAGAGTTTGAGAATTTGAAACATTAAATATCTTGCATCCCAACTTCCATGTAAATATTCCTATATATCATATCTATATTATAAATGGTATGTGACACATAATATATCATATATGTATAGATATGACATATACATATGTAAGCATACATATATATTGCTGGGAAGTCTTTCCTAATACTAATCCATGATCTACGTCTCTGCAACTTTTCCTTGTTTGTCTTAATTTTGTCTACAACCCAAACACTACCCTTTAACAACAGCCTATATATATACATATACTTAGTAATACTGACAATAACACCTTTAGAGAAGTCATGGCAAAAGGTAATCACATACTAAAATTAACAGCATGAGTTGTAATAACTAGAGGATATTAAGAAAGACACGATTCAAACTGTGTTCTTGGGCTCAGAAAGTCAGAAATAGGAGCAATGGGTCAAAATCACAGCTAGACAGATGTTGGCTCAATGTGTAAGGCCAAAGAGAACTACCTAGCAATCAGAGCTATCACAACATCTCTTAAGTGGAACGATCTGCCTCAGAGTAGGGAGTTCCATCTCAAAGGAGGTTTTTAAGCAAAAGAAGAATGACCACCTTGGGTAAGTACCCTGGAGGGGATTGCTGATGCAGGTATGGATGAGACTGGCTGGTCTCTGAGGACCCTTTTAACTCTGAGATACTACGACCTGAAAACAACATTTTGCATCTAGCCTTCCATGAAAATTATTATCATTCTCTAACTGAAGTAAAACGTCAGCCTAATTTGTATCTGAGGTCTTTCTTTCATTGATCTGCAATAACATCTTTTAAAAAAGACAATATGGCATAACAGATAGTCTTGGACTTGGAGACAAAAAGATCTGGGTGGATTCAAATCCTCCTTCTGTTTCTTACTAGCTGTGAGATGCTGAACGAGTCATTAATTCTATGAGTTTTAGTTTCGTCTTTAGTTAGATAGAAACAGTAACATTTATAGAAGTTGTTCACGGGTTCCTGAGAAGATCAAAGATTATATTTACGTGGTGTACCAAAAGTCAGAGGAGTTTTAAATTTAGTAGCTTAAATGGACATATGCATGCATATATATTGTGCATTTTATGTGTGAGTATGTATGTATACATATATTCACCAATGTGTGTGTGTGTGTGTGTGTGTGTGTGTGTAATCAACAGTATCAAACATATATTAATCATCTGGCAAAAAATAGTCTCTGCTCACAAAGAACTTACATTCTAATGGGAATTGTATGAAGGACTATGAGAAAGGTAAAGTAGTTCATAAATGTCATTATTATAAATATCATTATTATTATTATTACACTTTTCCTTCTCCTCACAATAGCATTATCCTGCAATTTAAATTTCGCAAAATGTTTTACAAATATCTCATTTTATCTTCACAATGACCATAGGAAGTAGGTACTACCATTACCCCCATTTTACAGATGAGGAAACTGAGGCACACAGAGGCTAAGTGACTTTTCCAGGGTTAAACAGGTAGTAAGGATCTGAAGTCAGATTTGAATGTAGATTGACTTGACTCCAAGTCCAGTCCTCTATCCACTGGGCCACTTTATTATTCCTTATTATTATTTCCATGATCATTTTCTTCTTTTTCCCCCCAAGAGGGCTTGATCTAGTTATCTGAGAATTGAATTTTAACACAAATTGTCAACAGTGATAAGTTAACTAAGTCTTGTTTTGGATTATTTGTATTTCTACACAAATCGTGCATTATTATCACAAAACAGGGGAGAAGGGAAAACTTCTGTCTCATCCTAAATTTCTCTTCAAATGGATTTTAAAAACAAAGCAAACAACCCTTTTGTAGTATAATACAGCATCTTTAAACATTGTTCACCATGATCAGTAACCTGGTTCACCTCAAGAGTTAGGGCACTGCCGTGCAGAAAAGGGAAAACAGGACCCTGTTCCTAAAGGAATTCACAGAATCATCAGATTAAAAACGGTGAAAGGACCTCAGAGGTGATAAAATTCAAAACCTTACAGATTTAACCTTGGAAAGTTACACAGTTTGCTCACATACGGGTTTTTTGATTGATTTGGGGGGTTATATTTGCATATCTATCTATCTATCTATCGAATTTCCTTATTTATTTTTTACTAGGAATCCAGTCCATAACCTCTGATTCTATATTCAATTTCAGTCTATTAAAAACAAAACAAAACAAGGCAGAAAAACTCTTGAGATGCTAGGTTAAAGGAAGATAAGGGGAAGTCAGAAGGGTGGGTCAGTAAAAAGAAATGGGAAAACACAAGATAAACCAGAGGACATGTATTGGAGTGACTAATGGGTTAGATGCCTAATGGGATGACAAGTAATGATGAAGATTCCTCATCTTTTCAGTTCCGGTAAGTTCAGATGCTGGTTGACACATGAATGGAGTGATGGGTATGCCTCACCCCCCCATAAAACCCCTCTACTGAAGCCAAAACTTAAGAAGCTGATTTAAAATGGAAAGGTCAATACACAGATAACTTTCTGGGCTATTTGTTCTATGAAGAAAGAATAAAAAAAATAGTTGCCCCCACAGTTTCCTAATATTATTTTTTTTCACCACTAATACATTGGGGCCCCATTTATTTATTCAGTGATTAATTCTTATATCCATATGTTTTTAATGTCTGGATGCAGTGTGTGGTATACATCTTTATTTATAATTCATAAATCGACTAATATGTACATGGCTTCTATCCAAGAGGTTGGAATAAAAGCTTGAGCCATATTTCAGCACGCTGGCCTTCCTGACATTATCACTCTTGATCAACCTTTTCTCTCTAAATTTCAGGAAGTAATAAAATACCGTGTAATATCTGCTGACATGAGAAAAGCCCAGATGGTTTGAACTAGGAGTAAAGTATAAAGTCCATGGTTTTGAAGAGACATAATATACGACTTTTCCACAAAATACATTGAAGCAATAGATTTACTATGTGTTTTAACCCAAATGGGAAGGTTTTCAACTAAAACTCTCACGCTTTAAATTAAAGGTGTACTTTCCATCAAAAGCATCAGCATTTTACAGCAGAATCTGAAATGAAAAGGGACATTAAAAACCACATTAAGGCATTCTAGCTTTCAGGCAGAATTAAGAGCAGCAAATTCTGTTAGATAGCCAGAGAGGCTGCCTTTTCCTTAAAGCAGTTGCTAAAATATTTCAGTAATTGCAATGAGTAACTTTGTAATGATAAGGATAAATCTCAACAGTTAGTCTAGATTAAATAGTCATCTTGCCCTAGGGTTTCATTTAGATTGAATCCAAGATGGGAAGTTCATTTGGCATTTGGGCTGCCATCATCGATGATGTATTATTTGTGAGATAGGGATATCACCCCTCAGGCTGCTGCTGCACCTCCCCATTTATTGAAAGGATCTTCAGCAAGAGCAGTGGTCAAGAACAGAGTGGGATGGACACAGAAAAACATGAAAGGGATGTAAGGACAGCACTGTCACCTATTCATACCATAATTGGCTCATGATTCTACTAACCATGTCCCATGATGGGTTAGCTGTAGCCAAGTGAGATATTTGGTCTTGCCTCCTATAGTACCACCAGTGATAGAAAAACCAAAAGACTCTCATCTTCCAGTTGCACTAGGATCTCACCTTTCAGCTTCTATGAGAGAGGTGAGACCCTGATTCCACACTTCCTATATCTGTACATTATGACAGTCCTAAAGGAAGCATGAGGCAAGTACCCAGTGGGCACTGCATTGTTACGCTCCTCTGTCTGGTCAATACAGAACTGAAATTGAGTATGTACTAGATATCCTTTGTCCAGGTAGCTCCTAGGCTTGGGGGAATTGCCATAACATGAGATAAGGGTGAGAGGAAGGACTTGTCTTCTCAATGTAACTTTTATTCTGGCTCAGATTCAACTAAAGAGGATCTTGAGAATATCTAACCCAAATTTAGATGATCTTTAATGAAGGACTTTGTTTTTTACTCATAGAAGGGGTGGGGCAGGGAAAGGGACATATAATCATAACCTTCAATTAGCAGGACAAATTCTGTCCTTAGAAGAGGTTCTAATCACTATACCCTAGTCAGATGGGACCGAGATGGCCATCAGGTGGCCCTGAAGAGGTGATCAAAAGGTAGCAGCAGAGAGTAAAGCCCAGCAAAGATTTCCATACCCAGAAGCCACAATAAAACTAGATTCTGTACCATCAGCTGCCCTTCCATACATGGTCAGGAGTCATGCTCTGTGTTTTTAATTTGGACCATGCATCTATGGAAGCAATTGATACAATTTATTGTAAAGAAAAGAACATTAGTTCAGGGTCAGGTGACCCTGGCAGTTTCCATCCTGGCTCTGCTGTTCACTACCTGTGTGTGACCTTGGGCAAATCACAATGTCTCTGAGCCTCAATTTCTGATGCTGAAATGAAAATGAGAATTACACTAAATAACCTCTGAGGTCTCTTCCAGCTCAAAATCTATAATCCTGTATGGGAAGTTCTATACAAGGAGCCACAGGGGATACAGAAAGAAAGTCAAGGCACGGATGGCCCCCCACATTAAGAAATTCGTAATCTAGTTAAGCAGATGGCCTACTATCAATTAATCAATAAAGTGGCATTTATTAAGCATCTAACATTTGGCAGGTACTATGCTAAACACTGGAGATATAAAGACAAAATGGAAAAGATCCAAAAGACTCAAGTGAGCCCCTTATCTGACAGAGAGGCAGTGAAGTTAAAACAGAGAGAGAGAGAGAGAGAGAGAGAGAGAGAGAGAGAGAGAGAGAGAGAGAGAGAGAGAGAGAGAGAGAGAGAGAGAGAGAGAGAAACATTTTCTGGCCTGGCCAATGGCACAATTTGTTTCTGCTTGACTCTGAATGTTTATAATGAGATTTTCTAGCTCTGTTTCTCACTGAGTCTATGTCTCTCTGTATCTGTATCTCCGTTCCAACTTTCTCTTTTCCCTTCCCCTTTTCCTTCCTTCCTTCCTTCCTTTGTTCCTTCCTTCCTTCTTTCCTTCCTTCTTTCCTTCCCTCCTTTTTTCCTTCTTTCCTTCCTTTTTTCCTTCTTTCCTTCCTTCCTTTCTTCCTTTCATCCTTTCTTCCTATTTCATGTGATAGTAGAATGTACAAATTATAAATGCATGTGAAATAAATACATATTTTTAAACGCATAAATAAATAAAATGATAGAAAAATGAATTTTAAATGAAATTAAATATTATGGTTTTTCTCAAGCATCCCCAATGTGCCAAACACTGTGACACAAAAGGGAGATCATCTTTGTTCTCTAGTACTAATAGCAGTCCTTTCTATGTCTCCCTTTATGCCATTTTCAGTCATGTTGCTTTAGACAAATGAAAATCTGATTTAGAGAAGAAAAGTTTTCTTATATCATTTATTCATCAACTCAACCGATGCCCTGGAGCCCTCCCTCTGTTATTTATTTTCTAAAGGACACTCATTCAATTCAACAAACATTTGTTAAATATCTATCATGTGTCAACAGATAGAGATTCAAAAACTAAAACAATCCCTGCCCTTAAGAAGGTAAAATTCTATTGAGGGAAATATAGAAATAAATAAATACCAGTTACACAAAACGCATCCTGCACGAGATGCTCGCTACCTGTGCGATCTTCGGCAAATCACTTAACTTGCTGAAGCCTCAATTTTTCCTCTGTGAAATGGGGGGACTGGACAAGATGGTCCTGGACAAGATGGCTCACGAGCTGCGCTTTGAAGGAAGCAGGCAGAGATGAAGAGAAGCACATTCTAAACATGGTGGACAATTTGGGCAAAAACACAGAGGCGAAAAAGCAGGGCCCTGGCTTCGGGAAATCACCAGGAGGCTAGCTGGAACACAACAGGGAAGGCGTGAATGGAGAATACCAACACAACCCTAGCACCGGTCACTGCTGCCTCTCTCTACTGACGCTCTTCCTTGTAAGGCATACACATCACGCAACTTACCTTTGGTAAGATGCTTAAGCCCCCCCTTTAATCTACCACAAATCCTTTCCCTCTGGGTCTTCAGTAATACTGACTCTTAAACAACCAGGATCTCTCATGATTTTCATCAGGGAGAGGAAAGAAAAAATGGCACGAGGAGATGGGATTTGGGGCAGACAGGAGCCTAGTAACACTGCAAGTACTGAAAGGCAAATGTCATCCAGCCTAATCGCTTCTTTTTCATTAAATCCTGGGGCTCAGCTCATAGACCATCAGCAGAGACTGGTTCAAGATATATCTATAGCACTCGCAATCTTCAACAATTCTCCTCCATAATGTTATTCAAATGAGTTTATATCTAAATTCTGTACTCAAAGTGTTGCTGCCCTTGGCTATGTAGGCTCAATTCAAAGTAACTCTTATTTCTTAGAAGATTAAAATCCTTATTTTTCTGTAACAAAAATCACTAGTTAATCCACATAGAGTTGATTTAATGTCTATTTTCCCCTTGGTCCTGTTTTTTAAAAAATCTACTTAGTACTCTATGTATGCATGGATGTATCTCTTTACTTATTTATTCACTACAGACAGACTATCAAGATAAATTTACATACTTCAACCAATTTACTCATCCCGATGCCTTTTAGGCTATATTCGCAAGTCTGCGATTAGACTGGCTAGACAAAAAGGGATGAACATGTATAGCAATGTCTACATATCACAAACTTTTTAATAAGGGCTAAAAAAACCAGATCTGTGATTTCATTGGTGAATTGGTACAAATGACTCCTAGTGAGGAACTCTTTCTTCCACTAAAGGTTAGTATCTTCTCTGTAACTAAAATAGTTTTATACAGTTACCTAGGGTTGCTCAGCTAGCATGGGGCATGTACAAGCCTTTGACCCAGGACTCCCTCCCTCCATTACACCATACTACCACTGATAATGTAAATACTGAAGAGAGGGGAGGCTAGGTGGCGCAGTGAATAGAGCACTGGCCCTGAAGTCAGGAGGACCTGAGTTCAAATCCAGCCTCAGACACTTGACATACTTACTAGCCATGTGACTTTGGGCAAGTCACTTTACCCTAATTGCCCTCAAAAGGCAAAAAAAAAAAATACTGAACAGAAAATCTCCCACATAGCTCCCCCAAGTACCATCCAGTACTCAGAGCCCAGGTAACATTCCTAAATACTACACTAAATATCTAATGTTTATTAGGATCAATTAACCTGCTGTAAGAAATGATGAACTGAAAAGAACCAAGAGTACACTGTGTAAAGTCAATGCACTATTGTTTGAAGAACAACTGTGAATGACCAAGTTATTCTGAGTATTATAACTAGTCAGATCACCTACAAAGGACCTATAAAAGAAAATGCTATCCACCTCCACAGAAACAAGTGATAAACAGGAATAGCCATAGTATGGTTCTCCATTATTTATAAAGCTGTATCAAATGGTAGCCTTCTCTAGGGCAGGGTAAAGAGGGCATGAATGGAGAGTACCAAGGTACTCTTTTCTTCAGTCTAAAACTTAAAACGTAACTAAAAATGGTCAAAAAAAGAAGATAAAAATTAAAGTTAAACAAGAAAAATCCATTAACATGTAATTTAATGTTAAATATTTATTTTGAAGGGTTCATTTACTACTGATTTTTTAAGGGGAGGAGAGCAGCTTGACCTCAACAGCTATGCTATAGAAGTTTACTAGATGTAATACTTCTGCTTAACAAAAATAAAGGTGAAAAAGCCCTTCTTTTTTTTCATATAGCCAGTGGTACATTTTCTGTAAAATTAATACCAAAGTCACTAAGATATCAGATTATCTTTGATAAAGATCTGGTATTTAATATATTTCAATATAAGCCTTATTAAATCTTGATGACAGAACTGTTAATTATTAAATTTTTAAAAATTAAAAGAAAATGTGTCATTCCATGGGTTGGGTTGCCGTAGTCAAATAGACCCCATCCTGTGCCAAGTCTGATAAGCATCTTGGTACATAAACCAGGCTATCATCAGTTACCTGATTCAGTCTGCCATCAATGGTAGACATGAAGCAATTTGGGAGAATCTTCCTGAGCCTGTGTCTCACTATATAGCATGTATTAGTGCTGCTTTAGGTCAAAGACGCCAAACAATGACCTGATTTTAATCCTGGTTCTTCTATTTTCTATATTGTGGTGATCTTGGGGAAGTTACCTAACCTCTCTGGGACTCAGTTTTTTCACCAGCATAAGAAACACTGGACTAAAGAAATCTTAAGATCCTTTCCAGTTTGTAAGATACACACAAACACACACAAAGAAATATACATTCATAGATACAAACACACACACACACACACACACACACATACACATATACTGACTCACTATACATATATGCAAACGTGTTTATATATTATATGATATTTATTTTAAATGTACTTTGAGATAACATAGAGCATAATTTACTACAGGAGATCAGATGTGTGAACCTTATTATAATATTATGTAAAATAATTGCTATGTATGATGATGATATTATGTTTGGTTATTTTAATCATGTTTGACTCTTTGTGACTGCATTTGGGGTTTCCTTGGCAATGATACTGGAATGGTTTGTCTTTTCCTTCTCTAGCTCACTTTACAGATGAGGAAACTGAGGCAAACAGGGTTGCTGACTTACCAGGATAAGTATCTGAGGCCAGATTTAAGCTCACTGACTCCAGGTCTAGCATTCATAGCACTGAGCTATGAATTCAGTCATATTCAGTCATAGCACTGAGCTATGTAGCTGCCCCATAATGATGCTATTACAGAATTTTAACTCATCCGGATTATAATGTGTTCTCCATTGTTAGGATTTGTGAGATCCAAGACGAAAAAAGGCATCTAGGTATTCATTGGGGGGGGGAAGGGAACATATAAAACTGTCATAATCTAGCCTCTAGGTCCAGTGACATAATGTGTCTGCTGTCTAAGGAACAGACTAAAGAGAAATATTACCAGTACAAAAGGGTTCATCTCCACAAGTCTAGACACGAGGCAATGATTTTTTCTTTACTTTGGTCATCATGACTCATCAAATGGGTCAAACTATAAAACCATCCTCTAGAGCTCCCTTCTGATTCTGAGATATCTATGGTAGATTGTAGAGGAAGGAAAGTGAGATAGATTGTAGGTATACATATGTATAGTAATGCATTCTATAAACATTTAACTACTGAGGCATCCTTGGCCAATGACCAGCAAATTGACACATCATTAGAAGAACTGAGTCACGTACATTTACATTTTTAGTAAGGAAAATCATAAAAACCTTGTCCTCAGCAAGAGAAGTAAATGCTCACCTTTCAGGGCCCAGGGACCCAGGTCAGAATTCAAGATTCCAATGGGAGAAGTGTGAGGATGATGGCCACAGAGTAGGTGGCATGGTAAAAAAATCAAGAAATGCTGTGGAAGCCTTATCTCAGGAAAGATAATGCAGGGTTTGAGGTGGGGGAATTTGATCAAATACATGCAGAAAGAAAAAAAAAAGCAATCTTTCCTGATAGTAAAACAATTTTAAGATATTCAAGAGATTTAAAATTTTCAGGCTATCCCAAGTGGGAACACTACCAAAAAAAATAATAGAAGAAATCACAAAGTACTTTTTACCCAAAAAAGGCAACCAGCCAATAAGATGTTAGAAACTACCAACTCAACCCATATGCTCACTTTCTCCTATCTATAAAAACATCATGAGAAAAGTATCACACCCAAGTTCTCCTTCAAGCAACATTAAGGGAATAGACAGGATTTCCCATATGATTGCCTATGGTAGGACCAGTTAATTTAGTCACATAACTGACTGAAAGGTATAATAAGAGAGATAACATTGTGTTTACTACTTCTCGAATTTTTTTCCAAAACGCATTTGATTCAGTAGAAACAAATTCAGATTTAAAGGCTCTCCCCAAACTAAGTAAGTAACATTAAAATAATCCAAAACGCTGTGGAAGGTATGACTGCAGTTCATTATAGGCCTATGTTGAATCAATGACTCAGTGTTAACAGTTGTTAAGGCACGAACCAGGGAGATATGGACCCATACCAGTGATATTTTAGAGTTTTATAGAGCATATGCTACAAACAGAAGACAGAGCGTCTATCACTACTGAAGATTTTCAAAGGCTTTTACACAGAAGTGACATTGTACTAATTGCATCAATTTGTTCAGTTGTTTCAGATTCTTTGTGACCCCATTTGGGTTTTTCTTGACAAAGATAATGGATTGATTTGCCATTTCCTTCTCAGATTCATTTTACAAATGTGGAAAATGAGGCATACAGTAACTTGCCCAGGGTTACACAGCCAGCAAGCGTGTGAGGTCAGGTTTGAACTCAGGTAGAGGAGTCTTCCTGACTCCAGGCCTGGATACTCTATCCATTGTGCTGGTTATCTGTGACAAAGAGACAGAAAGAAACATACACACACATACATACATATGGTTATAATTACGGTGGCTACTAAATTTTTAATTTAAGCACTCATACTTCAGAAACTAGAAAACTCCACAAATCAGAGCTTGATGGGTTATTTTGTTAATTGTCAAGTCTTAAAAAAATGATGGAGAAAATAGTGAAGCCAATTTAATTTAAATGTGTGTCATGGATATTTTTCTCTTCTTTTTCTTAAAGTGCTTGTTGTTAAACATTTGCTAGCATATCTACCCTTAGAAAAGCAACTTGGTAGGCTGGATATAAATTTTGGCCTTGAAGAAAGGAAAACCCAGGTTCAAATCTTGTTTCTGATATTAATAATCTGAGCAACCCTAGGTAAGTCACTTAACATCTATGTGCCTGCAGGGCACATGAAATACAATCAGCGATAATGGAAGAAGTTACCAGAATAAAGGATTTTCCCATGCAGACACAATAAGAGATCCTTCACAAGCATACTTTAGATATATAAGGAAAATGAAATGTAAACTGAGCCCAGAATTCAGGAAGATGCAATCAAGCTTGACCTGAGAAAACACATATTATTTTCAACGATTCCAAAATTCTTACTACTGAAAAATGTGATTCCCTTAACAGCAAAATTCTCCAAGTGATGTTCCAAAGTTTCTAATCCTGGAACACAGGGATCTAAGAAGAATCAAAACTATATTTGACTGGAAGGGCAAAGACAAGATAACTAATGGGTAGAAGTTAACAATAGCATTTTGTCAACGGGGTCTTTCCCACCAAAGATTTGTTATAAATAGGAAAGAGAGATGGATTTGGCTATGGATAGAGAACAATGGACGGTAGATAGGCAGCCTGAATGAGCTTTGGCAATTCTCGAGTAATGATTTCTAACATGTATGCCACATGGAAGGCGAGATGGGAATGGCATTGAGTTATTGCAAAGGATCCGGGAATACATCCACAGCAAATATTGCCATTCTGATGGTAAATGTATTTCAACATAATATACCTGACTCCAAAAGTACATGAGAAAACATACCTTCTATCAATTTAATAAGTGCTTTATGCTCACATGTGGAAAATTCTTCTCCCATCCTCCCAAATTTTAATGGGGATGGGGAGTAATTGTTGGTTATTATTTGGAATTGACAGAAGGAACAGACCCATGATTTAACTGGTGCTATACATAAATTCCCAATGGAAACAAAACAAAACTGCTTCTATTAAGGCAAATTAGTACCTGTAACTGCAACTTATAGTCTTGGAAGCAATAAATGATTTACCCAAAGTGACATATCTAGTACATGTCACAGATGAGATTTGAACACAGGACTTCCTGGCTCAGAGACCAACTCTCAAACCATTAATCCATGATAAGTCTCTCTGTTGTCATTACTGATAAAGGTAGCCTTCAAAACTCATTGGAAGACTGCCTTTTTTCAGAGCTAGAATCAGGGTTCAATCTTTGGAGGCAGTCCTTTATGAAGTCTGGCTTCCTGGGAACCCTAACCTCTCTTTGTATAGGACCTGTACAATGTACGTCTTGTCTATTGCCCCAAAGAATGAGCATATGGGAATGTGGGTGTCTGGGGGAGTTGAAGGAAACTGGAAGTGCTTCTGAGGTCAGTCAGGATCAAAAAAAGAAGGTGGAATCAATTCTGACAACTAATTCCTTTGTTCAGTTTAAAAGAAGGTCTAGGATCCCTCCATTAGAGGTCACAACTAGAGGAAAATCCAAAAAGTGTCAGTCACAAAACTCATTAAACATAGAACTTTTATCACTCACTTGCAATGTAGGCACATATACCCAAATATTCATGACCCTATGGAGACACCAAAATGGTGAAACCCTCATGAGGCTGGGCTGATGTTCTGCGAAATAAATAAACAAATAAATAGACAGACAGATAGACAGACGAATGAATGAACAAATAAATAAAAAGCAAAGCCTTGAAGAAATGCAACACTAAACCATGCGATTCACTTGGCTGAAAGTTCATGCAGCTATGAAAACGGAAACTTCAGAGATTAGATATGAAATTTAAGTCAACTACTACTCCTTTTGCAATCCTCATTCCTCATCTTCTTTTCCATCATTCTGTCGCAATTACTGCATAGATTACTGCTACAATACTCACTTCGGCTACATTTTCCTCTGCCTGGATGTGTCCTGGTTACAAAGTCCACAGGCATCAACAATGAGATATGGCAGCCAAGAGAGAGAATCAGGCTCTACTGAGAAGCAACGTGTCTGCGACTTGGGCAGGTGACAGCCCCCTTGAGCCTTGCCCTGGTGTTCAGATCACATTTGAGGGATTGCTGAGCATCACACTTAAGAAAAAAATACAATGACAAAACTGTAAGGCCTTCAGAAGAGGGTTTTGAATACCTCTGAGGATCAGTAAAGGAAATGGGAATGTTTAGTCTTGACAAAATGTAAGCTCTTTGAAGGAGGGACTGTTCCACTGTTGGCTTTTTATTCTAGGACCTAGAAAAATGTTTGTCTCAGAGTTGAGAAACGCTTGTTGATTGAGAGAACTGGCAGTGACAGGATAGCTAAATTTGAATATTTTACAAGCCGATTGTGGAAATGGGATTAGATTATCCCTGCCAGCACCCAGAAGAGAGAACAAGAGAACTGGAGAAATTGTGAAGTGCCAAATTTAGGTACTGGCTAAAATTCCTAAGATTCATAACCATCCCACAATGGAATGGGCCTCATGAGTAGGGTGCCGCCATGTGGAAATCTCCAAAGACTGGATGATCCCTGCTCAGGTATGGTAGAAAGGAGAATCCACTTCAAGTATGGCCTATATGACCTCAGAGCTCTCTTCTGAACCTCTCAGATCATACAGTCCTGGAATCTCCCTTTCAGCATGGCAAAGCTTGTTTTAATCCAAGGAAATAAGTTTTAATCCAAGGAAATAATTAATGTGCATTTCAGGGGATGGGAGAGGGCCTGGTAACTATCCAAAATAAGGCACAGTTTTATGACAACAGGCAATTACCAAAGGGACAATCTCATCTGAAATATAAAATTAGATGTGTAATTTGTGATTTATGACATCCCTCTATGTATGCCATGCATCTTTAAAAGTAAAAACCTATTTTGTAGGGGAGAGAGGTTCATATCCAAGCTAACATATTGCAGGTCCCAGCAAAACCCAATAAAGCCTCTGCAACTCTTCAAATTTATCTGATGTCAAAAGTAGCAGGCTCGATACATCATACATTTATGTGATCAACTAAATGGCTGGAAGCAAATTTGACATTAAGATGATAAACACAGCTATTAACAGAAATCAAGGTCTACAGTCATCAGGTCCACTAAGCTAATTAATCTTGGCTCTATCCTAAAGATTCCTTGAGCCTGGAAGTCTAAAAGCACATTTCAAACCTGCTGACATTCAAAGTCTTCTATGAATGAAGAACAAGAGGGGGGCAAGGCAAGGCCGAGATAGGGATTAACTGCCATCTTTGCTTCCTAAAGCCTAGGGAAGAGGAGTCCACAGTGTAATGAGCTTGTTGGGTCAGTTACCCACAGACAGACTACATATAATAGAAAACCATTGGAGATAATGGACTGCAGCTATGGAATGCACCATGATCAGTTTTCAGTCTGAGGAAAGTTAAGATTGACTTCAAATAGAAGAGGAAGAGGGAGAGAGGGAAAAGAGAGGGAGGGGGAGAGGAGTGAAAAGAAGGAGAGAGAGGCAGAGAGGGAGGGAGAGAGAGGGGTGATGAGAGGGAGAGGAGGGAAGAGAGAGATGGGGGAAGGATGAAAAGAGAGAGGGAGAGGCAGAGAGGGAGGGAGAGAGGGAGAAAGGGAGAGAAAGAGAGAGAGAGAGAGAGTGAGAGAGAGAGAGAGAGAGAGAGAGAGAGAGAGAAAGGTTTAGGTTTATCACAAAGAGGTTTTCCTCCACAGATCATAGGGAGAGTGACATTAAGGTATGACAGTCACATACCTAACAGTCTATCTAGGATTGACATCAATAAGAGCTTGACTGCTCTGGAAGATTATAACCTTCAGAAATGCAAATTGCCTATGCCCCAACAATGGAAAACAGAACTTACAGGAAAAAGGCATGCCTCTCATGATAAGGATTGTCAGGAAATTTAATCACAAACATAATAGAGTTTTTTTTTATGTGAATGCTATACAAAGATTCACTTTAATTTTAAGAAGGAAGAAAAGAAAGAAAGAAAGAAAGAAAGAACAAAGAAGGGAGGGAGGGAAGGAGGGAAGGAAGGAAGGAAGGATTTATTGAGTGCCTACTATGTACTAGTAATTGAGCTAAGTGTTTTAAATATTAGCTTATTTGATCCACACAACAACCCTGAGAATTAATGCTATAATTATCTCCTCATGATCATGAATTTGGTCTGGAAGAGCGCATGTAGTTCAACCCCTTCCTTTTTCATCTACTGAAATTGAAGCCCAGAGAGTTGAGTGACTCATCCAAGATCACACAACTCCTAAATGGCAGAGCTAGGACTTGGACCTGGTTCCTCTTTGCCAAGTCAGTGTTCTTCTCATTCCTACATGCTACTTCTCCTAAAAGCATTGATTTAGGAGATAACAACACTTAAGAGGGTGGAAGAAAGACAATTAATTAGGGAAGGAAAAAGTAGAAACAATTAATTGGGCAAGAACAAATTATGCTTTCAGTGATCAGAGAATCCCTTTCTTAAGAAATAACAGTCACGGGATGGAGCCAAGATGGCAGCACAGAAGCAGTGAAACTCCGTGAGCTCCCCCCATAACCACCTCAAATACCTATAAAATATGACTCTAAACAAATTTTAGAGCTACAGAACCTACAAACTGACAGAGAGAAACAAATCTCCTGCTTAAGGCAGCCTGGCAGGCAAACAGGAAGGGTCCATAGCAGCACACTGGGAGCTGAGCCCTGCCCCATGTGAGCCCATGGTTTTAGCCTCAGGACAGCCCCAACCAGCAGCGGCTGGAGTGGACTTTGGGAGAGTGGATCATCAGCTGTGGCAGTTTCCAGAAATATCAACCCATAAATGCTAAAGACAAAGTAAAAGGTCAGTGTGGACCTCTGTTGGAACCATGGGGACAGAATGTGGTCCAGCCTCTGCCCCCAGAGTGAGAAGCAGTGGAAACAAAGCAGCCATCCAGCCATCTCCACATGGCTGCTTCAGAGAAGTGGAGGAAAAATTCAGAAGAGAAATGAGGATGATGCAAGAAAATCATGAAAAGAGAGTCAACAACCTGACTGAAGAAAATAACACCTTAAGAAATAGACTAACTCAAATGGCAAAAGAGGTCCAAAAAGCCAATGAGGAGAATGTCTTAAGAAGCTGAATTTGCCAGATGGAAAAAGAATTTCAAAAGTTCAGTGAAGAGAATAATTACTTCAGAGTTAGACTGGAGCAAATGGAAACTAATGATTTTATGAAAAATCAAGATACTATTAAATAGATCCAAACAAATGAAAAAATAGAAGGCAATGTGAAATGTCTCGTTGGAAAAACCATTGACCTGAAAAATAGATCCAAAAGAGATAATTTTAACATTATTGGACTCCCTGAAAACCATGATCAAAAAAAGAACCTAGAAATCATCCTTCAAGAAATTCTGAAGGAAAATTGTCCTGATATTTTAGAACCAGAAAGAAAAAAATAGAAATTGAAAGAATTCACTGATCACCTCTTGAAAAAGATCCCCAAAAGAAATAATAGTCACTTCTGAAAAAAATGCAGATAAAAAGATATAAATACAACATTTCCATTTTAAATCTTTGATTTCCTGAAGCAAGACCCTGTAACATTCTGCCTCAGACTACACAACTTGGGCTATGTTTCCTTTTAGAATCTCAGGTCTGAAGGTTGAAGTGAGGACATTTTTTCAGTCTCTGAATTCAGTGAGGACACTTGCCAACCAAGATGGTAACATAGGTGTTTCACTACTATGCTGGGGTTCAAAGACATCCTCTGTGGGTTGTAGAGTCCTGAATTTCCTTCTTTTTTCTTTTTAATTTTAACTCATTTGAATTTTAATCCAATCAAATTAAGTTTAATTAACTGATTCCATTAGTTTAATTTTAACTTAAATTAATTTTGACTTTTTTTCCCTTTTAAACTCAGTCCAGGTATAGTAAATGTTAGTTAGCTAAGAAAGGAGAAAGAATAGCTTGTATATGACTGGACCAATGGCAAAAGACAAAGCCCTTTATGTTAACCCCAGTGTAGCTCAATGGGAAGAGCACTGGTTCCAGAGTCAGAGCTCTAGGGTTTAAACTCCAGCTCTATAAAACCATGAGCAAGTCTTTTCTCTCTTTAGGTCTCAGTTTCCTCATCTCTGAAATACAGTTAGACTCAAAGGCCTCCAAGTTACATAACAGGTCTATTTCTATGACCCCATGATCCCCCAAGTGAAAACAGTTGATTGCACTTGAAACCAGGGTTGGGTTTCCAAAGACAGTAACCCTGTGCCTTAGTGATGTTCTGAAGTCCTTCGCATCAGACCTACATACTCTTTTTTTCCATGAAAGTCCATGCCTCTGAGCTATAATTTCCAGAAAGATGTTGACTAGTAGGTCTTTTTCCAAATTTCAGGAAAACTTTATTTGGATTTCAAGACATAACCTATTTGTCTGTGTCAAATAACTTCCAATTCTTTGGTCTTTCTTGCTCTTTATGGACTATTTTATAATTGATGTTCTATCTATTTTTCAACTTTCTCCCATCCCTCTCAAAATTTGATAACCCAAATTGAGCACAATAGCCCAGAGAGCTACCAATGCCCAGGGAAGATGACTTTCTATGTCTGTAAGGCTCGCTCCTATGAACAACTCTTATTAGTATTTTTAATAATGATATTATGGTATCACCACTTCTTTGTCTGCTAGTTTTAGTCTAGCGTGCTCATCTCTCCTCCCCCAGCTGTGCCTTTTTGTCAAACTCCCCCATGATTTTAAAGCTTCACAACACTAAGACCAGGGCAATTATATTGGCTCCCTACCTGAAAAAAATGACTTTGCTTCTCACCTACTCATTAAAGTATATTTTACTTAGACACATCAACAACTTGTTACATAAAAATAAAAATGAAACCACTGATCCTTCTTGCACCCTCCCCCCCAAATCCCTAACATTTCTTAAGGCCCTTTTTATGTCTCAAAGTTCCAAAACCCCCCTCTAATTTTCAGCTTGTTAGTGCAATGCTATTTATTTTATACTCCGGTTCTGTTAACTTTTGACTATCATCAGAATACTGGGAGGTGTTCAGTGAGACCCAGCGGGCAGATTTCATTTTCCCATTAAACATTCCATGTATATCCATCAAGTCATTACAATATTCTATATATCTGTCAACATTTGCTAGCCTCACACACACACACACACACACACACACACACACACACACACCCCCAAGAAGACTCTCATGAAATATACATGAACATTTGCAAGTTACAAATTCTTCTCATTCCAGATAAGATTCAATGGCAACACTTTGCAGAAGAAGTGAATGAGAATTTTTCTCAAGGAATAAATGAGTCCAGATGTACACCCTCTGATTTCATGCAACACCCAAATTTGGGGAAGTAGATTCAATTCCATTGCACTGTGTTCTTTGATTTAAAAGTTGAAGGCTGTGGCTGCAGGACAGCAAACATACTGATGGAGAACACCAAAAAATGAGTTCATTTGGATGAAAGGTGATTGACTTTAATGACGATGCCAATGGATGAGGCTGCTGTGGAGCAGAGGAAAGAGAGGAAGGCCTTAATAAAAACCCTGCCTCCCTCTGTCTAACCTGTGTGACCTAGGGCAAATCACAGAAACTTCCTGGGTCTTAGTTTCCTCAACTATAAAATGAAGGTCAGGGTTAAATTCACTGATCTCTAAGGTCTTTTTTTCTATTCTCAGTCTGTTACCAATCCTACAAGACCTGAAGTAAATTAAATCAATTGTTTGATTTCAAGTCGGGCATTGCATAGAGGCAGAAACAATTTTGAAACTGGGATCTGTGATTAACAAATTATATGTCTCTGGACAAATCATTGCACCTCTATGCTCCTCAGTTTTCCCACCTGTAAAGTGACAATGATGTAACTAGAAGACCTCAAAAGACTGGAATGATGAGGATGGTGTGTTTACTTCCTCTTCTTTCCATATGATTTTGATTTCTTCTACCAGGAGTCTATAAATCAAGCCGTTTTCCTTCCATAGAGTTACACTTGGTGTAGCAACAACTGTTAAAAATATGTTCTTAGTTGTGCATTCTTAGGACAATTAAAGTAAATCTAATTCTTCCTTTACTAATGGTATTTAAAAAATTCACCTATTTAGCTATTTTGTTATGATATGTATGGTCCCCAGCTAGCTCTCTACCTCCAAATGCATTTTCTGAGGCTATTTAATAAGCTCATATTTAGGATAACAGAACATTCATCCACTGGCTTCTGATGGAGCTTTAGACTCTAGTAGGTTAGATCATTCTGTGCTACTCCACATCACACAAGGTGAGAGTGAGTGTCTCTAGATTGTTTCCCATTTCCTAAGCTTTCCACTCACTAGATGGAAGACATCCTTCCTGTCAATCAGATCTTCTTTGGGTCAATCAGGTATAGGGATTAGAAGAGTTGTGACTGGGTAATATACCAGAAATAATCTTGACCAGGAGAATGACATGAACTGATCCTCTCACCCTGCTGAAATAATAATAATAATGCATAGTTATTTTGGATATGTAAGAAATAACTAAAATACAATATGTTATCAAATATTCTAAAAGAAAATGTGGAAACTTTGTAATATATTACTACAGAAAATTCCAAGTTGTTAAAAATCATGGACCAGAAGTTCATTATACTGCATATACTAACACACATAAAATTTCTGTACATATATATGTGTGTGAATATACATACATGTATATATGTGTATGTATATATGTGTGTGTATATTCCTAAATATCCTTGACAATTCAACAAAGTGTACGACAACCTGAATGTCAACACACACAAAACTGTTGCCCATAAGTGCCCTTGAGAGGGATATTATCCCAAAATGCCTTTTGGGACAAGGGCAAGGTACTCCTATTTCTTGGAGGTCTTCAAACACAGGCTGGATGATGAAGTGTTGGGATTGTGACCAAAGTCATTCTTACTCAGAAAGAGGATCCCTTCCAACTCAGAGGTCTAGTCTTGTAGGATGTGGCAGAGCTATATCTTTATCAAATAAGTAATCAGAGACTCTGTTAAACTCAGGAAAACACACAATACACGCTCAATGACTTTCCAGACAAAAATGCTTTCCAGGCAAAAGTTGTAAATCTTTGGCACTTTAGATGAAATTTGGTTTTGTCAGACCTTGCTCTTCACCTTCATTTTCATTTCTCCTTCCCTTCTTGCCATTCTCTGGAATCCACTATGATGTAAGGATTGAATCCTAATCCAGGAATTTAAATCTCATATCTAACATCTAGTTGTACGAACCTGGTCAATTCCCTAACCTGATAGGAGCTTTGGAATCTTCATCTGTAAAACAGAGCTAAGACACCTGCAGTGCCCACCTCACTGGACTGTGTATGAAGCCTGAATGAAACTCTGAACCTATACCAGCCAATTATTATCATTATCATCATTATTATAATATTTATTTTCTTTTAACCTCTAAGTGCTCTAGGAAACACTAAGATTTTAAATTGCAGAGAAGGAGCTGGTTTGCATGGGTTGAAGGAAGTTCCTCACTAGGCAAGCCCTTTACCAATGAGATCAGAGGTCTAGTCTCCTACCCTTTAACTCTATACATTCAAGATGGTACTCTGGAGGATGAAAGATTAAATGACTTGAGCTTCTGAGTATATAGATTTATTAATATGTATATTATTCATATATGTATGTATAATGATTTATTAAGCAATGACTGACAATTACTCAACAAATAGAGAACAGGTCCTTCCTCAACTTAAGGGTGGACCTCCCAATATAGGGGAAGATAGATTTTTATACATTCAAAACAATTAATTCATTAAACAGAAACAATTAACCAATATAATATTAGGTAATATGATTTCTAATTAGAAGAAAAATTAGGAACTTTCCAAGCTGGCAGAGGGAAAGCAGACAGGGGCAATTTCCTGAAATCATAAAAAGAAACATCTTCCTTCCCCCAAGAATGGACAATCAAAGGAACATTGGAAACAACAACTGATTGATCAGTATGGGGAGAGTTTGAAGAGAACTGAGCTGACTCCAGAAGATGGAATTAGTGTGGTCCATTCAATTCTCACAGTTAACCACTTGTTGTCCTATTTCCCTTAATTCTCTCAGAACCCTCTTTGATTTTCACCACCACTAGGATTATTTCTATTTGAATAGGAAACTTTAAGAATGAAAAGGCTGAATTTCCAACATAAAATTTATACATACCCTGACAGACAATGGTGACATTTGGTGGGGAGGAAATGGAAGACTATTTCTGAGCATCTTTTGAATTATGTCTTATATGCAGTTGCACACTCTGGGGAAAAATGGCTTCCAAAATACACTTTCTAGCTGATTAGAATTCCATTGAGCATTAACTTCACATTAAAACATACTTCTTTCCTCAGTTGTTTCCCTGCTACCCTGCTTTTTTCCACAATTTGATTTAGTTTAAATGTTTTGAAATTGTAACTCCAAATACACAACAGCCCCAAAACAGGTAAAAGAAAAGGATACAAATTTTCAAGTCGGCATGTAAATCACACTCAGAACAACAAAATTCAAAAGCAAGCATTTCTTAACCTATTACCATTACATACACTCAGTTTTCTAGCAATGCTCTACTCCATTTTTCTTAACAGAAGTAACTCTATTATCTTCCCCAAAAACCTTCCTAGCTTCTCAGATTTTGTATTCATACCAAACACTGGCTGATGTTTAATTTATCAATGTTATGACTAGATGCAAAAAGAGTTCATGGGGACAGAGGGCAGTTTATTATCACTGCTATCATTACTAACATTCTCAATTAAATCCTCTACAAATCCAACTACAAAGCTTTTGATCCAATCTAATTCTTATCCAAAGTCTCTCATTAACGATCTTTGCTGAGTACAGTATGTCTAAATATGCAGTTGGGACATTAACAGGAATCCTTCAAAATGCTTCACTTTCAAAATAAGAAATGAAAAAATGAAAAACCTTCAAATACCATAAATTAAGTTGTAAGACTGTACACCTGAGGACAAATGCCTAATCATAATGCCCAATACACAGTAAAAATGATAAATGTTTTTAAGTAGCTCACTATGATTTCAAGATCAATGTTCATTCCAATTTAATGCTTATCTTTCTGAGACTGGATCTGGTGTTGATACAAATAGGCTTGAAACCTAAGCACCTCTCTTTTTAAGAATACATAGTTTATTTCATAAGCAACTCAAAAACCACCTTGTATTTGAGGCCTTTCCTGATCCCCTATACTTATCTCCATAGGGGGGAAAAAATACACAACACATATAAGTGTGTATGTGTGTGGGTGTGTGTATTTAGATGTATATGTATGTATACATGTGTGTTGTATATATGCGCATGTGTACATGTATATGTGTGTATAAATATAAATACATATTATATATATATATATTTATATATGCATATAATGTTGAAACAGTGAACGTGAGATTAGAGGTAGAAAAGATTTTAGAAATAATAGGTCACATTTATATATCAACTTAAAGATTTCCAAAGCATTTTACATACATACACTCATTTGATCCTCACAAGAATCCTGTGATAACTGGAGGCACTAAGTAATCTTCCTCCCTCTCTGCACCACTGAAGGATTGTAGTTAGCACTCTCTAATGTCCCAAAATGTCTAATGTCTAAAATTATCTAATTCTTTGCTGCTACCTATGGGCTTTAATGAATGAACTTTGTACTAGTGACTCCAAGTTTCTATCTAATAACTCATTTGTTCTATTATCACAATAATTTCATTTGTACTTGCCCACAGTCCTGTGGGCCTCTTTTGTCCCTACTTTACATATGAAGAAACAGAGGCTTAGGGAGGTTGCAAATTGTCCTAAGTCACACAGCTAGTAAGAGTCTGAGATCATGACTTGAACATAGGTCCTTCTGACCCCATGTTCGATGCTTCCTCCATTTCTCCAAGCTACTCAACAACCTCCAACTAAATGAAAGAATGAATAAATAAATGATTATTTGCTATGTTCACCCTGGTCTCTGTGAATACAAGTACAGAAGGCCAATAATCCTGTCCTCATGAATCTTCTGTTCTAATGGAAGTATGATATGTCACCTACACAGAAGGATTCTGGCGTGGGAAGTCACCTTATTTTGGGTTGAGCCACAGGGCTGTGAATTACACATTCCCTCGAGTAGCAATGATTGCGTTTGTTTGATTATTGTTCCTGAAGGAAGAGGGAAAACATCTGGGGTTGGAGGTAGGGAAGGAAAGAAGTACTGCTGAAGCAGTAAGGCAGGAATGTGCTCTCTTCTTACTTCTACTTTCTGGCATGTCCAGTTTCCTTGAAAATTCAGCTCAAATCCCACCTTTCTCAAGAAGCCTTCTCTAGTTCTTTCCCATTTGCACTGTGAGGTTAACTCCTACTTCACTGCATATATTTTAAATGTGTAAAAGGAGTCTGGTATATTGCATATACCCAAGGGGAGATACTGGGGAACCTAGCAGAGCAGAAGTGCCATGGAGAACAGTGGACCATGCACAGACATTTGGTCACAGGATGTGGCAAGCTAACTACACAGTGAAGAAGGATCATTTTCACTGGCTACTAAAGCATCCAAAAAGGCTGTCTACTTCAGACATTTGCTCACTGTCTCATTACTCATAAAAAAGCTCAGTGACTCGTTCACACATGACAGCCATGGAGCCAAAAGCCTTGTGAGTTCAAAAGGACCAGAGTGCTTCCTGCTATTTTGGCATTCAGAATTCAAGTTGTCAGCCCCGGTATGACACCAATACCCAGTGGAACAAGGAGAGACCTTTGGGAATAACCTTTAGGATCCCACCTCAGTGGTAGCCAAGGTAAAGATTCGTGTGGTGGTGGCACTCTTACTGCACATGGGCCTGATGCAGCTGACACTGTGTAAGAGAGGAGCTAGATGGAGTCCCTAACCCCAGAGACCAAGGTGGTGAAAGCTTGTCACTGTGTTACTGGGGGAATTTTGTGTATATTTGTTCTTGCTTCATCTTCAAAGTAAATATTCCTTTATATAACTAAACATATTAAGTCGATAAATGGAAATGAGGTGCGTTAGTCATTGAGAACCCTGACAATGGAGGGAAATAGCTGGTGAGGGCTTGAGCAGATAGAATTAGAGAAGATATACCTCCTCATCCCCCTCCCACTCCTGTCACCCCTCAGAACCCTGCAGCCTGGCCTAGGGAGAGTAAGTCAGAGAATACTTGCTACACATACACCTATTTGTCTGTGTGTGGTCTCCCACGTTAGAATGCGAGCTCCTTGACATCCAGGGATTATCTTTTTTTCCTTTTCTTGTATCCGCATATGATTTATGACATAAAGTAATCACTTGATGAGTTCTTTTTAATGAACTAACTCATGACAAGATGCCCTTACTGGGTAGGCTTTAGTTTTCTGTGGATGAACAAAGCATCCATCTTAATCCTATGCCTATGACATTACAAATTAAAAAAAATAAAATAAACTGAGGTGCATGCTTTTGCCAAAAAGCAGTAGCATCACTAGGAATGGAACACAGGTCTTCTGGCTGAAACCTAGTGATCTTTGTATTATACAATGCATATAAAATATTAACACTGTTTTTTTCGAGGCCAGAAAAATATCAAAATCAGACTACCATAGCTATGTGAATGACCATGGAAATTATTATGGTTAAAGAGAAAACGAGTGATTAGGTGAAAACTTGGAGTCACTAACTCACACTCCAGTCATTAAAGGCCATGGAGAGCATCAAAGAATAACATAATTTTAGAGCTAGATGGAATCTGAGCGAATGTCACCTGGAATTCTCACATGGTACAGAGAGGGAGAAAAAGGAGTCACTGCCTCTGTTATTGAGAACAATCATTCTATGAAAAAAAATCATGAAATCAGGCCTAACTCCTGCCTGGGAGGGGGGTACAGGGGGAGGGAGACCTCATGTAATTTATACATATTCATGAAATTCATGTAAACGCTCTGTTAATGAGAGCTAGAGCTAAAACTATTAAGACCCAATAAACTAAGAAAACCTATAGTTGACAGAGAACGAAAAAACACAGCTTCAGTTCCTCTATCTGCTAACAGCTGTTTTAGTATTTACAGGCACGAATCCTGCTTTGAGTCTGTTTTTATATCACATTTATGTCTGCATTAGAAGAGTCATGAGAGGCCACTGAGGTAGCCCAATCCCTACCAGAAGAAGAGTCATTTTGGCAACAGAGCTGACGAGGTGGTCATCCAGCTTCGCTTAAAATTCTTTACGGAGGGAAAAACTCATTACTTCCCAGGTACAAAGTAGCCTGTTTTTGTGTGAATCCTTTATGTGGTTAGGAAGCTTTAGTTTTTTTCTTCCTATATTAACTAGAAAACTGTTTCTAGGCAATTTCTACCCATAAACCTCAGTTCTTAGATTACAAGGTTTACTGAATTGTCATGATTTTTATAAGGGAAATTAGGCTTAAGAATCACAAGAAAAAGATAGAAAAGAAATGCTTGCAAAATTATTTTTAGTCCCACAAATATTTAGATTTTAACAAGTATAAATATGTTTACTAAAGATAAAATCTAAATACATTACCACATCTTTAAAAAAAAGGTTTTAAAATACTTTTTTTGAGTTTTATTAAGTGTGAGGATGATTTATATGCCAATACTAAAATTTACATCGCTTTTCATGATTAGAAACTACTTGGTTGTTTACAAAAATAAATGTAATCATGAAAATTTAAACAAACCATAAATATATATTCGATCTATCTACTCATCCACATCCATCCATCCAAATGTGTGTGTATATATATATATATATCTGTGTGTATATACATATATATCCACACACATACCTATACATACATACATATGTGCAATATACATACATATATACACATGCATATATCTATCTGTCTGTCTATCTATATCCATCCGATCCAAAGAATCATGGATAATATGACAAAGTCAGCCTGGAGTGAGGTCTCTATTAGAGTTCCCTGGGCATGTCTGCTTAGCCATGTTATAACTTACATTTTTATCAGTGACTTGGTCATTTCACCATAACTGGTACGTTTATCAAATCTGTAGGTGACACAGCTGTGTGGGATAGTGTCCACATAATGAAAAGCTCAGGATTTATAAGACCTCAACAGGTTTATTTTCCTCATCTGTAAAATGGGGTGGATGACCTCCAAGGACTAGATAATCTTTAATCCTAGCTCAAAAATTGAGGCTCCTAATGGCCTCCTTTAAGTGGCTGCTGACTCACAAATTCCTCAGAACCCATGGAAGTTTCTAGAGGTACATGAGTGAGAAAGACATTAGGTGCCACACAACTATGGAATTTGGTGAATTCTCAGTAATCTGTGATTGCTCTCACAATTCCTTGTCTAACTTTCAGAACTCTAATTGTTCAGTAGTTATAATGCTATATAACTTCATGCATTAATAAAACAGCCAATATTCAGGCTATGAGCTTAATGCTATTTTGAAATGAAAAGATAATAAATGAAAAGAAAACAAACACCGTTTACCTAGAATGCTAGAGTGTTTTTCTTAAATGTCAGCTGCTTTAGAAAACACACACAGAAAGCTTTCTTTTTAATTATAATACATGTCAGACTATACGTATTTCCCAATAGTTTGTTTAAATATATTGAATGGGCATTTCCAGTTAAAAAGCCATTTCATGAATATTTATAAGTACAATAAATTAACTTAAATGTAGATATTTATGTACCAAAATAACATTTTATTTAATGGATATCCTTTTAAAAGTTCAAGTGAGGATGCTTCTAAAGTCTTGATAGTTAGCGTAGGGTTTTGTAGCTAATTAAAATGATTAAAGGCATCCCTCCCACCCCCCACCCCGCTTAAAAAAGGTAGTTTATCGCCATCTCCAAGCTGAAAGATTCCAAGGTGATTTTGTGCCTGTGACAATCGTCTGCACAGGAAACTGGAAGCGTTGTTTGTTGGGGAGGGGGTAATGGAGGGTGATACTTTTTTCTTTTCCTTTAATTGAACATAAGGTTTTCCACAGTGCCCCTCTCAGGCTGTAATTTAACTTGGTCACCACATTTTTAATAGCATCAGATTAGTAAAACCCAAGCTACTTCCTCCTACTCCCTATACGAGAAAGCACTTTAATTACCAATATGTTCTTGAGCGGGATGATAATTAATCTGCTGCTCCCAAGTGAAAATGAAAAGAGAGAGAGCAAGAGAAAGAGCGAGAGAGAGAGAGAGAGAGAGAGAGAGAGAGAGTGTGAGAGAGAGAGAGAGAATGACAGCACTCTGGGTAAGATACACAGTAACTGGTAATTAGCCTTCAAAAGGAAATCTTTGAAAAATCTGCCAGCATTTGGTATGCCCTTCTTCATATCTTTCCAACCAAATAAAATATGAAAGATTAACCCTTCAGTGTGGGGACATTCCAGATTCAAACAATTCAGGAAAGTCTCATCTAAAATCCTAACCTCATAATGATTTTTGAAAACACTGTAGAAGTTTCAGGATGGCGTTCAGTAAATAGCTTTTATGATGGGAATATTGGGAAAACTTGTATGTCCTGCTATATAATCTTTAATCCTTCATTTCTTTCACTATTCTAAAGCATTATGTACTAAAGGGGGAGGGCAAAAGAAGGTAAAATTTTAAACTTCTATATGGCTGTTTGCCCACTGTTTACATTCACAGATAAGTAATCAGTGGAGCTATGGGTTTCTAATTTGTCATGTTTAGTGATGGGACCTATATTATTTTCCAAATTGTCAATGCTGTGTGCCTTATAGAGGGCACTCATCATACAATCTTTGGTAAGACACCACTCTATTATTAGTAATTTAACAAATACGTACAGTAATATTTTAACTTCCCCTAAGGTTATACTTTCATGTGCTTGGAATAGCTATCGAAAAGAGGCCACATACAAGTCGTATGATTTTTGCATTGGACCTCTGCTCAAAGCTATAACAACATATATTTTAGAGCTAGAATGGACCTTGGAGGCCACTTAATTCAACTCTCTCATCTTACAGATGAGGATTAATGCAATACAGAGATTCAAAATATTTTGTGCAGTCACACAAAAAGGACGGTAAGTAGCCCAGTTGGGACATAAACTCAGGTACTCCCCTCCAAATTCATGGTTCTTTACATCTTACTCTACAGCCATACTTTCCTGATTCATTTGGGTTATTTGCACTTCAGAGCAGCTCAGGCCTAGCAAACTCAATGTAGGATAACAGGACAAGGAGAGAGGGAGAGAGACAGAGAGAGAGAGAGAGAGAGAGAGAGAGAGAGACAGAGACAAAGACAGAGAGAGACAGAGATAAAGAGAGAGAGAGAGAGAGAGAGAGAGAGAAGAAACTATTAGAGGAAATACAGATAAGGCACAAAAGGCGTTAGGAGAAATGAGAACTGACACTCTGACATTAACAGAGAAAAATAAAAATTAAAGGCACAACACTATATATAGTATGACCACACAGTTATGACTGAATTATCACAAAATAGTTAACTTATTTTCAATTTTCCTCCTGTATAGCCCCAGAAATAAATTGTGTCTGTCTTCCTAAGTAGAGGGGAATCATCACAATAACTGACTTTGGTGAAGGACGTTTTGATGGCGGCAACGCATGAAACAAAGGGAAATATAAAAAGGTCCTTAGCGCTGTGGGAATTCCTTTGTGACATGAGCAGCGTAGCCCAAAAAAGTGTCAAAGGTGCCAAGGTCACAAAGCATTTAGTTCATCTACAAACAATAACTTAGCCATGCACAAAGTCAGAAGACAAAACAATTAGTAGCTAAACGCAAGAACAGATCGTAGGCTCTTTTTGAAAAGGCAAATTGGTAGAGCTTGTTTTATTGTGTGTCCAAAGGCAACAATAACATCGTTTCACGGTATGTGTGGCAACCTCCTTTTGTCATGCTCATGACGAGTATTTGCAAAAAGAACACGATAAACAATATTGCAGCTTATGTGTCAACATCTGTTACAGAGGAAAAAACAGAGAGATTCTCTGAAGAATTTTTCTAAGAGTTTACAAATTAAATCAGCATATAATTTGATGCTCAGTGACTTCGATGCAAAGAGGCACATTGTTTGATTACTACGATGAAGTATCTGATTTGAGAGGGTGGAACCTTGTTTTAAAGGTTCCCTTCCAAGAACGTCTATCGTGTATCGGCCATAATTATACCTAATTTCTCAAAGGATACAGCAGAAGCAACCTTGTCTGATGACCTTCACTGCTAATGTTAAGCAGGGTATATAGCACTTGGTTTACTGTAAAGTTACATGTTTGATATGAATAATGAACATGTGACACCAAAAACTATGTAAATCTATCTTCCAATTGAGGCTATAACTACACAAAGTCAAATATTAGGGCAATTTTCCTAGCCAATATAGCTTTATGTAACAAAAAATACTGAACAATTAAATAAAATGTACCAATGTTGTGGTGTCAAATGAACAGACATTTAGTTCTGAGCAAGGATAAACCTATTTGTTTGTCCTGTTACAAGTGGGATCAAAAACATCTTAAATACTTTTAGTTATTCTTACTCCAAATTCAACTTCACAAACCTTGATTACTATTTCAATATTCTGTCATTTTAATGAGTTATGGGTTAAGATTTTTTTATTATGACTTGCAAACTTAACTGAATTTTAATAATAATTATTCACCTTTTGTTTAGGTAGTGAGATTTGATCTAAACAATTTATAAAAAAAATAACTGAAGTCATTCAACTGGAAATTGAAGCATTCTTATTTTAAAAAAAAAAACAGGGGCAGTTCCCATTTAAAATGTACTGAGCCGTGATTTTCTGATTCTGTGTTCTGGTCCTCACTGGGCCTTTTGTGACCAATGGAGCAACACTGGATTCTTCTAATTGCAAAATCTGGAGGAACTGGTCTTTTGTAATTGCTTGTGAGAACTGGGCATGAGGTGCCTTGTTAAATTATTCAGTGAGCAAACATCCTCTTTCTAAAAATAAAAATAGTGTTAGGTTCTGTTGTTCATAAAATCCCTCCAAAAATGTATATTTGTTTCAGATTTAAACATGTTTTAATCTATTCTATTTCTAATGTTACCTAAGGAAGTATCATGATGGTACATTCATAATAAAGAAATACTGTGATGAATTTCAAATATTAACATTGAAACATTTCTTTCTCCTTTTTTTGTCCATTGTGTCAAAGACAAGATAGACAAATACACACATCGAAATATGGTGAATTAGGAAGGATACTGGACTGAGAGTTAGGAGAAACTTGCATTCAAATCTCCTTGACATTTATGGGTGATGTGACTGCAGATAAATCAATCTGTCTGAACCCTTGCTGCCTCAGTTTCCCCTTATAAAAAACAGATATAATAATGCTCAATAATAAGCATGATAACTAGTATTATATAATACTATACACTTTGCAGAAGTACTCTCTACTTTACCTCATTTAATCCTCAGAAAACCTCTGGGAAATAGATGATATCATTATCGTGATTTTACAGGTGAGGAAAGTAAGGCTAAGAAAGACAAAGTAACCTGTCTAGGCTCAGCCGCTTTTTACCATTTATTAAGCCCCTACTGTGTGCTAAGCACCACGGATAGAAAGAAAGAGCTAATGGGTGTCTGAGGCAGAATATGAATTCAGAGGTTCTTGATTCAGAGTCCAACACTATCCTCTGTACCACTGGAATTTTTATGAATCTTTTTCATTAATTGGTATATTTAAGAAGAAAAATAAGAGACACATTTATTTTTTTTGTTGTTTTTGTTTTTTTGGAGGGCAATTGGGGTTAAGTGACTTGCCCAAGGTCACACTGCTAGTTTTGTGTGTGTGTGTGTGTGTGTGTGTGTGTGTGTGTGTGTGTGTTAAGTGTCTGAAGTCACATTTGAACTCAGGTCCTCCTGACTCCAGGACCAGTGCTCTATTCAGTGCACCACCTAGCTACCCCATAAGAGACACATTTAGTGCTGGAAAGGACTTCAGAGTCAAACTCCCTCATTCTAAGTGCCAGGGAAATTGAGAGACCCGATTAAGGTGCTAAGCGTCAGAGATGGGACTTAAACACTAACCCAACGACGCTTGTGGGAGTGGTTGTGTCGCCAGTCCAAAGGTCTAGAGTGGTTACATTTTCAGAGTGCGCATTTACATTTCAAGAATCAGCAAACGCAACCAATCAGAGCTTCATTTATTTTATTGCTGTTGTTGATTGCTTGGACTTAAGAAAGTGATGAATGAAATTATTAACACAGATTAAAATCAAAAGTATATCATGCTTGCATGTTTTCCCTAGAGAGCCAGACTGATAAACAGTTACCACTACATTCCTGCAAAGATCCATTTAATGTTTTTTTATGATGAATAAGAGGCAGCTAGGTGGCTCAGTGAATAGAACGCTGGGCTTGAACTCGAAAACCTGAGTTCAAATCCAGCCTTCGATACTCACTAGCTGTGTGACCCTGAACAAGTCATTTAAGCCTGTTTGCCGCAGTTTCCTCATCTGTAAAATGAGTTGGAGCAGGAAATGACAAATCAACTCAAATATCTTCGCCAAAAATAATATCCCTAAACGGGGTCATAAAGAGTTGGACAAGACTGAAACAACTGAACAACAATATGATAAACAAATAAACTTGGCTGGATTAGAATACATTTTCCCAAACCAACTAAGCACTCTGATGGAAACTAAATGGTAAGAGATCTTTCCTGGTCTAAGACAGAGTCTATTTTGGAGGTAAACAGGCAGACACTGGAAAAATCTCTCTAGCTTTTTTACCTTCTGATTTCCAGAAAGGTCGTTCATCGATTCTATAGTACTGACTATAAAAAAAGCAGCCCTCTGCAAATACATATCTATACATATCTATATATCTATATATATACATATACACATACACATACATACATATATACATATACATAAATATGTATGTATTTATATATACACACATATAATAAATGAATATATTATACTATATAG
>CM053580.1:30309793-30327384 GCA_028627135.1 Pseudochirops cupreus
TATGGATTAAACCTGAATTATGATGAACAAAATGCCCTTGACAATCCCAATTTGAACAAGTTTTAAAAAGGAAGAGGATTCATTGGTCTTAGTGGCTAAGATAACAGCAGGAGGAAAATGACAAGAAAGTTTTACATGCGGGACGAGTGTCACAAAGTATGGTCACATTATGGGGAACAGGGAGGCTAACACTCTGTCCTGTGTGTTTGGGGGTGGGGGAAGACCAAGATCTTTGGATGCTCTTAAGAAGCTGCTGATGGTCATGAGAGAGCAGAACAGAGTTAAAGAAGGATCACACCACAGTTTAAGACTTGTCGCTTCCTAGACTAACTAATTATTCTTGCAAATTGGATGATAAATTAAAATATTGTTTCTAAAGAAAGCCAGTAAGTTCTATCTTCAACTTCTAAACTTTGTCTGTACTAAAACCTGCACCCTATAAATTCTAAATCCTGAAGCAAAGCTCCTGATGCCCCACTCAAGTTACGGCACTGGATGACAATCTGTCTTTTACTTTCTATTTTGCTTTCATTTATCTTATTATAGATTTTGCATATCAATTAATATTTGAGAGTTCATTGTGTTTAATATTCTTTCTATTAAAAACATGTTTTAGCTGGACATAGTAGTTTATTCCTGTAACGTCTGCTACTGGGAGAGGATGAGGCTGGTGAATTGCTTGAGTTTGGGAGTTCTCGGCTAGAGCAGGGCTAAAGCTGTTGGGGCATCTACGCTAAGTACGACAGAACTATAGTGAGGCCGTGGGAGTGGAAAGTCACTAAACTCCCTAGGAAGATGAAAAGCAAGACAGAAAAAAACTAGTAAAAATGTATTTAGGTTTTTGTTTTGTTTTATTTTTGTTTTTTTTAATATCGCAATCACTTTGGGGAGTACAAGGGAACAAGCATTTATTAAGTACTGCTTTGTACTGTCCTAAGCATTCTGCAAAAATTACTTCATCTGATCACACAAAGAACCTCCCTTGTAATTAAAAATGAAACAAACAAAACAAAAAACAGTTAAGCAAAATAAATGAAGACATCAACCACCGCCTTTCTACGAAGAAGAAAAATATAGACATATTAGCCTCTACCCTCCGGAATTAAGATTAGTCGTTACATTAAAATGAATTTATTCCTTCAGTGCTCTTATTTTTTTTTTGCGTTATTATATACATCATATAAATTGTTTGATTCTTCTTACCTCAATCTGTTTCATTTTATGCAAGTCTTTCCAAGATTCTTCAAATTCCTCTAAATACTACCCATCTATCACATTTATACATTCACATACTTTAATTTGTTCTGACATTCTCAACTTTTTCTCTAGACAAGCAATGTCTACTTCCTGTTAAATAATAAATCTCCCTGGAAGAAACTATAATTGTAGAGAACTTTACTACACTGCTAAAATCTTTAAATCTAACATTTCTCTGTTCTTGATACCATATGATATATTTCCCATTGGCATCGAGAGAAATTAATCCAAGATACATTAGGGCAATCGAAAAAGTATTTGCATAGAACTTTTGGAAATAAAACATTCCCCCATAAGGCAAACATCTATTAATTTAAAGACCAAATAAAATTAAAGCCATTTCTCATAAATGTAAGTTTAAGGAAATAAGTTTCCTTTTTACAACCTTTCTGAGGGGAGGTCTTAAGCAGATTTCTTTCTCTACCAATAATGTCCGCACCTGTGTCCAGGCATATTTGTTGAAGCTCTTTTCTTATTCCATTTCTTTCATCCAAATGTGAAGGTTTCCATGTCAATCCCTTCTTGGAGCATAAATTAATACATATATGGTATTTATGATAAAACTAATGAGCTACTACTTGTCTGCAGCTTCCTTTCTATTCCTTTTAGGAAATGATTTCATGCTACAATTATACGTCCCCTTTGCCCTCCCTATCTTGCACATATAAAGTCCCTCCCAATTTTATTTTCTGAATTATGATTTAGTAACTGCCCCAAACTGAAATAAGATTAACTTTTCTCCTTACTCGTCCTGTTGCAGATTCCTAGTCCAGATGCTCAATCAGAGGCATGATTAATAGATATGTTTAACACAGAAGTCATTTGGTTCCCTGCCCTTCTTCTCCCAGCTGGAGATTCTTACCATCTAATTTCAGTCCGTATTTTCAGAGAAATATTTGATGGAATTTTGGAGCACTGGGGACTACGGTGCCACGTGTATGCCAATCGTATTCATATTTATGCTTACTTTCTTGACAGATTGAATGTATTAGGAAAAATACAGCAGAAAGCATGCCCACAAAATGGAAGGACAAGTAAAATGAAAATGAAGAGTATGCTAACATGCAGAAAAAGAGTATCAATAGCTCAAGAGCTCATCATGTCTTTCTGCCTCGGACATAATTCTAAATACACCGTGCAGCCCATATTAATTTACTTAGCAGCGTAACTTTCTGACCTAGGCTGGTCCCACATGAAGCTTTTGGTCCAAGTGATCAGCACCATTGGTCTACGTGGCTAATGACGGCTACCATCAATGCTTCTTCCTCTCCGTGAATCATGTAATAACATAGATGAGTAACAACTGGCCAGTCCAACTGAAAATCACACCCGAAACTTGTCTGTCATAGTTCTGTGTTATGTTTACAGGCATATTCCAAGAGTTTCATAACATTATTATTCTCTATGGATGCAAATACTTAGCAGACAGCAATGGCCAAAGAACTCTGATGTATTTCAATCTGGAATATATTGGAGAAGGAAACAGCGTACAAGCATATCTGCTAAGAAAACCCCAAAGGGGTCACGGAGAGTTGGACATATTTGAAAACCAACTGAACAATAATGAAACATCTAGAATGCATCATCCAGCAATACTGACTCTTTCTTACACAAATGCCTTCGTTTTTGGACTCTGTGCCTTTTCACTGATTATGCCTAGAATGGCCCCCTTCCTTGTTTCCACCTCCTGTCTTCTAACCTTCTGCAAGAGGCACTTTTTGGTCCCCTTCAATGCTAATGGCTTTCCCGAGATTGCCTTGTTTTCTTTGTCTTCTTTTGTAAGTACATAGTTGTTTGTGGACTGTCTCCATTGTGAGAATGTGAACTCATTGAGGTCAGTGGGTGGTTTTGCCATTTTTCGTATCTTTAGCATTTAGAACAGTGCTTGGCATAGTAGGTGCTAAACGTAACTTGATTTTAGTTGATGTGACTTGGAAAACAAGAGTTTATGGTATTCCTTCATATTTTTATATATGCACCACTATGCAATTTCAGGATATAACTTACCTTCATCTACTTTCACGGATAATTAAATATATGACTGGTGACCAGTTTTGTGAGGATCTGATTATAATCTTAGGGGAATTCTTGGCAAATACTAAGCAAGAATGGTATCCTTCCATCTCTCCCTCCCAATTTCCCCCTTCCTCCCATATAACATTCCACTGTAGGATATCAGTAATTGAGGGATGGATGGAAGTTGGAATGACTTGAAAAACGGCAGAACCTATTTATCTTTTAGACAAATGAGTGAGAAAGGATAAAAGGGAGAGATTCAAAATCTCTCTAAAACCAGCAAGTTCCAGTCCCCCTTCCCTTCTCTAATTAATAGGAGAAAAAAAAAATTACTAGATAAGAGTTAGTGGTAAGAGTTGTCTATTGTGTTTGCTCATTATCAGACACTTAGTCTGAACTGCTTTAATTATGCAAATGTAGCCAATGGATAAGTGCTAATAAACTTCCATTTTAATAAAAATCAATCAAAATTCAGCTGCTCTTTAGCACATCATCATTTAATTAAATTTTTGAGAGAAGTCAGTGACTGTAGAATTATACCCATCTCAAGCAGATGATGAAATACATCACAAAGGTGCATATCTTAGATAATTATGATCCCATACAGAGCATGCAGTTAGATCCTTGTTTTCCTAACTGATTAGAACTATTACATGTGTCAGGTGAAGAGGATGACTCTGGTTTTTAACTTCCAGGCCTTCCATTTTTCACACTATCAAATTTGAATCCATGTTCTGTAACCTCAATAGCTCCTTGTAGGGTTTCCCATTGCAGTGGAGTGTTAGGGGGAATAGACATCAGGTTTGTTATAAAAAATCACACCCAGTAATTTCAGTTACAGAAGAAAAAGATAAAAACAAAACCACAATCCACATGAAATAGAGTTTTTTTGACCAACCTTGTAGAGTAAAGGGAGTTTTCCTAGTTTTAACAGGGCAATCCTGTTGGTCAAGTTTTTTATCACTCGAATCTGGCTTATATCTTCTGCGGTCCCATACCTCACATCAATGACTTCAGCCTGCAAGAAAAAGAAAAAACAATAAATAAACAGATAAATGAATAAATACATAAATGAATAGACAGATAAATGAATGAATAAATAAATGAAGCACTACAGAAAATTTACCAAACGTATCTATTAACATGAGATTGAAGATTGAAACAAAGTGATGTGTAGCCATGAAGTCCCTGATCTGTACTCTTTGGTTCCCTTCCACCATCTCCCAATCATTTATTAAGAGATAAGTGGTAACTTCTCTATGCTTGTCAAAGTAACCTGTTAAACAGACTTCTGTCACAATGGTTTTTTATCACGATTTTGTTCCTATTAAGATTTTGCACAGATCTGGGTCTGGTTAACGCTATTTTTTTAGTCAACCTAGAATTTTGTCTTAAAAATTATAGTTTCACGGATTTACTGATAAAAAGGCCAGAGGTCATCCTGTTTGGTCTTAGTTTTACAGATGAGGAGACAAGTCCAGGTTGATTAGATGAGTCATCTTAGGTTCCTGGGTGTCAGAGGAAGGATTTTAATGAGTCAGTCAATCAATAAGCCTATGAGTACTTTTGATGCGACAGGCACTGGTGCTTCCGGTCCTCCAGTTCTTGCACCCATGCTCTTTCCTCCACACCATGATGTTGAAATAGCCACTAAAAGGCTGAGGATATCAATATCCCATTGTTCACGCGAGAGGCTTTCTATTTTTCATTTGTAAATTCTAAGCTACGAAATGTTTGTGACACAAATGATAGCCCTGGTGAAGGATAATTTGCTTGGCTAATTGATATTTTCTTTTCATGTTGCCCGTTCACATTCTAGTAATGGTAATGCCTTTCAAAGCTATTTTCTCATTATCTTGAGCTCTGGCAAAACCACAAGTAGACACCACAAACTGAGGATCATGGGAGCTTGGGGGAAAAAAAAACTGGACGAGAGAAATAAAAAGAATAACAATGGACTAAAAATATATTTTTCCTTTGGAGTAGGGGACTTATCTTGTGAGCATGCACAGAGCACTTGACAGATTCCCCTCCCCATGGGGACCTTGGAGAATACTCAGGCATTCTCTCGTCTGTCCCAGGAACTAGTTGATGATGACACAGACTGTGAACTGGTTACAAGGTTCAGTCTCTGGTGGACCTGTAACGGCGAGAATGATGGTTCTCTCAATAAAAGGAAGTTCAGGAAAGGAGGGGATATGGAAAGAAGGAAAACAAAGAAGTTATTTTAATCAGTTGTGTCTGACTCTGTGACCCCAGCATAATGTCTGGTGCATTTATTATTGTTGTTCCATCTTGTCCGGCTCTTTGTGATCCCATTTGGAGTTTTCTTGGAAAAAAAAAGTACTGGAGTGGTTTGCCATTTCCTTCTCCAGCTCATTTTACAAATGGGGAAACTGAGGCAGGTGAGGTTAAGTGACTAGCCCAGGTTCACACAGCTAGTAAGTGTCTGAGGCCAGATTTAAATTCATAAAGATGAGTTTTCCCGATTTGGAGACCAGTGCTCTATACACTGCAGCATCTAGTTGTTGCCATAATCAGGAAGACCTGAGATCAAATCCTGCCTCAGCTATTAAGTACAATGTTAGACAAGTTTCTTTTCTGAGTTTCAGATTCCTCACTGATCATAAAAGGCTGATCATAATAGGACCTAACTTACAGGATTGCTCTGAGAAACAAATATGAATATATACTGTGTGTATGTGCACATATATAAACATGTGTCCACATATAAAGTATTTCGCAAATCTTAAAATAATAATATATGTGTGTGTTGCTATTACTACTATATAAATATCAACTATTACTGATAGCTGATATTCACATAGTACTTTACTATTCAGTGACACCGTATAACCATCAAGAACTCTGTGAAACAGGCAATACCGTAATCGCCTTTTGGCTAAGAATGAAGCTGATTAAATGAGGAAGGGAACAAAAAATTATGGAGAGCTGACTACGTGCTAAGCAACTGACAAATATCTGGCGCTCTCAACCACCCCTTGATGTAGGCGCTACTTATTATTATTTTACATTTGAGGAAACTAAGGCAGAGGGTAAAGAACATGCCTAGGGTCCTACAGCTCGTAAAGGTCTGAGGACTTCTTTGAATTCTGATCTCCCTGACTCCAGGCCCAACACTCTATCCAGGGACCCCCACAGCAGCTTCTGACTTGTCCAAGGTCACACAGCCAGAAAGGTGCACACCCATGTCCTTCCAGCCTCCTTCTTTCCACTTTACCCCATTGCCTTTAATTAAATAATGCAACAGCCTATGTCAGATCAGGAACCAGAGTCAAAGCAATGTGCTTCCACAAAGAAATATTGTTTATTCGTATAGACCAATACTCTAATTTTCACATGGCATGTTGTACTTTGAGACTATCTATTAAAAATCAATCTTTCCAGAGGCCTTCCAGTACCAATACTTGGAGAGGGGATGATAAACATATCTCAACTGCCTACTGAGGAGGCCTCTGAACTAGGGCCTTTATGAAAGTGTCTTTTTTCACTTGCCTTCCAGCAAATTGAGAATCACAGCATTCACTGCTCAGTTAAAAGAAAGCTCATTGAATTTTCCCAAAGCACAAATCAATATACAGAGATATGATAAAATGTCAAGCCATTTCTTTCCACACGTGAACTATTGGAAAGACAAGGTGCTCGGCTACATCCATCCATCCATCCATGTGACATTTTCCTAACAATTCGGCATTTCCAATTCTTACTCAAGTTCCTGGGATTGGACAAGGACCATAGAAGGGTTGGGGGGAGGCATTATGAATGCAGGGGAACATTTCTGGATTTGGAGTCAGGGCCTTTGGGTTTGAGTCCTAGCTCTTCCCATTTACCAGTTATGTGACAATGGGGAATTCATTTAAACTGTCTGGGTCTTAGTTTCCTCATTTGTAAAATGGAAGGGTTGGACCAGATGGCCTCTATATTCTCTTCCAGCTTTAAATACATTATTCCATATGGGTTGTCTCCTCCATTAGAAAGTGAATTCCTTTGAGAGCGGGGATTATCTTACTTTCTCTTTGCTTCTTTGTTGCTCACCAAAGTGCTCCACAAATAATAGTTTTAATTATTAATTCATTTATTTTCTCATCCTTGAAGTCAAAGAAACATGTGCTTGAGAACTTATATAACTTTTTATCTGGGGATGCGATCCTAAGGCAGGGAGAGGAGACTTTTTCTCCCTTACTGAAAAATAAACAAACAAGAGAAAACTAAATCAAGAGCAAAGCTGGAGTCAGAGGAGGAGAGACAGAGAAAAAGAGGAAAGAAATGGAACTCGTTGACTTCTTAATTTAAACAATGGAACCTAGTCTAAGAAATTCATAATATAATAACAAAAGCATATTTGAGTAAAAACAAACATTAACTGCTTGAATGAACTGAATGAACCATGGAGAAGAACTACAGATTGAGCTCTTTAACCAAAATACTAAGGAATAATATCAATATAATATAATATAATACAATATAATATAATATTATATATATATATATACATATACATATACATACACGCCCGCACACACACATAATATAAATATGAAGAAATCACTGACCAGGCAATCATCAACCATAACTAAAAGTGTGTAGGCATTAAGAACAGAATCAATCACCAAAAACAAAACCAAAAATCAGTGACAGTTGTTTCAGTTAAATCAAAGCAATGGGAAGCTAACTTCCTTTATTCTCTTTTCATTCTGGAAACACATCAACATCCAGCTTCCCCACAAATTTTTAATAAAACTGTGAAAGCAAACTCTTGGCTTTATATGACAAGTTAGGAGATTCTGTTTTTATTAATGTAGGGAGATTATAAGGCTGTTTTTGTTTTGTTTTCCCTCATAAGAACACAGAGAAGTAAGGGGATTTTGTTGATGGCAGAGATATATAATAAAAGCAGAAATCTGCACAAGGACATTGGAGAGTGTTGCCTTCTCCTCTTTTCTTATTAATTTCATTTGTATACCAGTTGGGAAAGACTAGGTTTCAGAGCCCTGACTTTCCCACAAGAACCTTGGTCATTCTGGGTAGAATCCATCAATAAATCTTACGACCATAGGATCCCAACCAGAGAAATAATAGGAGTTAAAAAGAATTTTTTAATCCTAAGTCAAATAGTTGGCTTGGTCCTGGGACTTTGAATCAACATCAGTCAGCTAAAAAAAAATAGATTTCATAAAAGGGGCATTCTGCTAATTTCTGCCAGTTCTCTGGCTAGATGTGATGGGTCATAACCCTTAGCTCTCAAGGTACAATCAAAAGAGCACTGGAATTGGAGTTAGAAGAGCTAAGTTCGAATTGTGATTTCCTTAACCACTTTGGGTCAGACATTTCCTCATTTGTAAAAATGAAGTTGATGGACTATATGGCTTTCCAAGGCCCTTTCAAACTCTCAAAACGATGATTCTCCACAAAAAAACAACTACTGACTCCTTGTTTTTAAAGATGTAGAAGGGGTAGAAGGTGAGGACAGGTTAGCAAGAATGAGACTTACAGAGACCTGATGATAAGGATGTCTAGCACAAAGACATGATCCTTAATAGAGGTTTCATGCTTCAGTCAGGTAAGCAGCATGATGACATCACTCAAAGGTATTGACAGGTATGCCAGACACATTGGAGGAGGTAGTTGTAATAGCTCCACAGGTTCTGTACATGTCTCCTCCATTCAATTCAATAAACATTTACTAAGTGCTTACTCTGTCTGGGGAACTGTGCCAAGTGCTCAAGATACAAATAAGGAAAAGAAAGATAATCTTTGTCAGCAAGGAGCTTATAATCAAATGGACGAAAAATAACACACAAAAAGAATCTGAAGAGGGGGTGGAGTGAACCATGAGCTCCCATGGAGTTGAAACCAAGCAGAGCTGCTGCCGGGAAATGGAGTTACCTCCACGTGTGTTCCCTGGGCACACATCCTCTATGCATTATGGCCTTTTGCTCTCCCATGCTGCATTAACCCATGTCACAGTGTATGCCTGGGAGTAATTTTTTTGTCATTGTACTTGCTATGTTGTCTGATTTAAACATTTTATTTTGAATCACCAGGGCCTCTGGCTGGTTCGTAAAAGTTCACATCCGTGGAGTATCATCAGTAATGCTTTTGGATGGATGAGGAACCAAAGAGTGCTTTCAGCCTGATGCAGCGTCCTTGGTGGCACTGTGGGAGGGGGTACCAAGGTATTACACTATGAATAAGCATCACAAGGTTAGATGTGGGCTCGAGATAAAAAGTGTGCTTAAAAAACAGAACCCAGGATGAAGTAAAACAGGATAGTTCTACTTCCATCGATGGGAGTAAAACACTGCTTTAGAACTTTGAAAGAAGAGACTCTAAAAATTGTTTCTTCTACCGTAGCATCAGTTCATGTCATTGAAGGCTTCCCTCTATGAGTTGCTGATAAACTAACCTCAGTTTTATGAGCAGGAAAATTGGATTGAATGGGTTGACAAGGGTGGGGAATCTGTGGCCTTGAGGCGACATGTGGCCTTCTAGGTCCTCAGATGCGCCTTTTGACTAAGTCTAAGTTTTATAGAACAAATCTTTATATTGAGGGGATCTGTTCTGGGAAGTTTGGATTCAGTCAGAGGGCCCCACGTGAAGACCTCGAGGCCACAGGCTCCCCACTCCTGGTGTAGACCAAAGTGGTAAGGCTAATGATAACAATCTCCTGGTCCCAGGAGTCATCTCATTAACTTGGGTCCTCTTCAATCTTTAACTCAGGTCCATCAGGAATGGTATTTAGCTCCTTCAGGCAACTAGACTGACAGTGAAGGGGATGGAATGAGTATTTACATACTGCCCACAATGCATCAGTAACTATGGTAGGGGCTTTTTCTAAACATGTCATTTGATCCTTGAAACAACCCTGAGAGTCAGTGTTGTTATTATTATACCCATTTTGCAACTGAGGAAACTGAAGAAAAATAGGGGTGAAGTGACTTGCCCAGGGTCACACAGCCAGTAAATACCTGAGACCAGATTTTAATTAAGGTCTTTCTGACTCCAATTCCAGAACCAGTACATTATCCACAACAGTCACCTAGCAGCCTCCAATGGGTATGAATATTTGATGTTACTATTATAGGGCTCTAGAAATAAGGAAGGGAAAGAGAAGGGAAGGAAAAGAGAAAGGGAAGAAGGGAGGAGAAGGAAGTAGAGAGGAAGAGAAAGAGGAAGGGAACAGGAAGAGGAAGAAGGGGGAAGGACGAGGGGAAAGGGAAAGGGAAGGAAAGGAAGGAGGAAGAAGAAGGGGGAAAGGAAGGAAGGAAGGGAAAGGGAAGGGGAAGATTCTAATACGTAGAAGACTCAACATATACATGTGAATGTTAGCCAAAGGGGTATTTTGGTTTAGAAAGGTAGAGGAATAGTGAGTAGACCCAGAGTTAGAATGACAGAAATGATTCTTTTATGTTTCAAGAACTAGAAAGGGGGATAGAGACAGGTACATCTGCAGAGGGAGGGCAACTGGGGAGAAAATGGCCCTGATGGCAGTATGGCTGAATCTGGCCTAAACATATTAGGGAACTGAGGTAATCATCCATCATGAAAGCAGGGTCCCATGGTGGGAGCTTCCAGTGCTGAAAGACTAAAGCCATTCAGTATAGCTACAAGAGACAGAAAGGAAAAACTGAAGAGCATTGGGAGGGAAATGAGGCAGCTAAATTTCACAATGGGGAGAAAGCTGGACTTGGTGCCTTGGAGACACTTTCTACCTGTCTGAGGGCAAGTCATTTATCCCCTCTTATCTTAATTTCTTCACTTCTAAAAGGCGACAGGAATAGCATCTACTTCACAACAATTCATGTTTTAAGGACCAAATGAGACAATAAAAGTCAGGAGTTCTGCAAAAGTTTAAGGTGCTATATAAATTCCAGAAGTAAGGAGAAGGGGGACGAGGAATATCCTTGAACTCGGGAAGGGAAGGGATATTTAGGAAGGAGAAAGTCAAAGGCAATGGCAAAGACATTAGAGAAGTGTGGATGGAGCCTAAGAAAAGTTCTTTTAATTAGATAATAAGGAAGCTAATGGTGTCCTTTTCAGTGACAATTTCAGTAAAAAGCTGGGGAGAGAAGCCATGTCATAAGCAGCAGAGGAGTGAGTAGGTGGTATGAAAAAAGTTGAAATACAAAGCAAAAACTTCTTCAGGAAATGTCAGAGAAAGAGAGAAGAGGAATGGAATGATGACATGGTAAAATGAAAAAGTCAAGCTGGACTCCTGACTGAGACCAGAAGCAGAGAAAATGATGCCAGAAGAGAGAATTGATGAAGATGGGTCAATCGGTCAATCAACAAACATTTATTAAGTGCTTACTGTATGCTGATCAGCTAGGTGGTGCAATGGATAAAGTGCTGTACCTGGAGTCAGTTCAAATCCAGTCTCTAACACTTGCTATCTTTGTGACCCTGGGCAAGTCACTTAACTCTCTCTGCCTCAGCATCCTCATCTGTAAAACGAGCTGGAGAAGGAAATGGCAAAATACTCCAGGATCTTTGCCAAGAAAACTCTAAATGGAGTCATATAGAGGCAGACACAACTGAAACTGAAGAAGAAGAGTTTTTAGTAATAAAGAACTCTAGGTACTATATTAAATATCAATGAGTGAACAACAACAAATGTTCTGTGTGTTGTTCCCAGGCCTGGGGACATAACGGACTTGGGATCACGATGACCTGGCTTCATCCCTCACCTCAGACACTGAAGAGCTGAATGATCCTGGGAGAATTATATATCTTTACTCAACAGGGATTGTGATCAATGCCCTTTAAATTCTAAATTCTAAAGTTCTAAATCCCCTACAGAATAGATAGAAGGTAACCTCAGAGGAGAAGGAACTAACAACCAGAGAGCCTGGGAAAGACCTCCTGAAGGAGGTGAGGGGAATAGGCATTCTAGGCGAGAGACAGCCAATGTAAAAGCAGGGAGACAAAAGATGGGATACAGTTTTCAGGAACAAAAAGTAGACCAGTGCAAAAGAATCACAGAATGGATGGGAAAATCCATGTTAAAAAGATGGGCAAGGTAGGAGGGAGTCAGGTTAAGAAAACCTTTAAAGGCCAGAGATTAGAAGTCAAGGATATAGGTAGAGGGAGTAGTCTTGCCAAAGGCAAAGAGAACCTTACCCTTTGAAACAGGATGGAAGAAGATACTTTGGTGAAGATTCTGAAATGTCCTTAAACATGGAGAAGGGTGAAAGGCCAGAGTTTCTCTTCTTTCAGTGAATAAAAGCGTGGGTCATTAGTTCTGGATGTTGGAGGCTGTTCCATGTAGTTTGGAAGTAAAAGATCCAAAGAGAAAAGGTTTCTCTCTTTCCTTACTTCTGTTTTCCTTCCCTCCTTCCTTCTTTCCTTCCTTCCTTCCTGTCAAATTATAAATCTTACTCCCAAAGCAGGCTGCCAACCTCTTTACAATTTATAGCCTTTAAAAAGTTACCTAGGGTCAACGAGAGGTTAAGTAACTTGCCCAGAGTTAAACAGTCAATTTGTGGCAAAGTTGAGACTTGAACTCAGATCCCCCTGGTACAGAGACCAAGTCTCTCTATACATCAGAACTTGATGCCTCTGAAGGAGAAAGGCAGTGCTTTGGCAATGGAGCACATATTAAGATGTCATTCATTAATTCATAATGTCATTCATTACCTGAATGAGCCAGTCATACCAATTCAGGGAGAGAAGGAGGGAGGACAAGGAAGGTTTGGGTGAGGTCCCAAGAACCAGGCTGAGCAAGCATTTTAAAAATACTTTTTCTTTGGAAAAATGTCACCTGGCCCCACCCCTCAAACACCCTGCCCTTTTTAAATACTGACTCCAGTCTGCTTTCCCTTTGTTTATAGCAAGAGAAACCTTTTGGAAACCTCCATAGATTCGCAGTTTTGCTTCAGGAACAGAAGTTGTGAGACTGAATTCCCATCCCACAGTGGTCCCAGGGGAGAAGCCTAAGCAAAGCAGATGGGCCAGTCCCTAGGGGCCAAAGAGTCCAAAAGAGGGAGCCAGCCTGAGAGGAGAAAAGTACTCAGTGAATGGAGGGCCTGGCCCCTCAGAATCTGTATTCATAAAACGAAAGATGCTCTGAAAGGTTTTAAGTTCAAACATTTTAAACCCAGCCATTTTGGAGTCGTAAGGGGCTTGAGCACAGTCTCAAGTTTTCACCAAGTATTGATGGATTCATGGACTGTTAGAGCTGGAAAGTAGACCTTGATTTGAAAAAAAAAAAGCCATTTTATAGTAAATCAGAAATTGAAGAAATTAGAAAAGGTAAAAATGGGCCTGTTTTAATTTTTCAGACATAAAGCATTCTAAATAAAGGAATTTAACTTGGACATTCACAGAGTCTAACACCAATAATGTTCAAATGGAGGGTGTACTATTCATCTATGGTATATTGGAAAGAACACTGGGTATACAGACCAAGAACCTAGGTCTTAATCCCCGGAAGGCTATTTTCTATTTCTGCAGGAGTAGACAGAACACTGGTCTTGCAATCAAAAGACCTAGATTTGAATCCTGGCTCTGCCACATATCTGTGTGGCTCAGGGCAAATCTCTTTACTTCTATGAGTCTAGGTTTCCTCAGCTGTAAAATGAAGGAGTTTAACTAGATGGTTTCTAAGGTCCCTTCAAACCCTCCATCTATTTTCCTATGGTATTTCAGTAGAAAGTAAGTTCTTTGAAGGCAGAGAATGTATGACATTGTTATCTGTATCGCAGTGTTTGGTACATGGTATGTATTTAATGAAATGCTGTCCATTGACTGGTATAAACAAGTTACTTGCCCCATCTGGGTCTATCAATTTCTCTCTCTCTCTCTCTCTTTTTCTCTTTCCTCTTTTTTTTTTTTTTGAGGCATTTAGGTTTAAGTGACTCACAGAGTCACAGAGTTTAGTAAGCATCTGAAGCCAAATTTGAACTCAGGTTCACCTGACGTCAGCCGCTTTCCTGCTCCTATTTCTTCATTTGTAAAGAGACAGAATTGGATTAAATGATCTCCAAGGTCTCTTTCTAGCTTTATATCCTACAATCTCAGATTCAAAAATGAACTGTCTTTTTTACTTAAAAGCATTCTGGTACCTGTAAAAACATCCTTGATTCAAAAGTCTCTTTAGCATTTGCTGGGTGATTTTTTCGTCTTTATTTTTTGTTTGTTCTCCCTACTCAAGGGTTTTTCATCACGTACAATCTCTTGAAGATCACAAATCTGGAAAGGATCATTTAAAATTCTAACCTTTATAAACACATGACCTGTTTTTGCTCACAAACATTTACACACCTTCTTAAAACTGTTTGCTTCAGTGACATATAATATGTAATGTTTAGTGACAACACAAACATGCTTTTCTGAAGAGAAATAATCTAGAGTTGCCACCTCCTTAGTTTCAAGGTAGTTATTGAATGTTCGGAATAGTTTTTATTTAAGTAGATGAAAAGACAACCCATAACCAACCAAAGCTCTTCCCATGTAGCACACTGCCTTCCTTTTAGCCCACATGTAAAGGTATGCTAGTAGAGATGGAGCTATGTGAAGCCTCCAACAGCCACTGATCACTATGAGGGCAGTGAGGATGGGGCAGAAATACAGGAGAACCTCAGAGGATGACACAAGACATTGTAGGTGATGGGGACAGCAATATGTGTTCCAGGTTGGCTAGGCTCTAGGATTATGTTATCATTAGCCCCAGAGCTAGAGAAAACCTACTCCTCACCTTTAAGACTTTTCTATTTGCTTCAGTGAACTAATCTGGGAGAAAGGAATTAGAAGGTTGGTCTTAAGAAAAGAAAGAAAGTCTCTCTCTTTCCTTTAGGAAACATAGGAAGTTTTCTTAGCAAGAAGGTGGAGGCAGATGATGACAATAACTGAGAATTGAGGTGACTGACCTGGAAAGCTGGATCTGAACTATGAATCTACCAAGTTTGGTCTTTGGGAAGACTGAGAAAGTCATCCAGTGTTATGGATATCAGGAAGGGTTGAATTTCAGGGACAGAAAGCCAGCAGCTGATGCCAATAGCTTTGAGGAGTGCACCTACCTTTCTCCTACTCTGGGGCTAATTATAACACTCAATTCATTGATGTAAAGGTATGAAAAAATGTTCATGTTTGAAAAAAGTTCCTTCAATCTCCCATAAAATCACTGATAAGAAAACTACTTCTGCTAAGACAAATTCGGTTTAAATAAAGGAATAGACACCTACAGAAACAAGTTTTACATTGAAGTTTTTAAGGTTATCAAAGGAATGGATTAGCAGCAGGAATTGAAATCATGCTTTGCAAGGACATTACTATTCATTGCGATGGATTTAATGCAATGTCAGTATTGTATGTCAAACCACACATAACACAAGAGATAGGCAAAGGATGTCACATTATTAATTAACATTTCAGCATTGTACACTTTAAAACAAATCAAAAGGAAAAATGATATTGCTGGCTTGGATTTTTTTTTCCCTAAAATACCATTGGATTATGACTATCTGGATACTTTAAAGGACAATTTTCTCTAAATAAATAAAGTCACATTTTAAAGCTCTGTTTTTTTTCTTCTATAAATGTAGCTCAATAAAAATGTATTGCATAGATCCCTCCATCTAGCCTTCTCATCAATGTGTGTGTGTATTTTTGTGTGTGTAAACTACCCCACTCTAGAGCCTTTATCGAACTTCATAAAGCAGAGATTATTTTTTTCCAGCCAGAAGATAGAATCTTTTTTAAAACCCACCAAGCAACATTATGATGAATGCTTAACCAGAGGCATTATGTTCTAAGTTATTTTTTTTTTATCCATATTCTTGGTCTCACACATATTTGAAAATTTCACTAAATAGATATACAATAACTCTGGGGATCCTGAAGCCATAGTCATCAATAAGCCAGGGACATTATGCTCAGATAATATAACCATGTACAATGTTAATTCAGAAACCAACTGAATCCTAGAACATAAAAATGGTAAAAATCACTTATTAAGTGCCTACTGTGTGCCAGCAACTGATAGGTACCAAAGATACAAATACAAAAGTGAGATAGTTCTGCCTCTCAAGAAGCTTAGATTCTAATAAGGGCAAACACATGGGAAAGGAGGCAGGCAACTGTCCCCACTTTTCCAGATGTAATGGAGTTTTACTGACACATATTTATAGAACAGGGCTAGCTAATATTTCCAAAGTACTTCAACTGCAATTCATTTAATAAGACTTTGTTAAGCATCTGTAGCAGATGCATTATGGAGACAAAAATGAGGCTGTTCCTAATGTGAAGGAGACTTAAAATTGCTACCAGCACTTTAAGATGCACAGTGGACTTTCTTCTCAACACGTTTTTGGAGCAGTACAGGTACTAGAAGTAATAACATTTCAATTATATGCAAATATTCAAAAAATCTTTGTACTGGAATATTTGGTTTCAGGAGCATGGAGAATTCCTGATGTGAAAATTCCTTCCACTGATGCAGATTGCAACCTTTCTGTGACGTACTAGGTCATAGGCTCATTTTTGTGGCTGTTCAGGTGTTTTTTGTCCTGTCTGACTCTTTGTGACCCTACTTGGAGTTTTCTTGGCAAAAATACTGGAGTAGTTTGCCATTTCCTTTTCCAGCTCATTTTATAGAAGAAGAAACTGAGGCAAAGAGAGTTAAATGACTTGCCCAGGGTCACACAAGTAGAGCATGTCTGAGTCCAGACTTGAACTCAGGGAGAGGTCTTCCTGACTCTGGGCCCAGCACTTGATCCACTGTATTCCTTATTGCCCCTCAATCAGTCAAAGGGCTGTGAATTTTGAGCTGGAACAGCCCTTAGACAAGGGTATCTAGTCCAAACTCCTCATTTCACAGATGAAGAAACTGAGAAAGGCCACTTCCTAGAGAACTGAGCTGCAAAGAAAAAACTTAAGACAGTTGTTCAGGCTCACACATTCCACTTTCACAGAGAAGATAACTAGTATTTTAAGGTGCACTGAATTTCAGGTGCGGGAGGCAAGTTGCTCAAGGTCACAAAGGGTGCTGGAGCAGGATTTGAACCTCCAGTAATTCTCCTCACTCTAAGCTCAGCACTGCTTCCACGACCCCACAGCCCATCGGGCTGTCATGGCTGACCTATACTCAGACTCAGTTCCCTGCATGTTTGCAGGATGTTTATAAAGTCCCCAGTCAGAGATTCCATAGATATTTGGGCCAGGGGACTGTGCCTGCGAAAAACAAAACAACAAACAACCACAAGGGAAAGCAGACCAAAGCATCAGCAACAAAACCTTCTGTATCACACGAGCGTCTTCCCACTGAAACTGCCCTTACTGGTCTGGCAAATACTTTACAC
>CM053580.1:30327884-30369604 GCA_028627135.1 Pseudochirops cupreus
GTATTGCTGGGTCAAAGGGTATGCAATTATTTATAGCCCTTTGGGCATAGTTCCAGATTGCTCTCCAGAATGGTTGTATCAATTCACAGCTCCACCAGCAATGCATTAGTGTTCCAATTTTTCCACATCGTCTCCAGCATTTGTCATTTTCCTGTTTTGTCATCTTAGCCAATCTGACTGGTGAGATGTGGTACCTCAAAGTTGTTTTGATTTGCATTTCTCGAATCAATAGTGATTTAGAGCATTTTTCCATATGCTTAAAGATATCTTTAATTTCTGCCTCAGAAAATTGCCTGTTCATATCCTTTGCCCATTTATCAATTGCGGAATGACTTGTATTCTTGTAAATTTGACTTAATTCCCTGTAAATTTTGGAAATGAGGCCTTTATCAGATTATTTCCTTACAGGACCATTGGCAGGACTTTACTTTTAAGAGGCCTCTGACAAATATAAAAGGTAAATAAAATAAAGGTCTCAACTGTAGGCTAGGTATCTCAGAGGAGAAATGCACCCAGATACCCCAGGGTCATTACAATCCTGCTAACTAGACAAGTTCTTCCCAGACTATCATAAAGAACAAATTAGAAGCAGTTCAATTTAGTAAACAGTTTTAAAAGGCCTACTATGGGTAAAGCACAATGCTAGATACTGGGAGTGTAAACTTGCAATAATCTCTGTCCTCAAAGAATTTGCAGTCTGCTGGGACAGGGAATGATGTTGGTGTCTGCAGTGTGGCTACGAATACTAACACAAGTACTGCACAAGAGAGTGGTAGTAATTGGGGAATTGGAAAAATCTTAATATATGAAGGGAAATCTTAGTTTAGTTCTGAGTAAAGAAAAAAGATGCAGTCTAGTAAAGGAGGCTGCTTATACAAATGCAGAGGGCAGAAAATCAAGAGCCTGGTGAGTGTATCAGTTTTGCTGAAATACAGAGACCAGGAAGGAGAAGAATAAAATGAAATAGGATAAAAAAGCTGCAGGGGTCTTTAAAAAAAGGCGAAGGGGTTTGGAATCAGGAGCACTAAATTTTTTTGAATAGAGGAGTGATATGGCAGTAGGATGTTACACTGGGATGAGGCTACTATTACTAGATATTAAAAATATTATGAAAATTAATGGCTAAAATTTATATGACATTTTAAAAATTTCATCTCATTTGCTTCTCACAAGATCCTTGGGAGATAGGTACTATTATTACCGCTACTTTACAGATGAGGTAACTGAGACAAAAGGGCACCCAGGTGGCTAGTGGACAAATATTCAGACCCGGAACCTAAAAGACTCATCTTTCTGAGTTCCATCCAGCCTCAGTCACTTACCAGTTGTGTGACCCTGGGCAAGTCACCTAACCCTGTTTGCTTTAGTTTCTTCATCTGTAAGATGTGCTAGAGAAAGAAATGGCAAACCACTCCGTTACCTTTGCCAAGAAAACCTCAAATAGGGTCATGAAGAGTGGACATAACTGAACAGGGAAAAAACCTGAAGCAGGAGGAGATTAAGTGAGTTGCCTAGGGTCACACAGCTAATAAGTATCTGAGGCTGGATTTGAATTCAAGTCTTCCTGACTCCAGGCCCCATCACTCTTTCCACTCTACAACCCAATGGTCTGAGAAATTGAGAAGCAGCAAAGGGGACCAAAGGCTCGTTGATTAGATAAGAATTCAAGTCTGGGAAATTCATTAAAAAGGCATCAGTGAGTTAAAGCACCATATGATAACTAGTGACCATAATTATAACCCTGGACTGGAAACTAATTGAAAAAAAAAGATCCATCTGATTGTTCTTCACATCTACCTCAATATTTAGACATGCCCCATTTGGGGAGGCATTTAATAAATGTTGATTTAGCCAAATGAAAAACCCTGGGTCATACAAAGCAACTATGTAGTCATTAATCTGTTAGAGTTAGAAGATAGCTTGAGTCATCTCGTCAACCCCCTCCTTTTACAGATTAGTAAACTGAGGCCAACAAAGGCAAAACGACTTGTTCACATTGCTGCCATAGAACAACAGGATGAGCATGGCGTTCTATTTTCCAATATAAAACTCTGATTAATATGGCACTGAAGAATGCTTTACATTTCAAAATACCCCAACAAGAATTAAGTACCTGCTGTATGACTAGCACTGTGCTTGACAGTAGAGATGCAACAGACAAAACCAAAAAAAGGTCCTTGCCTCTGTAATTCCAACATTCGACTGGCAGGCCTCAGTATAAATCCTAATAAAGAAACAAATGAACAAATATTAAATGCAGCAGCGTTTCAGCAGGTAGGGGAGTATTAACTATTGAAGAAGTTAAAAAAGGCCTTTTAACCATTCATAAGATGAAAAACATTTTGTCCCTTAAAGGGTAAAAGATCCATGTTTATGGAACATGCCAGTCCCATTAAAGCTGGGCACATGAGCCATTACGCTGTGTTCTCATCCATTGCATGGAATCAACTTCCCTTGATCTCAAATCCAGCTTGGCAGGGATGTCTGAAAATTCTCGTTTGACAGGAAAATTTTAAAAATTTTGAGAGTTCTAGGCCACCTAGCACACACAGGATGTTCTGTTTTATTTTTTTCAGGGAAATTATGGAAATATAGTGTCTTAGGAAGTCATCATCCTAGTGTAAAGATTGGTGAAGCAGAAATGAGATCATTGTCTCAAAAAGGTTCTTGGGCTGAACCTGGAATTTCATTGGTGTAGGCAAGCCTCAGTGAGGAAACTCACTTTACCAATGGGCATGTCTTTCCCTAGAGCACAGAGATGATGATGATGATGATGATGATGATGATGATGATGTGTTGCCATCTCTAACATTTGATGTTTAGAAGATCTTTGAGAAGTATTCGCTCATGTTCTTTAAAACACAAGAACTATATATACACACCCTACACAATTCCATTATCTCTGTGTAGCTGATTCTCAGATCTATTTCTGAAGCCGTTATCTCCAGTCTAGAATGTCCAACTTCCCATGGGATATCTCAAATTGGATAAAATTCAACATGTCCAAAAACAAATTTAGCTCTCTCCCCAAATTCTCTCTTCTTCTTTAATCCCTTGTAACTGTTGAGGCCACCACCCTCCTCTCAATCACCCAGGTTCGCCACCTTAGTGTCATCCTTGACTCCTTTCTCTTCAACTCGTTGCCAAGTTCTATCAGTTCTGCGCTTGCAGCACCTCTCATTCATGTTTCATTCTCTCCTCTAGCGTTTCTATCACATATGTTGATACCCTCATCATCTCATGCATGGATTATTACAATAGTCTGTTAGTTGGTTTCTATGACCTAAGTGCCTCCCATTTTTACCCACCTCCCCACTTAGCTATCAGAGTGATTGTTCCTCAGATGTTGGTCTGATCATGTTATCTGCATAATCGGTAAACTCCAGTGATTCCCTGTTACCTCCAGAATAAATATAACACCATTATTTGGCTTTTAAAGCCTATGGCTCCTTCTGAACTTTCCAGTCTTCTAACATAGCCTATGTATTCCTCAGTCCAATGACACTGACACCTTTGTTAAGCTATCTCTTGAGTGAATTTTCACTGTCTTCAATGGCTGGAATTATCTGTTTTTGTCTCTTCTTCCCAGTTTTCTTGGCTTCTTTTGGCTCTTAGCTAAAAATCTTACCTTCTGCAAAAATATTCTCCTCATTTCCCATAATTCTAGTGACTTCCTTCCAATTTAGCCTATAAATAACTTGTTTATACTTAGTTTTTTTACATGTTATCTCTTCCATTAGACTGTAAACTCCTTGAGAGCCGGGAATGTTTTTACTTTTATTTGTATACTCATTGTTTGGCACAGTGTCTTGCAAATAGCATGGAGCAGATTTTTGTTATTGGTGCCTTCGTGCACACACAAACGCACACAAATACAAGTAAGTATGCACATACACGTCCATATTCCTGTCCTGCCTGACTTGGACTCCTCAAAGACATTCCATTTCAAGTGCACAATTCCACATCTTAAATTCATTGAATATGAAGACTCACGAGTGACAAATATTTAAGTATTTGTAATTTAGCCCATTGACATAATAAATATGTGGAGGGGGCAAGGCATAAAGAAAATAATAGGAAAAAATAATTATCATGTTACAGAACTCTGGCAGGACAAATAACTTACTGATTTGTAATACCATAGACACCATCTGTGATGAAATTCTTCTGAATCTACACCCTTTTGCTAAATAACAAATGACTATAAATTCCAACCCTTGTCATATATTGGGTGTGAGTATGTGTGTTTTAAACTCAGTCATGTGGGTGTTTTCGGAATCTGAAGGTCTTTGCTTTAAATCTGAATTGAGACAAAATATAAAAAAGATGAAAGATGCAAGTCTGTAGTAAAGCCCCTGGACCTTTCAGGTGGGGAAGTGAGAATGCTGTTAACTGATTAGATCTATAGTAGTGACTAGCCAGCACTTAGCAGGAGACATGAGGGATGGTCTAATTTACTTTAAGAAGATAAAGCATAGAAGGCACTTGATCATGGGGATGTAGAAGGCAGTGATCCATCTTGAAGTAAGAGAAGCAAGAAATCATTTCTCATTTTTTTTAATGTGGGTAATTATTTAAGTACTCTAAGTTAGCCTAACTATCATTTCCCTCAAAAAAAAAAAAGATCCCAAGTGACTTTAAATAATTAATGGCCCCAGTCACCAAGGTATGATAGTTACCAAGTATATAGTGCCTTTGGAGTTAAGGCATCTTTAAGTTAGAACCATGAACTAGATTATTGATTTTTTTTCTCGGCATGAATGATGGCGGACAGTGAACCAAAGACAAACATTTGTATTACTGACACATGTATTTCAGTGGATTAACTTCTGAGTCATTATTATTTATCCAGCTTAATTAAGGGCCACCCAGCAGGAGTTTGAGGGATTTCAGAACAATGATTATGATTCAGTAATGACTCCCCAGTGTATCAGACTTTCTGAGGAAGTTTCTTTTTCTTTTTCTTTTTTTGATCCTGTGGCCATGAGAGAGGAGATACGGAGGGATTAAGATATACTCTTTGAGCACCTTCAGGACTGGGACTGTATTTTGTATTGTTTTTTATCAGTATGACTTAGTACCAGGGCCTCACACATAGTGAGGCCTTATCCATCATGACACCCAACAGCTGCATGGTTTTTTTTTCCTATTAAAATAAAAGAGCACACAGACACACCCACATATACATACACACACTAAGACATGAACACATAGAGACATACACGTGTACATATGATCACACAGAGACACACAGACACACACAGAGACACACATACACAATGACCTTTAAGTAGAAGAGGTATAGTGAATAAAGGATCAGTTGTGGAGTCAGGGACACAGGAGTTCAAAGTTTACTCCTGTTTCTGGTTTACCTTTGGTAAATCACTTAATCTCTTGGTTCTCCAGAAAACTCTCTAAAAAAATGTAATATGCAGAGTAGGTGCTTTTCTGCATTGGTAAAAGGAGTTCCCCAACCAGTGAAATCACAACTCTGTTCCAATGACACTAGTTGTAAAAATTCTTTCCCAATTTCCCACTTCCCTCTTAATCTTGGTTACATTGGCTTTGTTTGTACAGGAGGGTAATGAAAATATTACCTAGACCATGTCAGATTTAAATGGAGGTTCTGGGAAGAGCCATCCAATCAGAGTGAGAGGGCACAAGGGTAGAAGGTACTTCCAGTGTGTGCATTCTAAGGTTGGAGTGAGCTTCTAGGATGAAAAGATTTCTGTAATATAGTGGAGAAAGTCTGGAATGTTTACTGTAGAGGAATGAAGATAAGGGTAGGGGGAAAGTCCATTATCAAAGAAGGGATGCAAAGGATCATAGAAGATAAAATGGATGATTTTGGTCACCTAAATTTTTAATAAGTTTTTGCACAAACAAATTTAATGTGCCTAAGACTAAAAGGAAAATAATTAACTAGAGAAAATATCTTTGCAAGTTTATCTGATAAGTCTCATTTCCAAGATATATCGGGAACTGTTTCAGATTATAAGAGCCATTCCCCAATTGATAAATGTTCTAAGAATATTAACAGCAAGTTTTTAAGGGAAGAGGCTGGGCTATGTATATGGAAAAGAACTGCTCTAAATACCTATAGAGAAATTAAAATTAAAGCAATTCAAACAAATCAAACAATTCAAACAATCAAACAACTCATCAGATTGGTAAAAATGACCCCTAGAAGAAAATGACAAATGTTGGAAAGGCTGTGGGAAAACAGTCACATAATGATACAGTGTTGGTGGAGCCATTTTGGAAAGCAGTTTGGACTTATGCACAAAAAGTTTCTAAACAGTACATGTTTTTGATCCACTTAAGCCTTCAAGACGTGTGTCACTGCCTATTCCTTAACCAACAGCTCCCTAGGCTTGATATCCCTGAAGAGGAGAAATCAGAAGGAAGAGAGAAATGCCTCTGCCTCATAACTGCCTGTCAGATCTCTTCTGTGTCAGCATCAGTCATTGTTTCCTTAGCCATGGTCCATTTGGTTTGCAGAAACGATTTTGCAACTTGACAATCTTCCATGTCATCCAACTGTTCAAATACAAAAAGGAAACTGGCCATCCTTTCCTTTTAATTTTGCCATCTCCATCTGGAGAGTTTGCAGATGGACAAGTGTCTAAACATGTTTGTAGTTTAAACATCCACGAATGGTAGCCCTGCATTAACGTCTTCTATCACTCCCCCTTTACCAATGGTTCTCTTATAATTGAGACAAAATGACACATGCCTGAACTAATTTCTCTATTAATTTGGTATTGTGTCTTCCTGTTGCTGGCTTTGTGGAAGGCTCTCCCACTTGGCAGGCTACTCTTTAGGTTCAAACAGGAAAGCCAGCCCTCATTTCCACCCACAGGGTGTGCTTGGCAGCTGCAGGACCAGATGCTGCACTGCTGGATACTCTCTCTGATTTGAGTCTAGGGACTTGGTCAGACTGCTTTGGAAATATTTAATTTATCCAGATGCCTCAGTCTTTCAACTTGATGCCTGCTCTGATGAATTTGTGCTATTCCTCTATGTTAGGATATCCTAGCATGCTCAAACACTTCTTGAGGTCCATAAATTAATATGTTGAATTCTAAATAAGGATCTTTTTTCTAGCTTGTGTTTATTTGGTGAGAATATTTCTAATCCTCCAATTAGTTTGTATGCTCATCTATTTGGGGACCTCCTCCAGCAGGGCATATCACAAGCCATCCATGTCTGCTCATCTCTGTGACTCTTCTGTGTAGTTCCATAAATCATTTTTGAGGAGGGTGGTCTACTTAATGTGCTGGGGGACCTTCATATCAGTCTCTTGAACTTGCAGGAATGTAGACAGAGGAGGCCATCAAAGATTCAAGTGACCATAGATTTAGAATTGAAACAGATCCTCACTTGTATCTATTCCAATGCCTTCATATTACAAATGAAAGCTCATGAGGTTAAGTACCTTAGATCACACAGATAAAGAGAGAAGTGAGATTGGAACCCAGATACTTTGACTACAGATAACCAGTCTATTTCCCCTAATTAACAAGTATTTTCCTTCCTCCCTTCCTCCCTCCCTTCCTTCCTTCTTACCTTCCTTCTTTCTTTCCTTCCTTTCTCCTTCCTCCATCTTTCCCTCCTTCCTTCTTTTATTCCTTCCTTCCTCCTTCCCTTCCTTTCTCCCTCCCTCCTTTGTTCCTTCTCTCCTTTCTCCCCTCCCTCTCTCTCTTTCTCCTTCCTCCTCTCTTCTTCTTTCTTCTCACCACTTCAGCATAATCCCTATTTTGTATTCTATTTTGTCTTGTTCGTGTCCACCATCCACCTCCTCCTTGCCCCTTTGGCTGATCCTCATTTTTAATTCTGCAGAGTCTGTGGTGTTGCATGACTCCCTGACCTATAATATCATCTGAAGAATATTAGCATTAAACAGATGGGCCTTTGCTTCTGGGGGAAGTTTCGGGTTATTAAAAGGTGTTTAAAAAGAACTCTGATATTGTAGAGACAATCCAGCCTGTTTTCTTACTCCTGATCGTTCCCAGCTTGACCTAGCTCACTGTCCATTTGCAGTATCTCAACATATTTTCATGGATGGGCTCTATGCCTTATCCACCCAATAGAGTGTTGTAGTCTATACTGTTGCTCTCCAAACATTTTTCATTGCATACTCCTATCTTTTTCAAAAGTGTATTATCTCATATATATTTACTTACATATACATATACACATATATACTTTTGTCTGTCAGTATATAAGCATTCATTAAGTACTTTCTACGGACCAGGTATAGTGCTAAGGGTCAGCTAGGTGTTGCAGTGGATAGAATGCTGGACCTGGAGTCAAAGACTCATTTTCCTGAGTTCAAATCTGGCCTCAGACATTTACTAGCTGTGTGACCCTGGGCAAGTCACTTAACCCTATTTGCTTCAATTCCCCTCTCTGTAAAATCAGCTGGAGAAGAAAATGGCAAACCACTCCAATATCATTGCCCAGAAAACCCAAATGAGGTTATGGGAAAGTCAAACCAGATTGAAACAACAGAACAAATGGTTCTGAGTACTAAAGATACATTCCCCCCCCCCCAAAAAATAGACAAAGTCCAGACCCTAAGGGTGTCAAAGTCTAATGAGGAAGACAATGTGAAAACAATTATGAACAAACAAACTTTATACTACAGTGTGACTCACTCTTGTCAAACCCCAAACAGAAACAGGGCAGGGTGCTTATTCCCCAGTCACTGCCATGGAGAATTGAACCCATCCTGTGAGGGCTCCTGTTGTAGGCACAAAATGATGGGGTGGAAAGGAGAGCTGGGAGAGTTTATTCTGGGAGTGTTTGAGACGGGAAGGAGGTGCTTTTGCCAATGGCACCTGCCTGTCTGTTGCTCTGGGTGCTGAGTAGTGGTTCTGCTCTAAATGCTTGTTGACCAACAGCTCTCTGGGGCTGTTTGCTGTGGCAGAAGAGGGGAGATTATGAACGTGCAGAGCAGCTGGAGGTGGGGTGAGAGGAGCATCAGAGGATACTGGGTGAACATGAGGTATAGTTGTATTGAAGATAAGCCCAGTGTTTGACTATTGCATAGCAGCGTGGGGATCAACCCATCTCTTCACCAACTGACTACTTGATTCCATGCCTCCATTTAGATCATAGCCAGCTCCCAGGTGGGCACAGATTGCTGACAATAATAACGGTCATGACAATCATAATAGCTAGCATTTATAAGTACTTCCTGTGTACTAGGCACTGTGCAAAGATCTCTACAGATGTTATCACATCTGACATTGCAACAACTCTGGGAGGTCAGTTCTGTTACTCTTCATTTTATAGTTCAGGAAAATGAGGCGAACAAAAGGTAAGTGACTTAACCAGGGTCACACAGCTTGTACTCATATTTTCCTGACTCCAGGCCCAGAATTCCATCTATGTCATCTAATTGATACAAATCATAGTAATTCTTTTTTTAAATTATTCTTTATTTACTTGTTTATTTTTTTTCCTTAGTAGATAGTTAAACCAGAGATACTATGGATCTCATGTAGATGATGTTTTGCCATTATGAGACTTATGTTCATAAAATGCTCCAAGATCATCCAATGAAAAGCTGTTTTGGAATTTATTACTAAAATCACAACAATGTGTAGGGTAGATAATTCAAATTTTATTATTCTCCTTTGATAGTTGAGAGAATTCATCCTTAGCAAGGAGTGCCTCCTTGCCCAAGATCAGACTTTGTACCACAGTGACACATGACTTCTATTCTCTATCCCTGCCCTGCTCACTCTCTTCTCTTTTCGACTAGGAGTTAACTGTCTTGATTTATTTCCAAAATATACCCAAGTCTAGGAATTGAGATTTTGACTTGGCTGGATGGCCAAGAGTAAAAGACCAAGGATCTTAGGATGGAGAATTAGAAGGAACATGAGGAATCATTGAACTTAATGTTCAGTGTCTGAACTTAAATGTTCAAGAAGAATGACTTGTTAGAACCTCAAAGGTGAGGAACCTCCCTGTGGTCACACAACATACACACTGAAAGGCAAGACATGGTGGAAAAAAAAAAACAAACATTTAACTCAATCCAAATAGAAATATTTATTTATTCATTCAGTGTTTTGTTGCAAAACAACTCAATTCAGCAAACATATATAGGGTACCTACTATGTATGAGGTATTGTGGTAGACCTTCCTTGAGAAGGATTAGATGCATATCTAATGCAAAGTGTATCTTCCCTTGCCTAGTGTCTTGGTTTTCTTTCCACGAGTCTGGAAAATGCATCCTGTGAAGTGGTTGCATGTATTCAAATTCATACCATATGAAGTCATAATTATGTCAGATATGGTCCTTGATTGGGTACAGCCTCATGGAAATACACCATGTGTATTTGACTAGTACCAACAGTTCATAAGATTAATTATTCACACTAATCCACACCTATCTGTTTTTGTTTATTTGTATTAATATATGTGTATGTTGTCTGTCAATAGAATGAAAGACTCTTGAGGTCACTTATATCACTTTTGTGCTTGAATTCTCAGTATCCAAAGTAATGCCTGCATATAGGCTTAATAAAATGCTTGTTGATTGATTATATAGATTGATATTGATTTTACATAAATATATATATATAAAATTGATTGATTGATTGATTCATGGACTCTCCCAGTTTTGAGTAATTTATAGACCAAAAACTCCCTCAAAGATTGGACAATTTCATTGCTGTGCTGAATTCCCAGGTATGCTTTCAAGTCTACTTTGTGCAATATAAAGAGATGGGAAAATAAAGGATAGAACTCTTGTTTTTATCATTTACCAAGTTTCATTAATTATCCCTCCCCGGGAGCTGGGGTGGGGGGGAGGGAGAGATAAAATTTGTTCTTAAAAGATTAGGTGGCATAATGGCTAGAGTTCTGGCTCTGGAGGCAGAAAGATCTGAGGTCAAGTTCAGCTTCAGATTAAAATTCAGCCCTAAATCCTCACTAGCTGTGTGAACCTGGGCAAGTCATTTAATCCTGTTTGCTTCAGTTTCTTCATCTATGAAATGGACTGGAGAAAGAAATGGTGAATCTAGTAGCTTTGCCAAGAAAATCTCAAATGGGGACAAGAAGAGTTGGACAAAAATGATATGCCTGAACAACAACAAATTATCATTTTAGTAATGTGCAGTTACATTCCAGTGGGTTACAAATCATTGACCTTACTCTGTCAATTAGGAGTTCAAGGGTCTTATAACCTGACCCCAGTTAGCTATGTGACTTTGGAAAAGTCACAGCCTTTCCTCATATGTAAAATATAGAGGTTCAGAAGATGATCCCTAAGGTGTGTATCCCAGTCCTAATATTCTAAAATGCATTCAAAACCAAGAAATTAATGAAATTTCTCATATACATCTTAAAAGGTAAGAAATGTTTTCGGTGATCTTTTTTCCACATACATTGCTACATAGCATAGCCATGTTCTCTCTAGAATGACTTTTTCTTCTTGGTTATTATTAATTATTGTCATTATTATTATTTTAAATTCTGAATGCTGATTCAACTGGGACATTATGAACAACTTTTCAAAGATTCTGTCTGTTATGACAATTTGAGAATACAATAGAAATGTAAAAGATTTGGGGGCCATGCACTCATAAGAGTGTAAGCATTTTTTTGTCCTTGACTAGAAGCAATTCAATTATTTTGTTTCTGAAATAAATTAAGTAAAGCTTATTGAGTCTGATCAGCCTTTGTTTCTAGGGAATTACAGTTCAATTTCATTTTTAATTAGAATTGAACATTGTGGATTTCTTAGCCCTGGTAAGCAAGATCTAGCAATAAAGTGTGCACTTAATTTGTATTAAGTTTCTGAAATCTAGTGGAGGGAATGAGCAATATGTCTGGTTAATATTTAAACATCTCACAATGTTCTGTTGTAGAAATTTCCATTTATTAAAGCTGCTGTACTATAACAAATTGCTTTCTCTTTCAAACAAACTGCTATCACAACCTGAGCAAAATGTATACAATGGGAAGGGAAGAAGAAATAACAATACACGTTGACTTCCATCTGATCTTCATTGTCATATTCAGAAGCTTCTCTAAATACCCTGAAAAGATAGGATGGGGGTTTGAATATTATTGTGCTAATAGGTGCAGGTGTATCCAAATGAGATAGCCTGTATCTGTTTGAGGAATCACTAATCTTTTTATGGCGGAACATTAAATACATTTCCCGCCTTGTTGAACCTTCATGAGAAGAAACTGTCAATCATAAAATCAGTTGTCTTAATGTTTCCTCCTTTTTCAGTTTTTCACTCCTTGCTCTGTTCTGTGTCTTGTTTGTACAATGCTTTCTAATGCTATTCATTAGACTGGAGGTTGTTTTGAGATGTGCAGCAAAGGTATCTTGTTTTCCATCATTTCTGTGCACTCGGGCATGAAGCAAGGTGCATCCTCTGCCGAGCTTCTTGTCTTACTTAATACAGTACCTGGGGGTGAGAGGTGGAGTGGGGGGGTCTTCCAGTGACTGAAGCCACCTCCTGGGCTACCACTTCAGCACAATGCAGCTTCTGAACTGTGTCCTCAGACATTTGGGATGGGAAATATAGCAGGTTGATTAGACATTTAATCCAGTGTTCAGAAATTGTCAAAGTCGAAATGGATTTTTGCCACTTTTTTCTTAAGGTCATGTGACCCAGAAGAGCAGATTTTTTTTTTAAAAGAGCATAGACATGAATGATTTCTCTCATCCTCTCAACGTGAACATTGTTTATTCCAGCTATCCTGCTCTGCCTTAAGAAGAAAAGAAGATGAGGGCAACTGATATTTACATGCCTTTTCTCTTTCTGAAAGTGACTATCCCAAAGTTTCCTAGTCATTTAAAGTACATTCTGACTCTTCTTTGGAAAATGTGTGTTTTTATTTTGAAATAACAAATCTAATCAAAAAAGGAATAACTTGTAAATGAAATACATTATGTCAAAATTCTTGCCTGATCAATTAATGATCCAGTAAGCATTTATTAAGCACCTGGTATATGCCATTTATTGTGCCAGGGGCTAGGGATACAAAAACCAACAGTACAGTTTTTACACTCTAGGAATTTGCATTGTATCTGTAGAGATGATGCATATATACGGAGATGCAAACTATTCCATAATGACAGGGGTGGGGAGGAGGAGACATCAGCAGACAGAGCCAATCAGAAAGGCTTCAATATAGAAGATGGCATCTAGCTGAGCTTTGATGGTAACTAGGTAGCAGAAGAATCAGAACGGAGAAAGGCATGCATCATGGGTGTGGAGAACAGCCAGAGCAAAGATACCAGAGAAGAAGGGTCATGTGTGAGGGACAGCAGGAAGACCAGTCTGTCTACTGAACATCTGCCATGTGCATGGTCTTTGAAAACCAAAGTTATAAGTTATGTCCTTCAGTGTCTACTTGGCAGATGGCAGATGTTTTGGTAGTTACTTGTTGAATTGAAAATGAAGGAAGGAAACGATTAATGCATGAGACAAAGTTTCTATGCTTAAGGGGCTTACAATTGAGTAAAAATCAATCACCTGATTATATAAAGATAACTATGAGAATAGATGCAAATAAATTCAAAGTAGTTAAATACACGGTAGTTTGGGAGCAAAGGCTCTAGTAGTTGAAGGGTTTCAACTCAGAGACATCAAGGGGTTCTGTGAGCTGGAGGTGAGGATTCCCGACATAAGAGACCACTGGTGCAAAGATGCAGCCAATTTGGCCTCTGTAACAGTGTGGAAAAGAGGATGGAAAAATAGTTTGGGGCCAGGCTTTGAAGGACTTTAAAACCTAAGCAGAGTAGTTTATATTATTCCAGAGGCAATAGGAAGCCACTAGATTTTATTAAGTAAAAAAAGTGATATGGTGATATGTGCTTAAGGAAAATAGTGGCATAAAGTAATTGGCAGCAGAGTGGAGGATAGGTTGAAATGGGGAGATAATTGAATCAGGGACAAGGATTTAGAAGCTGTTGCGATTATCTAGGATAGAAGTGATGACAGCCTGAACTAATGTAGTAGTGTGAGTAGAGGGAAGAGTCAGATGGGAGAGATGTTATGAAGAAATTTCAGTGTTTGGAAACTGATTAGATATGTAGGGAGAGAGAGGGAAGGAGAGAGTGAGGAAGAGAAACAGAGAGAGACAGACAGACAGAGATAGAGACACATAGAGAGAGAATAAAAAAAGTTAAATAAAAAAACAACCTAACTAAATGTGGGCATAGAATATAAAGATACACTGTTCTCTTCTTACCCCAGACACAGCCTTTGGGGCAAGACTTTTTGCTGCATTGGGATGTGCTTCCTCCCCATGCAACCTGCAGGTCAAGCATGGGTATTGAACAGTGAACATTTCAGTCCATCCTCTGGGCTAGCTCTATGCCAAGTACTCATTCTAGTACTTAGGGCAGTCCAAAATTTCCCACATAGTAGAGGGTGTCACAAGTCAGACTGATCAACTTTTAAATAATGGAAAAAATCAGCTGCTCCAGCAAAGACATGACCATATCCAGAGAAAGGGAGTCAGGAATAATTGGAGACTTCTCTCTCTCTATCCTTCTCCCTCTTCCTCCCTCCCTCTCTCTTCTCTCTCTCCCCCCCTCTCTCCCTCCCTCCCTTTTCCTTTATACACATACGCACACACACACACACACACACACACACACACACACACATACACACACACACTCTGTTCCTGTTTCTCCTCTCATATATTCATATCCCCTTCTTTAGTATAAATGAATTAATTTAGATTCAATGAATTAATCTTTGAGGCAAAGATGTAGAAATTTTTTTCAGCTGAAATAGATTAGATATTTCACAAAAGATGAAGGAAAATAAGATAAAATGGGAATTTGTTCTTGCCTAGAGGGGTGGGCAAATTGTTTTAAAATTTTCCAAATTCTGTTATGCATGGGCTTATAAACACTTCTGTCATAGGAACAGGGTATAGATCTGTGGTTTTCTCCACATAGGAAATTTCCTCTATCAATTTAGGTCGGTAATTCTCCTAAAATTTATTGTCCTAGAGAACTGCCTAGAACACCAAGACATTATGTAATTTTGTGTAGTCTCAGAGAAAGTATGTGACAGAGAAAGGACTTGAATCTGGTTCCTTCTGGCTTTGAAACTTAGTTCTCCCTTCACTACATTACATTACTTCTCATTTCCATGGAAAGTCCATCTCCAATAGTGCATGCTAAAGTTGCTGCAGTTTTAACAAAAGCTCCTGATGGAATCTTGGGATTGAGGAGGTGGTCCCCTGGGAGGTGAGCCACTGACTGTTCTAGCTACTGCATCTCAGTGCTCATAGCAGAATGTCCTGAGGATCCTGATGCATCTACTATAAAACATCCCTGTTTAAAGCAGATCCACTGGAGAACCAAGAAGCAGAACCAAATCCGGTGCTATCTACCTTTGTAATAAGCAGATCAATAAAGTGTTTAATGAAGCATACAATGATTGTCAGAAATGAAGAATAAACTCTAAGAGCTTGATTTTTCAAAACCCATCTTCTTCACGTGTAGGATCAGTAAGAATAACTCCCACTTGCATTTCACTTCTTATGTTACAAAGTGCCTTTCTCAATATTGTGTTGGGAGGAAGGTAGTACCTCTTGTAACAGCAACCTGTTGTTGTTCTCCCTAGAGTGTCTTAGAGAGGAGGGAAAAAGCAGGTTGGGAGGAGTGTATGTGGAAATATTCTTTTTGTAGATGGACAAGCAAGATGCATTGAAATTAGGTTTATTGCATCAGTGTCATTTCTTCAGTATGGTGCCTTAAATGACTTAATACCCAACATCTATAGCAACTAGATGGCATAGTGCTGGACTTGCAGTCTGGAAGACTTGGCTGTGAATCCTGCTGCAGACACTGGTTTTTATCCTGGGCAAGTCACTTCACTTCTATTTGTCTTTGTTTCCTCATCTGTAAAATGAGAGAGTTGTATTCATTGGCTTCCAGCTCTAAATCTGTGATCCTAGTTCATCTGAACAAGACAGGGGCCACTTGGGCAACTATCTTGATCTGTCGGAATACTAGATTTGCCTATTATTGAATACCTTTTTTCTCTTTTTTTGTCTTTTTGGATACCTTATTTCTATACTAATCTCTTGGCTGGAGTGCATAGGAGTGAGCTGGATTTGGAACACTTAGACAAGATTTGCAACTGGTTGAATAATGGGAGCAGCTAGGTAGCACAATGGCTAGAGTGCCAGACCTAGAGTCAGGAACACTTATCTTCCTAAGTTCACATCTGGCATCAGACACTATCTGTGTGATCCTGGGTAAGTCACTTAGCCCTGTTTGTTTCAGTTTCTTCATTTGTAAAATGAGCTGGAGAAGGTCATGACAAACCACTTCATTATCTCTGCCAAGAAAACCCCAACGTGGGTAGAGGTTTCTTAATTAAAAGATTTGTGAGTTTGCTTCTACTTCTAATGTCCTGTGAGCCTATAATTCTATTAAAATTATGAATATAGTCCTATTTTCGCCTCATTTACTTTTAAGCCTTTTAAAGGTGTTCTGAATAGTCACATTTTTTGCATTGTTTTTCTCATCTCCCTCCTTAGCTTTCGCTGCTGGAAAAAGCTGGCTTTGGAGGTGTTCTCCTTTATGTTGATCCTTGCGATTTACCAAAGACTACCAGCCTCAGCCACAGCCCCTTCATGGTCTCACTGAATGCTGGAGGAGATCCTTCCACACCTGGTTATCCCAGTATTGGTGAGTGTAGCCCTCTTTTCAAATTCTGAAGTGTTTTGAAAATGTCAAATTCTACATTGTTTGAACAAACAAAATGATTTTGACTAAAGACGACAGTGACTGCTAATAACCAAGAGGTATTGACCAGAAAATTCTAGGGAAAATGTTTCTTAAGAAAATTATTGAATTTGCTCTTCATCTAGTTAATACTTTCATCGCACAAGGAATCTTTTGTCCATAGCAAATCTCATGACATTTTTATTGGATAGCAGAAAGTGTTTTAAGAATCATTGTCTGTTTTATTTTGTCCTGTCTCTGTCACTAAATCTTAGTGAAGTAGGCCAGTTTCTTCATTTTAGCTGATAATATAATAATGGAGTTGAAATTGTGGTGTATCATATCAGAGAAATTCCGAGTCAGGAAAACAAAAAAGGACAGTAAGATGTATGCCTGCCAATTCAGTGAAGAATTGGGGGTTATTGGTCCACCTAATGCAGAAGCACTGTATTCCATACCATATGTAGAGATGCATATAATTGCTTCTAGACTCTTGAACCTAGGACCAGGGCTCATCCTCAAAATATTAGTTCATGTCATAATTTTCTCAGTCAGGTTTGTCAGCTGTTTCCCATTAGGTTACAATGATGAGGTCACCATTGTCTAGAGTCTTGACATTATTGGTTCACAGACTGGATTTTATCAAGTTTGATTAAATCTTTGGGAATGGATTAATGCTATCTATACTCAACTGGGATAGGTTTATAAACTAGAATACTGTTTCATTAATTTACAATGAAAGCTGTACCAGCCTGAGAACTGAAAACTGAGGTCTACACATGGTACAATCCACTCTGTAATCAAATGCTAAGTGTTAGCAATTGATTTTGTGAATATACAGCTAGAACCTTTTGATCTCTATCTCTCTACTCACTGTGTAATCCTTTTTATTTGACAACCTTGAGTCCTCTTCTCGTTGGTTCATACTGTAGCAAAATATATCAGACTATGAGGTTTATTTAATATTTCCGGTGTTACAATTCAGTGGCTCTGTGGCTTGTTTATCTATTGTCTGTTCAACATCACTTCTGGACCCAAATATTCTGAAAAGAATGAAGAATAATTCTGTCATTTGTGACAAGACTTCATGAGTATCCTTGGTCTAGTTACTTGGACAAATGTCTAAAGACTGACTCAGAATGGTGCTAAATCAACTGAGAAAATTCTGAACTGTTGCATGACAAGAAGAGTGGAAAATATAAATATTTGCTTGGTTTCCTCAGTGGAGTCTTGAATAGCTGAAACATGGAATGCCTTGGCATTCAGTTGGAAAAGAATTGGCCTTTCTCTTAGTCCCTCACTGGTCCCAATCAATTTTGCTTCCAAGTTTCAAAAGAGAAAAATGGTATTTAACATTATTTACAGAACTATTTAAAGAATGCTTCTTTGTTAAATGATGTTTCAAAAAATCATGTTTAGCATAAATTTTGTGATTTGATGGATTTATGGCTTCATTGATATGTCACTACTTCCTCCCTAATACAGGTTGTAACTGCATCAGACCCCTTTGTTCTGTGTGAGTCTATCTCATAACTTCCCAAAAAGCCTCCAGGGAGAATCTATCTGATATATTTGAAGCCATCCACTAATTCTGTTAATATCTTGGTGGTGCAATTGATTCAGTATTTCCATCAGTTTTAACTGATTTTTTCCACATGACTGACTCATCTAATAGATTAAAAGTGAATTAAGTTAATTTGGATATTTCTAATAGTCAAAATGATTTAATCACTCAGTCATTCTTAAAACAATATTACTGTTACTGTATACAATGTTCTCTTGGCTCTGCTTATTTTGCTCTTCATTATTCCATGCAAGTCTTTTAGTTATTCTAAAATCACTGAGCTCATCATTTCTTATAACATAGTAGTATTCCATCACAATCATATGCCACAACTTGTTCAACTAGTCCCCACTTGAAGGGATCCCTGAAATTTCCAGTTCTTTGCCACCACAAAGAGAGCTGCTACAAACAGTTTAGAACATGTGGATTCTTTTCCTTTTTTCCCAATCATCTTTGAAAATAGACCTGATAGTGGTATTGCTGGGTCATAAAGGACATATGAAGGAAAATACTGTCTGATACAAAGAAATTATAAATAGAAGTATTTATGGAATAATTTTATACATGCACACACTATTTGTGTTTCATTGTAGCCATCTCTTGGGTAGGAGGAAGGGAAGAAAATAAAAGAAAAAAAAAGATTTATATAATAATTGTATTGCATATTTAAAAGTAATACCAAGTTGCACATGATAGATGTACAGTTTCATGTGCTTGTTTTATTCCATAAACTAAAAATAAAATACATAAATGTGTGTGGGGGGAGAGTGAATTTAGATTGAGATAATAGGTTCTTAAAGTATCTCTTCTGCTTTAGTTAAAAAGATTTCAGTTATATAAAGTTTCCCATTTAATATGTGAAGATTTATTTATTGATTTAACATTGTATAATTATTGTCATTAGTTTCCTCCTGGGTTCCTCTTGTGATCTTTCCTGGTTCCCCCAACTGGCAGTGCCCCTCTTATCCCCAAACCTACCTTTTTTCTGTTTTGTATACATTTTAAATAAGGGTATATGTTATCTTCCTTGAGAGCATGTAAGCTCCTTAAGGGTCTTTTTGTCTTTGTATCACCAGTGCCTAGCATATAAATGAAGCTTAATAAATGTTTGTTGACTGATTTTGGTTAATAGCTTGTAGAAAGCATCCTTACGGTTATTGATCAACAGTAATTTGGTGCTGTTTTGTATACTTTTATGTCATATGAACTGCATTTGGCTCAGTATTTCACCCAAAGACTGTTTCAGTTTTCCATGTGCAATGTCAGCCATAACAGTTAGGATCCTTTCCAGAGCCTGCTTTAAGAATTTCCAAACCTACAATAAACTACACTCAGAATCAAGAGTTCTTATATCCAACATAATTTTCATTTCAAATGCTTTATCAATACAAGGTCATTGAGGTGATAGGATACACTCAGATAGTAAGAAAACTCAGGCAGTTTAATTTCTTTATACAACAGTAGCTGTTTGATGTGCCATTTGGTGAAGGTTTCACACATAGTGGTGATCGAAGTCTGCTGTCGGTTTTATTTTAAATTTTTATCAAGTTCTTGTGGATTATAGGGAAGAGTTAGACCATAAAAATATAATATTGCCAAACTTTCTACATCTCTCTGTATATTTCTGCATAAAAAATTGAGCTTTTTCTATGTGTTATGAATACCCTTTAATATGTTGATGGAATTATGATCTCATCAGTACAGTTACTCCCTTCAGTGGTTTGTAACCCATGTGTCAAACTTAACTCAGGCCAAGTACGTGTACTCTGAACCATATGAGAGTATAATTGGAAAATTTTCAGCAAGATAAGTAAAAATGCAGTGCAAAATAATGTTAATGTCTAGTTTCTCAGTTCAGTACGTGAACCACAAGGCCCTTTTCTGTTTGAGTTTGACACTGCTGGTGTAGAGCACGTGCCGTCTGCATGTGTTCATCTTCTGCTCTTGTCCACATCCTTCCCTAGTTCCCCCATGGAGGTGTGTGTGGGGCGGGGTTCCACCAAATGTGCTGGAAGTCTTCTTCTGTGTCTTCTGACATTGTATAGATCCAGTGAAGTGCACATGTTGTATGGTCCATCATTTATCTCTTGCTTTCCCTTCATGACCAGCCCACTTTCTTTTTCCATCAGATATCTCATGACATCCTTGGTGCCTTTCCTGTTTAACTCTGCGTTGGCTATGTATAACAGCTTCATCATAAGAACTGTGCAGCTCTCTAATGTCCTTTCTGTAACCCTCAATTCTAATTTTCTGGAAATAGTGGTCATTTCAGGATTTTTAGCCATGCTACATCACAAGAAGGAAAAAAAAAACAAACATGAGCATTTATTTCAAGGAGATTTATCTAGAGCACTAAGAAGTTGTCACTGGCCACACTGCTAGGGTTAAAGGCAAGATTTGAAGTCAGATCTCACTAGTTTCAAGGTCAGCTCTCTAGCTACTCCACCAGATTGTGGAGCACACAGCTGATGGCTCACATATGGCCCACAGTACTCTGAGTGTGGTCTTAACAGATTAAAATTAATTGAAAATATGCAATAAAACAAACAAAAATACAATAAAGTATAGATAATACATTTTAAAACTAAATCAATACATACCTTACAGGTTCCGCTTGTACAGATCCCTTTTTCTGTTTGATTTTGATTTCACCATAGTACACTACACAGATTCTCTACGCTTGAAAGATTTATTGTAAATAGAAATGAACAATTTATATAAACAAAGCTATCAGTCTCTTCCAGTATGTGCCTATATATGAATTACATCCTGGCTTTGGAGTCAGGAAGACCTGAATGGGAATCTTGGCCTTGACACTTGCTAGCCATATGACCTCGGGCAAGTCACTTTTCTCAGTTTCCTTGTCTATAAAAGGATCTTGATGACTTTTGCACCAAATGCCCACGGTTCCTGTGAAGCACCAGTGACGTAATATAATGTAAAGTAGTTTGCAAACTTTAAAATACCATCTCTGTTAGTCAACCAATCAATCAGCAAGAATTTAAGTGCCTACTGTGTGTGAGACACAGTGCCAAGCCCTGGGGATACAGAGAGTCCAAAACAAAGCAGAAACACTTCCTCCTCTGACTAATGGAGGAGACTACATACAAATGCCTACTTACGTAGAAACAAGACACATACATCAGTCTCCAATTTGGAAGAAATTAACATTCCGGGGAATTAGGAAAAGCTTTATGTAGCAGGTGGGATTTTAGCTAGAGTTTGAGTAAACCCATGGAAATCAGGAAGTAAAGATGAGGAACTAGAGAGATCCGAGCATTGAGGACAACCAATGAAAATGTGAGAAGTAAGGAGATGAGGTGTCTTGTCTGAGGAACATTGAAGAGGATGCTATAACTGGATCTAGAGTATTTATGTGCATGCATGTATGTATGTGCGCACATGTGTGTGTCGAGGCAGGGAGATAGAAAGGTGTAATAAGACTGGAAAGGTAGGAGGGGGCCAGCTTGTGAGGGGCTTAAAAGCTCAACAATGCATGTTATAGTCGATACTGAAGCTTATGGGGAGCCACTGGATTTTATTGAACAAGGAGCTAACATGGGCAGACCTATACTTTAGGAAGATCATTTTGTACAGCTGAGTGGAGGGTGGACTGGAGTGGGGAGAGACTTAGGGCAAGAAGACCAACCAGTGGGTTATGGCAATAGTCCACATGTGAAATGAGGAGCTGCACCAGGAGGGCAGCATTGTCAGAGGAGAGAAGGACTGGGTGCAAGAGATGCTATAAAGGATTTGGCAGGATTTACAGCTTAGATATGGGGCAAGAGTGAGGAGTTAATGACAAGGGGAGAAGTCTGAGTATCTGGGAGGATAGTCCTATCTTTGGTGGTACTTTGGTTGTAATAGGAAAGGAAGGAAAAGAAAAGGACTGGGGGTGAAGGAAGGGAATACCCACATGTATACACACATATATAACATATAAACATATATACATATATACATACATGCTCATATATGAAGAAACTTTAACATTTTAAGAGGCGTAAATGCTACAAATAGAAGCATCACAATGTTTATTTAATTTTCTTTTACACATAGTTTTGTGAATGTTGATTAATCAGTGTTTAATTTTGGTGAGAGGGCACCCTGTTACTATGCATTACACATGCATCAGTTTCTGGATGACTTTCTCAGACTGGTGGATCAATAAGGGAGGTCTTCTTGTTTGACTCCTTCACTCAATTGATCTATTTTCAGCAGACTGTGGGGTTCCATCAAAACTGTCATTCTTTGCATCAAAACGTCATTCTTGGATGATCTCAAGGCTAAGTTTACAAACTCAATCTTCTCAGGAATTGAGTAATAATTCATGAAAGTTTTTACAAAATTAAAAATTGATTAGAGTGATATATAACACTAGATAGTGGTTATGTTGAATTTTAATTTAAAAACGCAAAATTATAAATAATTAACATTTCAGGTATTTTTGTTTGTAGCATTTATGCCTCCGGTTATTAAGGCATAAAACTACAACAGGGTTTTTGGAACACTGTGTGTGTATATATACACACATACATATACATTTGTGTGTGTTTACACACACATACAAAGACACATACATACATATATACATCTGTGTTTATATAGATAGATAGATATACATCTATACAAACATGCATATACATACATATATATAGCAGTTATTGTATGAGTTTATCCATATGTAATATGTGCATTATATTTAAATATATGTACATATTTAGTACTTAATTTTATGCACTGTGTCTCTTCTCTTGCAGAACCTATTATAGTAAAGATATGTTTAGTTTCTCTATAGCTTCACTTCAGAGTGCAAATCTATCTTCAGACACAAAAGGAACTAAGTAAACCAAGATAGGAAGCAACCTATTTGTCAGCCTTCATATGTAAATAGCAAAGTGCCATTGCTATGAGCAGTGAGACCCCTTTACTTAAGATAAGGTCCTTGGTAATAGGATTCCTATCTTGGTGGCAAAAGAATATAAATGAGTTCATGACGAATTCTTAGGAAGCATTGAGGGAAACTGGGATCCATTTTAAAATACTGAAATGTAACAGCTCAAATCAATAAAAACTCCATTCTGTTGACATGGATTACCCGTGTGATTTTCTTTCAAAGAAATTGGGTTATCATTGTGATGAAGGAAGTAAAAATGACTTTATATTCTTAATGTTCAAAGCTTGACTTCATGATAATTTTTAGATAATATATGTATATATGTTCTATACATATATACACTATATATATATGTATATATATATATATATATATATATATGTTATATATACATACATTATATCAGTGCTTCTCAACCTTCCTAATGCCTCAGCCCTTTAATACCATTCCTCATGTTGTGGTGACCCCCAAAGATAAAATTATTTTCGTTGCTACTTCATAACTGTAATTTTGCTACTGTTATGAATCATAATGTAAATATCTGATACGCAGGATGTATTTTCATTGTTACAAATTGAACATAACCCACAGGTTGAGAACGCTGCTTTATATGCATATATACACATATTTTGTTTTTCAGTCATGTCCAACTGTTTATGACCCCATTCGGGGTTTTCTTGGCAAAAATACTGTAGTGGTTTTCCATTTCCTTCTTCAGCGGATCTTACAGATGAGGAAACTGAGGCAAATGGGGTCAAGTGACTTTCCCAGGGTCACACAGCCTCTAAGTGTCTGAATATTTGGACTCAGGAAAATGAGTCCTGCTGACTCCAGATCTGACTGAGTCTATCTACTATGTCAGTTATTTGACCTGCTTACATACACATATACACATACACACATATAAGTACGTACGTACGTATGTGTGTATATATCTGTCAAATTGGTGATGATCAATTTGGGGACAATTCACATTTTGTGAATGAGATTATAGATTTCTATATGCTATGATCCATATGTATTATGCACATTATTTTGTTATGTTTTCAATTTGAAAATAGGTACATTTAAAGAGTCTAGTTTATACTTATACATATAGATGCATCATCCTATATTATAAAAGAATAAAAGCTTTGTGCAAACTTTGTTTTTGTAATTTTTTTCTGCTCTGATCTTGTAAAACTGAAGCTTAATGCAAAAATTTTGTGCTGCTGGATTTTTTTTTGAAGGAAAAAATTTTCAAAGTCACTGGATAGTAGCTTTGCCTCTTTCCAGCTGCTAAATGCCAGTGTAGCCTCCTGCTTACATCCAGAACTTCTGCCCTCCTTTATGCCTATAGTGTGCCCTTTCCATAGCTGTAACCAAAGCTATTAAATCAACATTTCAACAACCCAATCTGTGTTCCCACCCTCTCTACCTACCCTTACTTCTATCTGGGTCAAATCCTCCATCTTGGTGTGGTGTCTATCTACACAGAGCGACTTCTCCATCTTGGCTTCAATCCACCACAGCCTTTGGTAGTGAGAAGATGAACTTAGATTATACTATATTCTTTTCTGAATCTTAATCCCACCAGTGACTCTTTGCACCTATATAACTTTGAGGAAGCAGTTGAATCTCCCCAAGCCCATTTCCTCAAATACAGTATGAGAGGGTTGGACAGGATGGCTCCTCTGGTCCCTTCCAGTTCAAGATCTATAATCTTAGAATCATATATTCCTATCATATCCTATTCTTCTTTATATCCCCTTCCTCCTCCATCATGTAATAAATTTCCTGACATATAGTTGGTTTTCAGAACAAGTTTGAATGAAGGAATGCACAAATATGGAAGAATTATGTGTAACAATAAATCTGCACATGTACAGATAACTATATAAATTATTTGGAGGTTTCCCTTTGTTGTGGATTATCCACAGAATTTCTTCCTTTATCACCCTGCATAATTGAGGGCTACCTCTCTTTAAATTTAAAAATCCAAAGAGCATATGCATGTTAGATACTCTTAACACAGCTGTTTACAGTTTAGTGTTGAAACAAAACACTGTGCAGTTTTCCTAAATGAAACATTCTCCATTTCCAGAATTCCCCAATGTGTTTTTGAATTTTAAACATGTAAAAATAAATCTTGTAATGCTACTTAAAACTGTTATTGCATTTGCTTCAAACTGCTGCTATTGTAAATTTCAGTCTAATGCAATTTCATTTGAGAGATGCATGCTGTATGATAAATGTTTTCTCATTTTGTCTTGCCTATCAACAGCCACTTGGTCCTAAGATTTTGAGTTAGGATTGAAAAATAAACTCTTTAAATGAGCCATTATCATAGGAGAATCATGTGTCAATGCCCAGGGGGGCAAACATACACTGAGAATTATAACAAATGCATAGCCATGTAACAGAGGTCCTTCACACCCAAAGACAATCTACTTCTAATGTTGGGGGGCCGGGGAGGGGGAGATTGTGAGACCTGGCTAGAGTTCAGTGGTAGACTTTGGTGAGATGTACTTTTGAGGACCAGGAAAACATTCATCTTCCTGATAACTCAAAAATAGGAAGTGATGCTTTGGGGCCGCAGGTGGTAATATTATAGATTCATGTGTATATGAATAGATTCATCAGTCATTCAGTTGCTCAGATTTTTTTTTTCAAAGTACTTACTATGTACCATGCATTTTGCTAGAATTTTGGAATACAGAGCCAAAATAAAACCTTCTCTGTCCTCAAAGACCTTACCTACTATCAGAGGAGACAAAATGAACTCGGAAGTCAATACTAACATATATCATTGTTTCATAAATAACACACAAGTGGCACGGGAGTTTTTGGACTCCAACCTCCAACAGGTTCTCTCTTGATCTGGGCAAACAGGAAGGACAGGAAGATAGCTTTGGAGGGGTTAATATTCTTACTTTATTCTAGTCTAGTCTTCTTAGAGGCGTTGCTGATAATGGGAGCACCAAATCTTATGATTAAATACAAAGTACTGGAGAACCACAGAGGAGTGACATGGTTGAATGTCTATTTTGAAATTTCACTTCAGAAGCTGTATTGGGGATGTCATTAGAAAGTTGCTACTTGACGTAGTTAATGCCAATCAGAATGCTATTATAATAGCCTTTGTGACCGGAAATGAGAGCTTGAACTAGGATTGTTACTTGTAAATAGAAAGAAAAGGATTGTGTAAGAGAATCTATAATAAGAGTTGGCTGTGTATTGGATATGTAGGGTAAAGAAGAGTGAGGAAATAGAAAAAGACTTACCCAGATGATGTTCCCGGTTGACTATAGAAAGACAAGAGTAGATTTGACGGGAAGAGAGTTTTGGGGAAAAGACAATGACTTTCGTTGTGGACATATTGAGTTTGAGAGTCTCATGGAACATCCATTTGGAAATGTCTGGTTGTTGAGAGGCATATGAAATATCCATTTATAAATGTCTAGCTGCCACTTGGTGATGTGGGGCTGGAGCTCATGAGAAATTCTGGGGCTGGATGTATAGACATCAGCTGCATAGAGATGATAATTGAACTCATTGAAGCTCATGAGAACACCAAGAGAAAGTAGAAGAGCCCCAGGGAACCATAGTCTAGAGGTGGCATGTGGCTGATGATTCAACAGAGTATGCTAAGAAGGAAAGGGCATGGCAGAACTGGAGAACGCAGGGTTGGAGAAGAACAAAGAGGCAGCAGTAGGACAAAAACCTAGAGAGGAGAGAGTCAAGGAGAGCTGTCAACTATGCCAGGTGCTACCAAGAGGTCATTTAGGATGAGGATTCAGAACAGGTGTGACAATCAATAGATGGATGATAGTTGTGAAGAAGACAGTTTCAGTTGAGTGATGAGGTCAGAAGCCAGATTTCATTTGTTTGACAAGTATGATATAAGAGGATAGGAAATGGCAGGAGTGAAAGTAGACAACTTTTTTCCCTCCCTGGAAATTTGTCTGTGAAAAGGAGGGATGATATAGAAGTATATCTTAAGAAGATGGGGATTTTAAGTTTTGAGATTGAGGATTTTTAAAGACATAAAATACCTGGATAGATGTGTAAGTAGGAGAGAAAAAGCAGTTATAAAGAGGAAGATTAGTAAAGGGTTTGGTAATTTGGGGGAGGGGTATTGAAGGGTGGGTGAGGTACAATCTGATGGGGGAAAAATGAGAGGAAATGAGATCTAGGCTACACATGACATGTTTTTCATATGGTAAGATGTAGAAGGAGGGTCTGAGGGCATTTGCTTTCTATGAGATTACTCTGAAATGGGCCTTCATCATGGGATCAAAATCATAATATCACTGGGAATCTACGAGCCCAGATAATTCTATACACCCCACCATCCATTTTACAGATAATGAAACTGAGCTTCAGAGAAGTCAAGTCATTTGTCCAAGGTTATATAGGCAGTAGTGGCAGAACAGGGATCTGAAAACAGGTATCTTAACACTAGAATCAGTGCATTTTTTCCCACAATACCACCTAAGTGTTTCTCCTTCAGTGATGTATTTAGAGGGACAGATCCTTATTTTTACCCTCCCCAATTCTTCCCTCATTCTGCCTCTACATGAATACAAGAGGTATGCTTCATAGTTCACCCTCTTTGGGGTTGAGGGTGGGTGGATGGCAGTGTCTGTAGCTGTCATGTGTTGCTAAAAATAATAGACCATGGAGAGAGAGACTAAGAGCTCTATGGCAGTCAAGTGATGTGGTTGCCCCAGAGGTAACACCTGCCGAAACACCTGCTTTATGAGTCAGTAAGAAACAGTGCAAACCATGTAGCAAAACATAATCTGAGTGACTGTTTAACAATTAAAGTTGTAATTAGATTTATAATTGAAATATTTTTTTCCTGATATGGTCTAGGATCTGGCAAATTCGGCTCAACTAACTAATCTTTAGCTCAGCAGGATCTGTTCCAGTCTGTTGCTGACCTAGCTCCAAAATCTTTGGATTTAAAATGTAAGATGAAACAAAATAAAATAAATTAAAAAAAAAACAAACAAAAAACCTTGAATAGCCTCCTCTGCACATTTCTTCATATAAGTTTATTTTATTGAAAAAGTGAAAAATATGGCTACCTTGTGGTGATATAAAGGTAACTTGAGAAAATTGAGATAGCATTTTTCCCCCTAGGGAATGAAAGTGTATATTTATCAACACTTACCACTTGTGATCAGTGAGCCAGAAGGGCTATTGATGCAAAAATATTAAAGAATTGAATAAAACTCTTAAATCCCTCTCCCTTTTCCCTATGTTAATCTGTCCACTTTAGAGATATATTTTAGTTATGCTTTTAATTATAACTTTGATTATTAAATGATCAGATTTTCTGTCTCATTCTGGCAGTTTTCATGGCAACTTGGTCTGAGTTCTGACAGATCCTACCAAGCTGGAAAATATGGTCTGGGTCTGGCTTTGGGCTATGGATTTGCCACTTGGGGGCTCATCCCCATCTCAGCCACAATGGGATGAATTCATTAGGTGCAGAAACTTTATTTTTTTTTTAAAACCTTTTTTTTTTACTCTGAACTTAACAAACAGCAAATAAATGGTCATTTGCTTATATGCAACAACATAGAAAAAGAGAATTCTAGGTGAAAAATGTAGCTGTCTGTTATGTAGATCTTGCTTTTCTTTTAAAGTATCTAAGATCAGTTTCAGCCTCTAAAAGTTGTCCTGCTTCCTTGAACTTCTTTCTTGCCTTCCTCCTATTCTTTTTTGAAAGTTTTTGAATTTTTTGACTTTTTTGAAATTTTTAAAAATAATGCCCCAGTGGTTTCTCATTTTTTCTACTCTGTAACTACCCATATATCTCCCTCTGCCCTACTAACCCATTGGCAAAAAGGGGAAAAAAGTCCTTATAGCTATATTTTCCATGTAAGTATAAACACACATACATATATTTATATAAATATGTATATATACACAAACATGTGTATACACAAACACACACACATAGATGTATGTGTCTATATATATACATATGTGTATTCAAGCAAAATCAGAATCCCACATTGGCTGTGACCAATATATGTATGTCTATTGTGCATCTTGAGTTCATATCTCTCTATCAAGAGTTAGTGAGTTTAATTATCATTCTCCTGGAAATATGGTTGGCAATGGCGACAGTTCAATTTTTTCAAATCTTTCTAATATTATCATATATGTTGTCCTATTTCTCCTAACCTCAGTGTATATAATTTCTATATAGATATTCCCAGGATTTTATGAAACTGTCCTTTTCATCATGATTTCTTATGGTGCCATAATATTCCATTATTTTGCTATACCATAATTTATTTAACAAAACCACAGTAGATAGGCACTCTTTTAGTTTCTATTTCTTTCCTACTATAAAAAGATCTGCTATAAATACTTTTGTACCTTTTGTTCTTTCTTTGACCTCTTTGTGGTTTGGACCTATTAGTGGTATTACTGAGTCAGAGTTTAATGACCTTTTGAGCATAATTCCAAATTTCTTTCAAGAATGGCTGTAGTGATTTCCACCTCCACCAATAGTGCATTAATGTCCTTGTGCAAATGCAGTGATGGGAGATCCAGCAGGTGTGAGGAACATCAGGCAGGTACAATAAGATTAGGATTCATCAAATCTCAATTCCTAAGGTATTATTTAACTGCCTGGCTTTTCATATACTTTTTGTTCCCTCCCCCTTTAAAAGTCATTCTAAGGTTTTATTTTTTTATGTTTCTTTCTCTTTTTTGATTAAACTAGAAAAAAGGTGGGTGATAAGAGGCATTGGAAATAAAAAAAATGTGATGTGTATGAATAGTGGCGTTAAGAAATAAAATTTCTGTTAAAGTATTAAAAATGATAGAGGCCAGTAGGGCCAAGCAAGAGGTAAAAAACATGTTGAGTGGGGAGAGAGGATGAATGGAAGTACTATTAAAAGTGACCTACATTTTCATCTGTAAGAGGAGAAGAGAAAGAGATTGGAATAGATATTGTAAAAATCCTTTATCCTTCTCTGCCTCTAGATTCTGGAGCTTATCTTAAGTCAGAAATAACTTCATTCTTGTCTCATAAACTAATGCCTAAGTCTGCACAAATGAGATCTCAGAACTGACAAGGCCCTCTGTCCTTTCTGCCACATTCACAAACACCTTTCATAAGATCTAGAACGAGGGCTCTCGCATTGAGGACAGGGGTCAGTGTCCTCGGCCTTGATATCCAACGAAGTTCCCTTGTATTTCTTACAGTGCAAATGTTAGATCATTAGGAGACAAAGCATTCCATGTTCCTTTTGTTTCTGTCTCCTCCCCCTTCCCCAACTTCTCCCTCCTCAACTTTATCCTCCCGTGTAATTTGCTGCCTTCCAGGCCTTATCCTGACATCCCTCCACAGGTATTCTTGACCAGGCTCTGTGAATATTTTTTTTTTTTAGTATTTTGATAACTACATTTCAATATAATTGGCTTTCTTTGTAATCTTATGTGTTTTATTCTATATTTTAAAAAATATTGTTCTGAAGATACAGGCTTTAAGAGACTGCTAAAAGTAATTTGTCACACATACACATGCACAGGCATGGTTAATAAGGTTAGGAATTCTTGCTGTACTGTTTAACTTCACTTTTAAAAACATTTATTTTTAATTTATGAAATAAAAGAGGCATTTCCATAAAATAGTATAATTTTTATAAAATGATTGCACATGAAACTGTAAATCTAATATGTACAACTTGCCATTCCTTTTAAATATGTAATAAAATTGTCTTGTAAATTTCCTTTTTGTCCTTCCCTCCCCCACCCTTGAGATGGCTATCATTAGACACAAATATGTGTGTGTACATATGTGTGTGTGTATGTATGTATACTCACATACATATATGTAAAATCATTCTATACAACTGTTAATCAGTTCTTTCTCTGGATGCAGATAGCATCTTACTTCACATGTCCTTTGTAGTTAATTTGGGTACTTTTATAGTCAAAATGACTTATTAGCTCAAAATAGTTCTTAAAACAATATTGCCATTACCATATACAATATTCTCTTGGTTATGCTCATTTTATTCTTCATTATTTCAAAACTAGAATTTTCTTTAGATACAGGCTCGTGGAATTCCTGAAATCCAATCCTGTGTTGTGTGGGAAGCCATGAATTTTCTTATATTTTCGTACTCTCTAAAAGGATGTGGGTGTTATTATTGATACCCAAATGAGCGTGGTGGCACTTCACATGAGTGGCAGTCACAACATGATGCATGTACTACGTGGTTCTTGTTCATGACTTTCTGTACTCTTCGTTGACAATTGACCCTGAAAGCTATAGGTCTTTATCCAGTCTTATGCTGAAACTCTACCTTTTTGTTTTTTCTTCTTAAACTCACAGTTCCTTTCATGATACCTGGTTCAGGTGTCACCATTTCTGCATATGTGTATATGTGATATTTTTTTTTCATTTGTCAGGTACATATTTGCCCTCTCTTCTCCCCCAACCCCCATCCCCCTGAAGACAGGGACCGTTTCATTTTTGTCTTTATCTCTCCCTAATGTAACACAGTGACTTGAACATAGTCCCCTAATCTGTGCTTGCTGAGTTGAATTGAATTAAATCATATTTAATTACAGGATTCAAACCATCCCTCTATCATCCCTAACTCATGGTACATGACTGACTTCTTTCTTGTTTCAGTCGTATAAATCCTTAATGGTGGCTTTTAGTTTTCTTGAGGGCAAGACATTTGATAATATCTTGAAGTCTGCATGCAAATACATGCCCCCATGGGTCTTTCCATTGTAATTGGGAGTAAAAGCAATTTTTACTCACCCAATGTCATCATGTACCATAATTCATAGCTATACAGTATCACCAGAATAATTTCATTATTGAAAAGGAAAATTTCTTTTCCTTTTTTTAAAGAAGCAAGCAACTTAGGATCACATGACTTCATTGCACAAGTTCTCAAACTTAATGTAGCCAATTTTTTTTTTCTGTTTGGTGCTCATGATCCATCTGCAGGGTATAGCCAAGGTAAATATTTGCTAGCTCAGCTCAATACAATACCCATCCAAGAGCAAGTCCATATATAGACAGGGGACATTTTTGATCCTTTTCAATTTTGCAGTATAACTGATCCCTTTTGAATGTCTACAGATTTTATTGAGGAGGCTGTCTGCTGTTGCAGTATGCCGTGTAATAAGAACAATTTTATTTGCTAATAAGAACATTTGGAGAATATTCTACAAAGATTAGATCAAGCTCACAAAGCTGTTGTGAGGATCCAGTAAAATGCCCAACTACATGAAGGTGCTTTGTATCTGTAAATCCAGAGGCATATGGGTGTGTTATTACACACACGTGTGTTATTACAGTACTACTGTCTTTCCCTCTTGAAAAGTCATCTAACATGGTAGCCACAAGTAAAATGTAAGAGACAGGCAAAGAGGGAGAAAGACCAGTGCCTCTTCTTTTTCTAAATGGTTTACTTGTGTGAACTAGAATGTGTACACATTTAAGTGAACTTTAGAAGTTCACTCTTTTACAAGTGCAAAAATACGTGTGACTTCAAATAACACTTTACTTATTTGTTTTGGACTGTTGACTGGTAAGTCTGTGAATAAAAAAGAGTCTTTTGGGGTTATCCGGAAACCTTTCTAGAACAGGACATGATTATTAATAATGTAAATGCATAACATTCATCTAGCATTTTAGAATTTTATAAAAGACTTTCTTTCATGTATATTGTTTCATTTGGTCCTTCAAATAGCCCTGTGAAGTAGACTTGACAGGTATGATGATCTGTTTTTATAAATAATGAAACCAACTTGAAGGGCAATGGAAAAAAGCATTAATGGCCTCATTAGGTTGGAATACATTACAAGTAACGACTTATTTCTGATAGCAAGAGACATAACTTTGTCTGACCACCCATCAGTTGCTGATTTCAAATGAGTCCTAAGACAAGGAGACCTTTGCTAACCAAAGGGTGTTGGCTACTGCCATGGAAGATGTCTAGTGCATTGTTCAAATGGACGTCTCTTCCCATACACAATGAAGACAGCTAAATGTGCTCGTTTATGGATGACATTGTGCCGATTGCATTAGACACTAAACGTTATAGAATCCCCTAAATCAGATATATAATTATGCAAAAGAGTTTGGACTAACTATCTGCACAGAAAAGCAAGTGAATGATGAGTGCTTATTGCATAGATCAAGAAATGTAGTTGGACAGCTGATCTATGGACTGATGAACTGGTAGATCAGTATTTCCTTCTTGTGGATGACAAACCAACTGAACCCAGAACTGAATAGGAGGAAAGTGGGCTGAATTCCTTTTAAACAAATTGGACAGTGCTTATAATGATGTTAACTTTTTCCTTGAAATCAAAGTCCATCTTTTTAACATCATTTCTTTTGATATGGTGGTGTATTCCTATGAATTGTGTAGTACCCCTGACTCTGAAGAATTGGAGTTATGGCTCAAACAAAGGATAATGGAGAAGCATATAGGAGAGCACAATGCCTATGACAGAGGTGCTTAATAAATGCCTTTTTATTGAACTGGTGGGTATAAGTCACCTGCACAGGAGATATAATATAGTGGATATTGTAGGTGAGGGTGATCCAAAAATCAGGTGAGTTCATCACACAGGAACAACAGGGAGAAATCTATGGTTACCTCTTGTGCTCTGTTGGTATCTAGAAATATTGAGAGGTCTCCAGGACAGCCTCAAGCACATTGGGTAGATCCCCTTCAGAGAATTACACATAAAACATGACATTAGGGATCCCCTGTGAATTCTTTTCCCCTAGTCAATAATAACCTTTCCCTATTTGGACTTATCCTAGTACTTGGTGGTGTTGTTCAGTCGTATCTGACCCTTTGTGACCCATTTGGGGTTTTCTGGCAAAGATACTTGAGTGGTTTGCCATTCCCTCCTCCAGCTCATTTTACAGATGAAGAAACTGAGGAAAACAGGATTAAGTGACAAAACCAGGGTCTGAAGCCAGATATAAACTCGGGAAGATAAATATTCCTGACTTCAGATCCCACACTCTGTACCACCCAACTCCCCAACATTTGTTCTACGTTTCTCTTAAAGACGCATCACATGTCATTATTGTCTTATGGTTAGTTAATTGTGTACATGTTGTTTTTTCACAATGAAGGAAAGCTCATTGAGGGCAGGGTCAGTTTTCTTTTGGCTTTGTATTCCCAGCCCCTGGCACAGTGCCTAGTACGCAGCCGATGCTCAATAAGTATTGGATTAGTTGGTTGATTACAGTATTCTGATAGTAGTTTACAGACATCAGGTACTAGTGTTTTATTGATTCTTCTTTCATCTGAAAGGCAATAAACATTTAGTAAAAACCTGCTATGTACCTAGCACAATGCTAAGCACCAGAGGGAGAAAGAAAAATGGAACAGAGTCTGTACTCTCAAGGAACTCACAGTCTACTAACACAATGGTCTATACAAAATATTTGGCTAAAACATCTTTGAAGTTGGAGATATGCAACAGGAGATGATAGTTTAAGTTTTTATCCACCAGTATCTATCAGATATGAATGCAGTATTGCAGAAAATAATTTTCTGAAGAGATAAAGATTATAGAATCAGAAACTTTAGAAACCACTGAGTCTAATCCCCTCACTTTATAGATAAGGAAACTAAATACCAGTGCAGTAAAGTGATTCATTTGTCCATAGTCACAGAACAAAGAAATGTCTAAGATGAGCTTTGAACTCAGATCTTCCCAGTATGCCTCATTGGGTCAAGGGGAGGGGAAACAGACCAAGCGTCAAAGAAAAGGAAAATATCAAAGAGGAATTCCTTCTAAACACTTGATTTGTGAGAACTGTTCTCGTGTCCTCAGAAATTACAAAAGCAAAAAATAAAATTATAGTCAATGATGAACTGCCATTGAGGTAAACATGGCCTTTTTTTTAAAGCACCAAAATATATTAATTATTTCTTAAACTTTCATTTTCTTGAAACCAGCTATTTCACAAGGATAAGATATTCGCTCTACTTTCTACAGGGGATAGTTGCACAGCTTCCCTTACTTTCAGTGTGGATTTTGGATGGAATTTCCTTACCTGGAATCCCTTAAACCAGTGTAATCACAGGTCTGGTTTCTATTACCTATTATTTAACTTGCAGTATCGGCTTGTGATCAACTCAGTGTTTTACTCAAGTTCCCAGCATTGGACTTGCTCCATTTTGAAAGTAAACTTCAGATGATGAGTATTTTTATTTCTAAATGAACTTTTTTGCTTATTTCCAGTTGTTTTCTTCTAAAGCATTCAAACCGCATTCCTAACTGTGAAGGTAAAATAGCTTTTTATTTTTGTGTTGTCTATGTGCACGTCACATTTAACAATTCCCCCCAGGAGATTAAGAATTTGTCTACAAATTTGGCCATAGAGTTTGTCGGGATGCTGGAGTAGCTTGAAAAAAAAATTCTATTTTAAGAATATCATTTTGTAAACCATATGGTTAATTCAGTTAAATCCAGATATTTTTATTTTTTAAAAGGAAACAGGCTGCTTAAGTGATTTCCTCTAAATTGGTTTGTGTTTTCGAAAGGGGAGAGATGAGTTTACTCAACTCTGAGGCTGATATGTATGTCAATCCATTAATCAACATCAGGTTCACCTGCCCCTGTGACCCTGGGCTCTGGTGAATATTCACCATTTTCCTGCTCTGTTGTCAGACTCTTCTTTCCACTACCCAGTTATTACAGTGTCACACTACCATTCATGTTCCTCACTCTCCTGTCACAATTCTAACTCAGTAAACTGTAATTAAATCAACAGTACTATTCCGAGAAAGGATTCGTCAATCAGTTGTTCTTTGTCTCCAGTCGCCATCCCCTGTGCTTTCCTTGTCCTTAAGTCCCCTATATGTATCATGTCATCTTGGGCATGGTTTGAAGAAGGAATCTTATTTTAATGTTAGGTTTTTTGGAGATGGGAGAGGGAAAGGAGTAAGATGCTTCTCCTAACGAAGAGGTAAATCAAGGTAACTATAGCATAGAAAGACTAGGATAATTTAGAGCCACCATGTTTGCTATTGGGACTTTTTCCATGAACGTCTAATTATTTTAATGACTTGCATGGAGCAAGAACATAATAAACTAAATTGAATAGTATCTGATTTTTGCAATATTCTTAAAGGATTACAGAGAGTTCCAAACATATTGTCACACTGCGTCTTCAGACTAATCTTGTGACATAGTTACTATCACTATTCATATTTTCATTTTTCCAGGTGAGGACACTTAGGATCGTAGGATCAGTTGTTGAGATTTAATTCTGTTATTTTTTTTAATTAGCAAGCCTGTATTTTCTTTCCCTTCCACATTCCTCCACCCAATTAAACAAAAGGAAAAAACCAACAACTTTGTAACGAATATGGGAAGTTAAGCAAGGCAGATTACTGAATTGACCAAAGACCAAGCTGACAAAGAGCTTCCCTTATACCCTTATACCTCCCCTTATTTATACATTTGTGTATGCTCATTCCCATAGCACATCATAGAAAATATACTGCTGTGTGAAGTTAAGTATAGGTATGAAAGAGGGCAATGGTGAAGGGATCCAATGGCAGAAAAAGTGGGGGAGGTAGACAGTGTTTCAAAGTAACTCATCGCAGACATCATGGACTAGCTGGTTCAGGGGTCAGGGAAGCTTTGGTTGGTTTTTTGTACCTGAAGTTGAAGTTAAGGGATAAGGAAGATTTACTAGGGGTGATGGACAAGGTTAATGCTTGGAGCCTAGGAAGAGGACTAATGGACTGACTTTGTGAGGAGGAGTTAGCTAATGCTCTAGAAAGCTGTTTAAATCTCAGATCTTTTGCGTTCTTCACAGTATATAGAAATCACTGCTTTGCCTCTACAATACCCAGATAAATAGGGAGAAGACTAAATTGTATGATTACCAGTCAACAAAACACCAAATGGAAAATTTAAACATCTTGATGTTTCCCAACAACTGTGTGCTTGGGTGGTATATACACAAAATATCTAGATGGTCGAATTATTCACCTGATGTCTGGACATTGTGGTTATGTCTCCATCGTCTCTAGGACATGATTTGGTTAACAACACTGAAATTAATTTTTCTTCATTTACAAGTTGTCACAGTAGTAGTCTTCCTCAGTTTCATGTCCCTTTTTCATTTGACTTTGCTAGTCTTGATTTCCCTTTTCCCGGGTCAGGTGAAACAAGGTATTTTTCAATAAAATAGTCATTCCAGAGGATTAACATTGGTACATCCTATCAAAGAGGAGAAAACAAATGATTGGTTGTTAAAACATTTTGGAAAAAGAAAATGCTGGCGATATATATTCTGGCCCAGTCACAAATTGCTATGTGTAATGTATGATGAAGAGTGGGAAAAAATAAAATGATAATTCGTTAGGTTGAATTTAATGTAGAAGCTCTGAAAGTAATGAGGGGAAAGTGAAAAGCTTGAAACAGTAAATAAGTAAATGAAAATATTAGCTTGTCATTGAAATATGAGGAAAACCTCCTAACAATGTTGGCTTTTATGCAAGGAGAAAATAAGAAGACATTTTCTCTTTAAAATTTTGTTAAAGAAACACTGACACCTGGAAAATGTTGCGAATCCCTGTTCAGGGACAATTCCCTCTCATAAATTATCTCATTTCCTTGCCTTATTTGCCTTATCTTATGATTTTTTTTATCATAAAAAAGATAAATTGCTTCATTGCCCTCTTGTGTTTTCCTTGGCTTGGCTAATTATAACCTTCTATATGTGACATTGCTTTGGGAATAAAAGTGACTTAGAGGAGATAAAAAATAATATTATAATTAGAGGCTATAAAAGTGACTTGGGGCAAAAACGTGTGATTTTTAGAACAGCATCTGACACATAGTAGGTGCTTAAATGCATATTGATTAATTCCTTAATTAAGGTTGATAATTTGTTCAGTGAGTGAATGGATGAAAAAGTATTTAAGTGCAATAATTCATATTGTTTTAACTGCCTAATATGTTTCTAGTACCAGGTAAAATGGTAGTAGAAGATGTGGATGGAGAAATAAAACAGGAGTTCAGGGGACTATGATATAGTTGGGATTAGGGAAGCATTTTACATGAAATATATTGAGGAAATGATGAAATGTTAGACTCTAGGTGAAATCATTTAGGAGTTAAGAGAAGGGAAAGGTAAAAATCCCACTGGCTCAGAGATCTCCACTAGTTTGAGAAAACTGCATGGAAGAAGTAAAATTGAAAAAAAAAATCCTCAGATAAATAAAAATAAAGTGTTCATTATCATTTTAGGATTCACATAGCTTACACTGTACTTGAAAGTTCAGAAAGTACTTTCTTCAAAATATCTTATGAGACAGGAAAAAATGTAAATGAATGTTGTATTTTTTCAGTTTTTTTTCTATATCTGTTGATCATGTTTTTTGTTTGTGATCATAATTAATTATATATTTTAATGTTGAACCATCCTTTTATCCTTGGCTATAAATTCAGCTTCTCATGAATGCTTTCTTAGAGAAATTATTGTAGTCTAGCAAGATTTTAGATAAAATTTTTGTATTCAATCATGATTTGAGGCCACGTTTCTCTTTTTTTGCTTTAGACTTACCTTGTTTGGGTATTAAAACCATTTATCTCATAGAAGGAGTTTGATATTGTACTCTCTTTTTTTTCACTTGTTGAGAATATTTTATATAGGTTTGGTATAAATTTTCTTTAAAAGTTAAACAGAATTCTCCTGTAAATCCATTAAGACTAGTTCCCTTCCAGGTATATTTGATTCTGAGTTTGCATTGTTTAATATCTCTGTGTTTGGTGTTCCTTTGGTTTGAACATTTTGTAGTTCTCAAGGTAATCTTCCATTTCTTTTGTGTTCCGATTTTTGTTTTTAGCATTTAACTCTGCCTGTGCAAAAAAGTTCCTGATAATTTTTTTTTATTAAATTCTTTGGGTTTTGATTTCCTTGTGTTAATTTGATATTTTATTTATTAGATTTTCTACCATTTCCTTTTACTTTGATTAGCTTAACTTTTATCAATTATGTTGTTCCTCTCAAAGAAACAATCTTAATATGATTTTTTCTATAATCATCTTGATTTTATAATCGATCTCTTTCTAATATAATTGTCAATACCTCTGGTTGTCTGTTTATTTGGGGTTTATTTTCTGGATTAGAAAAAAGGAATAATAAATGTTTAGGATAATTTTATTAAATATTTGAAAGTAATGGCAAGTTGTACACAATGGATTTGCAGTTTTGTGTGCGATCCTCTTTTTGTTATACTATGCTATAGGAATGCTTGTTTCATTACATAAATTAAAAATAATGTCATTTTAAAATGTGTGTTGAATTTGCTTTAACACATCATCATTATCTTTGATATGATTTCTACTGAAAAAATTCTATCGGTTTCTGATATTGAAACATTTGATAGCATTGAGGACTTTGGTTGTGAGGACCTTCTTTCCAGTAGCTATGGCCCCAGCAGCACCCATAGGCTGCATCTCCATGGAGATTGCTTTTTAGGATGATGGCTAAGAGAGCTGGGCAGGAAATGAAACTGGAGGTCTGTAGGGTGTTGCCACTTCCATGGCAATTTGTTTAACCTTGTAGTGATTGTTCATCAGTTAGTAGCAGCTAGGAAGAGCTTGTTTTCTCTATTGGTTTCTTTCATCAGTGATGCTGGTAGGGCTTGGGCTGGATGCCAGACTCATGGTCTTGGAGGCACTGCTTTTGTGTTCATGGTTCTGGATTACCTCCATCAGGGTCTGAAGGGAGAGAGTAGTTGAGGTGATAGCAGTGGATTGATTTCATTGGTGGATTGACTGCCATGCTTCTTCTGGACACCTTGATTTGCAACTAGACCAGCTTATCTTGCCTGTAAGTAGCAGTTTGTTGGCAGGTAGTGGAGGATGTCTAACTCTTTCTCCACAGGAGTTGCTTCCCAGGATGATGACTGTAAGGGCCTGTGCAGGCAGCAGGATTGGTAGTCTGTGGGGGTGCTGCTGCTTTCAAACCTCTTGGACTCAGGATCGTGGACTGTCCCCATCAGAATCTGAGGAGAGAGAATTATTAAAGTGTTGGTGATGATTGGCCATTTTGGGGAACAAGTTCTCCCTTGAGATGCCTGCGAGGATGGTATCATACAGCAGGTCATATCTCAGAGTTTTAGTGTTGGAAAAGACTTTAAAGACAACTTAGCTACTCCAGTCTCTTTACAAATAAGTAAATTATGTCCTCTATCGGAAAAGTGACTTGATCAGGGTCACACAAAGTAACAAGTTTTGGGGCAGCCTAATCCTCCCATTGCAAATGCAGGCTTACATTTCTATAAATATTTATAAATATGCATAGATAAATAACTTTTTAATGTACATATATATGATCTCTACTTGTAGGTGTTGTTGAGTGTGTACATATGTAATGATGCTGGTTGGTTTATTTATTTTTTTTAGAACTGAGAAGGAAGATGTAGCAAAATGTAGTTGGACCTGGAACCAAGAATACCATAGTTTAAATCCCCCATAGACACTTAGCTGTGCGATCCTGGACACATCACAGCTTCTCAGCCTCAGTTTCCTCATCTGTAATGTGGGATAATAAAAGTGCCTACCTCACAGGAATTTTGTGAGGATTATATGAGGCAGTATAGCTAATTTGTTTTGCAAATGTTAATGTGTTACATAAATTCTAGATATTTATTGTTATGATAGCATATTCCATCTTCCAATTATTCCATATTATTATCTTCATCTTTTCTCACTCTGAAAGAGAATCTGAAAGTGTGAAATGAGCTCAGTACTGACTCTCCCAGGGGTTCAGACCCCTGAGGCCAGCCCTGTTCTCCTGGTCTATTGAAGTATTTTGAAATCATGCAGCCGTTCTAGTCAATCATATTTTTTCTCCTATTCTCTGTCAGTGAGTGATGGATTGGATTTTTTTAAAGCAGAGAATCATCCTTTAAACATTTTTCTATCCTTTCCCACCATTTTTATTTTACTTGGCTTATTTTAATAGACATGTCTCATTCGTGTAGAATCCATTTTCTCTCTACTCTTTGAAAAATGAAGAATATAACCTATAATAAGGCATAGGTCATTGGATCACTTGAGAGGAAATGACAAACTATGTTGAGATGTTTTTTAGGACTAACCCTTCTTAAGTCAGCTAAATGTGTATCTGAGAGAAAACAACACAGGCATTCATGGAGAAAATAAATGGGTGTGGAAAATGTAACCTATTCAATTAAATTCAAGAATTTAATTTCCTTTCTTTTTCCTTGACAACTTTTGTTAATATTCCATTCGCTACTAAAATATATATACACACATATGTATCTACACACACACACACACACACACATATATACACACACACATATACTTAAGAAATATCCTAAATATTATATTATTCACATCCAAGGACATGTTCAGATTGTTTCTTAATGTTCCTTTGCTCTTCAAGGAAACAATTCACTCATAGATTTTTATTTGGCCTATATGTAATTAATTTCTGGATTAAATCTCCCGCTATTGGATCAGCA
>CM053580.1:30377170-30407580 GCA_028627135.1 Pseudochirops cupreus
GAAAACCTTTTACAGGGGCACAAAGAATAGGACACAATTGAATAGAACATCAAGCATTTGTACTTAATTGCGTTGTGTAGTTATTACTGTTGTTTCAAGTGAAATTCCAGTTGGGGGAGATGAGTAAGGCCTTTCCCCCTGCTAGAAATGATGAGTATAAAAAAGTTAATAGATAATTTGTGCTAAGAAATAAAAGACAGATAGAAGTAGACAGATGGATAGATGGATAGATAGATGGATAGATGGATACACAGACAGACAGATAATAGATGGATAGATAGATAGATAAATAGATAGATAGATAGATAGATAGATAGATAGATAGATAGATAGATAGAGGGGGAAGTTTCAAAGGAGCTTAGTGTAATGAAAAACTTCCTAACAATTTCAGCTATTTTATAGTGAAATCTACTGTATCAGGAGGCAGTGGGTTTCTCCACACTAATGGTCTTTGAGAAAAATTTTGGTGGTTACTTATTGGGTATCTGGTATAGCTGCACTAGATGATGTTTGAGGTCCCTTCCAACTCTGTTAGTCAACAAGCACTTATTAAACATTTACTATGGAGGAGGCACAAAGTCTCAAGGAGATCATATGTGGATTAATGCGGGACACAATATGCAAACAACTATGTAAAACCATATTGTTATTGTTGTTTCCCCCCCATTCTTTAAGGGGACCAGGGACATCAGGAAGGTGATGTTTCAGTTTACAAATGAATTGGATTTAAGGGAGGCAGGGCTGTGCAAAGTCATGAGCCTCACTCTCTCCTCCAGAGTCATCTGCATCCAGTGGCAAGACATAGGTCAGAATGACTGAAGATGGCCCTGAATGCAATGGGAGACCTTGGCCTTTTTAAGCTAAGGTCTTTCCTAAGTCTCAGTTTATCTTGGGCAACTTCCATTCAGTGATTTAAAGCTAGGTAAGAAATGAGACAAAAGATAACCCGTTTTACTTACTCAAAGCAAAAACAAAAACAAAAACCTCAATCTCAGGGGGGAAGACTCAGTGTTTCTGGGCAGAACAGAAACAATTTCTATTTACACTCACTCTGAGCCAGCAAAACCCAAACAGTGATGACAAAGTGAGGCTTGGACTGTGACCCATTATTGGCCAATAAGTGGGAGCCTGAGTGATTTGGGTTTAAGGCATAGTCAAGTAGCTCCATTTGAATCCCAATGGGCTTTATCACAGCCTGATTTTCCAGAGGTCTATACTAAGAAATCAGTGTTCCTTTGGGCAGAGCACTCACATATAAGGATGTGATTCCTCATATGGATGAGGGAAGGATGGAAGGAAGGAAGGAAGGAGAGAGGGAGAAAGGGAGGAAGAGAAGAAAGAAAAAAATATATAGGATATAGGATAAACTTGAAAGTCTCAGAGAAGATGCTAGCATTAAGGGTGATAAGGAAAGGCTTCTAACAAGAGTGATGTGTTAACTAGAGCTTGAAGGAAGTCAGGAGGTAGCTATGAGCAGGGACAAGATTACAAGAATGCGAGACAGCCAGTGAAGATTCTGGAAGATGGACAGTTCTGTTTGAGGAAAAGAAATGAGACCAGTGTCACTGGATAACAGAGCAAATGGGAGTAAGTTATAAAAGACTGAAAACTCACAAATTTAAGGAACTTTTAAAACCAAAGGGGAAAACAAAACCAAACAGCTACACGTATGGAGATCTTATTTGCCGAAATGTTCTCTGGTCCCTGTGGCCTCATGCTGGTGAAGTATCTACTTCAGTAAGTCCTCTGAATGTCTGGTGATCCTTCCAGACATTTGGGTGTTTCTGCTATTGTAAGAGACATGGCTCCGGCTGATTGGGAGAAAATGCCATTATACTTACTTGCTGTGATGGGGCAGTCTTCCAAAGCATCTGTTTTTGTGTGTCACTATGGTTTAACTTCCAAATGCCTGGTTCTGCCTTGTATTATTTAATCTCTTATTAGTAAAATGAGACTTCTTAAAGGTGTCTCAAGAGAAATGTATTATAATGACACTGGCATTGGATTTGGGCTAAGAGAAAGTGAGTTTACATTCCTGCTATATCATTTTCTCCATCTGTGACCGTGGAATGCAGTTTTAACTCTTCAGACTTCGAATTCCTCCTAAGTAAAACAAGGGGGTTGGATGCCATATAATTTAAGAAGGTTCTCTCCCAATCTAATTCCCACCGTTTTCTCAGCTTCTGTTTTCTCATTTGTAAAAACGAAGGTATTGATCTCTTAAGTTCACTTGAATCCTCAATTCTTACAGTCCAGACTATAGAGATCAGTGTTTACAAAAGGCTTTGTAATCTGCAAGTAAAATGAATAATTCTGTATTTCCATTTTCTTTTAAGATTATCACCTGACTTGTTTAGGTATTCTCCTCAAACACACTGGATTTTTTAAAAGACTTATTTCATTTGCCCTTCAAAAGCATAGAAAAGAATATGATTTTCAAAATGCCAAATTGAGAACTAGAAGAAATACGAAAATAGTATATGCAAACTTATTTAAAAGCCGTTCAGTTAATGAAATACAGATGCCCTTTGAAATCCATCTAATAACTACAAAATGGCAAATGGTCTTCTTTTCAAAGTCTTTAATACCTTGGAGATGCCCATGACCTTTAGAAAAAAAAATTATACCCACAAGAATTCAACTTCTAGTTTTCTATAGGGCTTTTGGGGAGAGAGATCTCAGAAAATACCCGATGCCACTGACATAAATAGGGCCTACACTATTCCACTCCATACTATGCAGCTGGTGCAGGTGCTGCAGTGAATAAAGCACCTAACCCAGGCTCAAGGGGACCTGAGTTCTGATTTGACCTCAGATACTAGCTGTGTGAGTCTGACAAAGTCACCTGACCCTGTGGGCCTCAGTTTCCACATCTGTAAAATAAACTGGAGAAGGAAACGGCAGACTATTTTATCTTTGCCAAGAAAACTCCAAATGGCGTCACAAAGATTTGGTCACAACTTAAGTGACTAAAGAACAGCCCTGTGCCTACCTTGGCTTGAAACTGTACTATTTTCTAAGGCCTATTCATAGCAATGCCACCAGATTCCTATAGAACAGGTCAGTCTTCTTGAGGGAGAGAGCACAACATTTGGTAAAATGAAGCACTGGTTTCACATTCCGTCTTTTTCTTCTGCTACTTTGAGCAGATCAGATCCAGTCTCTGGGCTCATTTGCTTCCCTTTAAAACGTCTGCCTTGCATGAGATAACCTCTCAGTTCCTTTCCAGCTTTAAATTTTATGATGTCCTGTGAAATACTCTTGCTAGAGTCTTATACTTCTGAGGAATTTTTTTTTTAGCTATTATCTAGCCCAAACGCTCAATTGTTTTTAAGAGGATTCCTTCTACCACATTGTGAAGAGATATTATCCAACACTTGGTGAACAGGAGTTCACTATTTCCTAAGACTCTGTTTCTTTGTTGGACAGTTCTAGTTGTTACAAAATTATTTATTTTATACCATCTCTACAATTTTCTGCTTCTGGGAGACACCCAGAATGTCTTCTCTCCATTCCGCAAGATGGTCTCTCAACCCCATTTCTTCTCTCCTTGTAACTTTCAAGTTTTCATCAATTTCCTCCTCTTGCCCAACAGTCTCAGAGGAGGAGGTGGACCTTCTTCCCAATGGAGCTAACCTCCCCACCTATGCGCTCCATCCAATTATGTCGTATCTCCTCCATGAACTTTCGTTTTCATTCATTTAAGAAGCATTTAGTAAGCACCAGCTTCATGTTGTGCTCTGTTTCAGTTACTAGAGATGCAAAGGCATAGTCACTGTCATCAAGGAGATTATATTCTGTTGAGAGAAGGCAACATGTACATATTAACATGTGCATTAAAATGTAGGCCAAAGGAAAATTGGATTCTGCTCCTCTGCATAGAAATATGCACACCCTAAACAAACAAATGAATAAAAGCATCCTTCCCTCAACCTTGTCCTGACTTTCTCTTCCTCTTCTCTGTCAGATTTGGAGAACTGCATCGGTAGTCTGTATTACTGCCTCCGCTTCCTTATCCTTCACCCCTTGGTCCCAGGAAGTTCATCTTTCTTAACTCTCACTTTACTGAAATGGCTTTCTCCAAGGCCACTAGCGAGAGTGCTGTTGGAGATAGCTTGCACTCACTCAAAAGAATTGATTGTTAAAATTTTAATGAGGGTATTTATACCTCAGATATTGACAAATGCTACAAATTAGAGCTTTACTTATTGTTTTGTTGATTGCTTAAGAATGTGATGGAGAAACTATTGTAGATTAAACTTAAAAGTGCATTATGCATTTTTCCCCACAGAGCTAGTTGTTAAACATTTACCAGGAAACTTGGTCCTGAGGGACTCGCTCTTAATACATTAATACAATAATACAATTATTTTCTTATCTTCCTTGACATTTCTGAAGCATTTGACTACACATACGGTCCATTCTTTTCGATGTTCTCAGGTCCTAAAGAAACTTGTTCCTTCTCTTATTTCTCCCACCTGTCCCTTCAAAGTTGAGTCTCCTATGTTTCTATACTTGACCATCTTCTCTCTCCTCGCTGAAGTCCCTTTCACCTCTGATACTCTCTGTGAAACTTTATCCCTTGGTGATCTCCCTCCCTCTCACAACTTATGCTATCACCTTTATAAAAAATTCTTCTTTCTACCCTTGCCTCTTTTCAATGGTCCAGTCCTTAATTCATAACTCTCTGTTTTGCACCTCACCCAGTATACCCCATGAACACATAATACTCAACAAAGTATCACAAGATCCCAGATAAAACAATAATAGAGGTTTGTTGTCTTCCTAGCACAGGCATCCAGGACATAACAGGAACTCTCCCAAGACATATCAAAAAGGATGGCAATTACTCATTTCTAAATATTCATGTAGGCACAAATTACATTTCCAGAAGGAGAAAAAAAGCATAGTTAAAGATTATGGGAGTAACTAGGTGGCACAGTGGATAGAGCACTGGCCCTGCAGTCAGCAGCACCTGCGTTCAAATCTGGCTTCAGATATCACTTACTAGCTGTGTGACCCTGGGCAAGTCACTTAATTTCAATTGCCTTGCCAATATCTATATATACATACATATATACATACATGTATATATATGTACACACATACACATACACACACATACATGTACATATATATGTATGTATATATGAATGAATGAGATCTTATATAAGAACCTGAAGGCTATAAGGGCACAGTTTGTGCTTTCCTCACCATCGCTTACTGAAGACAAATTATGTAAAAGAGAAAAAAAAAACATTAAAGTAAACGGCTGGCTAAGAAAGTATCTAAGAATGGAATTTGGATTTCTGTTCTGTGACTTACAATATAAGGTTCACAGATTCCTGTCCAGAAGTGGAACAAAATTAACAAAGATTAAGAAGAATTTATTTGCTAGAGTCTTGTAAATCAGATATGAAACTGAAAAGTTGTGGGTGATTTTCTAGTCCCATCTTCTTGAGCTCCCATCAGTGTTTTTTCACCCGAGGTTATCAGTTGAGAATCATTTAGTCAGCCAGCCTTAAGTAGCTTTTCAAATGGAGTATTTATTGAAGTGGTTCAGAAAGAATGTTTGGTACAAAATATTCCTCCCTCCACCCTCCTTAGATTGCCTATGACATCCTCTTTGTTAATACATACAGAATCCGGGGGGAAGGGAGCTCAAGTCTAAAAGACGCAGGTGAAGTTTACTAAAACCCTTTCAGATCTTTTTGATCTGAATGCTTCCATACCGTATCTCCTTAGGCTCATACTTTATCACTGTTAAACAGCTTCCTCACTAGTCATCATACCTCTGTTTGATTCTATCTATTCTTCATGCCGCTGCCCAAATAATCATCCTAATATACCACTGTGATGTTGTTCTGGAGTCATTTCAATCATGTCCAGCTCTCCATGATCCCACTTGGAGTTTTCTTGGCAAATACACTGGAGTGGTTTGTCATTTCCTTCTTGAGCTCATTTTACAGATGAAGAAACTGAGGCAAACAGGATTGAGTGACTTGCCCAGGGTCACACAGCTAGTAAATGTTTGAGTCTAGAATTGAACTCAGGTCCTTCTGACTCCAGGGCTGGTTCTCTACCTCTCTGATACTTATATTTTAAAAACAAAAACAAAACTGTGGTTTCCTATTCAAAGTCTATATAATGTTTCTAGCCTTATCACATACTTTTGAATGTACCTCTCCCTATCCCCTTATAAATTCTCCATGCTCTGAACAATCTAGTCACTAACTTATCTAGTTAATCCAGAAAAATAAAAATGCGTAATTTAATATAATTAGAGTCTATTTATTTAATTATGTAATATATAATAATTAATTTATATAATTTAACGTAATTATAAATTATAAACACAAGCTTGCTACTAAGCAGCTAGGTGGCATGGCAGATAGATTAGAGTCAGGAAGACCTAAGTTTTAAAATCTGGTCTTAGAGACTTATAGCTTTGTGACCCTGGGCAAGTCACTGAAACATTATTATTGTTGTTTATTATTATTTTGATTTCTAAATGTTCACAGATCATTTCTTTAGTGATCTATTCTACAGCTATCATTAAAAGGAAGTATTTTTCAAGTGCATTGAGATTAATTTGATTTCTTTTCACAACTCTGTACTTGTTGTAGAGTACAGAAAAAAGCTGCTTCTAGACATTGAAGTATAATTGCACATGTAATCATGATATTTCAAGGCCAGGTTTTCAGAGTGGGAGAACTTTTAATCAGTTAAGGTCTATGGCATTCATAATACTGGGATAAATTCTCAAAAATCAATACGATTAGCTACTTTCAAAATTCTTATAAGAAATAACCTTTTTTTTTCCTAATTTATCTTCCATATAAACATATGGACATTTAAATTCCTACTAAAAGTAATAAAATTAATTTAAAAATAGAAATTTTGCTTCAAACAGTTGAATATACAATTTATTATAGAGGGAAAAAAACATTTTTCCTAATATCCCATTCCTGATACCAGTAATATTAAATAAATAATATATAGTAGCCACCATTCACATATGTGTAGGTATACATTTATGTATACATGTGAATATAGATATGTGTGTTTAGGTGTGTGTACATACATTTCAAGCTGTGGCTTCAGTGGAGAAGGGCAGGCTAATGTCCCTGTTTTCTATCAGTAGAGGTTAACTCGGTGACCAATCGACCTAGCCCTTTTTGATCTCCCCTGAACGTTTTCTACATTTGACAGACAGCTTGTCAGGTATACAGCTCCTTATTGCCATTTTGAAATCTGCAAAAGAAAAAGTCTACGTGTGTTAGGTTTGATTTTAAAGCATTTTACCAGATATGTCAGCTGATTTGGTCTTTTAACATTAAGCTTGGCCAATGTGTATTACAAAGACTCAGCCTTTGGAGGAGGCGACTTTTCACTTCTTTAGTGGGCCTTGCTCCCTATTGCTTTTCAAAGTGACTCTCTCAGTATCATATTAAGTTGGTGCTAATGAATTTGGACAAGATTTTAATTCCATTAAACAAAAAAGAAACACGAGTTCACAAACACATGAAAGAATTGGCTTAAAGTACCCAAGGAGAAGCAATTTTGTTGAAGAAGGAACTGGAGTCTTGCTTATTTTCCTTTGAAAGGAATTAAATAGAAAAAAGACAAAATCTGCAAATGTAAGCAAGGTTGAAGGACAGGTGAGTTCTGTTGTTCGTGCTTCAACACCGTCCCAGTTATCTGGAGCAACAGATGACTGGAGATGCAAGGCTTGGATAGTGAAAGAATGGCAGCTGCTGTCAGAGACAGCCCTGAAAGCCTGGATTTTGATGCCACCTGTCTGTATGATGAGATGACTCCATTTGGACAGGGGCTCCTCGGTGCCCTAGTTTTTTATTAACCCACTTACTACCATGTTGCTCACTTGCCCTCTTATTGGACTCACTGCTGTGTCTTGACCTGTATTTGCTATAGCATCTTAAACACTTTGCAAAGAGACTGTTCATTTAGGATGTCAGTACCACAGGAGGGGAGCAGCTTAGGAAGCGGCAGGATTGTTATATTTTTCTACCCTCCAGGATAAAAGCGTGTTGTTTTGACAAGAGCTGAAAGGGGTCCAAGGGAAGATGCCTCAATGGGAAAATAAAGAAAGAAAGCCAACCCCAGGAAATCTTTTATGAAACAATATGGGTTGACGTTATTTCATACTTGCTGGCAGATTGGAGTGTTTGAAGGATAAATATTCTCCAGGTGGTCAGAGAGAAAAATATCCTCTTCTGTGAGATGCTGGATCATATTTAGATTGTAAATCTTTTTTTTATTTATTTATTCATTATTCAGAACATACTCAAGCAAATAACAAACATCACTGAAATTCCTTGCACCTTGGTTTCCACTTCTGTAAAACGAAGAGCTTATACTACATCACATTCAAGCTTCCATCAAGCTCTAAAGCATATGGCCCTACAAAGATTTTTTTTTTAATGCCAGAAGAGGACCTTTTTTTTTTAACATTTCATTAGAGATTTTCCTGCTGTCTTTTCCCCCCACTGAATTCAGAAAGGAAAAACAAATGATTAGTTTGTTTCCTTAAAATGAAGAGAAAGCATTAACTCAAGTTACCTGAATGTACTTCTTTCTTGTACGAACACATTTTATTTTTCAAAAAGCATTTGTCACCCCAACCAGAGATAGTTATTGATGTTTCTATTTTGAATCATGCCTATTTTTAGGTAACTTGAGTTAATGTTTTCTGTTCATCTTAAAGAAACACACTAATTATCACTTTTCTCTAAGCTAAACTTGCCCGGTTCCTTTGACTGATCCTTGTATGCTATGGCTTTGAGATCCTTCACTATCCTGATTAGCTTTTCTTTAATGTCCTTAAACTTATTCATGTGTTCCCCAGAATGTGACGTCTAGAAAGGAATTCACGCTATAAATGTAGCCTCCCCAGGGCCCAGCATCACAGTCTTATCCTCTCTGCTTCACTGAATAGAGCCTCAGATACCAATAGCTTCAACATATCTCACTCCTCTCTAGCAAGGCTGACCCCAGGCGTCTAAAGAAGCCTCTCTTTAGCCAAGGCAAAACTAGAAAATGACCATCTGTATTCCCAAAGGACTTCTCCCCCTCCTGCCTTTTCATCTCTTCTTCAGGAACTGATAATTAAATCAATGTTACTTTTGCTTCTGTGAAAGCCATGATGCTTTCCCGCTCCCTGACTTTACTAACGATCACAATTCCTGTGATTCTGAATCATAACATGCACAGATGATGATTCTCTTGCCCATCTTCCACTCACTTCTCATTCATTTTCATCCATGTGCCATTCCTCCTATTTCCCTTACACTCTTCCTTATTTCTCCCCGTCATGTCCTTTGAAATGCCTGTTCAACCATTAACAAGCCATCTCTCACTTTAGAAGTGAATCTCCATCCAAGAAGTTATTTTGTGTGTGTGTGTCTGTAGTTACATTTAATTTTCTATTTGTGTATCATTTCTGTCCAGTAAAATCAAAGTTTCTTGAGAGCAGGGACCGTTTCATTTTTGTCTCTTTTTCTTACAAACCTGCCCGGTTACCTAGTATAAAGTAGAAGTTTGAAATATGCTTCTTTTTGTAAATATCCTTGTTCCTGACTGAACAGTGAAGATGCTGAATAGCATGTGAGAGATTAGCCAAGGAATCATAATCCTAATTAGCAAAAGTGAGTGAACACAATCACATTTCGAGTTCATCAACTGTCTTCAAATATTTTGGGGTTTGCAGAACCCTTATGCTGTTTTGTTTTGCAGTGTTGTTTTTTTTTTTTCCTCACAGTCAATGAATGCTGGAGGGAGACAGAATCTGGTCTGTGTTTCTAATTCAGTTATACTTAACCCATCAACATGGAGTCTGATATGAGATGTGTGTAGGCTGGTTTAAAAAACATCACACATGTTCTGTCCTAAGAAACAAAATGTTATCAGTTTAGGCTTAAACATATTCACTTTCTGATGAAATCAAACATAGCAAAGGCAGAAATAACCCAGTGCCTCCTATATTTAATGGGATATTGTATGGTTAACTGGACATTTTTCTGAGCATGGTGTCCAGCTCAAATAGAAATGTGAGATGCTTAACCCATGGATAAGGATCCCTGCAGGCCAAATGTTGATTTAGGAAACTGTATAATAATATATCTATGTTTTCTTTTGTTTTTGAAATTTTGTCAAATATTTCTCAATTATGTTTTAAGTAAGTCCTGTGGGCCATGTTTTTTGATGATCTCTATAGTATGCTTTAGCATATTGCATTCCTATGTACTAGTGTCTAATGTATTATTGGATCTCAGCTTAACCAGAGTAAATAAACAAGAAGCAAAGTTGTAGACTGGTCAGTTTGAACTTGGGGCATGTGTTAAAAAACCACTAGGTTGGATGGAAACTAAGAGGCCATTTAATTTCATCTGTACCTAAAAGAACATTTCCACTAGGACACACTATATCACTAGCCAGTCCTTTCTACTTTTGCATATCTCAGATTGCTTGAAAGGTTTTTGGTTGGTTTGTTTTGTTTTGTTTTCAGAGGGGGTAGGGCTTAAGTGACTTGCCCAAGGTTACACAGCTAGTAAGTGTTAAGTGTCTGAGGCTGGATTTGAACTCATAACCTCTTGACTCCAGGGCCAGTGTTCTATTCCCCGTGCTACCTAGCTGCCCCCATATTTTTTCTTATAAAAAGCCAAAATTGATGTTATTATAATCTACCTCCTCCACTCCATCCCCACCCTGTAACCTTTTGTTCTATTTTCCATAGCCAGGTAGAATTTATCTATTCTTCATTCCCTATGACAACTCTTTAGATACAGAAATAAAACCTAAGTGTTTTCTTTTCCAGGCTAAACTTCTGTGCCTTTAACAAATCTTTATATGGCATAGTCTTAAGACTCTTCACCATCTTTATTACTCTCCTTGAATATTCTTGAACTTGTCAGTATTTAGCAAAAAAATATGATGTCTAGAACTTTACATCTGTATTTGATGTGACCTGCCTAGAACTGAGTAAAGTAGATTTATTACCCACCCCCCACCTATTCTGGAAACTCTTCCCTTTTTAATTCCTCTTAAGCTCTCATTAGGTTTTTTACTATTATCACACTGTTGACTCATACTGCACTTGTATTTTTCAAAGGAACTCCTTTCTCACCAGACTTCCTCTATTGCTTGATTAATCTTGTAATTGTGAACTTGATTGTATAAACCCAAATGTAAGACTTTATATTTATCCCCATTAAATTCACAGATTCAGATTTTATGGATTGGACTAGACAGCCTCTTGAGGTCCTGCCCAAGATTGTTGTGATAGTGATGCAAAGGTTAGCAAATTGTCTAACAGGCAAATTTATAAAACATGGTCCACAATCATAGTAATTCTACATTTGGGAAGTTGTGAAATGGTTTGCACCTGTGACCCTTATTGGAGAGCAAAACTCACTGAAAACAAGCTGGGTGTTGGAACTCCCAGCCTTGTAATAGGAAAGTTCTCCTCCTCTCTCTTTCCCTCCCTTCTCTCTGTGTCTGTCTGTCTGTCTGTCTCTCACTCTCTCTCTCTGGTGGCTTCCGCAGTTGTGCTATTGACATGGGATAGCCACCACTTCTTCCTTCATCTCTACTCATTCTTTTTGTGAATGTACACTATTACTGTACATGAAAGATTCTGTATTCTGCCCCCAGCCACATCTAAGAGTGATTTTGTATTGGTTCCTCTTCCTCTTTCTCCTCCTCCTCCTCCTTCTCCTCCTCCATTCATTCTTTCCTTCTTCCTTCTTCTTCCTCTTCTTTCTTCTTCATCCTAGGGGATTGTGGTTCTTTATGGCTAGACAACCTCTTGATGTTATGTATGTCAGTTATTAGATGCCTTATATTAGTGCAAAACACCACCCCCACCCCACCAGGATCTAAAGCTAGAAAGGATCCTAAAAATCATCTATTCCGAAGTCCTTGCCATTTTCATTTTACAGGTAGAAGAACTGAGACTCAGTATGATTATGTGCCTGGCCCAAAGCCACACAGTAAGAGCAGAGCTAAAATTCAAACCCAGGGCTGCTGACTCCAATTTTAGCTTTTTGTTTTTCCTTAGACTCTACTTCCTCCCCCTTGTTTAAATCTTGTTAAATGCTAAAACAATTCCTGGGTTTTAAAAAAAAATTCTCATTGCATCAAATCACATAATTTTAATTAGTTGTTTCTGGGCTCTTAACTACATATTGATCACTTGGAAATGTGCACTCTCTGAATGGACTTTATTCTCCAAGGGTCCTAAGTTTAATTGTATAGAGATCCAGGTGGATTTTTATATGGCCTCAGGGATATGACTGATCCTAATGGTACGGCTGTTTTTTTATCACAATTTGCAAATGGCATTAATTGAGTTTCTAATGATATTTTTAATATTACTTGACAGCATAGTTCGCTGCAGTGGTTAATGTCTTTGCCCAGTCCTAAATTGTTACTAAATCTGATAAACTCTGATTAGTAGGAATCCAAATGAAATGGGTAATCACTTTCATTCAGCACTTTTCTTTTAAATATAGTTTCTTCCCAGCATTATGCAGACTCATCCTAAGATTAAATAAACTTTCCATATTTCCAGTCTTCCAACTTTGGAATTCTGTGACTGCATTTGTGTGATACCAAAGCTTCAGTCTATTCAATGACAAAATCAATCAAGAGAATAGATTCCTAGAGTTTCAGAGTTGGAAGGGAAGTTATGACATCATTTAGGCTAACTCTCATTTGACAGGTGAGGAAATTTAGACTCAGAGGCCAAGTGACTTGATGAAAATTAGATGGAACAAGCATTGGAAGGATTATTAAAAACAAGGGAGTGATTTTTGGGGGCAGAGCCAAGATGGCAGAGTAGAAAAAACTTTCAGCTGAGCTCACCTGACATTCCTCTCCAAAGAGCTTTAAAATAATGCCTCAAATCAAATGTATGGGTCTCAGACAACAAAAGGTCTGTGTGAAATACTCTTGCACTCAAGACAACACGGGAGGTCAGAAGGAGAGACCTTTGACATGAGTGAGGAGGCTGGCCCAGAGCCATGTGGGTGAGATACCAGTGATGGGACTAGGTGGTGGTGACAGAAATAGGCCTTGGCAATAGCTTGGTTATTGGGGCGAGAGTTAGTGAGGAGCCTAGGAGGACTCTTAGGTTGTGAGTCTGAGAGACTGTGGGAAGATTGTGGTGCCCTAGTCTACAGTAATGATTTGGGGAGAAAAATAGTATTGCCTTTGTGACATACTGTGTTTCAGATGTGTACTGGTTTGAGATGTCTGAGAGGCAGTTGGAGATATGAATTTGGAGATTAGCAGAGAGATTGGGGCAGGAAGGTAGACTGGAGAAATTTTGTCAGAGAGACGTGATTAAATCCATGGGAGTTCATGAGATCACCAAGTGAAGTAGTATAATGGGAGAAGAGAAGAGAATTCAGGACAGAAGGGTGTGATATGGAAGAGGATCTGAGAAAGGGGAAAGAGAATGAGTGATCAGATAGATAGGAGAAGAATCAGGAGAGACTAAAAAAACCCAGAAGCCTAGGGAGAAGAGAGTGTTGAGGAAGAGAGAGTTATCAATAATGTAAAAGGTTTCAGAGAGGTCAAGGAGAATGAGACTGAGCAAAAGACATTGGATTGGCAATTAAGAGATCATTAGTGACTTTGGACAGAGTAATTTTGGTGGAATGATAAGGTAAGAAGCCAGATTGTAAGAGGTTTTCATTAATTCTGTGATCCTTCATTGTTCATGGTAAATTGTTGTTTTGTCTTTAAAAAATATAGAGTACTTTAAGGTTTATTATTTGCTTTTTAAAAAAAAAAATAGTAACACTGAATGGGAGAATAGCGCATATGACATCATTCTCTTTCATCAGATGTGGAATCTCAAGCTTGGACAAGTCATGTATATGTACATACATATACATACATATGTTCATATATACACCCATTTATTTAGCACCTACCAGACAAAGGATCCTGGTGTTACAAAAACAAAACATTCCCTACTTTCAGAGACCTTACATTCCACTGGAAGAAGGCTACATATACACAAATACAGGGTAGAACGTGAACAGGGAAAGGATAAAATGAGACAGAATGCTGTCCAGAAATTTGAGAGTCTTATCTTCCTAAGTAGACCGCAAACCACTTGACAGGAGGGATTATTTATTATAATTCTTTTTTTCTCTGGTGTCTAATACAATGTTCTATATTTAGTAGGGACTCTATTAAATAATATTTAAAAAGAGCAAGGACCTGCATTGCATTCCTTCCATTGAAAAGGTATAAGTAATGTGGACCTCTGCTGAAGCAGGAGGGAGAAAACTCTTTCAGGGTCTCCCAGATTCTCTGGTTAAAGAAGATATTCCAAGCTCTCTATCCTAGTCTCTCCGTGCATCATTCTGTGCACTGCTTGAGTCTTTTGTTGTTGTTGTTGTTGTTGTTTTTTCTGGGAAGACGGCATTGTTATCTACTGTATAAAACACCGAACTCTCATCACTGAGGAGTTTTAGATTCTTGTCCTGACTCTTGCGCTGACTAGCAATGTGACCTCACCCTAGCCAGCGTACTTATCAGGGCCTCAGCTTCCACATATTTAAAATAAAGAGATTAAACTAGGTTATCCCTAAGACTCTTTCTATCTTTAAATGAACATTTTGTGATTCTGTAGACCTCAGAAATGGAAAAAACTTGAGGGAAGAAAGATGCAAGCAAACATTATAGATTCAGAAACTGAGAAAGTAATGAAAAGTGAAGAAGGGTTTGTTGAATTCAGAGGAGTCTTCAAATTACCTCCCAAGAATCCTCTTCCGGATTGGTACCGACAGAGCAGAAAGGTATATGAACTTGGAGTCTCAGATTGCTTGAAGAGTTATGACAAATAGGAAAATCAACAAAATTTACTTACGTAATCCCTGGTTCCCATTTCGGCCATGTCCTCCTTTGTGCAATGACATCCTCACATCTGTATAACAGCTCCACCTCCCCATCTTTTTGGTCAAAAAATCATACTCGAGGAAGGACTCAATAAAGGCGTTCTCATCAAGGGATTATCCCTCTCAGTAATTCTTGTATTTTAATGGAAAACAACACTTCAAGCATTGCTTGCATTTCAGATGATGGAAAGACAGGATAACATAGTGAATGGTGTTGAACCTGGAGTTGGGAAGACTTGTCACTAAAACTATCTATGTGACTCTTGGTCCGTTATTTAAGCTCTCTGAATGTTCATGCATAACACAGGGCAAATAAAACTTCATACCTGCCACATGATGTTGTTATGAGGCTTGTGAGATGATTTATGTAAAGTGCAAACTTAAGGCTTAATGTCATTTAGGATAATTGCAGTACGCAAATGTTAAAAAAAAAAATAAGCAAATCCTTGTAGGATATGCTTTTAGGGAAGGGGATCACTGTAATCTTGGTTCCCTAAAAAGCATACCATGTAGAAAGAAGACTACTTATCCATCATTCCTCCTCTACTACCCTCAACTTTACAAAAAGATTCTAGAGACAAAAGGCAATTCTGTTTACTACAAGAGAATGTGGCTTTATCCCTGCAAATACTTGTAGAAACTCTACAGGCTTACAGAATAATGGTGAGAATAATGAGTTGGAAAAGACAATACAGGTCATCTAATCTAATACTTGTTTCACAGATTAGGAAACTGAGGTTCAGAGAAGTGACTTGTTGTGTATGTGTACGCGTGTGTGCATGTGTGCTCATGCACATATATATGATGTATGTATGTGTGTATGTATTACATATTTCTATACCTATATGTATATATACACGTGTGTATATAAATATATACATGTATATATAAATATATACACGTATGTATATATGTATGTTTGTGTGTGTGTATACACAAAGATGTGGCATTCTTTTAATGTTGGTAGAAACTGAGGTACGTCCGTATAACAAATTTTCAGGAGGGCATGGGGGAGACTTACTCAGAATCGATAAACATGAATGATTTGTAATTAGGGCCAATGGAAGAAATCTCCAAATCTGTGAAATCACAAATCCAAATGAATTTCTGAGAAATTATTATTGTATAATAAATAAAAATTTTGGGAAGTACTCTGCTTTTAGCTTTAAAAAAAAAAACAACTTTGTACAAATGGCAGAATTACCAAAGTATTAAGTTATTGCTGTAGCTTTTCTCTGTTCTAGTTTTATAATCTGGATTTCTAAAGCATCTTTGTCCTCAGTCTGATTAGGTCATATGTCATATCCATTTCCATAATGATTTTAATTGTGGTTTTTGTCAACTTTTACCTTCACCCAAATATTCTCCATTGTCCTTCCATTTCTGTGTTCAAGTCTTTCCGTACCAGTATAATGCTATGCTTTCTTCCCTTTATTTAGGTATGCTTATTTTGAAAGAAAATAGTGTTTCTATCTCTATATTTCAGTTTTGAATCATAATCTCAACTTCATCAGTGAAAACTTGTACACATGTAATGTCCTCTTGTATTAAAATTGCAAATTATTTTTCCCATAAACCTTATATAGGTAAATAGACATTTTAGACCATAAGGATTATTCTTAACTTCATTCTTATTTTCATCTAAAGATTTGTGTTGCTGCTTCTTTCTACAATGTACATGTTTTTCTCTATAGCATACAGCTTTCTAGTTTTGTTTGTATGTTCTTCTCAAAATTCAATTTAATCAGATTTGAAAAATCTGTTGCCAAATAAATTCTTCCTGCACTTTATGAATGTGCACCAACTCTTGCCAAGAGACCATCATTCTTGTATCATAGGCCACGGTCCAGGAAGCTAAATAAATCCTGTTTTCTGACACTTTTTATGTAGCCAGCTGTCCACTTTGAATAGCCTTTCTTTCTCTTCCAAGTCACAGTCTTCAGTTGGAAGAAGATGAAACCACCATGTACAGCCCCATTTCATTTTTCTGTCAATAACTTCAAATTCTTTACTGAATCATTCAGAAAGTAGTACATATGAAATGCATAAACAATTATATTGGTGATTAGGAAGAGTGTGGGGGCTGAGGAGCGTGGGAAGAGTGAATGATTCATGGCTTGACTCATTGTTCAGTTTAACTCCAGCCTTAGCTGGCATTCCAACTTAAGCCATGGCTTTTTCATGCCCAGATTCATAGTTGAGGAAGGTTTTACATATCTATCTATCTATCTATCTATCTATCTATCTATCTATCTATCTAGATATATATATATGTATGTATGTATGTATGTGTGTGTATGTATATTTGAAATATCCAGTTAATTTAGGAAAATGCCAGTTTTGTTTTGTTTTGTTTTTGCCTGAGGTACCCAGTCTCAATTCAATTCAGCATGTTGTAATTCTGTGGCTATCTTTCACACAAAATGCTATGCACTTGGGATGGAAATCAAAAGAACAAACAGCTCCCTCAAGAAACTTAGATCTTAAGGTAGCATAAAGTCTTTAAATGTATGTGTTTTTTTTATTGGGGAGCGTATATAAGAGGTGAGTTTCTTGTCAACCTATATTAGATATTTACAAAAAATGGGACAAATAGTGGTGTTAATTAACATGTGTCTGTCTGTCTGTATGTACATATATGATTTACAAACCACTTTATATAGATTATCTTATTTGGTCCTTGCAACAGCCTTGACAGAGTAGATACTATTAGTATCACAGATGAGAAATATGAGGCTACAATTTGGTGGGTGATTTACTCAGAGTCCCATTGCTAATAATTGACAGAGGCAGAATTTGAACTTAGATCTTCTTGACTCCAAGTTCTTTTCTCTTTCAATTATGGCACTTAAGCTTTCCTGGTGACCTTAAAAAGCAAGCTTTACAGTTTGGTAACAGTTTTAGAGAAGAAACATCTTTTTGTAGTATGACTTCTGTATCCTTAGGAGATGGCTGCTAGGAAGGAGGGATTTCTTTCTTCTCTCCCTCACTCATTAGCTATGATGTCTTATATGTGTGCTACTTGCATGTTGCCATTTCCAGGAGAAGGAAAGAGAGAAGGGAGAAAGGACAAGTGGTGGAAATGAGGGAGGGAAGGAGAGAGAGAGAGATAACTAGACAGTATGACAGAGTGATATACAGAAAGAAGGAAAAGGAAAAAGAACCATGGCACCTGGGAGCAGAGAGTCCATTGTGGATTTAAGAGAAAAGTGAAGCTAACAATTAGGGTTTAAGTTTCAGAGAGAATCAGACCCAGAGAACCCAGTTAAGCAACCTGCCCAGCAGAGGCACTGGGCCAGGGCAGAAGAAAAAGGACCCAGTCTACACACGAATGACTTACTTAGTTGAGTAGGTAACCTGGAGATGTTATAAACATTTTAGTTCAAGGAGCAAAAGACTATTAACTACCAGGGGAACTAGGAATTAGCATCTAATTTGATCTTTCTTCACTTCTTCATAAAGAATAAAACATTAAAGATTTAAGTGTAAATGATAATGTTGAGTAAGTTCACAATGTAGACTTTTTTCTGTAATTTCCACTTATCCAAAATCACCCCAAATATTATCTTGATGTTGAAGTACTTAAATCATATTTAGCTTGGCAAGAGTTCAACTGAATTGCTATCATTAATCACAGTAGCATATATGTGTGTGTCTGTGTGTATGCATATATGCATGCATATATGTGTATAGATATATATAATAGTTTCTACATGATGCTTAAATGTTGCTGACTTTAATTAGCACATGGTCAACAGCATATTTAGTTGGCAATATTGTTAATATGTCCCTTGTAGCAATTCATTTAGTGTGTTTACGGTTCCTGTATGATTGTCTTAATGAGTAGGATGATGAAAATTATTATTAGGCAGAGATTTAATAGAACTCCCATCAGAACAGTGACGAAAAGAGAAAAAAATGAAGTTGATTTATTACCTGAGGTATTTTAATGATGCTATTGAGTAATTATAATCCTATGCAAAATGTATATTCAGTCTCGTGGTTAAGTTCTATTGCTTTGAGGAAGAATCCAAATACTTTGCAAAATGCCTACTAGCACATGTCTGATGAGTAAGAAATGTTGGTGGAATTTAATCCTTGTTTGATCTAAGATGTATGTATGAGAAACAATTTGATTTTAAAAAATACCAAGTTAGAAAGTGAAGATGACTTTAAAAGATGCTGAATTTTTCAGTTTCCATGTAAGACTTCTAGAATATAGGATATTCTAATATTTCATTTCTTAATAATGTATGTGGTAATCATTACCAATGTTTTGAGTATTTTAAAAATATGCATTTATAATAGGTAGTAATTATGTAGCACTTCAAGCACTTGAGAGAGATAATTAGACAAGTGTTTTTGTGTGTGTATGTCTCTGTTTATCTGTCTATCCATCTGTCTGTCTATCTATCTATCCATGTTATCTATCTATCCATTTATCCATCTGTCTGTCTAGCTAGCTAGCTATCTGTCTGTCTATCTATCTATCTATAAGCTAAGTGGCACAGTGGATGGAGTGCTGGACCTGGAATCAGAAAGACTTATTTTCCTGAGTTAAAATCAGGCCCCAGACAGTTACTAGCTGTGTGACCCTGGGCAAGTCATTGAACTCTATTTGCCTCAGTTTTCTTATCTGTAAAATGATCTGGAGAAGAAAATGTCAAATCACTGCTGTATCTTCACCAAGAAAACCTCAAATGGGGTCACAAAGAGTCAGTACAACTGAAACAACTGAAAAACAGCAAAATATGCACATATATAATCTCTTAATTTCATTTTAGAATTTCTTTTGGAAATAACTGTTGGATTTTAAAAATATATATATTTAACTCTCTTCTCTCTTAGATTCAGGTAACTTTCTTTCATGTTACCTTGAAATATGATGTTCAGTACTTACTTGTAAATTATATACATGTACAAATAATAATTACATACATTGAAAAATACCTATTCATATAAATTTAAGAGGATGAGATTAATATGAAATAACATAAGGAAAGGTGTGTGATTGGAAGATCAAATATGGAGCTCTTTCAATAGACCAAATGAGAAGTGATGACAGTTGGGATGAGGTTGGTGACCAAGTGAGTTCTCAAGAGGGGACATATGAGAGATGTTGTGGACAAAGAAACAAAAGAGATTTCACAACTGGTTTTGTAAGTTTGTGAACCTGGGTAACTGAAATGATGCTTTTGTTCTCAGTAATAATAAGGAAATGTAGAAGAGGAATAGGTTGGGGAGAAATATAATATAATGAAAGCTCTTATTAAAAATCACATCTCACATCCATGCCCACTGAAAACAAGAGGGAAGTGGAGTTCTCATTTATTAGTCAACATCCAGGAGTCCAGAACCTATGCACCAAAGAGAACCAAAGCCACAAGGTGATCTAGGTGATAATGGGTGGGTTTCCTAGAGTTTGGATGGGGGGAATTTCACAGTGGCTCCTGTACAGCTGTTGTGAGTGTCTAAGTGAAAAGTGGCCCAGAAAGCCCATATCCCTTAAAAATACTGGCCCATAAATAGTGCCTGACAGTGACCATGAGAGCAGAATTGTGTTATCAGAACTCAGATTAGATACGGGAAATACCTGAACTTAAGTCTTGGTTTAGCCACTTAATAGTTGAGAAATTATGGGCACATCACAACATCTCTCCATTTCCCCATCGATACTTGGGATTACTAATACCCACAATAAAATGGTTGGTTTGTGTGTAGATAATATGACTTACTATCTATCAAATATTTTGCAAATCTTAAGTCACTCACTATTGAAATCCTAGCTCTTTACTAGTCTAAAGTTTCAAATTCCCTACCACCACCAAAAAAAGTACTGAGCATCACTGAACTCCTTTGCTCTACCAGAAGCCAGATTTGTTCAAATTGATTTATTTTGTTTTCCTGTCAAGTTCGCTGATTAGATGGAAGCATATACTTTGAAAATTTAGAGGGAAAACGTAACACTTAATTTCACACCAATGCCATAAGTAGATAAATGATTCTCTAAGGTATACAGTGATTAGAGGTTATTTAAATGCTAAGATGGCAAATAATTTCTTGTGTGATTCATTAGATGTTTTCTATATGGAGTCGATGTAGTTTGCAACTGCAGATTGTTTCAAAAACCGATTTTTGAAGCTCTTACAGAGCACATGGTATGAGGATTCCTGTAAGCCTGACTTCTAATTAGAGGTATGCTTTGTATTTTTTCTGTTCTGTATTTTTTTTGGAAAATATGTTTATTTGCCGTATTTTGTAAGCCAGCTCACCTTTTGAGCACACAAAAGTAATACAGTATTTAAAGGAAGATGACCAATCCATCCAAAAGCATTTATTAAGTACCTACTGTGTACCAAACACTGTGGTATGTACTGATGATATAAATATAAATAATGATCTAAGCCTTACTCTCAAGGAATCTGCCTTTTAATGAAGGAGATAAATACATATAGAAATATATTCAGAATGACAACAAAAGAAGGTGGATGGTTTTCAGAAGTGATTAATTAATTAGATAATTAGAACAAAATTTAGAACAAAAATGAACTACCAGAGGGAGCTACGTCAATAGTTGGATCCCCCAAAGTAAGCCATGTACCTGACTTGTACCATCCTTCTTGAGGTTCCTTCAGCACAAGTGCAAATGGTGGTGATACTAACACCTGAAGTGGAAACAAGCCTTGTTGACATGCATAGAGAAGGCACAAGCATCTACCAAGTCACTGTTAAAGATAAGACGTTCAGAGAATACACTCCTGAGATAAAACAATGAAGACAGTTCTAGACGTAGCCATGGCTAATGCTGCACCCTGTGATCTCCTCTGTCTTCACTAGGGCAGTCACCTACCACAAGACTTATTTTGCTTGTGCCATAGGCAAGGGCAGGTTCTGCCAAGTTCACTTATTTATTTTTCCCTTCCCTTTGCAACTCAACGTGAGGGCAGTCTTCCCTTGAGTGGTTAAGATTACCTGACCCCAGGTGATACAGACTTCCCTGACAGTTCCTTGGCTTCCTTCTGACAACTTTTGAGCAGCCCATGCTCCCAAAGCTCCCTTTCTTCTTGGAAGATGTGCTTTTTACCCTTTGGGTCTGCAGACAGAATATCAGTGTGACCTTAGAGCCCAAAGAATGGCCTTTCTGCACTGATCTCCCCCAGCTCTCAGTGTTCCCCTTCACCTCCTGTAGGTGTGTATTTGGTCTATATCTCCTGTACACTTATAAAGGTACATGTTGTCTCCCCCAACAGAATGGAAATGACGAGAGGCCAGGGACTGTTTCATCTTTATCTTTGAGTCTCTGGCACCCACCATGGTGAGGGAACATAATAGGTATTTGAATGCATGTTGATTGATTGTTTTGTTTATAAGGTACACTGAGCATATTTCCTGAGCTTTGTTGACTTCTGCCTGTGAGTTATGGGCAGTATTAATTGCAAGTCCTGTTGCTTTGATTTAAGTAATAAGGTCACATTACTAGGCTAAGTCTTTAGCTTGACTTTTGGTATGGGAGATGGGGTATTCTATGTATGATTTCACTTGTGTAGGTAATTCCTGGAGAGGAGCCTGCCTGTATTAAGCAAATTGGCAACTTTTCTGAAGGTTATAGTCTAAAACATAGTGTTTGCCCAGCATCACACAGACAGTATGTGTTAAGAATGGGATTTGAGAAGATTGGCTCCCCCTCTGCTTCAAAATTCTGCCTTTCCTTGAACCAATCTTAATGTCAAATTTGATTGAATCCAAAGATGCCATTGTAGAACATCATTGTCAACTTCTCATTCACAATAGTACTACACAATTGCATAATTAGAGTGGCCAGAGTTGCCTAGTCCAACTCATACCCTACTATAACATGTGGTTATTCTTCGTATTCTTTAAGTGAGTGTTAGGATTAAATGAGAAAATGCATTTAAAGCATTTTGAAATACCATATAAATGTTGTTTCTACTGTTGATGCTGTTGCCACCCCCTCCCCTACTACTACCACTACTACTACTACTACTACCACCACTGCTGCTACTGTTGCTGCTACTATTATTACTACTACTACTATACTACTGCTGCTACTACTACTACTACTACTACTACTACTACTACTACTATTACTATACTACTGCTGCTGCTATTACTACTACTGCTACTACTACTACTACTACTACTATACTACTGCTGCTGCTATTACTACTACTGCTACTACTACTACTACTCCATCCCAGCTATTTCCAATAAAGTTTTAGGGTAGAAGAAGTGTTCCAATCAGACACTGGAGGTTCTTGAAGATTTAAGACTCTGTCCCATCTTCCATTGCCCAACATTTATGTAACCCTAACCTTATCACAGAATGAATGTTTTTCCAGATATCATTAAGTATTGAAGGGAAGAGTAGACCTTCAATATGTATGAATATTCTAGTATAATTATGTAAATTCCAAGGAGACAAAGCCAGTAGAAATCTAAAGGGAGTAAAGAAAAATCCCTGCAGCCCATACCTATTAGCATGCATACAAAACAGTAACTAGAGGGAGACAGACAGACAGAAAGGTTGGGGAGGGTAGAAGTATTTGAATAAGTATAAAGTTGTTTTAAATTGCATATATAAAAATATATGGGAAAACAAGAATTCTGAAACACACACACACACACAAACACCAGGGCTTGAACTATTAAAAATCTCTCTCTTTTTCTGTCTCTCTTCATTTCTCTTTTTTTGCCTTTCTTTCTTATTCACTTTCCCTCCCTCCTCTCTCAATGTCATTGCCTCTCTGTACAATCTTGATATTTTAAAATATTCACTCTTTGATGTAACTCTTGAGAGCATGAAAATAAAATCCCTTTCCCTAATGATTTTCCTCATTGTACTTATCTAACATTGATTTTTTCCCCCTTTATATTTGTAAAACAGAATAAACCAATAGGGTTCCCTTTTGTTTCTTTCCCAAAGCCATGCACCTGCACCATTGATCATGCCAACAAGAGCTCACACAACTTTGGAGTGAAAACCAATATGGTGGTGTGAAAGCAGAGCAGACAGCTTAGGAGATGGATTCTAAATTATACAGCTGCCTACTGATCTGCAACTACCCAGAGTCTTACAGTTTGACAGCTGGTTAGGGAGCCCTGGACAGGACCCAGCTTTGTCTTGATGACCTAAATGGAGACATGGTGTAGGGTCTTTGAGTGTTATTGCTGCAGAAAAGACAGGTAGTCAGAGCTATGCAGGAAGGAGAAAGTGTTGCTGTTTGGAGTAAGAATAATATTAGCAGCAGTAACCATTCAGTTAGATTCAGAGCATATTCTTCTTTGGCTTTTAGGCAAATCTAAGCCTGTGTTTGACTGTTCTTCATTCAGGGAGCTCAGATGCCACTGTGGAAAGATCCAAGGTCTACTATTTATTTGCTTTTTGTGACCTTGAACTTTGCTAGGTCTGTGTTCTCTCATCTGTAAAATTAAGGATTTGAATGAAATGATAATTAAACTCATTTTTAGGTCTTGATACAGTGAATTTGAATGTTCTTTATGACTTACTAGTCATATGATCCCAGGCAACTCAACTAACCACTCTGGGCCTCACTTATGGTTCAGTTGTTTTTAGTTCTTCAGACTTTTCATGAGCCTATTTGGGGTTTTCTTGGCAAAGACACTGAAGTGGTTTGCCATTTCCTTCTCCAGCCCATTTTACAGGCTAGGAAACTGAGTCAGACAGGGTTAAGTGGCCTGCCTAGGGTCACACAGCTAGTAATTGTCTGTTGTCAGATTTGAAGTCAGGTCCTCTTGATTCCAGGCCCAGTGTTCTATTCACTGCATCACCTAGCTGCCCTGGGGCTTTACTTACCCTCTCTATCAAATGAGGGAGTCAGAATAGACTCCTTCCATTGCTGAGTGCTATTAATATAATTTTTTTTAAAAAAGAAAACTAATTAAAGAATAAACAAGCATTTATTAAGCACTTACTGTATGCTAGACACCATGGTAGAATCTAGAGAAGACTGAGAATTCCTTTCTCAAAAAACTCACTCTATTGGGTAGAGTGTGTGAGTGTGTGTGGTGTGTGTGTATCTCTATATTTTTCTAACTATCTTATCTCTATATTTTTCTAACTATCTGTACAGATATCACTATTGATACCAATAGAGACTATACCAGTGAATCCGTGGGTGCAATGAGTGCCTTGTGAGAAACTTCCTCCATCAGTGCAGGTTGGCAGTAATTTATAATCTTAGCAAGTTGTCTGAGACATTGAGAGAATAAGTAACATATGTGGTAACATAGCTAGTATTTGTCAGAGGTGAGAGCTGAAACCACGTCTTACTGGCTCCTAAGCCATCTCTCTATCCATGATACTACACTGCTCCTCATGTAAGTCGTGTAAGTATATGCAGAAGAAACAAAAATATTTTGGGAGAGAGGATGTATCAATTGTAGGAATTTGGAAAGGCTTCCTGTAAAAGGTGATGGTTGGGCTTTGTAGTGAAGGAGGAGATTCTTTGAGGCAGAGGTGAACATGGCTACATTGCAGACATTCAGGGAGATGGGAGATAGGGTGTTCCATGTGCAGAAGACGGAGAAGGCCAGAGAGAAACCCCTTCATTCGGCTTTCAGTGCCCTGACTCTAACCTGTCTCTCCAGCCTAATTAGACTCTTCCTCCTCATACGCTCTATGATCCAGCAAAACTGGCCTTCTCTCTGGGTCACACGACACTCCGTCTCCTGTTTCTGTGACTTTGTACTAGCTGGACTCCATCCCTTCCTCATTTCTGCTTCACAGAGTCCCTCTTTCTTTAATGCGCAGCTCACACTACCTTGAGTAGTAACATGTTAATAAAAATATTTCGTATTAGTTGGCCTTCGCATGCATTATGTTTATACTGTACATATTTTTTATTGTATTTATGTGCTTCTTTTAGAATGTAAGTTCCTTGTGGGTAGGTGCTCCTTCATTCTTGCTGCTTGAACCCCTATCTCCAAGCACAGTGCCCATCACATAGTATGCACGTAACAAATAGTTGCTGTAGGATTGATATAATAGACTAAGGGGGCCAAATGAATGCTCTCCAAGTGGGTATTAAAGCAGTTGTTCAAATTGTTTACTCAGAGATCAGCCCGTAGAGTGCATCAGACTAAAGAATAGAATGTTCATTTTTAGCAAGGGCTTCGGGATTGCTGCAGGCCTGGGGGTATATTTGTAAACAAGTAATAACCCCAGATGCACATTTACAATATTTTTTAAAATGCACAGTGTGAAAAACAGTGTGAATTATACATTGGCCTTTACAATTCAGTCTGGTATGTTTCTCCAGACCTGTGTAGTAATCAATTGATTTCTCTGTGCCTTTTGATAATGTTAATTACACATTGTTTGTTTCTCTGTTAGCTTAGGGTATATAGGAACCAACAACAGCTAAATTGTTCTCTGAATGATAGACATACATGGCCCTACCTATTCTAATTGCTGCAGTGATGGGATAGTAATCTCAACTAAACCTCTTGAAATATTATTATTACCTTTCCTGGACAATGAAATAACTCTAGAAACCAATCTGTGATCTGCCTGCACATTCATCAATATATATATATATATATATATATATATATATATATATATATATATATATATATATATATATATATATATATATATATATGAAATGTGTATGATGATCTAAAACCTCTCTTTCTTTGCACATTTGGCAGCTTTGGGACAAAGGAAACACAGTTTTAATTTTCACCTGCCAAAATGGCTAATGTCAGTCTCCTTGTATTCAGTTAACAACTCACTGGGTAAATTTGTTTCACTGGAGAAATGTCACTATAAGCTGGCAGTTAATTTCTACAATAAAGCATGAGTGAATAACAAAAATCCTTGACTCTATTGCCATTTTGCTCTTCTCTGAATGTTCTAGCTCTGTAGAAAGTAGAATATTATCAGACTTGGGCTTCATAGACAATATAGGAAAGAAAGAAAGGAAGGAAAGGAGGGAAAGGAAGGAAGGAAGGGAAGGAAAGAAGGAAGGAAGAAAGGAAGAAAGAAAGGAAGGATGGATATAAAAGCAGGGCCCTTTTCTTTATAGACCATATTTAATAAGAGAAATAAGGACAATTTCTTTTCAGTTATTAATAGGAAACCATCACATAAGACTGGAAAGTAGAGGGTTAAAGATTAAATCATTCAATGTTGGTTCTTTTGGGTGGGAAGTTCTTTTCTTAGAAATCACTTTTCTTTATTTTTTTTTTAAAATAGGTAGGCTTGAGGTATGGGTTTCTCCTCATTCTCATAGATTAGTTAGGTAGGTGGGTGGGTAGATAGATAGATAGATATGGATGGATAGATGGATGGGTGGGGAGAGAGACAGAGAGAGAGAAAGAGAGAGAGAAAATTTGTGAAGCTTTCAGTCTGTGTCAGGCACTTCAAGAAAAGCTTGGATGACCATTTGCCAGAATATCGTAAAGGAGACTCTTGTTCAGAGCTAGGTGGTCTCTGAGGTTGCTTCCAACTCTGAAATTCTTCGATTGTTTGAAGTACTTTGAGCTCTTTCTGAAGAGTACCTCATAGGATCATAGGAGTAGAGGTGAAATAAGACTATAGAAGTCATCTTGCTCAATATTTTTAGCTCAGTTAAACTGAAGCCCAGAGGACAAAGTGACTTGCCCCAAGTGACATAAATTGTAAGTGACAGAAAGGGGATTTGAAACCAGCTGATCCTTGAACTAGGAAGACCTGGGTCCAAGTCCCATGTCAGACACATTGGCACTGTGTCCTTGGATAGCTCTAGCTAATTCTCTATGACTAAGTTTCAGAGAAGGTTCCTCCTTGCATTGGTAAGATAGAGTTTCCTTACCTGAAAGTTCCTTATACAAAGAAATAGGAGGTCAGGTTTCTCTCCCTATCACTTTGATTCTAAATCTGGCTCAGCTGGCTGTAGGAATGTATTGATTTGTGTATCTCTCATGAATATAGTCCTGTCTAATTAAAAATTATAACAATGGGCATCTATCTAACTTGATGAATTGCTTGTGAATCTTCAACCAGTTCTAAGACCAGGGAAAGTTTAAACTTCATCATATTTGAAGTAAGGCTGATAACATCCATTATTTACAATCTCTTTTGCAATTGCTTAAGATCTTGAGTCATAGGCATGGATTTCCACTCATTTTGTCTCGAGCAAGAAGAATGAATTGATAAATTCTGTTCTCCATCTATAATGTCCTCTACTGTATTGGCTCAAAAAAGGTACACAGGCAATAAGATTTTCTTTCTCTCCAGGGGAAGGTCTAAATGTTTTCATTTTTGAGGTGTAATTCCCTATTATGGCACCTTATTGTACCTAATCTCTGTCATCGAAAGGCGGTTTTAATTAATTTTTTTGTAGTCAAGTAACATATTTTAAAGTTCACCAAAGAATTACAGTGGCATAATATTCTTTACCAATATTGTATGTTATTCAGATTCAAGTCCATGAGTTCAAATTTTCTTGATGTATACAAACACCCCAAATATATTTCTAGCTCTGAAACCAAAGGACCCACATTTTGATTAAAATGACAGACAAATAGATGTTACATAGTTTTCATTGGATAAAAAATTCAAAGCAACTATCCTCCAGGTACACCAAAAAAACTCACTCCAAAACCCCATAACCACCACTCTTAAACTTGAGTCTCTTGTTATAGAGAAGACATAACACTAAGTTTTATTACTTTCCATCCTTCTAAATAATACCTGTCCAGCTAGAACGTCCATTGGGATCAGCAGTTATTAAGAGAGAGAGATTGAAGCAAACATCACCAAATATACTTTTTTTCTCCTTTTAAAACCCAAAGCAGTTCTTGTCATGCACCAGAGAAGCTGGTACTTCAGGGCTGTGATTCCATTGATTTGCTACTCTTGAGACCTGTCCTATATTTTTGACATTAATATGTTTGTATCATTTCCATATTACTCTATCTTTAAGAGAAGAATCACTGATAAGTGGAGAGTTAGGCCTACTACAGGATCTCTGGGACAGCAACCTCATAAACACCAGTCCTATTCCTGTTGCAAGTAGTCTTTGTGTAGCAGACTTTCATTTGTGTGTGTGTGTCTGTGCATTGTATTTGACTACTGGTTTTTCTCATGCAGCTGATTTAAATGTGCATGATTTCTTCCCTACCCATAAACCTAATAGCCCCTTTATTACAGTTCTTTCTGATTACCCACTGGGTAGACATGTACAAGAGAATCATTAGTGACTCCAGCTTCCAGGTTGGCTACAAAGAGATGTCCCAGATCCTCAACCAGGTAGTATTTCCCTGGTTGCTATGGTTTTGGCAATGCTCTTTTTTTCACCAGTTACTACCATTATTACAAAAATTTTCATATATCTGTGATGTCTGCAATGCATAAATTCGAATAAAATTCTACTTTCAGTTCATTCACTCTCTTTTGAAGGCTCCATATTACCCCTGGAGGGAGATTCATGTAATGAATTTGTCTGAATACTGCCCTTGGCTCCTCAAAAGTAACTGCAGGGGAAAAAATGAAATAAAAATTGAAGAGATATAAGGGAGATATCTGACCTACATTTTGACCATAGTGATTTTTGGAATTCTCTCCAAAATGTTACTAGTCATTATGGCTTTTAAGGATATTTTTAACCTTTACTTGGTATTGGAAAGAAAGTTTTGGAGAAGGGATGAGGATCACTTTTTATTTTTTTTTGGCTTCTCCAGGAGAAAACCTACCACTTCACTGTCACAGCTGTTTACTTATATAAAATTCCAATATGTCTAAACAAAATTTGATTCTAGGAGACAGACACAGAATTGCAGCACAGTGGAAGTTTGCCCACACGCCAGAGGCTATGACTGACCACCACACTCATATATACATTACCCTGACAACTTGTGTTTCTGCTAAGACCATATTTATTGAATCTAACAAACCATCCTCTCAATTTAAATATTTGAATGACCCATGTGTCTTCAAATTCCATCACAATTTTATGTTATTTATTATAATGATGATAGAATTACTTGATCCTGCAGGGAAAGTAGCTTTTGATTTTATGCAGTTCTTAAAGATAATAACATATTTGCACATAACTAAATGGAATTTTATCACTCAGATATTCAGTTTGGTTTAAGACTAGAAAGTTCAACTTAGCTACTCTATGTCTCACCTCAAGGAATATATAACATGTCTTTATTAGCTACAGAAAGTCATGTTCTTGGAGGCTTGACATACAGCTTCAAACATTCCTTTGATAATTTTCACTGAGATCCTTCCTTTTCCTTTATCATTTCCTAGGCTTTGTAGAGATCTCTTCTCTGACTATGGATTTATATAATACCTTTTTATTATTCAGTAGAAGAAAGAGTTATTAAATGATGGTATATAAGTAGAGATACAAGTTTAAATTACTAAGGTGGTGGAAATATTTAATTAGAGTTGTTTTAACTAGAAAATGATAGCATCCACTTTTAGAGACCATTACAAAG
>CM053580.1:30408080-30454886 GCA_028627135.1 Pseudochirops cupreus
CTTCTGTTATATTTCTGTAGATTTCCTTTAGTATGCCTTTAATACATAATAACATATATTAATTATTTTTAATAATGAATTTTGTGTAGATAAAGGTTAATAAGTCCCAAAGCATTAATAATTTTTTTCTTTTACTTTTATCTAAATAACAATGAGATGAGAAACACTGAACAACAGGAGAAAATGTCAGTGCTTTTATTTGAAGGATGTTTAATGAGTGAATTGACTTGAACGTGTTGAAAGCAATGTATAAAAATTTTTTCAATGTTTGTTCAGAAATGTAGGCAGATTTCTCATGGGAGTGATATTATGATGAAATAACGTTAATAGCGTGGTGTTTTTCAGGAATTTTTAAAATCAGATGTTAGTCCCTTTTTACCTCATTCAAAATCATGTTACTTCTTGCAAGAACTTTCTCAGGTATATGTTGTTTGAGGGGCAAATTAGATGGTCATTCAGGGAAAGATTTGTGTGTTTTTTTTTCCCTTACTGTGGCAGAGTTGTCCTTGGACAAGCAAAGCTTGACAATCATTATTGATTTATCATATGGAATTAGAGAGGTGGTGTCATGTAAAATATCATCAAAGAAATATGCAAATGAGCAAAAAAAAAAAGATTACTCATGAGGAAGAAGTACCCTCAGGAACCAATGTGGAGTGAGGGAAGACCCCGGCACATTAGATGTCCCACCCCCTTCACCATTGTCGTGTGGTTTGTCCTTCATTCTTGAAGAGGACTCTGACATCAGGGAGATGAGGACATGACTTGCAATTATATTTGATTTGAGGGAGGACAATGCAAAATCACCAGCTTCACTTTCTCCTCCAGAGTCATCTTGGTCCACTGGCCAGATAGTGATCAGGACAACTGGAGATGGCCCAGGATGCAGAGGGAGACCTTGACCTTTTTAAGCTAAGATCTTTACAAGTTCTCACTTGGAGTGGGGCAATGTCAATTCAGACCTCTTTAAGAAGTGAGTCAAGGGATGGTCCCTTCAATTAAAAAAATAAAAATCAAAAATCAAACTGGGAGGGGAAGACCCTCAGGGTTCCTGTCCAAAAGAGAAATGGTTACTATTTACATTCACTTTGAGCCAGGAGGGCCCAAAATAAAACCGTTAAATGGTACTCGGGCTGGGACCCATTGTCCAATCAATGTGATCTAGAGTAAATTGGATGTAAAGATTTATTTGGGGTTTGCTAAAGTTCTTTCTCAATGAGATACACATAGTTGGAGAGTAGACAAAATCCACACTGATGAGATCATGGATTCATTTGGGTATTTTAGTTTTATCATATACATTTATCATATACATTTAATATATCATATGCATTTAATCAGTTTTGACAGACAAGAAATTCCTATAGAGTGTTAATTTAAATAGATATAGATAGTTCAATAAGAAGAACACTGGACCCAGAACTGAATGGGAAATGGAAAGAAAAACTTCCAAGAGCACAAAATCAAAGTATAGGCAAATGATTAGTGCAGGAACTGTGGATTAGCAGTGAGCCAGGATCACAGACTCAATGCTCAGAGCAGCTCTATGGGAAACCTTAGAGTTAATCGCTGCCTCAGCCCTGGACACAACAGAGGGCTGTGGGTTGGGGCATCCAGAGTTCCTAACTAGACTAGACCAGAACAGTTTAGAGACATGTTCCTTGGGACCGGTGGGACTCAGATCCAGAACTCATAACTCTTAGCTAGGCCTACAACATAAGGACTCCCAGGTGATCACTAATGCAGCGTCAGTCAAGCCAGAAGGGGCAGGAGCACAGATTCAGAGTTCCCAGTACAGGGCTGTTAGTCAAGGTCTTTAGTGGTCTTATATCACACAGTAGCAGCATTTTGGTAAAACGTAAAGATCTGTGAATATTTATTTCAAAGTAAAAAATAATTTATCTCCCACAAGGGTAATTTATAATCCTTATTAAAATACTGACATGTTTCTCCACTGTGATCTTTGTTTCTTATTACAGTAAATCCCTTTGAGTAGAGTTTGGCTTAGGTCATTGATAGTCATACATGAATAGGTAGAAGTATTTGTGCAATTTCATGCTATCAGGATGGTTTTAATTTCTTTTACATACTTAGTCGATTGATACATAAATCAGAAACCAGACTTTAGAAGCCCTGTACAGTATGTTTTACATGTTTGCTTACATAGCAATAAATCTCATTCAATCACAACTTAATTTCCAGTCTAATGAACACTGAATCGCTATTTTAAAATGAATATACTCTCTTTTATTTCCTTTAAATGAAGTCACCTTTCTAATACACGCCACTATTATCTAAAAACTCACTTTAAAAAAAAAAACAACAAACTCCCATCTCTCTCTGGTAGTTGTTGCGCAGCTGTGTCGACTGCATATTAATCTTGGGCATTTAATTTTGAATGCAGAGTTTTATTGAACCCTAAGCTCTGTTGTAGTGGAGGTATTGATAGAGAAATTTCCAAAAGTCATTGGAGATTCTTTTTCCTCTATTCTGGCTCCAGAGGGTAAAACATGTGAATCAAGTTATGTGCCAAATGCTTGCTTACAAATGGGCTCCAAGATGCCAGTGATTTGCAAATGCCTTCTTTTACTCCTTTAAAAAAAATGCACACTTTCCTTGTTCACTCTGAGCAATTTGTTTTAAAGTAATTCTCCAAATAAATGAGTATCATGTAAGCAGGACAGGCTCAGACTGATTTCTTTTTCCACATTTTAAAAATAAAATCCAAGTCTAATATAGTTTAACTTAGATCATTTAGGAACAAAGTGTGTATTTTGATTTGTGTTATATAAACAGAATGTGCCATTTAACTGTGTCTTCTCTTAAAAGAGAAAATTTATCCTTTTCTCTGAAATTATTTAAAAATCTGATTGCAAAGTCCTTAATTTATATAGTGCTAAAATTTGGAAGGTATAATAAGGAACCAGTGCAGTTAGTGTTTTAAAAAGCTTTTATTAATATGTTCTGTTTCTTATATCACTATAGTTTTCCCAAGCATCCATCCCCCTCTCCCTCCTAGAGAACTATCCCATATGTCAAATATTATTCAATAAAGAAGGGTTGAAAAAGCACAATTGATTGATTCATTGGAAAAGTCTAAAACGTGTGTTGTGCGTAACATATATGGACCTTCCATTCCAGAAAGAGGTTTATTTGGAGTATCTTCTCACCCGAGTCCTTCTTCATCTTTTAAAGCTTATCACTTTTACTTTTGATTTTTTGATATGTAACTGTTCCATTTACCTTGTTGTTTTCACTATGTATGTTGTTCTGTTGTCTCAGCTTAGTCTTACTTCTGCATCACTTCATATAGATCTTTCCATGCCTCTGTTTTCATCATGGAAGTCATTTCTTATAATATAGTAATATTCCTTTACATTCATGTACCATAATTATTTTAACCATTCCAGACTTGATGGGCATTTACTTTGTTTCCAGTTCTTAGAAATCACAAAATGTGCTGCTATAAATATTTTGGATTTTCTGGGGACTTTTTTTTCCCAGTGGTTTCCTTGGCATATAAGCCCAGTAATGGAGTCTCTAGTTCAAAGAAAATGAATGCTTAGATACTTTATTTTAGTAATTCCAAATTGCTTTCCAACGTGGTTGTACCATTTTCAAATTCCACCAACAATGTATTAGTATGCTTAGCTTTCTACTACCCCTGCAACATTGACCATGACCGTTAACATTTCTTATCATTTTTTGCCAATTTTCAGGGTATGATACGAAACCTCAGAGTTGTTTTGGTTTGCATTCCTCTTATTGGCAATTTGGAGCATTTTTCTTGTGTTTATGCATTAACTATTGAATACTAAGTGGTAGCTAATAGGATTGTATTTATTTATGTTCTTTATACAGTGTTCTATCATTTTTTAAAAGGATTTTTTTAGTTTGTGGATCATTTTTTAAGATCCAAAAATTTAGGGTACCCTACATGACAGTAGTTGTATTATAAGTAAGTATCCATTAAACCTCATAGCTGAGTACCCAAAAAAAAATCAGCTTTGCAAGTATAAGATGGAGGTGGCCTAGTTGGACAGCAGTGTTCCCATGTTCTAAAAGCGATCCAAGGGATTTAGTGAACTTCACGCCCAATAGGAGCCAACAGTATAAACATGGTAGTCAGCGATGCTAATGGGATCTTAGGCTGCATTGAGAATCATAACTTCTAGAAATAATCCACTGTAATCAACCCCGTTGAACTTCATCTAGAGTATTTTGTTCATTTCTGGGCACCACCATTTAAGAAAGACATTGATTATCTAGTTCTGGAGTTCATCTAGGATAGTGAAGGGCCTTGAATTCATTTCATATGAGTATCAGTTAAAGGAAGTGGGCATGTTTAGCTGATGAAGAGAAGACTCAGGGACCATCAATGAGGGTATGATATTGGTCTTCAGGACTGTCATGTGCAAAAGGGATCAGACTTATTCACTCTGGTCCCATAGGCTATAACCACTAATAATGTATGGAAGATAAAGAGATGCAAACTTAATCTTGGTATCAGGAAGAGCTTCCTAACAATTAGAACTGCTCTGAGAAATGATTTGCCTGAAGATACATTGGGTTTTTCTTCTTTGGCAAGCTTTAGGCAGAGGCTAAATACTCTCCATTATCCAATTGAATCTATCTTTTACTGACTCCAGTATTTTAGTTATGGTTCCTTTTTCTGTATGGGTTGAACTTGATGGCATCTAAGGTACCTTTCACCTTTCAAATTTTGGGTGATTCTGTGACTCATTCAGTCAATCAATTAACAAATATTTATCCAGCGTCTTCTAATAGAATGCTACATTTAGAGTCAAGAAGACTGAAAAGCTCAAATATGGCATTAAGGTCCTATCCTCAGGGAATTTACAGTTTATTGAAGAGGAATAGCAGGCGTAAATAACTAAAATGAAAAATAATTTGTGAAAAGTAGGAATCACGTGCCTTGCAACATCTAACAGGATAATGGGTTACAAATCATTTTTTGTATCTAGAACATGAGAGAAGAATAGCATAGTGAAAAGAGCAAAGTACTAGATTTGTAATTAGAAAGCTTTGGTTTGCGTCTTTCTTTATCTCTTTCTAGTCAGTCACTTCCTCTCCCTAGGTCTTAGTTTAATTATCTATATATATGAAGGTTTTTTTTTTCCTATCCTACAGCATGTGATCCAATGTTCCCTTTCATTTTTAACGTTCTATGTCAAGTCAAATTATGTAGGATAGCTTTGGAAGAGATGGCAAAACCAGTTCCATGGTCTATCCATTCATCCAAATGCTACATTTTGGCTGATATACTTTTTTCAAATGTGTGTTTTTTTCCTAATGAGATTACTAGCCAATCTTTATTGAGTGGAATTGAATCTCACTGAGGAGACCTTGTTCTGTTTTGTTTCCCCGTGTCATCAACTTGATCTATTTCACAAATAGGAAAATTTTGAGGAACTTTTCCATTTATAAGGAATATCTCATTTGCCCTTTCCAGATATGTGATATGATAAGAATACTGTATACCATTGGTGGGCATATATTTCCCTAGTTTGTGTCATATTTGAGAGACGTGGCAGAAAGAGTTTTAGACTTGTAGTCAGATCATAGCATGACTATACCAACTCTGTGACTGTGGATAAGTCACTGACCATCGTCGGTTTCCTCATCTGCAAGATGGCCATAATAATATATATAGAACTTGTCTCACAAAAGAAAGCACGTAGTAAACTCTAAAGTTCTACATAAATGTGAGCTATAATTAGATTGATTGTCATACTAAAATTGAACAAAGTAATGCCTGTGGGCACTTCAATTAAGGAATCTTAAAATATGCAAGGGAATTACCTTGTTGGAGGAGACTTTTAATGTTGTGTTTTGCTCTAGTCTAAAGAGTCAAAAAAAATTTAAAATTGAATAAATAATAAATGGAGAAAGATGTGATATTCCCCGTGTGTCTGTCAATAGTGTGGGTATGAACATAAACTCAGTTGCAGAAATTTATCTGTAAAAGTCTGTCTGTTCTGTTCTGCTTTTTTCACCAAGAATAACATCAATCTGTACAGACTAATCTTATAAACATTTTAAAGAGACAAGAAAGTAGGCACATCGGTCAATAATCTCTGATGTGTTCTTGACCACTTTTTTGGTGTTAATATTGGCTATGTTTTCCATTTCTTTGGATTTTTTTTTTCTTTTGGAAACTCAGCAACAGAATATTTTAAAAATCATTCCATCCAGCTCCATTTCCTTCTGTATATATTAAATCAAATCCAACCTTTTATCCCAACTTCACTCCTTAAGTAATATTTTCAGTTTTTTATAAAGAACAATATGTACTGAGATGGTAGAGTAAGTGTGGTAGTTCCATTGTCTCACAAATATGGTACTCCCATTCATAGTGAGTAGAGATTGCTACTGAAGTGGTAGGAAATAAGTTCCACTTAATGTCTGTTTTCCTCCTTCCTGGTTTATCTGTAAATGTTCTTGGAGTGATCAAGGTTATTTGGCTCTCATGAGTAGCTTTCCACGATGTTATTTTTCTTCCCTTTTGATGCTATATTTTTGTTTTTCTGTCAGTCTTTAATGTTCAGTCATCTGGTATCTTCCCCAGTAATACTAATGCAAACTTGTTGGTTTCCATGAATCTCAGTTTTGCAGGGAAATCAAGGGTTTGTTGTCTGGGGTTGTTATAGGGCTTCTTTTGACCTCCTCATTGTGGCAAGTGTTTACTATAACTTAAACTTCTTCACGAAATGATAGTGCTCAGAATCCATGCCTTTATTTTTTTCCACCTTCCATGTTGGGCATCCTTTATTTTTATAGTCTGCATGTAATACCTTCTCATTTTTCATCATTTCTTTTAATTATCATTTGTCTTTGCTATAAACTAATTTATTATCCAACTGGACATAGACAGCTGGTTCTGATGTAGTTCCCGCATCAATAATCAGTCACAAGTACAGTGGTATAATGGGAGAGGCACTCACTGACTTTGGAGCTGAAGAAGCTAGGTTCAAATCCCATCTTTGTTGCTTAACATATGTGTAATCTTGGACACGTTACTTAACATCTGTCACCCTCATTTCTCATCTATAAAATGAGCAGTTGGCTTGAGTGGTCTGTGATTTTTCTTCCAGGTTTAGAACTATGATCTCATGGACATATTTTTCACTCTGTCCTAGTTTCTACCTTTGCTTTCAAGTCACCAAATATCTTAGGTTATTTGTAGAATTTCTCTGTTTTCTTATCCTCATCACCAAATTAAGAAAGCGTTTCCTAAGCATATTTAAGGTACTGTTCTAGGTGCTGATCATGCAAAGGGAAAAAAGCCAGAAAAAGGGGGGTCCCCTATCATATCTATCTATCTATCTATCTATCTATCTATCTATCTATCTATCTATCTATGTGTCTGTCCGTCTGTCCGTCCATTCATCCATCCGTCTGTCCGTCTATCTATCTGTCTATCTATCTGTGTGTCTGTCTGTCTGTCCGTCCATCCATCTGTCTATCCTAATCTATCTGTCTATCTATCTATCTATCTGTCTGTCTGTCTGTCTGTCTATCTATCTGTCTGTCTATCTATCTGTGTGTGTGCCTGTCCGTCCATCCGTCCGTCTATCCATCTATCTGTCTATCTATCTGTCTGTCTGTCTGTCTATCTATCTATCTGTCTGTCTGTGTGTCTATCTGTCTGTCTATCTGTCTGTCTATCTATCTATGTCTATCTGTCTATCTGTCTATCTATCTATCTATCTATCTGTCTATCCATCCATCTATCTGTCTATCTATGCAGTACTTGATTTGGTAGAGGAACATTGTTAGGCTCACTTATAATAATCACAATCTGATCCTCTTCTGTCTCTCCAGTCTAATAGTGTCTTACTCCTTTTCACATGTACTGAGATCCTGTTAAACTGACCCCCTTGCTATTCTTCACACGAAATACTCTATACTCATACTCCAGAAATGTTCACAGGCTGTCAACCTCTTCCCCACTCCCACCCCACTCCTCGCACCTCCTAGATTCCCTGGCTTCTTATAAGTCTCAACAAAGATCTCATCTTCTACAAAGAACCTAATCCCTCTTAATGCTAGAGCCTCTCCTCCATTGCTTATCTTATATTTATCTTGTTTGCTAGATGCTCTCCTGCCTTCCTAGTCACCAATGGAGTGAAAAAAGGCTGTGTGCTTGCTCCCATGCTTTTTAGCATGATGTTTTCAGCCCTGTTGTCAAATGCTTTCAGTGAGGATGAGCATAAGCATCAAGGTTAGCCACCGTACTTATGGTAAATTCAGTTTGAAAAGGCTACAAGCCAAGACCAAAGTGGAGGGAGTGTTGGTGCATGATTTCTTGTTTGTAAATGATTGTGCACTCAATGCAGCTTCTGAAGCTGAGATGCAACAAAGGACTTCTCTTGTTTGCAAATATCTGTTTCTCTGTTGTCTCCCCCATTAGATCCTGAGCTCCTGGAGACCAGAGAATGTTGTTTGTTTGTTTTTCCATTTTTGTATTCCCAGTATTTAGCAAGGTACTGGCATGTAGTAGGTGTATAATAAATGATTATTGACTGGGGAATTGTAATAAATTATTAATCCCTTTAAGATTAGATGCAACAGCAGAGATAATCATTCAGTAATCCATGGTTTATCATTGTTGGTGAAGACAGAAGTCAGGGAGGTACCTCTGTCAAAACAGCAATCCAGTTAAGAGTGCCAATGGAAAAGATATTCCCTAGGGATGGTAAAGTCCTCCATAGGCTTTTATTTTTGAGGGGCATTCTGATGCTTACATCAAAGTCTGGAGTATAGATGCTGGGGCACAAACTACAGCTCTGTCCTTGGTGTTTTTGTTTCTTACTGTTTTTTAATCTCTGAAAGGTGAGACAAAAGAGATGTCCAAAGAAACCAATTTGTCAGTTTCTTCATTTGTGAGAGCCCTTCAAACCACCCTTGCATTTAGCTACCAGGCTTTGTATCAATATCAGGGTGACTCAGTTCATCTAATAATATAACAACTTATTGGTTGTGATAAAAAATGTTATGTTTATTAGTAATAAGAGTATATTAAAATTTCAGAGTGTGTTTATGTATGTGATTGAAAAGCAGATCTACATCAAGCAAGACATTACACGCCATTAAATACTTTGTAAAAATCATTATCATTATTACTATTTTAAGTCAGTAATCATTGAAAACACGTTAGGAATTGTGGTGATAACAGTATCATACTGGTGAACTGGAGAAAAGCCATTTAAATTTACAGAAAAAGCAATCAAAATCAAAGGTGGCCAGTCCAGCTACAACAAAATGGCAAGAAGAAAATCGTTGCTAAATATTCAATAGATAATTCTAGCTCATTTTACAAGACAGTGCAATGCAAACCCAGACACATCTAGCTAATTAATTACTCACAAGCAGAAAAGAGTAAATAATTATTGAACTAATTTTGAAAGTGGACATAATTAGCACAATTAATCTTTAATAATGAATTATTTAATTCAATAAGTGTCACAGGGAAAATGAGCATCACAGTCATTTTTACATTTATAAACCATCATCATAATATTGTCAAGTAAAATATATGAAGCTAAGAATATGTGAAAAAAAAGCTGTTTTGATTCAATTAATATTGGAAAGATACGTTTACTTCTAGTGAGTAGGATAATGAACTTAAAGAAAACTGATTCAGTAATTATCTCAGTTCTTGCATTTCTATCAGAAATAAACCTATTAGCTTTCCTTCCCATAAGCTGTAATTCATTGGCACTTTAATTGAGAAAGCTTAGATAGGAGAATGGAGTTAGTGAGGGGAGAATATGCAAAGCACTATTTTGATACCAACTCTTAAAGAGCATTTTCATCTCTGTCTCCATAACACAAAGATGTCCAAATAAAAAATTAAAAACTTCATGGGACTTCTGATGTTGGGTCTTCTGGTGTCAAACACTCTGATCCCTGTGAACATCTTTACATAAACAAACAAGCATTTTGTTGTTGTTGTCCTTGGCATTCTGTAGATTAAACATCTGAGTGAGGGAACGAATGTTTCATTTGTTGTCAGAGTATTTTCATACTATGGAGACATTGCCATCAATTTCAAGAGATGTAAAGGAAAAAGAGAGAAGGGAGATACAGCCTTTTCCTCTTTACTCCAATGGCTACAGAATCGTTTCTTTGCCTAAAGTGTGGATGTTAGAAGTTTCTTGATACACATTCTTTTCCCACTGAACTTCAGCATTGCAAAAGATAAAATAAGTATATATAAAATTCGTAATGTCTCTTGTCTCATTCAGTATCTTATTCCAAGTAGAAGATGGCATTCTGGCTTGAATTTTGAATTTACAAGGGATTGAGATATGACAGCCTAAACGGGGTTGGTTGTTTGATGAAAACCAGTGGGATCAAATGACACTTTCATTTCCATTGGAAGGGGAAGAATGTAGATGAAGAGTCAATGTAAATTAGAAGAACATATTTTTCCAATTGGTTTGATATTGCTTTGAAAATCCCAAGCTCGGTAGCACAGTTTAGCTTCGAGCACTAAAATTAAATTTTTAGAGTTTTGTAGCTTGTTTTAAGACTCAAAGAAACTCTAAATGTTGTACTTTAGGAAGTGATGGGAGGCAACTAAAAAGTCTACATTCCTTTACAGTTTACCTATATCAAGATGTGTTGACATTCCATCTTTTCATATATTCAAAGAAAAAAACAGGCTTGGTTTCTTCAGGTTTTTTTGTTCCTTTTCATAGTGTCATAAATTTAGAGTTTGAAGAGACCTCTCTATCTAGTCTATATCTCTCATTTTATAAATGAAGAAACTGAGACCCAAAAAACTTTTGTGATTGTTCAAGGTCATGCAGGGAGTAAATGCAAGTACAGGGATTTCCACTCAGGTTCCTTTCCCCTGCGCCATATTACTTTTATCTTTCGCCACCTCCTTCTCTTCTTCCTTCTCTTTGACCTCTTCTTCCTTTCCCTCCTCCTCCTTTCCTTCTTCTTTCTTCTCTTTGACTTTTTCTTTCTCTTTTTCTTCTTCCTTTTCTTCTTTCTGTTTTTCTTCTTCCTCCTCTTTTTTTCCCTCTTCCTCTTCACCAGCTTAGTAAGTTCAATAATTTTCTTTCAACTTGTGATAGTAGTTTTTCATTTGTCAAGACAAAGATGGTCTGAAGAGCTGGACCTGAATAAATGATTCTGTTTGTCAGTGTATTTTATCTGGGATCATTTGCATGCAAAAACAAAAAAATCTTTTCTTGACCCTGCTACCCCTTGAGTTGCTCTCACACATTTTTCTCTTCTATTTTATTGTGAAAATCCTAGAAAAAGTCTGCATTCACTCCCCTCTCCTCACCACCCACTCGCATCTCAGACCCTTGAGGTCTGGTTTCTGTCCCTACCCTTCTCCAAGCTCAATAACCTTTTCTGTCCATATCAGGGCTGACAACAGGAAATATGCAGCATATTGGCCGTCTGATGTGGGATGGATGATAACCAGGCTTGATCCAATAAATTCATAGATACTGCCTGCAGGATTCCACCCCATTGACGGGGCAGAGAACAAAGCTCTAGGAAAGATGTGTTTCCTGCTCTCAGTGGATTTCTAGACTAGTAGAGAGATAAAGCACAAAGAAAAATGATGATAATGTGATGAGTTCATCAAAGGTTTTCACAACAAAGTGTCAGGTGACAGATCCTTCCAGTATGGCACTTGGCACTCAGCTAGGTTCTGGCAAGGATGACAACAGCAAATGACCACAATAATCATAGGATTTACATAGTGCTTAAGTTTTGCAAAGTGCTTTGCAGATTTTTCCTCATTTTATCTTCACAACAACTTGAAAGGCGGGTACTATTATTATCTTCATTTTACAGATGGAAGAATTGAGTCAGCCAGAGGATAGATGACTTGCCCAGGGTCTCACTGCTAGTATATGTCTGAGACTGGCCAGATATTTGGCATTATTTCACACACACACACACACACACACACACACACACACACACTCACTCACTCATTTGCCAGAATTCTATAGACCAGTGGTTCTCAACCAGTGGGTCGCTACCCCTTTGGGGACTGAATGACCCTTTCACAGGGGTCCCCTAAGACCATGGGAAAACACATATTTCCAGTGGTCTGGAAACTGAGGGACTGCTCCTATATCCATCTCCAGGCAGGTCCGCCCCCATGCAGATACACCCACATACGAGTATTAAAGGGTTGTGGCATTAGGAAGGTTGAGAACCACTGCTATAGACCAACTCAAAAGAGCCTTTACCCTCATGGAGCAGACATTTTATCTGCAGATGAATCTCTATGCCACTGGAATTTTTGTGTGTCATAAAATCCTATCTCAAAATGATGTGTCCTCAGTGTGATAAGCTTTTAGGATATGTAGGGATTCAATGAGTGGAAGTATTTGCTTGTAGGTACAATCAAGTTCTTTGAGGGGAGGGACTTACGTAACAAATCAATAATTTTTTTAAGCATTCACCGTACTAGTCGCTAGAGATAAATGCACAAAAAATGAACTTACATTTAGTGGTGGGACAGGAAGTGCGTATGTATATGTGTGTATTGTCATATGTGCACAGATATACAACAATATAAATGTATGCATAAATACACGTACATGCACACACACAGACACGCGCACACACGCACTGTGCTGGAAGTACGGCTGGTGGTTGGGAGCTGGGGGGAGGTGCTGTCGTCCATGGCGCCCTTTGGCTCAGGGTCTTGGATCCTGTCCACAGCTGTAGAAAGGTTCTCGTGAGTTTTTCACAGCTTGGCCAGTTTTGTCTTGATAAACTTGACCGGGCTTATCAGCCGATGACAACGATTCCATCTCTTGTCAAGACCACAGACTCAAGGCCTTTATGGCTTGGTGGTGTCTGTCACATAGTTTTACTCCATTGATCCAGCCTTCAAGAATTTAGGGTCACCTGCTTACCACAATGAGGTCTGTGGATGACGATTCAATGGAGGAACTGGAACAAACTCATGAGATTCGTAGCAAAAACATTCATGTTTCTACCCATGCTAGAAAAGCCATGACATTCCTTCTAAGAAACAACAGTGATTGTTCCCAGACATAATTCTGTTATAAAAATGATTCTAGTCTTCACTCATCAGAGTCCAACGATTATTTTTAGTTTTATTGATTTTTTTACATTCAACCTGTTTTCTGTGCTAATGTCGATCAGACTGATGGATTTCAGTCCTAAAGGAAAAAAAAAATTCACTTATCTTTGTTCCTCTACAATTCTATTTATAGTTGTCTTCAGCTGTGACTCCAGGCAACAAACCTTTAGAGTGGAAACAATTACACATTTTTAATAGAGGTGAATAATTCAATTTAATTCAGCAAGCATTTATTAAGAACCCAGTATCGCCGGGCTTATTTCAGAATGTGTCAGAAACACTGTAATCCTCAAGACCTTTGCTGCCTTCCGATGGCTATTATAACTGAAAGGGGTTTCAGAAACATCAAGTCCAGTTCTTTCTTTATATGTGTATGCAGTATTTGCCATAGGTGGAAGTGGGGCAGAGGGGATGGAAGGGAAGGAAAATTATTTTAATGATGATTCTGGGTGTCTTGCTCCATAGTGCTGAATCATGCTGTAGTGGAAAATACACAAGATTTGGTGTCAAGAGGACCTCAATACAAATCCTTTCACTGTCCCTTACAGTTTCTTTGTCCCTAAAATGAGGGGGATGAACTAGGGCCTTCTAGCTCTAAATCTATGATTCCATGATCCTAACATGGGAAGGACAATACATCTGTTACCTCCCTCACAGTGTTGTTGTGTAGAGAATTCTTCATAAGCTTCAAAGTATTCTCAAAAAAATTCTAAGGCTTGGGGAAGGTGAGATGGGATGAAGTGGACTGAGAATGATGAAAGATTAATGCTACCATAGAAATACAATATTCAGTGTTCAGAATTCTGAAACTCAGGAAACTAAGGTCACACACACACACACACACACAAAATGTCATTCATAGGATAATATATGTAATATAGCACACACACATATATATAAATATAGCATACACACAGACAGACACACATACACACACACACACATATATGTGCATATATATAAGCAACTAAGTTGTTTCAATTTGGGGGAGTCTCTTGAAGCACATAAATCAGGTAACCTAAATAACAGCATCCTTTTTCATCATAACCAGGGGCGAAAATAGTCAGAGTGAAACTAATTTTGAGGCCCTTGTTTTCTTCGGGAAGACAATAATCTTGAAAACAAACCAAAATTTCACATATCCCAAAAGAGAGGGAAATATTGGGTTAACTACATAGTTTCATTATTTGTAAAAAGAAGGGGTTCAGATTAGGTTCTGTCTAAGAGCTTTACAGCTGTAAAATTCTAAGTTCACATTTGGAGAAACTGTGAAAGCTAAGAATCATGGATTCCAGTATTAGTTCTCCCTGCCTCCCCACCCTCCTACCCCACCCCACAAAAAAGGAAAAAACTCTTAAGAACAATATAGTGGACAGAACCCTGGCTTTGGAGTCAGAGCACTTGTGTAACATTTAGCGTCAAGGGACCCTCGTTTCTTCATATGTAAAATGAGGCAGTTAGACTCAGGGGTGGGGCACCTGTGGCCTTCTAAGTCCTCAAGTTTGGCCCTTTGCCTGAATCCAAACTTCACTGAACAAATCCCCTGAATAAAAAATAAAAATAAAAGCTTTGTTCTGTAAAACTTGGACTTGGTCAAAAAGCTGTACCCAAGAATGTATGTTGTGGCGGTTGCAGCTTCACCACCCCTGGATCACTTATAAGATTCCCTGCCTTAGAAGGCTCTGGGTTCATTATCTTATGAGTGACATAAGTCCTTATAGTCAGTCTCTATATTCTATGTTTGAATGCCTGCAACTCTCTGAACTATCTGTATCTATATCCATACACATGTATATATGTACATATATGTATACATACATATACATATATGTGTGTATACCTATGCATACAAGTACATATCTGTATATACATATATCTGTGAGTTCTTGAGAAGCTTTGATGAATTTGCCTGTGTGATTTTTTTTTAAATAGCACCCAACTGTTGCAATTACTTAGCAGACATTTTTATAATGCATCTGGGACCAGATGTGGTATTTTGTTATACCTTGGCTCTTCATTTCAGTTTATAGTAATTAATCTCTCTTTCATTGGAGAGGCAAATGAATTGCCTTTCCAAAACATTATAAATCCTTTGTTAAATTCTTTATGTCACGATGTTTAGTGCTAAAATTCCTTGCTACTGGGATGAAGTTTATCCACAGATACCACTGGAAAATGAATACTGCATTTGGGTGCCAGAAATCATCCTAGATGCTACTTTTAGATGTTTGTTTTATCTAGAGTTAGGTCAGAGGTTCTTAACCTGGGGTACATGAACTTTTAAAAATATATATATTCTAATATTTTTTTTTCAGTATAATCACTTTCTTTTTAAATCCTATGAATTTTATTTTATATCTTTCAAAATATTATTTTGTGAAGGGGTCCATAGGCTTCATTGGATTGGTTGTCAAAGGGCTGTAAGGCACAGAAAAGATTCAGAACTCCCAACCAAGGTAATGGGCCTAAACTGGGCTAACTTTGCATGATTCTTCAAAACGCTTGAGAGTTAAACATTTATAACAGAAACACCCAGAGATCAAAAGGATACAGATCTGGAAAGGACCCAGGAGGTCATCTAGTCTAACTCCCTCATTTTGCAGATAGGGAAACTGAGTCCTAGAGACATTACATGACTTGTTAGAGATTATACTCAATGGAGTCTGAGTATAATTTTTTGGTTTTATGGGATAACCGTCAAATTAACTGCAGTTTCATAAGAAAGATTTTTTTTTTGTCACCTATTTAATGAGAAATTTAAAGGGAGTTTTCATGACACAGTGAAATTGTGGACCTGCAGAAAGGGCATTGGCTTTGGAATCAGAGGCCCTTTGCATCCGGTTGAACTGGAGCTGAATAAGAATGCTTTTAGTGCTCCACCTGCCTTCGTTGGAGACCTCCGGTAAGGTGGAACATGTTACTTCCCAAGGCAGCCCATCCCTCTGTTGGATTCCTCTGATTATTAGGAAGTACTTCACTGCTCTAGTCTGCATATCTCTCTTTACAATGTGCCCCTTGTTCCGCCCTCTGGGGCTGAGCAGAACAAATAGGATTAATAATAATAATTATAGTAATGCTAACCCCCATTTATATAGTGCTAGGTTATCTTTTTGGAGCTTTATCATGATTCTGTGAGGTAGGTGCTATTTCACCCCCATTTTATAGATGGGAAAAGCCAAAACTGAGAGAGGTTAATTGATTTATCCAGGGTCACAGAGGTAGTAGTAACTGGGGCAGAATTTGAACCCAGGAATTCCTGATACCAAGCCCCTCTCTCTATTCACTTGAGCACCTAGCTCCCTTTTCCATATGATGAACTTTCAAATCTTTATCTCAATTGTGATATCCCCACTGAATCTTTCCTCTAATAGCCAAACATTCCCATCTCCTTCAAACGATCCTCATCTAACAAGATCTTGAGACCCTTCACTTGCTTATCTGCCCTTCTCTGAATAGTCTCGATTTTTATCAACAGCCATTTGAAAGTATGGTGCCTACCACTGAACACAGTACTCCAAATGTGGTATGACTAGAATGACTGGAGCCTTCATTTTGTCTTTATTCTGAAAGATGCAATATTCTGGGAAAACCAGAGAGAAAATGTCTAATAAATCAATAAGATTAAATAAATGGCACATCATAAAAGTAGATTTAAAACCCTATTTTGTAGCTGTTCTCAGGGCAGGAGTTTTCATAGTACCCCATACCATATGTCATATATCAACATAATGGAACCTACTGCATCAAAATTCCATTGTTAGTTAATTAGAGAAATATTTCCAAAGGCTTTGGACTAACTTTAATATCAGTTTTAAACAGTGGAGACTTAAAAGGGTAAGAAGAGATACTAGCAATCATTGAGGCCAACACTGGGTAGCTAAGTGGCACAGTGGATAGAGCACCGGCCTTGGAGTCAGGAAAACTGATCTTCCCGAGTTCAAATCTGACCTCAGACATGTATAAGCTGTGTGACCCTGGGCAAGTCACCTAACCCTGTTTACCTCAGTTTCCTTATCTGTAAAATGAACTGGAGAAGGAAATGGCAAGTCCCCCCAATAGCTCTGCTAAGAAAACCTCAAATGGGAACACAAAGTTACACGAGACTAAATACAAAGCCAAAAAAAATTCCAGTATCTTCATGTGTGTATACATGTGTGTATACGTGTATGTATACGTGTGTGTATACGTGTATGTATACATATATATTTTTCATCAGTGCCTTTTTTGTTCACATCACAAAAATTTCAACTCTCATCTTCAGATTGTACCTTTACTGAAGACAAAGACAAGTAATTGAGCCTAAACACCTAATGAAAGAACCACACCTAATTACAGATGTAATATTATATCCTAGTAGTGTCCCCAGCTCACTGGTTAGCATCATAAGGAATACAGTAACTGGCAGAATTAAAAAGAAAAAAATTCAGAGACCGTCACTCTCAATCTGTCATTCTAAAGATGACGGAGTTGGAAAGGACTTGGAGATTTATAATCTAACTCTTTTATTTATAGATGAGAAACTGAGTCAATAAAGGTGAGGTGATTTGTGTAAATTCATACATGGCTTCAGTCTTCAAATCCAGATCCTCTGACTCAGAATCCAGCAGTTGGTTGGTTTGTTTTCTCACAGTATCCAACTGCCTCTCCCAGAGTGAAAGAATTACCGTGGCATCTGCCAAAGGGCTATTTGTGCCATTCTCTACTGTAAACTCAATACTATAACCCACCAGTTGTATTACCTACCCCCAGAGTCACATAGTGATACAGAGATGACATTTTGGTAGTTGGAATGAAGTGAATGGAAAAGCATTTACTAAGTGCCTACTTACGTGTCAAGTACTGTGATGAATGCCGAGCCTGCGAATAGAAACGTGAGGTTCTGTCTGTGTTTGAGGGACTTGTATCCTGTTTGGGGGGAGATACCACATATTGGAATGTCTCTCAGCGGGCCAGATGCCGAGGCCCTGGGCTCCTTAAGCTGCGTGATGAGGAAGGGGGATCCTGGTGGGTTTGGTTCGGAAGGTCCATCTGGGGAAGGTGTTGTTTGGTCCCAAGTAGCGACCTCTAGAGGGGAGACTTTAGGGTGGAGCCACTGGGGAAGGAGATGAAGCTTTTTGTATTTCCTCTGTGTGTGTGTGTGTGTGTGTGTGTGTGTGTGTGTGTGTGTGTGTGTGTGTGTGTGTGTGTGTGACAGACACAAAAAGAAAACCCCGGAAAGTGGAAACAATCATTTTATCTTTCTTTTCCTGGAGCTCATCTCTCAGTGTTATTGTTAACTGAGTTGTTTCCATTGTGTCCGACCCTCTGCGACCCCATTTGGGGTTTTCTGGCAAAGATACTTGAGTGGTTTGCCATTTCCTTCTCCAGCTCATTTTACAGATGAGGAAATGGAGGCAGACAAGGGTTAAGCAGCTTGTCCAAGGTCACACAACTAGTAAGTGTCTGAGATTGCATTTGAATTCAGGTTTTCTTGACCCCTGGACCAGCACTCTATCGACTGCCCCACCTAGCCCTCCCTACATCTCTTAATAGCATTTATTAATGATTGATTGATTGAAAGGCACAGTGACTTGGTAGAGAGAGAGCAAGCTTTGGAGCCAGGAAGGTCCTGTCTTTGATACATGGTCACTGGAGGGTTCCAGGTAGAAGTTTCCTGTTCTGGTAGGTCCTTGTACCAGTGGAAGCAGAGATACAGTCCCTATCCCTTTCTGATAAAGAACATCTGTTTATAAGTTTTTAATACCTTGAATCTTTTGTTCAACTGAAATATCTTTATTTAAAATTATGTGTTACTGATTTAAGTGATGAAGGAAAGGCAAATTTATTCAAATAAATGTCTTTGATCAGTTAGCAACCCCTTTTAAAAGGCGACTGTTCAACTGCCAATCAGGGTGTAAGGAGAAACTGCTTATCATGGGGGAGATTAAGGCTTCCTTTGCTCTCATAATTATTACGTTTTGCTTTGAGGAGATTCTTCAAGTGTTGACTCAATGACCTGTGTCATCTCCCGGTGACATGGAGCTTTATTCAAACCTCTGAGTAGTTCTGGTAGCTAATGATTTGTTTAAAAAAAAAATTAGAGAGAGAGAGAGTGCCAGATAGATGTTGAACGGTCAGACTTTTAAGCCAGAAGTTGTCATTTGAGGTAGTCCAAGGCTGCCAAACAGAAGTGGAAGTTAGATTGCTTGAGTCTTTCCTTGTAGATCTGCTGCCCTCTTAGGGTTAGGGAAAGATCAAACTGCTGGATCAGCTTTGAAATGAATTGGCCAAACTGGTGAAAAATGAAACAGAGATGAAATGAAGTTTCGTGGCCAAAACGTCCTAGGATCACGGTCTTTCTACAGATCCTGTGGAAAAAGACAAAAGAAGAAGCAAAGCCCCACAGAACAACGGGGGAAACTAATACATTTGAACACTTGAGTTGTTTGGGAAACAATGAGAAAATCATAGCTGTAAGTGTAGAGATTATTGACTACTTTTCTTGTAGATGTGGCTACAATTGCTTCCCTCAGTTAATTGTATGTGCTGAATTCTCTCTCTCTCCCCCTCTCCCCTCCTTCCTCCTTAACTCTTCCCTTTCCTCTTAGCTCTTTGTATCCGTCTCTCCATTTCCCTCCCTCCCTCTTCCCTTTCCCTACTCTCTTCTCTCTCTCTCTCTGTCTCTGTCTCTCTCTGTCTCTCTCTCTCTCTCTCTCTGTCTCTGTCTCTCTCTCTCTCTCCCTCTCTCTGTCTCTCTCTGTCTCTCTCTCTCTCCCTCCCTCCCTTCCTCCCTCTTTCCTTATTCTGTCTCCTTTTCTCTGTATCTGTACAGCTTCCTATATGGAAGCTCCCTCTCCCCATGCACAGTCTCACCTTTTCTATACCTTGCAATCCTAGGGAATTACCTGGCTCACTGAGATGTTAAGTTATGTATTCAGGGTTACGCTGTATGACACAGGTGACATCTGAACCCACATCTTCTAGTCTTCTAGCACATTTTCATATTCATGACAATATAGTATATGGGAGATTAAGATCTTCCTTAATTTCTCTATTTTTCACCTCCATGGCCACCTTTTATTCCTATGCCTGAGAACATATTCAAGTATGATGTGTTCATTCTTCCTCATATCAAATTAATTTGATGTTCTTTAGAGCTATGACTTTTCGGATTGTCTTTGATGAGATCGTCACTGGCCTTGGTATACCTCTGATGCTTGGATGGATCTATGATTTCATTTCCTTGCTTCCTTCAGTAACATAGATCACAAAGGCTCCATCTCTTCTCATTCTATGGATGGGCATGATGGTTAGATTTGGGTCATCCTTGTTCCTTGGTCCTTGCACTCCCCATTGCATAGAGGAGTCACCTATACTATCACAATGCTGCTTAGTAACACTCCTCATGCATCTTTCCATTGACCTTGGGACTACTCTTCTGCAATTGTGCTGTTTCATGATTCTAAGTCATACCTGGGAGTAACTGGTGTTAAAGAAATGGTCTTTTGGGTCATTGGGTAAATTCTTGTTCAGTCGAAGTGAGAATTCTTCAAGTGTCTGGGCAGGAATAATAGGATCGTAAGATTTATAGGTGTATAACCTAGAGTCCAGGGAGGCCATCTAGTCCACCCCCATCTTTTCACAAATAGAAAAACTGAGGTTCAGAGAGGAAAAGGGCTAGTGATACCACACAGCTTAAAGGGAAGGGACTTACGGATCTCCTCCAAGCCCCTTGTGCCTCAGCCAGAGGAACACTCCCAGCATTCCGTGATCAGATGCCCAAGGTATTGCTGATGTTGAGATCTTCCTTTAGCTATGGAGGGCATCATTGGGATTCATTAAGTATTGCCTGTGACCTTCACGCTAGTATGTATTCACCTCATGTGCGTTGTAAGTTAGACAGGCTATTGACCACCAGAAAAGGGTTTTCTGAAAACAGAAGCAATCTTTATTCTTGACTTTGGAAATCATTCATTTTAGTTACATTTGTTTGACAAAAATTGATCCGTGTAGTTTTACAAAATAGATCTCTTCTTTTCCATTTAGTTTACCTAGTAACATATTAATCCCGGCTGCTGATGGAATGTTTGATAACAAAGGATCACAGTCCCAAACTTTTAGTCTCTGGTTCTGAGAATGAATAAGAAGGTGTTATTTCATTCCCACTTACCTCCCTGACCCCAACTGGTGTTGTATTTAACCTAATAAGCTTACTTGAATATATAACTGCCAAGAAGATAGAAACATATGAATAAGTAGCTTAAAATATCTCTCTGGGTGTCCTTGATACGAAATATTTTCCTCATTTCCCACAACTCTGGAAATAGTGTGTTTTTTACCATTCCTAGTTATTGAAAGTAGAATCCAGAATCTGGATCTTTGGGTTTTCAATCTTCTGATTTATGAAAAAATGATGCTTTGCCATCATTTCTGTCTTTAAAAACAAAACAAGAATAAATCAAATTGCAATACACATCAATTCTTGTCCAAATCTTCCTGCTTGTTTTCAAGCACCAAGCAGAAAGAAAAATACAATGGAGATTTTCCTTATACCAATGGCTCTCTTTCATCCAGAAAAAGGTTTGTAGACTTTTCATGCAATGAAAATCTCTATGTATCCTGCCCCCTTAACTCCACTTCCCCCCTTTTGTTTTTATCTTTTCGCTTTTTAGTTGTAGCTTCTCTAATAGGTGAATAGGGAAAGGTGGGGACATGCAGTCACCTCATTTCCTTTATTTTGAGGCTGGATTATGAAGAATTTAGAAGCTAATGTCTAAATAAGTAAAGTTAATGTGCATGAAGGATAGCAGGACTTTGGGTTCCCATTTTTCCCCTACCCTAACCACACCATCTCACCTTCCTAATTATGCCCTTGTTTTCTCAGAAGACTTTGCCTTCACTAGATATCAAAAGGCACTGGGGAAGTTGAGGAAAGGAAGTATGTCATGGACCTAGGACATAACAGGAAGCAGCACGTTGGGTGATACCAATATAATCACTTTCCAGCATCCCTTGGGAAAGAGAGGTTGACCTTTCTCTTACATCAAGGATGATCAGTGGGGAAGACTGAGAGGGAAGTCTCATATTGAGAAGACTTCTTAGGATGTCACTGGGTGCCATTCACAAGCTAATTGTGTATTGGTGAATTGGGAGATTTTCTGAATATTTGAAGAAACCTGATTCTCTGCCTTACCTAGGTAGGGGTGTTCACTTTGGAACCAGCACCATTTTACTGATCGTTAAAGGGGCAACTTTATCTATATTTCGTATTCATTTATATAAAATATAAGTGTATATGCTATGTTCCCCAGCAGAATGTGTGCTCCTTGAGGACAGCATTGTTTTGTTTTTGCCTTGACATTCCCATTACCTATCATAGTGCCTGGTACATAGTAGGTACTTAGTAAATACACATTGAATTAAATTAGGGGGGGAAATGATGCAGTGAGAATACTTGGCTAAGATTTCAGTCCTTGCCCTGCCATTTAACTAGTTATCTGACCTTGAATGAGTAGATGTTTAGCTCTGTTTATTTCCTTATCTATTAAATCAAGGAAAGAGACAATATGATCTCCATGATTTCCTTTTATAAAATCTAATAGGATTGTAGATTCATAAATTTAGAGGTAGAAGGAACCTTGGAGGTCATTGAGTACAATTCCCTCATTTTATAAATGAAGGATCTTAGTTAAGAAGCTTGTCTAGGATCACACAGCTAATGAGTATCTGAGGAGAGACTTGAATCTAGGTCTTCCTGATCCCAAGTCTAGGACTTTGTCCTCTGTACCATATAGCTCTTTGTTGTTTTACTTATATATATCTCAAAAGAGCCAAGGGGAAAAAATGCCCTTGGATCAAATAAAATGGAAGGAGAATTCAATTTTAAAGTATGAATTTGTAAATAAGCATGCTTCAGATGCCAAGACCATGAATGCTTTTAGTACTGACATATCATCACTATTTCCACTGCGTTTCAAAATCATTTGGAACTAAGTTTTTGGAGAGTTCAAATGAAGTGTGACTACATGCAGAGAGTCATTGAAATCATCTTCCCTCCTACTGAAGAATGACTTTGAATTTAACATAACAGCATGCTAAAATTAACAAGCCTGCCTTTATGTGCTTTGTTCTTCCATCTCGGCGACCTGAGAGCATGTCACTCTTTTTTAGTATACTTCTAGAGGAGATAATACTGAAGTGTAGGTGGGAGAATGTCCTGTTATATGCCCGTTATGAGAAGGGACCACTGTGTACTCCAGTGCTGGGCAGAAAGCAGAGATTTGTTTTTCATGGAAATGTCTGTGAAATGAAAGGAAGCGGCTACAGGATGCTCTGCTTTTGATAGAGAAGAAGAAAGAAAAAGAGATTCTCCCCGCACCCCCACCCCCACCCCCAGTCCTGTTGGATGTTAACGGGGAAAGTATTTGTCAGTCGAATAATGTGGCTCATTTATATTGTGCCTAGTCTTCTGGAGAGCTCCAAACTTTGGAAGCACTCTCATTAATCCTAAAAGCTCATTATGGGCTAGTCGTTTGGCAGCCTTTGGTCTCTCTCATTTTACAGATCTGGGAGGCCTCAGCTTAGGTGTTACAGTACCCGTGCTTTGCAAAGTGGTCAGAATATCATATGGGGTTAACTGTAATTTGTCCATCTTGACCAAGCCTTTTAAAAGCACAGACTTTATGGGTGGAAGTATTTTAGGAAAGTAAACGTGTTTTGACTGGTTTCACCTCCTTTGAAATACACTTTGCAAAAATTTCCTAAGCTGTCAAAGCAAAATCTTGTCTCGTAAAGCAGTATTGTTTATTATAGTTATTTACTATATTTTGAATCATTTTGATGGAAAGTCTTATTTGACTGATCATCATTTCACCCTCAAGACTAGTTCTTCCTTGTGACTTCCTTAATTCTTTTAAATGGTATATCCTCTTACCCGAGGGGACGCTGAGCTATTGTGACTTTTTCTTTCTCCTCAATCCCCCAGATAATCAGTTGTTCCAGTCTTCTGGGTTTTTCATTGAAAATGGCTCTCACATCGTTTGCTTCTCTTTAATTTCTGCTGGTGCCACCAGGGTTGAGACCCTGACTTACCCCACACTTGAATTATTGCCAAAACCCCCTGGTTCTTTTTCCTTCCCCTCTCATCTTCCCTCATCATTCTCACCAGATAAATCCCCTTAAGAAATACCTGTTGTCTTCCTCTCTCAGATACCTTCATTGCTACCTACTGAATAAAGTCTGAACTCTCAGAAAATAAGGCCATTTAATATTGAGTCCTGGTGGCATTTCTCAGTAGCTCCATTTCTCTTATCTCTAGCTATTCTCTGTGTTTGCCATAGTATAGAGCCAACTAGACCACTCTCCTTTCACTTTTTGTGACATTATTTTTCCCTGCCTTCATAATCTAAGGCATCATAATTCCCTCCATTTGAAACATCCTCCTCCTCCCTTCTCTGCCTCTTGAAATCTTATCCATTCTACCAGCCCCAGTTCAGATGTCATCTTGTCCAGGAAGACTTCCTAGATATCTTTCGCCTGAAGTGATCCTTCCCTCCCCTGAAGTCTTATATTTGCTTGTTTGTACCTCTGCTATGACACTTATGCCATATTACCTTGTATTTTTTCATTGATAAATTTGATTTTGACAGGGTAGACATCCTCAACAAAATTCAAAAACAGACTTCATATGGAGTAAATGTCCACAAAACGGTTGTATGAAAAAGCACAGAAGGGCAGTTGGAGGTTGGGAGTAGAGAGGCATATGATAGGTGAAAATGGGTAACAACATGAGTACCCAAGAATTATGTCAGAGAAGTGTAGATTTCAGGATATCATGAAAAAGCTGTGTGCTCAGAAAAGAGGGTAGGCTAGTTATATGGTAAGAGCCAGCGATAACCAATGGGCAGTCTGTCACCTTCCTCTTATGAACATAATCTCAAGAGTACGAGAAGAACAATTGCATTTTGAGTGAATGCCACTTACAGAGATTTAAGGGTGACACGGAGAAGATGCACAAAAGGAGGGGGTGTGGATGGTTTGTGATTTGCATCATTGTGATCATCAGATTTTTTTCTAAGTGACATAGAAGTTTTCCATATTTTCTTTGAACATGAGAATCAAATTCTACTGATTATGGGGTTTTCTTGCTAAATTTCATTATTCTATGATCGTTACATGTACTTTGACCAAACAAAAGGTCTTTTGTGATATTTTTCTTGGAAAAGATATAAATATTATTCTCATACAACTATATAATAATTCTATTAGGAAATCCATATGTACTCATATAACATACATGTGTTAACTACATACTGTACTGTATCTATGTGCATGTGTATGTTTCTTAATAGAATGACTTTACTTTTGAAGGTTGTGTGTGTGTGTGTGTTCTGCTAAAATAAGCAAAGGTGATATTGAACTATGTGTCTATGTTACCATGGTAGAATTGGACAAGAATGGACATATTCAGTCAATTTAATTCAACACACTCTGTGTCCTTGTGAAATATTATCTATCTCAGTGAGCCATAGAGAATTAGAATGACCAGAGTTTGGTCACCAGTTACAGTAGGTTGAATGAACTGGACCAGATATTTCTCTTTTTTTAAAAGAAATATATTTATTTATTTTTAGTTTTCAACATTCATTTCCACAAGATTTTGAGTTACAAATTTTCTCCCCATCTTTCCCCTACCCCCACCCCAATATAGTGAGCCTACTAAAAATCCCTTCCCTCAATCTGTTCTCTCTTATATCCTCCCCCATTCCCCTCAATTTTCTAGTAGGGCAAAATGGATTTCTGTACCCCAGTTCCTGTATATCTTATTTCCTAGTTACATGTTTATACATTTATGTATTTATCCATTCATTGATTCATTGATTTATTTATTTAACATTTGTTTTTAAAACTTTGATTTCCAGATTTTTCCATTCTTCCCTTCTTACCCACCCCCACTGGGAAGACAAGCAATTCAATATAGGTTGTTCATGTGTGTTTATGTGAAACATTTCCATAATACTTGTATTGTGAAAGACTAATTATATTTCCTTCCATTCTATCCCACCTCCCATTTATTCTGTTTTCTTCTTTGGCCCTGTCCGTTTTCAAAGATTTTTGCTTCTAAGTACTCTCTCCCTCAATCTGCCCTCCCTTCTATCATCCCCTCTCTTATCACATTCCCCCCTACTTTCCTGTAGGGTAAAATACCCAACTGATTGTGCATGTTATTCCCTCCTTAAGCCAAATCCAGTGAGAGTAAGGTTGACTCATTTCCTTTCATCTTCCTCTCTTCCCCTCCTTTGTAACGGTTTTCTCTTGCCTCTTTTATGTGAGATAATTTACCCTATTCTATATCTCCCTTTCTCCTTCTCCCAATATATTCCTCTCTCACCTCTTAATTTTATTTTTTATTATCATTCCTTCATATTCAGCTCATACTGTGCCCTCTGTATATGTATACATGTCCACACTCCCCCATATATATGTATATGTATATACACATACATATATAATTTATCTTATTTCCCAGTTGCATGCTTATATATATATACATATATGTATGTATACATGTGTGAGTATATACATACATACATATATATTTTTTTTAATTTTTTTTATTCCCTTCAACAGTCCTCATACTGAGAAAAGTGTTATGAATTACAATTATAGTTTTTCCATGTAGGAATGTAAATAGTTCAACTTTAATGAATTCCTTATGATTTCCTTTCCTGTTTACCTTCTCATGCTTCTCTTGTCAAGTTTTCTGTTCAGCTCTGGTTTTTTCATCAAGAATGCTTGGAAATCCTCTATTTCATTGAATGACCATATTTTTCCCTGAAGCATTATACTCAGTTTTGCTGGGTAGGTGATTCTTGGTTTTAATCCTAGCTCCTTTGACTTCTGGAATATCATATGCTAAGCCCTTCAATCCTTTAATGTAGAAGTGGCTAGATCTTGTATTATCCTGATTGTGTTTCCACAGTACTCTAATTGTTTCTTCCTGACTGCTTGTAATATTTTCTCCTTGACTTGGGAACTCTGGAATTTGGCTATAATATTCCTAGGAGTTTTCTTTTTGAGATCTTTTTCAAAAGGAGATTGGTGAATTGTTTTCATTTCTATTTTGCCCTCTGCTCTAGAATATCAGGGCAATTTTCCTTGAGTATTTCTTGAAGGATGATTTCTAACCTCTTTTTTTTGATCGTGGTTTTCAGGTAGTCCAATAACTTTTAAATTATCTCTCCTGGATCTATTTTCCAAGTCAGTGATTTTTTCCAAGGAGATATTTCACATTGTTTTCTATTTTTTCATTTATTTGGATCTGTTTTATAGTATCTTGATTTCTCATAAAGTCATTAGCTTCCATTTGCTCCAAACTAATTTTGAAGAAATTATTCTCTTCAGTGAGCTTTTGAAATTCCTTCTCTATCTAGGCAATTTAGTTTTTTAAAGCATTCATCTCATTGGCCTTTTAGGCCTCTTCTGCCATTTGATTTAGTGTATTTTTTAAGGTGCTATTTCCTTCAGTATTTTTTTGGGTCTCCTTTAGCAGGCTGTCGACTCTCTTTTCATAATTTTCTTGCATCATTCTCATTTTTCTTCCCAATTTTTCCTCTACTTCTCTTAACCTGATTTTCAAAATCCTTCTTGAGCTCCTCCATGTCCTGAAACTATTTTGTATTTTTCTTGGAAGTTTTTGATGCAGGTGTTTTGACTTTGTTTTTTTTCTTCTGGTTCCATGTTTTGATCCTTTTTGTCTCCAAAAAAGAATTCTGTAGTCTGATTGTGCTTCCTCATCTTGCCAGGCAATTACTTGACTTTTGAGTTCTTTGCCATGGTAGAACTCTGCTTCCAGGGTGGAGAGAGCTGTGTCCCAAATCAGTGGGATTTTCAGGAATGTTGTCAGAGCTATGAGGAGAGTGCCCTCTCTACAGTCACCACAAACTTTAGCATATTGGCTTTATTCACCCCAGAGACATTGCCCAAGACTATGACCCAGATCCAAGTAGGTCAAAGCAAGAGCAGTTACCCTCTGAATGGCCAGGGGCAGCTGTAGGACAGCAGCTGCAGCCACCATGCCTCCTCAGCCTCTCACCCTCAGTGCAGGGGCCGGACCACACTCTTCTCCACCCAGTTCCAACAGAGTTCCCCACTGACCTTTTACTTTTTCTTTGGCCTTTATGGGTTGAGAAGTCTGGAAACTGCCACAGCTGGTGATTCACTCTCCTGAATTCTGCTCCAAATGGTATGTGCCTCTGGTTGGGGCCGCCCTGTGTCTAGCCCTGCAGCCAGGACTGTGCTTGGCTCTCAGCCTGGTGCAATAGGCTCTTCCTGTTGGCCTTGCAGGCTGCCCTCAGCGGGAGATTTGTTTCTCTCTGTCACTTAGTGGTTTCGTAGCTCTAAAATTTGTTTAGAGTCATATTTTACATGTGTTGGAGGTGGTTGGAGCAGGAGCTGAAGGAAGTTCCTGCTTTTACTCCACCATCTTGGCTCTGCCCCCAAGGTATTTCTTTAAAAAAGATCTGATTGGGTTTTTTGTTTGTTTCAATTTTATAAGCATCCTGTTAATTTTTTTCAAGTCAATATCTCATTTAACATGTGACTACCAGTACTGCCCCAATTGTATCCCATTTTGATCTTCCTTCTGCTTGAGTTTTAAAATTTCTGTTAATTGTACATCCATTTACATACATGTATGTATCTATTATAAATATTTTATATCAACATATATTTACATATTTGTGCTGATGCAAAGCTGTGAACATTTTCCATCAGCACTAAGCATTTTTGTCCAGCCATACCCAAGAATGCCACTTTGTGCATCTTTTGTGTGCTGAGAAGAGATAAAAGCTAGATTCATTCTGGAAAAGCCTACCTAGACTCACTTGATTGATCATACTCCACTTATGCCCTTCGTGGTACGATAAGCAGCCAACTAGGACTTGGAGAGACTCTCTCCTCTTGGGCTCACTTTTCAGAGAAAGGCACTTCTTACATTTGATCTGTAGAAGGAGAGCTTGGGACAGGACCAGCCCTAGAGAAAATTTCAAAACAGATGACATCTGTTTTTAGTGTTATCCCTTCTCCAAGAAACAAATGTCTTCAATACTGCCCCTTAACTGTCCAAAGCCATTCATTATAGGGGTCTGCCCAGGCCTGATGTCCCTGACTCCTGCATTTTCTCATGATCTTAAATGTTTACTCAAGTAAACATTACATTCAGTCAAACCAAACTTGTTAACTATCATTTCCCCAGTCCTATTACTTAGGTGAATAGCTCTGCAAAATTTTTCTTAGTGACTTGGATGAAGTTACAAAAAGGGTATTTGTCAGATTTTCAGATGACATAAATCTGAGAGGGATAGCTAATACGTTGGCTGACATAACTTCAACAGTTTAGAAGACCAGTCAAATTAAATAAAATATAATAGAAATAAATATAGAATTCTACATTTAAGATTTAAAATCATTCGCAGTACAAGATGACAGGGGTGCTGTGGCTAAACAACAGTTCCCATGAAAAAGACACACTTTTGGTGGACTAAAACTTCAATACAATACCATCAATATAATATATTAATTAAAAAAAAATCAAACTATGTAGCCTAGTGAGCAAAGGGCTGGACCTGGAGTCAAGAAAACCTAATTTAAATCTGGTTTTGATCAAACAAACTTATAAGATGGAACATGTCAAATCTAGGGTGACCAGAGACTGAAAGGAGTAGAGAATATAGCCTATGAGTTTCAGTTGAGGAAACTGGAGATGTTCAGACCTAAATGTGAATAGTTATCTATCCCTATGGAAGAGGGTTCAGAATTATTCTGACTGGCCATAGAGGTAGAACTGGAGCAATGAGTGGGAATTTGAAAGGGGTATAAATGGGTTTAAGGCCAAGAAATACTTTCTTGCATTCAATGAGAGCTGTCCCCAAGTTGAAATAGACTGTCAAGCTAGATGGTGAGCTCTGCTTCCCTGAAAGTTTCCCAGGAAAGGCTGAACTACTCTTTAGTGAGTATATTTTCAGAGGAGAGTCTCCGTGGGTTCTGAAATTCCTTCTGGCTCTTACTGTAGGTTTTGTCATCTTGAAAAAAAAAGCTGTGATTAAATACAAGACTTTGCAAAGTATATTAGTACCTTATTAGTATATGGGATAGGCTTCATTTTTAAATTAAAATTTACCTAGAGGAAGATACTGAATTATTGCTGAATTGAGTAAATGAATTAAAAATATAAATAATCTAATTGGTTCTCAATACTTGCATTTAAAAAATTCAAATGCTGGTACACTTAGAATTTAGACTTAGTCAGCCGTACGGAAAATTAAGCAATAATATTAACAGTAGTCCAGATTTATATATGCCCTTAAGATTTGCACAGAGCTTTCCTTGCTGCAACTGTATGAGGTACAAAGACATCCCTTTGAAGTAGGTAGAGTGTTTCTTGTCTTTTTAAATTTTTAATTGGGATTATAAACCTAGCATGTTATAGAGAGAGCTAATAAATAATCAGCTAAGTATGGAATAGCTTTCCAAATAAACCCTCAGGTTTTAATTATTTATATTTTGATTAAAAAGGAAAGTGGTACTGGAACAGGAATTTTTAGAAAATAAGAACAAAACAATTACTTGGCCCCATGTCTTTTTCTTTATTCTCCTTTGTACTTATAAAGATAAAATGCCTTTTCTGTGACGATAATAGCATTAAGAATAACTGACATTTCTGTACGGATTTCAGGTTTATGGTGTGTTTTCCTCACGTTAACTTTGTTGTTAGCTACGTAGATATTTTTGCTCCCACTTTACAGAACAACGAACTTAGGGCCAGAGAAATTAAGTGACTTACTGAGATCCCGTAGGAAGGACATAGTGCGAGTCAGATTCTCCTCAGAACCAAGGCTCTTCCCACCGTGCCCCATTAACATGGCTCTGACTCATTGCAGGCCTTCAAGAAAAGGCTAGAGGACCGTGTCCTGAGCGTGTGGTAGGAGGATTGCTCATCTTCTCTTGTGGGTAGGGGGTAGGAATTGTTAAGGCAACCAGATGGCACAGTACATAGAGGGCCAGGCCTAGAATTGGGAAGATCCATCATCCTGAGTTAAATTTGGCCTCGGATACTCACTAGCTATGTGACCCTGGGCAAGTCGCTTCACCCTGTTTGCCTCAATTTCCTCATATGTAAAATGAGCTAGAGAAGGAAACGGCAAACCTCTCCAGTGTCTTTGGCAAGGAAACCCCGAATGGGGTCATGAAGAGTTGGGCATGACTGAAAGACAACTGAACAATACCAAAGGAGTTGTTAAGGGTTGGATTGGATGGCCTTTGAGATGCTTTAATTCTCTGAATTTATATTGACAGCAAGTTTTAGGTCCAAATAGAGCCAAGGACCATTCTTAGTCCTGTACAGGTTGCTATTATTAACTACTGCAGGGTATGTTTTTCCCATATTTATATTGGTGTCGGTCTCATAAGTAAATATTTAGAATCAAAGGACTGTGGAGACCAAGTACTGCATTTAGGTCATAGTATTCATTTTACAGGCGAGGAAACTTAGGCCGGGACAGATGCGGTGACTTATCAGAGGTAATACAAAGTTTCTCAATGATCATGCAGGAACCAGAACCCATCTCCTATACAAAGGTCCATCAGCAATTCCATCTTGTCTGTTGAGTAACTGAGTGATGGCAGAGAGTTACTGTCTATCCTGTGAAGGGGGTTGCAATGCTTTGCTGATTATATCTCAGTTTTTTTGCAGTACCATCTCATTCAGAAGGCCTCCAGAGCTATGTCAGCATTCCCGTCATACTTAGAGAAAAATGCCTATCTGGGGGTAAAGTTAGGCATAAATTCAATGCAGTTCAACCACCAGGCCTCCCTGTTCTTACCTGAGAAATACCAAATTGCTAGGAATGCTAATCATGTTTTTAATTAAATATAATTTAATATACCCTTACCTAGAAATAATTTTTGAATGAAATTAACGGCCACATAGTTCTACATCAAAAATGATGAATCTGAGTTTGTTTTTCTTGCTTTTAAAAAAAATGCACAACACTCATTTTCCAAAACAAGAAACTTTACAAATCATTTCCAGTACTCATAGCCTTCAAATTTAGAATGAAACTCTTATCAATAAAAAACATGTGAAGGAATTTGAATTGCTTGTAACTGTATTACATTTAGCTTGCAGGTGGCCAATCATCCCAATTTTTCAAGCCAGGAATATTTTCAAAGAAATAAAATATAAAAGAGTTGTGTTCGTGTCTGGCCCACAGCTTATTATTCTTATGAGATAGTTTATGGTTTCACCATTTTCCTGTTATTAGAATGCTTCAGGGAAGGGAGCAGTCCCAGAAAAGTAGTGATAGTTACAAAGGAGATGGAAATGCTTGTGTTTAATGTGCGCTGACTCAACTGGAAGCATTCACGTTTCCCTTTGAAATGAACTAAAAGTAGCATATGCTGAATCTGAATACAGATTTCTTTGGGATTAGCTTTACAAACCTGAATTTTCAATTTCTTTAGAAAAGAAAGGAAAGAGAAAAGGAAAGGAAAAAGAATGAAGGCAACTGAATATGAACAAATCTGGTAAAGAATGGGTATTTTTAGAAATATCTCAGGGTAGTGTATGTTTGATAAGTAATCAGCTTTGGTTGACAATTTCAAAATAATTTGATTGGATTGAAGCAGTCCTGTTGGTGCTTTGGTTAGAACAGAAGGGACATAAATTTTAAGGATCTGATCGTGAATGTCAGTTTAGTTTCATGCAGTCAGTAGTTATATATCAGATTTCAAATAATTTAGTTTTATAACTGAGTCCTAAATGTTCCTTACAGCTTGAATGATGACTAGCTAGCCCCTGGAAATAATGAGAGTTATGATTCCATTGTTATTAGACACAGGTTGGATAGGACCCTGGCTTGGAATTAGGAGAATCTGGGTTCAGATCTAACCTTTGATGTTTACTGCTTGTGTGATCTTTGGCAAATTCTTAAAAAATAAGGACCACCACAGCAATGATAATGACTTTCACAGTGTTTACTATGTGCTAGACACATAGTGCTCACCTTGGAGGCAGCTAGGTGGCTCAGTGGATAGAGCTCTGGGCCTGGAATCGGGAAGAACTGAGTTCAAATCCAGCTTGGACATTTACTAGCTGTGTGACCCTGAGCTATCTGAAAGTCACTTATCCCACTAGAGAAGGAAATGGCAAACCCCTCCAGTGTTTTTGTCAGGAAAACCCCAAGGAGAGTAGGGGTGTGCTATGGCTCATGGGGTGAGGCAGTTGAATGACGCAACAATAACATTGTGTGAGGCAGATGCTAAGCACTTTACAGTCATTTTCTCATTTAATCTTCACAGCAGCTTTGGGGGATAGGTGTTATTATTATCCCAATTTTACAAACAAAGAAATTGAGGCAAATAGGTTGTGTGACTTGCCCAGGGTCACACAGCTGATAAGTTATCAGAGGCCAGATTTTAACTCAGATCTTCCTGACTCTAGGACCAAAAATCTATTCATTGTACCACCCAGCTGCCTCCTAAACCTCCATGAGCCTCAGTTTCCTTTTCTAGACTTTGGAGTGCATGGCCCCTGAGGACCTCCAGCTATAGGTTTAGGACCTCATGATGAGTTTCTGGGGCCAGACAGCATGCACCCACTGATGCCTATCTTTCTGGGGGAGAGCCTTCCCAGAGTGAATGTGCTTGGTCTTTGCATGATGGATGAGCCCATCATTTCCAGTACCAGACTGAAAGCCTTCTCACCATTTGTGTGGAGCCTGTAGGAGCTTGTGATCTGTGGGCATAGCCTTCAACAGGATCACCTCTATAGGCTACAATTTAAATGTTTTGTTCATCTTAAAATAAACTGGAGGTGAGATTACCCAGCAAGCACCATCTCTTTGATCAAAATAACAGTGCCTATAAAACACTGTACCTTCTAATCCCATTTAGAGCCTGTCAGCTACCCAGCAAGTTAAGTACCACAACACGTGTGTTCATTCTATTGCACAGATGGGAAAATATCACTTGGGGCATGCTTTGGGGCCGATACTTTTCCCTTCTGGGCCTCAGTTTCTTAATCTGTATAAAAGGAAGGCGTTTAATGAAATTCTCTTTCAGTTCTAAATGTATGATAATAAGAGATTCAGTTCATATCTTATTTTATAGTTGAGATTTGGATCCTGGTCTTTAGGATTCCAAAGCCCATGATAAGTATTTTTATATATTCTGTTACGATGTTGTTTGCCTCTATAGAAAGTAAGCTCCCTGGGGGCAGGGGCTGTTTCATTTTTACCTTTTTAACCCCCAGACATTTGTTAGCACCTGTTGTTCAGTTGTGTCTCACTCTGGCCCCAGGGAAGGTAGCGTGTCAATGCTTGTCCATAGGGTTTTCTTGGCAAAGATCCTGGAGGAGGTTTGCCATTTCCTTCTCCAGTGGATTCAGGCTAACAGAGGTTAAGTAGCATTCTCAGGGTCACACAGCTAGTAAGCAGCCAGATTTGACCTCAGGCTCCAGCCCCCAAAACTCTCTTCTCTGCCCTACCTTGCTTATTGATTGATTGATTCTACTAAGCTGCCTCTCTAGCAATTCGGGTATGATTGTTCTCACTCTGAGGGCCTGGTTTCAACAGTAAGCTGGGCTTTGGCCAAATAAACCAGTTCAAAGGTAAGAGCTCCTTCTAGGAAAATTCCAGTATTCTACATAAGAGACCATTGGAACTGGAAAATTCCAATATTCGTTCATGTAAGAATACACTTGTAGTTTGATATAGGAACAAAACAGTTTTACAATGATTCTATAATTTAAGTAAAATGTCATAATTTATGTGCTAAGAAGAAAACAAAAACCTGTCTACAGGGATCACATGAAATGGATTTGGGGAGTGACCTGAATAATTAAAAGGACAAACACCCCAGATAGAGAGATCTTGGGGCAGAGCTGGTTGAGGAAATGGCTCCTTCCTTCCCACCCCACACCCTATAGCTTTACTTGTATCTGTTTGAAATACACCTATGTTTTTACATAGAAATTCCTCAAGAAAAGGGATTTGTTTTAGTTTTATTTTTGTCTCTGGATCCCCGGTACCTAGCACATACCCAGGTACATACACATAGGGTCTTGGAATACACGAAGATACTAGGTACTTAATAAATGCGTGTTCGTTCACTTTGACTACTTCTATAGGTATTTTGGACTCATTGAGGCATGTTCTAAATTTGTGGAGAGAGAGGTGGGGGAGGAGAAGGAGAAGAAGAGAGACAGAGAGGCAGGGAGAGGGAGATGGAGAGACAGAAAGAGAGAGAGGAGAGGGAGAGAGACAGAGACAGAGAGAGGAGAGAGAGAGGGAAAGAGACACAGAGAGGGAGGGAGAGGGAGAGACAGAGAGAGGGAGAGAGACAGAGAGAGAGAGGGAGAGGGAGAGGGAGACACAGAGAGAGAAACAGAGAGAGCACATTCACGGAGCTCCTGTGAATGTGCTCAGCCTCACCAGCCCTTCTTCTGATATCTGGTCCTCAAATCACCCTGTGTTTTAATGGGTGACCTTTCCCATTAGAAAGTACTTGTCCACCTCACTTCTCACCCTCCAGCCCCAAACTGTGATGCTTCATTGTGGTTACCATCCCCAGGCCTTTATGTGTCGTTTTCTTCCTTTAGTAGAATATGAGCTTCTTGAGGGCAGGAACTGTTTCAAATACTGCTTGTATTTGTAAACTGAACACTTAGCATAGCAAAATATGCATAGAAAATGCATATTATATACTCCATCTAATGTCTTTCTGCCACTATCATGTATCTTTCCATCCATCTATCCATCCATCCATCCATCCATCCGTCTGTCCGTCCGTCCGTCTATCTGTCTGTCTGCCTGCCTTTCTACCTCTATCATCTATCCATCTATATATCTAGCTCATTGTCTCTATTTTATTGATTTTATCTATGTGGAAGGTCATAGCAAAAGGAGCCAGAGCATTCAGTAACTGATTGATGGATTTGTTCAAAACCAATTCTCAACTTTCCTTATGCAGATGGGAAAAAATTCTCAGTAATAGACTTTTTTTCGACTATGGGGGTGGGAAGGGAGAGACAGTAGGTGGCACAAATGTAGTGTTAGTTGGGTGGTGCAGTGGATAGAGTGCCAGGTCTGGAGTCAGAAAGACCTGAGTTCAAATTTGACCTCAGATAAGTGCTAACTGGGTGATCCTGAACAAGTCACTTAACACTGTTGGCCTCAGTTTCCTCATCTGTAAAATGAGCTGGAAAAGGAAATGGCAAGCCGCTCTAGCATCTTTGCCAAGAAAACACCAAAAAGGGTCACAAAGACTCAGACACAACTGACAATGACTTGTTAAAAAGCATCATGTAGGGAAATGCCTCACCTTTCCCTCTCCCTTCATGTGTCTAGATAGTAAACTTATCTTTTAACCTATTATAAGTGTTGGGGGCAGCTGAGTGGCGCAGTGAAGAAAGCACTGGCCCTGGAGTCAGGAGAACCTGAGTTCAGATCTCGACCTCAGACACTTGACACACTTAGTAGCTGTGTAACCTTGGGCAACTCAACTCCAATTGCATTGCCTTCCCCCCTCAAAAAAAAGAAAAAGAAAAAAAATGTTAACATCATTTTTCCCTTAGCCATGCCATAGGCAGTGGCCAGTGGCCATAATAAGCTAAGTAAGCAAGTGGAGTTGACAAGATACTTTGGCTCTCTGTCTCCCTCATATTTCTATGTTTAATTAACTTGTCCTCAGCAGGGGGTCTGCAAGTTGTGGCAGCATCCGAATATGTCAGTGAGGTTTTTGCCTAACACAATCAATGTGCTCCTTTCTGTTCCGCTGACTGAAGGAAACAGGACTGACAGTTTTTACAGTACATTAAATGGGCATTAGGATCAAGTGAATTCCACTAAGACAGGATCTGCTTGCTTAAGAGATTTAGAATTAATCATAAAATGTGATACTATAACTGAGTGAGAAGAAATTACTTTCCCCCCACCTCCAAGACATGAGCTCCAGATTGATAATCTAACTTATTAAAAAATTACCCCCGAGAGGTGAGGACAAGATGAAGATCTTTGATATCTCTTTGAATAGCCTTGACTAAAGGTTTAGATTAAACTGGGATCATGAAAGGGGTCTGTGGAATTTATTTTACAATAATTGTAATTACTTTATTCCAAAAGCAAACTAGCAAAGAAACATCACTGACATGTAGAGGGAGGGACAGAATATCTTCAGGTGATGTCTGGGTGGAGCAGACACTTTCCATCAATCAATTAACAAGCTTTTACTAAGCCCCTAAGGTGATAGAGGTTCATAGAATCATAGGCTTAAAGCTACAAGGGGCTTTTGATATCATTTAATCCTTCATTTTATGTCTGGGGAAACTGAGGCAGAGAGCTGTTAAGTTACTTGCCCAGAGTCACAAAGGTCACTAAAGAACAGAGTACTTACATAGCTGTGTGACCCTGGGTAAGTCATTTAACTCCAATTGCCTCCCCCCCAAAAAAAGAACAGAGTAACATCTTGAGACCATTTTCTTTGACCCTAAATTCTAGTGCCCTTTCTAAGGCAACAGTGTAAACCATTTTCCTTCACAGATTTTGGTTTTTCATAGATTTAAAATATCTAAAATATACTTAATATGAAATCCACCTTAATTAATCATTCTTCAAGGCCCATGAGCTACCATCTGCACATCCCAAGATTTTCACCTCACTAATGTCCTTTGAACTTCAGACTGTCTGGTTTTTGCCTCCTTTTCTTTTTCCCGGCTGGTTCTCCAAGCTACAACTCCCAGGTTTCTGTGAGGATCCGTTTCATTAACTTTAGCAAATATTTATTGAATCCATAACAGTCGAGGCTCTGTGTCTAGAATTAAATGATTTTAACATTTTATAAAACCTAATGTCACTTGGCTATTGCTTTAGTCTGCACTTGTGAGCTCCACATTGAAGGAATTCTAGAATAGAAATCCTCCACAATGCAGGGTGACAAATTCCCTACATCTTAGAGAGTTCTCTGAGGCACCAAGAGGCCAAATAACTCACTTATTTTCCCAACACTCAGTATGTGTTCAAGATGGGACTTGAACCCCGGATTTTTGGCCTCTGAGACTGACCCTCTCTCTGTTGCATCATGCTTGTTTTTGTTAGAGATATTTCTGCTACTCAGATGACTTGGGTTTGTCATGTTTCTTCTGGAGACAGCTGGATGGGGCAGATGATAGGTTACTTGACCAGGCGTCAGGAAGACCTGAGTTGAGATCCAGCCTCAGGCACATAATAGCCGTGTGACCCTGGCAAGTCACTTAACTGCTGTTTGCTTAAGTCTCCTGCTGTGTAAAATGGTGATAATAATAGGATCTATCTGCTAGGGTTGTTGTGAGGATCATATGAGAGCATATTTATAAAGCAGTGGACATATGGTATGCACCATTCCCTTCCTCATTCCTTATTTGAATATCAAAATTTCCCTGACTCCTTGGCCTTTGGCATACTTTGGTCACTGCTTCTTCCTTCCTTCCTTCCTTCCTTCCTTCCTTCCTTCCTTCCTTTCTTTCCTTCTTACTTCCTTTTTTCCTTTCTTTCCTTCATCCTTAATTCCTCATTTTTTTCTTTCTCCTTTTCTTTCATTCTTCCCCCCTTTTCTCCTCCCTTTCCTTTTCTTTTTCTTCCTTTCTATCATTCTTCCTTCCTTTTGATCTTTGTTCCTTTCTCTCATTCTTCCTTGTTTTATTTTACTCTTTTCTTTTTCTTCCTTCCTCCCTCCCTCCCTCCATTCTTTCTTTCTTTCTTTCTTTCTTTCTTTTTTCCTACCTTTCTTTCTTTCTACCTTTCTTTCTTCCTCTTTTTTCTTTTTTTAAAATTACTTATCAAGTTCAATTTAGAGGGAGAAGAGATCTGTGACATCAGTTAAACCTCACCATTTTAGAGTTAAGGAAATTGAGTATAATTTATAGGACTCACCAGAGTCACACAGGTAGTAAGTAGCAGTCAGGATTTAACTTCCTGCTTGGTTTCCGCCCAACTCTGACCTCAGGTGTTACTAATCTGCTTTAGACCTCAGCCTTCTTCTGGACCACCACTGATCACTTCTCCAGATCCAGGCTTTCTTTATCCTGATCTTGTGTTCCTAGTCTTTTCATTGGCCAAAGTCTACTTTTTGTGACCCCTTCTGACTTATATTTTGGGCACAGATCCATGCAGAAGTCATGGAAGGATATTAGAGTGCCTGAGGGTTATAGAATTACAGAAGCTCAAGAAATGAAAAAGATTTCAGAGGATGAATAGTCCAGATTGTCCTTGTACAAGAATCCCATTTTCAATACTCCTGAGAATTGAGCATCCATCCCTTTGGGGAAGACTCTTTATCATCCATTCATTCACACACTATATCAAAAGCCATATATGTCAAAACTGGCTAGTTCCAGTTGTTAGGAAGTTCCCTTTAAATCAGTGAGCATTACTTATCAATTTAAAGTATGATAAGTATATTAGCAGATTGTACTGTACTGTATGTTACTTTAAAAAAAAGTTATTAATATCACCAAAGCTTGTTTGTTTTTTTAATCATTGTTGTCTGAGCTCTATAAGTAGCTTGGTAGCACAGTGGATAGAAAAAAGTGTCTGGAGTCAGGGAGACTCATCTTCCTGAATTTGAATCTGGCCTCAGACACTTACTAGCTGTGTGACCCTGGACGAGTCACTTCACTCTGTTTGCCTCAGTTTCCTCATCTGTAAAATAAGCTGGAGAAGGAAATGGCAAACCACTCCAGTATCTTTGCCAAGAACACCCCACCTTTGTGATAAGATATAACCAAAAAAGACTGAAATTTGAGCTCTGTGGTTATGCGAATTTCACACAGGAAAATCCCTTAATCTATGCCTTTGTCTTATTTTTCCCGTGCTTAAAACTGGGGCTGGTGGTTCAGCAAGGTGCTTAAAAATATTAAGTGAGTAAAAATAGTGAAAGTGTGTTAAGTTTTTATATACAAGTCCTATATAATGGAGGGCAATGGCATGTTTCCCTGAGCTAATCTTATTTAATAAAATGTGCTTTTCTCCTTACTTTGTGCTATAATTTAATCTTAGTGTTCTGTAAAGTCCTGCTTTTAGTGTCTGTTCTCAGCAGTGAACTGTTTGTCAAATTTCCATTAAGCTAAAGGTGCAAAATTAATGAGCCACTCGCTTCAGATATTTCAAAACTAATGCCAGTCTGTTAGTAATGCCGGGGAGAGTCAGAGCTATGGCTATGTCCGATTAGAGGGTAGGGATCAGCATACTGAACTTCAGAAAATGTATGATTTCACATCATCAGCAGGGCATTCTAGAGCATCAAGGGAGTACATTTAATGGCCTTTCATCAACAGAGAAATTGATCTAAAAGATCATTTTTATTTATTGAAGCTTGTATTTGATCTAGTTCAAAATATAGTATTTTAAAGCAAGATGAGTATTAGTAACACTTTGAGAAGTGTTAACAGGGCCAAAGAGGTGCTGCTGATGGGTGAGCCTCGTATGTGAGGGACAATCCGTGGGCTGCTTCAGGGCTCCACTGGTATCTTTCTGAGGTAGGGAGAAATCAGCTAAAACAAGACGCCTGTATTGTGGAGAGAACGGTCAGATATACAAATGTGTGTGTGTGTGTGTGCGTATAATGTGTTTATACACATATATGTGTGTGTGCGCATATATAATATACATTTATAGGTGTGTGCATGTGTATATATATGTATCTATCAGACAGGTATATATACTCGACCTTTTTCAATTGATTTTCTCCATCATTTTGTAGAAAAGGAAAGTTACACAATGATTCAGAGCATTATCTGGGTACAAATTTCAGGGTTGAGTTTTACAATAATTTTACAACATATATATATATATATATATATTTGCAATAATTTTATCCAGAAGTGTCAAACTTAATGAAACTACAGATGATAGCGCCTGTTCCAAGGGCTCTTTTTTGAGGCTGCGTCTTTCTCTCTCACCTGGGTTGGCCGTGCGCTGGCCACTCACAGAACTGATCCATTAGACTAGCATGGCAGCTTTGAGCTGTCCCGTGTATGACTTGGACCTTCTCCTCCCTCCTTAGGCAGCCGGAGGGCCCTGCTCCCACAGGCACACCCTATTGGCCCTGGACTTAGTGCTGATGTCTGATGGGTTCTATTCACTTCAGCTCAGGACTCTTGAGCTCAAGTGATCCCTCAGCCTCAGCCTCTTACATAGCAAGGGTTGGAGCACTGGCCGTCATGACTGGCCATAAGTCTTTGGCTGTGTATTGGATATTTTTTTTATTTTTCATGTGTCACGTCACTGGCATTTGATTCTCGTATTGCTAATACTCTCATTTTTGGTTAATACACATGATACAAAGTCTAGTTGTCAGAAGTTTGAAATGTGGATCCAGACTTGCACGGAGGCCCAGGGACCAGTCTCCCTTCTTAGAATAGGGAAAAAGCTGGATTCGAGCCTTGGTTCTCACGCATGATGGTTGGTGGAATTTGTGTAAAAGTCCAATATGATGGGACCATAGACCTCATAAAGCTGGACCTCAGACACCATCTTTTTTACAAATGAAAAAAAACGGAGGCCTGGCGAGGTTAAATCACTTGCCCAAGGTTAAACAGGTATTAAAAGTGGAAGAATTTGGATTACCTGAGCTCTCTGAGTCCTTATTTTTTTATCACAGAAATCAACAGAGTAATAATTGTACTAGCTTCCTCCCAGAGTGGCTGCAGAAAAAGCCTATAAAATACATATAATTTAAGCTTCTTGGGATCAGGCTTATTTTATTTTATTTTTAGCTTTTGTATTTCTAGTGTCTGACGCACAGTAAGTGCTTATTACATTGAATTAAATTGAAATGTGTTATTCTGATACGTTGAAATAGTTTAATAAGTGCTTAATAAATAAATGCTCATTGAACTGAATTGAGCTATTTTTATTCTCCTTCACCGTACGGACCTATTAAATCTTATAGTACAAATGATTCTCACCCCAACTCGGGAGAGAAATAGGTAGAATTTTTTTTTTTTTTTGGAATGACTCTTCTGATTTCTTAGACAGGGCTTTTTTTTTTTCCTTCAGTAAACTTTAATCCCTAGACACTTAGCATTTTCTCCAGCCTTGTAGTTTTCTGGTGATAAATTAGGAGAACACTTTTATAAATTCTTTTCTCATTTGTATGTAGCCTGTATTCTGATGCCTAGATCATAGTCATGTGAAACACCTCACACCTTGTAATTGTGAAATTAAGTTGCTCAAAAGTTTTAGTAACTTTTACCCCCTAGTAAAAGTGCTGGGGAAATATTCTCCTATACTGGAAGAAGCAATGGGCTGCTTGATGGTACATTTGTGAACATACACACACACACACGTAAATGTGTACATACATATATACATACATATATATGTTATAAATATAGGAGAGAAGTGGGATATATGCATATATGTACATATATTTGTACATCCATAGACATGTCTAAATCACATGTGTGTATAAATATGTGTACATATGTATAATCTCTTCTTTTGACTCAGGATATATGCAGAATCCTACTAAGTTTTTTGGTTCCTTTCTTCCATAAACATATTTTGGCCTTCTTTTGTCTCTGGAGCAGAAATATTCCTGATTTCTTCTTTGTACCTCCCAGTACATGGATCCTTTTGAAATAAAATCTCCCACCCCGCCCCACCAATGTCTCCAAGCTTTGTAATGTTGGTAGGACCCAAAAGATGAGGAAACTGAGTCCTAGCAGCTGAGTTAGAGATGAGGAGCTGCTGCCCCCCCTTCTCTAGCCTGATGATTTGAGAGAAGACTAGCATGTCACAGCTATCTGTACTTCATATCCCTGAGACAGTGATTTCCTGTGCAGGACCTTTCTGAAACTTTCTGGGTGTTTTTCCTTCCTAAGCATCAACTCCTATCTTTTCTAATACAGATGGAAGTTTCCGAGAAAGCCGATCAGACCTCACACATTTGCTGGTGCAGCCCATCTCAGCATCTCTTGCTGCCAAACTTTTTGCTTTGCCCATGGAGAGGGATCAGACTGATACCTGCAGCCCTCTGCAGCTCCCACGTGATGGTAAGCCACCCTTGTCTATCTCTGCATCCTACGGGTCAGAGTGCTCAAGATCACTTTGACTTACCCAAGGTCACACAACTAGTAGGTGTTTGAGGCCAGATTTGCACCCAGGAAGATGAGTCTTCCTGATTCCTGGCACTCTAACCACTGTACTACCTAGCTGCCATATTCTTATGTATATCTGTGCATATATAATGTATACTCTATATACGTGCTTCTATATGTAGATATATACTGTCTCCCCCCCATAGAACATAAGTTCATGGAAAGAATTGTTTTCTTCTTTGTATGGGTATCCCCAGAATCTAGCCCAATATTTGGCTAACAGTCATTACTTAATAATCAGCCCCTGATTGACTGAGGTGATCTTTCAGCCCTGTTGTGTTATTCTGTAAAGTACACATCTGGGGAAATGGTGTGGACAAACACCTGATATCTGCCCCAGCTGACAAGGCGTCCCAGATCTGAGGACCATGAGCTGCCTGCAAACCCCCAGCTCTGCAGTTTAACCCAGCATGGAAGCATTTATGGAAATCTGCTTGGTTTTGTGGGTCTAGATTCCAGCTTTAGTGGCCCCTCTTCTTTCAAGAATCAGTGGGTAGTAGGGAGTTAGGGAGCTGAGGCATGGAGTTTTTTAGTAGACAGCATTAAAGCCTAATTCCTTCAATTGACTAAAAAATCCCTCTGTCTTTTCCGCATCATCACCTGGGAGATGCTGCTTGAGCCGCAGTGCACTCTGTCAGACCTTGTTGGCTGAGGAAGCCTAGAAGCGAAGCAGCCTCGCTTCCTGTAAGAGTATCAAATCCGTGGCTTGGGGCTTGTTTCTGCCTCAAGTATCAGCATCGAGTTCTCAAAAGGAACTTAAAACACACACACACCGCATATTGTTAGGTTTACTTCTGTTTGTTGTAAAATGAAGCATGTTTTTCTGTCCAGACCTAGGGGGTGCTTCTACCTACATGTTATATCTGAACCCTGTGCTCTCTGGAAGGCAAGGAAGGCATTAAAGAGAATGCTGGAGGAGGCCTGTGAGACATGGATGGATTTGGGATAGCTCCCTGCTCAAGCTCAGACCTTGAAAAGTCATACACATTATTACCCTCACAAACTCATGATTGATTTGAGCAAAGCACGAAAACACAAATTGTCTGTAAGGCTAGGGCCGAGTGGGGATGGGGGAGACCTTGGGAGTATAGTGGCATGAAAGACCATTTCCCCATTGTTCTTGCATGCTGGTCTGACTCTCTGCTGAGGGAAGAGGAATGTGACCCCAAGTTCTGTTTGTTAAAAAATGTTGGCAGTTTCCACCCTGCATATTCTCCAAGTAGAAAACTGTGTCTCTTTTCCTATGGTATTTTCAAGAATGTATGCTGTGACCAGCACAGTAATTTGGTCCAGCAACTAGCTGAATAAAAGAGAGACGGGGATGTATTCAATAGTCTGTTTATTACAGAACCATTTCATACAGAGCTAAAGATACAAGAAAATCACAAGGCTTATATTCCCTATAACAGAAATTCCTATGTGATGGAATGCACAGACCCTTCTTTGGAATCAACCACTCCTACCCCAGTCCAAGGCTAATTATTCCTTAAGACTTTATCCTAGAACCATGTCCAGAGGCACAAACAGGGAGTCACAAACAAGACTTGCTAATTAACTACCCTGAAACTTCTTTAGCTATTCATAGACCCAATGAAAGCATCTATCCAACAAGATTATACTGTTTCTGCATATCTGCCTCATAGAAGAGGGGGGCATATCCTTAATGGGGTCTGGGGACCCCTGAAAATCGGGTCTACTACAAATGTACAGTAATCCCCCTCCTGCAAAGTCAGAAATTTTTGTCTTTAAGGCTCTTGTGGCTTGGTCATTTCATCTGGGTGGGGAATATCCAGTGAGCAATGGAAAGAATTGTAATTGATTTCAAATCTTGATTCCACAAGTTACCAGCTCGAAGACTTGGGCCAAGTTATATTTTGGCATCAGTTTCCTCATCCTTATAGTGATAGGATTGGACCAGATGACCTCAGAGGTTCCTATGGGCTCTAAATCAGTATCCTGGAAGTGAGTCCTACTATACTGTGGGCCTAGGAATAGTGACATGACAATTGCACTGGTCCTAAGGAGAACACTTCTAAAGGATTGTCTTTAGGTTTCAGACCCACATTTTGAAGAGGGGGATGGAGTTCAGAGAAGGATAACCACAATGTTCCAGGGCCTTGAATTAATGAACAAAAACATTTAATTAAAAAAATTTAAAAGTACCTACCATATGTCAGGATGGTATTGAAAAATACAAACCCCAAGTCCCTATCCTCAAGGAGTTCATCATCTTATGGGTATAGGAGTAGACAGCAATTCTAAGGTATTGGTGGTCAGGGAGAAAAGTTTGTATGGGCAGTCACAGGGGTGTTGAGGAGATCTGTAGAAGAGTTATATAAGGTTCCAGAAGAAGTGGTAGTGTTGATTTGACTACTGTGGTGAATACAAAAGATGTAAGGAGATTGGGGGCGAGGCTGGGTGGGATAGCAAACAATGTGAGCTGTACAAAAGTAGAATGAGTGGCCTTGAGTAGTAGGGGCTTCTTCTCCTTAGAAACCTTTAAGGAGAATATGCCTGACGACTTAGTGGATATGTTGCAGTAGAGACTGATTTCCTATATGGTATCCTCAGAAGGACGTGCCTTCCAACTCTAAAATGCTTTGACTCTGTGATTTAGATAACTGAGTGAGTGATTTTGGTCATTAAATTGAAGGCAGGGCAGCTAGGTAGCACATTAGATAGAATGCCAGGCCTGGAGTCAGGCAGAGTCCAGTTCAAATTCAGGTTCAGACGCTTACTGGCTTTGTGACCCATGGCAAGTCACTTAACCCTGTTTGCCTCATTTTCCTTATCTGCATAATGACTAGGATAAAAAAAAATGGCAAGCTACTCGAGAATCTTTGCCAAGAAAATCCCAACCAGGGTCACAAAGAGTTTGACATGACTAAAAGAATTTTTAAAATATTTAAGGCAATTTAAAATTCACCTATCATACAATCTTTTGGAAACATTTAAAAATTTTTTTAGAAGTGATTCATTTCCTAATGGATTTTTTTGGAGAACAAATTTAATGTTTTTTTTAAAAAGTTTTTCCTAAATATTCTACATAAATAAATCAAGATATATATCTATGTGTGTACACACACACACACACACACGCACACACATACATTATCTTGCTGACAAAGGTCTGTATAGTCACACCTATGGTTTTTCCAGTAGTAACATATGACTTTGAGAGTTGGACTATAGGGAAAGCCGAGCACTGCAGAATTGACACTCTCAAATTATAGTGCTGTAGAAGACTTTTGAAAGTTTTCTCAGACAGCAAATAGATCAAATCAGTCAATGCTTAAAGAATTTTTTTCACATTACTCATTGGAAGGACAAATACTAAATAAAGCTAAAAGTTGAATACTTTGGTCACATAATGAAAAGACAGGACTCACTGAAAAGGCCCTGATGGGCAAGACTGAAGGGAAAAGGTGAAGAAGATGTCAGAAGATGAGATGGATAGGATCATGAGCTTGTACAGACTTTGGGAGAAAGGGGAAGATATAAAGGGCCTGGCATGTCA